>OY979716.1:66256995-66976557 GCA_963855995.1 Muricea muricata
GTCTGGTTCAGGGACATTTATACTACTCCAACGCATGCCAGTGATCCAAAGCTGCAAAGGGCTTCGATTGTGCTCAGTTCTTAGTGGATGTCGTATCCATGCTTCAACCCAACGAGATAAACAATCATTTATTTCCTTCAAAAATACATAATGAAGACACCATAGGTCGGTTTCGTCGCAAGGATCTAGTATGCCATAATCTTCCATTAAATAGAAAAGAATGTAAAACGGTTTCAACACTCCCTGAAAGACATCACGCCACAGCCGCTCTATGCGCTGATTGTGTACACTTTTTCCAGTTATTGCAGACCCACGATCTGGCCCTCGCATCGGATGATTAATCATATAACGAGTAACATCGACATTCTCTCCTCCCTTGTCACATCGCACTCTTGATGGGAGGCCCCAATCATCTACAGCCTTTAAAAAAAGTGCTAGAACAGTGTTCGCCTTATTGTTGTTGCTGCACTTTAAGTACACAGTTAAGCGGGTATACCCGTCAACACATCCGTGCACAACCAAGCGCCAGCGTATTAATTTGTGATTTCCGTCAAAGTGCCATAATGCAAGAGGACGTGAAACATTATAGACCCTCCGATGAACTGTTCTGCAACGCCGAGCTTGAATACCCAATGGATCAACCCTAGTTAGGGATTCCCTAACACGCCTTCTTTGAACATGGATATTTCTTGCTCGAAGATATCCAGATAATAATTTGGAACCACAATCCGGTGACGAGCTTTTGATTTCACTCACTATGGCATCCAATCGCTCATCATTTATTGCAGTGAACCTATTCATGTTTGTTAACTCATATTGACTCATTCTTCTTTCAACTGTTCTTTTGGATACACCAAGTATGTCACTCATCTCTTTGACTGCGAAATTGCAATCCATCAAATACTCGACCTGCTCCCTTGAGATTATTAACGAAGGACAACCAACCGAACTAGTGCCATCATTGACCTGTGCTTGATTGTTATTTCTTCTGATATCATTAGTGTTACTCGACAGCAGGTTATGTGCTTGCATTAAACAACACATAACATTTTCTGAAACTGTTTCAAAAGAGTCCAACAAAACAACACATTGCATCAACGTTTCAATTGTTTCTAATACACTAGGTATATCTAACAAGTGATTATTGGTCTGCTCTGTAAGTAGTTGCTCCACAGAACACAGTTTTCTATACACCATTTCTTTCAAATTCAAGTTATCACCAACATAAATTTCCGCCATTTTGAATGTGTGCTGAAAAGTGCGCTAACACATGCGCTAGTCACAGACCTCTGGCTAATGAAAAATTGGTGCTGAATAATAAAAAATGAGCTGAATAATAAAAATGAACTGAATAATAATAAAAATCAGCTGAATAATAATAAAAATATGCCGAATAATAATAAAAATGTGCTGAATAATACAAAATCAGCTGAGTAATAATAAAAATAAGCTGGATAATAACAAAAATAAGCTGGATAATAATAAAATATGCTAATAATATTGTATTTATATAATTTTGGCGGATATGGCACCCCATAAGAATCGTAGTGTC
The DNA here is from genome assembly GCA_963855995.1 of Muricea muricata. NCBI lineage: Eukaryota > Metazoa > Cnidaria > Anthozoa > Malacalcyonacea > Plexauridae > Muricea > Muricea muricata. Next base: position 66,258,548 of record OY979716.1, read on the forward strand.
ATTTGTGTACTTGTCCAGAAATGTTTTGAATGTAAGCGGATCGTTTCAGATCTTAAACAACACGTTTGTGGTCATGCAACGTGTAATAACTGTAAAGAATACTGCGACCTTACAAAACATAAATGTTACATGTTACCTGTAGAGACAAAAGGTGGTGCGTGCACGCGTCCTATCCCCTGTAAAAAAGACAAGTGTTTGTGTTGTAAGACGTGTACAACAAATTACATGTTTTATGATTTCGAAACGCAACAAGAGACGGGGACGCATATAGTGAATTACCTGAACGCTCAAGATTTTGACGGGAACGAATTTACGTTTGAGACGATCGACAAATTTTGTAAGTACGTGTTTAGAGACGGTCATAAAGGGTATACGTTTATTGCGCATAACGCTAAAAGTTTCGATGCTCAGTTCATTTTGAAATACTGCGTTGATAACGCGATAAAACCATTTTGTATTTACAACAGAACAAAAATAATGTACATGTCCGTAAAAGAGTTTGGTATTAGGTTTATCGATAGTATTAATTTTGTGAACAGTGCGTTGCAAACGTTCCCAAAAACGTTTGGGTTAAAAGAATTAAAGAAAGGCTATTTCCCACATTTGTTTAATACGTCAGAAAACCAAACATACCTTGGACCAATTCCACCAAAATATTGTTACGATCCAGAGGAGGTTGGACAGCGTGCCGCAAAGCATCATGGGTATTGAGCGCCTAATTCCACGCGTGGCTTCATTGACTGTTGACTGTCGAGGAGTGAACATCTCTCTGACCATTAAACCAATATGGAAGCTTTCGAACGAGAAGAGTGTCAGGCTGTGATACTTTGTGAAAATAGCATATTATTGCAGTATTTTTGAGATCCTCATTATGACTTGTGTTTTGTTATACCAAGTTTACCTTTTTTAAATTGCATGGGACGTGCCGTGCTGTCATTTTAATACCGTCTACTATTGCTGTCTGAGCGAAGGAGTTGTGTTATCCCCAGTAGCGAGGCTCTGCTGTCTAAGTTGGATGGCGCAGTATTTAAGGTTGGTATAATACACTGCATTACAGACATCTCGTTATTCAGTCAAATTCCCGCTTTGTTGTTTTTATTCTTGTACTGTAATATATTGTGTAATATAATTTTGTGTTTTATAATGCCTCTAGTTTGACCCTATTCCTGATGAGTTTGCAAGTGAAAAGACCGAGCATATGCTTTATATTTGGGATTTCGATGTGGATCATATATTGTCTGCGAATGCAAGTACAGTGGCTGCTGTTGTGCCTGATTTTGATGAAATTATTGAAACCCCATTGCTGGCTGTAAATGTGATAAGTTGCAATTGCTCTAACTTTCCAAATACGGACAAAGTTTTACTACCTCCTTTAGATGTGACTCCTGAAAGAAGAAATTCTCCAGAACCAACAGAAAGAAATGAGGACAATCTTGATGGACAAAATAGGGATAATTCAGATGATGAACATCGGTTCTCAGATAAATCTAAAGGTATAATTGTTTGTCTATATATGTTCTAGTGTGTCACTGTGATACATATGTAGATTTTTTGCATGATATTTACAAGTATAATGCCTGTTTGTATCTAGTTGTGGGTAGATTTTTACATATGATATGTGTATACAATGAGTTAGATATTTTTCAATTTTCATATGTAAAAAATATTGCCATATTTGTGTGTTGTTCTAATATTATTGTAAATAGTGACACACCTTGCTAATTTTAGAGATTACAGTTATGTAATTGCCAATCACAAATTGCTAATTTTAGAGATAACAGTTACACATAAAATAATAAAAAATGTTGTTATGATTCTGTATAAAGAGATTTACTTGAGTGGTTAGCTGGTTTTGAACCTGGTCAGGATATAAAGGGTAATAAGGTGATAGGGCAGAAAGTGCTGAGGATGAAAGTGGCGAAGATGAAATCACCCATACTGTACCATTTAAGTACATCGGTGCTGCTCATCAGAAAAACTGCCAATATCATTTGGAACAGGCATTAATCTTGCTCTTCATGAACAAGATAAACCAGTGAATGTAATATGGCCAGAGCCATTGAATCCAATGCACCCAAATGCAATTGTAATTGATCTAGACTATGGAACTGGATGGGCATGAGTTATATTGCTTCTGAACTATGCAAGTATCTGCACCCACTAATTGCCACAGGAGATATCTTGGATGTTATAGGGTTGACTTTTTTAAAATAGGATTTTATCCAAAAATTTGCATAAATCAACATGGTGAGTGGGAGACTCAGGTGGTAAGGAAGAACATGAGTGTACGTTGACAGATGTTTCTGATATAATAGCTACTCACTAGGTTTAGCAAGTTATAGAAATGCTGTTATTTCAATTGGCTAACTTTTTAGATTTTTTTCCACCATTTTAATTAAGCGTTAAAACAATGTCTGTAATTGTATAACTAAAACAGTGTCTGTCATGTACACTCATGCAATTATAAATACATAATAATTGCAACATGTGCTGAACTTAATGAATAAATAAACAGCTCATACATTTACTTTGTGAGTAGTTTTTCATTAAATATTTATAATATTTACTGCATATACAGATTGATATCGATCAACGGGGTCACACAATAACATGCCGCTGCTACTCTGTGGTACATTAAATGAGAATACAAACTACCAGCTCTGCATACAAGAACCACAATTTCTCAAGCTTCTTTGACCTGATTGTATATTTTGAGTGGTTGGTCAATGGTTTTTAGCACAATCATGGTTTTTTTATGTCCATGTACGTCGTTACTGTACATTTTCTTATATTTACCCTGAATATGAACAACATTGCAATATGACTGTAAGTTGCTTTTTTGCATGCTACAAAACAGCTGCAGATGTACCCATACATTAACTGTCCTGCATGTGCAATATAAACTACAAACTATATACTTTAATGTCAGCAACTTTCAACAAATATTGATCATTACCATATGTGTGTATGTACAGTATTCTATGGAGCAGGTGGTGGTGGTAAACTCTCTCTGCTGGTTTAAAATGGGCTGTTCTGACAGTTAGTTGACCACGCTGGGAGATCACTGCTCGATTTGCCACAAAAACCCCAGGATCAGTTCTTCTCGATATGCATACACGATCCAGTCATTCTACACCAATACTAGATGGTACGTTGAATGATTGTAATGAACCATCTTTGTATCTGTCATTTGCCCCAGTGTAGTAATAAAAGGGCAGGTCTGGATCACATTTCTTGGTGTACTCAGCGATAATTTTTGGGAAAGGCATAATGGAAGTCCTTCTCATCAAAAATAGGTCCAAGCAGCCCATGCAAGAGTGCAAAGATTCCTTCAGCATCATCTGTTGACCTTGCCATATCATGTCAATTCATCATATCAATAACATCACCAGGGAGGTGAACAAGGTTTTCGTCACTTGATGGAGACAGTCTTAGCATCGGAATTCTTGCAGATGTAGAAGGTCTGGACAGATTGGAAGGACCAATATACGTAATTTGATAAGCCTCCTCAGCATCAGCTATTGTCGGGAATTTATTCACCAGGAATCTTCTTACTTTGGCTCTGCATGCAGATCCCAAATAAACATGATTGTAAGCATTAAGCATTAATTACAGGTCCTTGGTGCTTTATTTTGTGTTTAGTTTTGTGTTTAAACAATATATGTAATATACAATATGTTGAAACTGTTATAGTATATAAATTTCTTCAGAAAAAAGCGAGTAATTGCAGTTTATTCATGATCTGAGCGGCAGAGGCATATGTTACAGAGGGCTACATTCAACGGTGAATATCTCGAAAACGGTTCCGTGGCCGAGGGGGGGGGGAGGCGGCCGGATAGAATTAAAGACTATACTTTTGTTTAATTAATTTTGAAAAAAATAGCGAAATCGAACCATGGGAATTTGAGATTTTTCTCCTCAAAGATTGTTAACTGAAACGGTATTAAATTACATGGCGACGGCATTGCGCCGAAGTGAATGGTCAAAATAAACTGGAAAATGACGCTTACCTTTCAAGAAATCACTCCAATGGGTGATTGACTGTTCTTAAAGTAGCATACAGTGAAATTTCCAAAAAAAAATAGCTTAAAAATACGAAAAAAATCGATATTTATGAGCCGTATGTAAATTTTCGTCGACACAAGCTTCGTGCGAGCATGAGGAAAATGGCGCAATCTGATTGGTCGAGACATTCGCCCAGATTCGCCTAATGAGCTGTCCAACCTCCTCTGATCCAGATCATATGAAACCGGAGAAACGTACTGCATTTTTAAAATGGTACGACGAACGCTTTGCTGAAAATTAGGTGTTTGACTTTAATAAAGAATTGGTAGCCTATTGTCGTTCAGATGTAGATATTTTAAGACGGAGTATGATGACGTTCCGTGACGACTTTCTTAAAATAGGAAATATCGATCCTTTACAATACATTACGATCGCATCGGTGTGTATGGCTTTGTAAAGGTCAAAATATATGCCTGAAAAAACTATTGGAATTCTTAAAGACGTTCCACGCAATACGTGTAGTAAAATGTCGATTCAATGGTTAACCTTTTGTCTGGAACGTGTAACGTATACGTTCAACATGCGATGAACGGTGGCGAACCCTTTATCCTGACCGTAGGTAAGGTCAATGGTTTTTGTAAAACAACGAACACCGTTTACGAATTTCAAGGCTGTTTTTGGCACAGGTGTCCAAAATGTTATACAGGAGACCGTATTAATCCTGTGACCCAAACGGACATGGTCGAATTACAACATGCAACCGAACGAAAGAACCAACGTATTCGTGACCTTGGGTACAATCTCGTCGAAGTGTACGAATGTAAAATACAAAACAATAATGCGTTTAAAAAATATTGTAAGACGAACAACGTCGAACTTGTGCTACCATTAAATCCTCGCGATGCATTTTTTGGTGGCCGGTGTAGCAGTCTCAACACTCCCCCAGTCTCAGTATTCCCCTACCAATATGCGCATGCGCGCATCAGCGGTATCACATAGCAACATTTCCGCCTGGTCTGAGTTATCCCCTTTTTCTTGCTGACTGTCGCTGAAGCATAAACACACAAACGCGCTGCAAAACCTATCGAGATAACTTTTAAAATGGTACCAAAGCAAGAACCTGAAGCTGGATGCAGAACTAGAAAGGATCGCTTTGCTCAACAGCAAGAAAAAGTTGATCGAATTGTCCACTACCTGCGCCATGGCAAACATCGAGATGGTTTGACCAAAAACGAACAACGAGTGGTTCGTGGCCAAGCAAAAAACTACAATTTGAATGAAACAAGTAATGTATTTTATAACAATGATCTTAAGATTATTCGTTAATCAGTGTTATTAATCATATATTAATACAGTATCACTGTAAACAGCGTTCACAAGCATTTTATTCACCTCTTGCCAGCGTGAGTCGTGAGATGCATGTTGGCGTGCATGACATCTATTGACTTGACTTTCAGATGTGTATAATTTGATGATTTTCATTTAAGAAAAATATAATAAATCTCCAATAATACAGTTAACTGTCTTTACTTTGCTGCTAAAATTCGGTATACAGCATATTAGACTTAATACAAAGTGACTTGTAATGATGTTTTGGCCAATTGGCCTACAGTATGCTATATAATAGACCATTTGCACATGACATCACACTGGCCACTTGGCATCTCATCATCAATATATACTTGTATAAATTTTCAAATAACGTAATAATTTTGATAAAATGTTAAGATAGTACCCTTGTTTTTGGAAAGAATCTGTGGGTTAACAATTATATACAGTATGACGTCTATAGTAGCATGTTGTAAAAATCATGCAACCATACAGTGTAGAAATACTACAAGTATAGCAAGAGTTACAAAACATAGATAACCCTGGCTTAATCGTTACTTAGCTTGTTCATTATTTTTAGATAACGAGCTGTATTACACTGGGGGAAAGAAGGATGTCTGTAAAAAGGTTGTCCTTACTATAGAGGAAATTGGGGAGATTCTTCATCATCATCACAGCGAAGCAATGGGAGGGCATAGTGGTGTGAATGCCACTCTTAATAAAATTTCCAACTATTATTCTTGGAATGGCATGAAAGAAGATGTCCAAGAATATGTGAGTTTATAAAAGTTCATATGTAGTGATAACAAAAAGATTGTATTTGCCCTAAGAAATTACAGAATCTGATATGATCTTACTAAACAGTGGATATTTCTAAATGTAGATTGCATCATGTCATCAATGCCAGATTCATAGCAAATTGAAAACTCAAGCACCAGAGCTTATTCCAATAAAAGTGAATGAGGCATTGGAGCTAGTTGGAATAGATTTGATTGGTGAGTACAAGGATGAGCAGGCCTCTGAATTATAAAAGATTGGGTTGGTAAATTTTCTCAACTGCACATTGATGCCTCGTTAAAATTGTTAATTGTCTTTCTAGGCCCACTGCCAACAACTGCAGAAGGTTACAAGTATGTCTGTACCTTTACTGACTATTACACAAAATTTGTGGACTTTTTCCCGATCAAAAGCAAAGCTGCAGATGGTGTGGCAAAATGCATTAAGAAGTTTACATGCAGGTAACAATTTACTAATTATGGGCATAAAATACAAGCAAGTAAATGCCAATTGTATTGCCAACATGGCAAAAGGCACTCTCAAAGCCTGGTTATCTCAACTACCAGTACCTGTTACCTTATTTTATCAAATTATTAATTAAAAATTATCCTAATGTTTTTATTATCTGTAGATGGGGTGCACCCGCACGACTTCTTTCTGACCAGGGGAGAGAATTTGTAGCCAAAGTTAATGATGAAGTCTGCAGAGAGTTTGGCATCAAACGTTCGGTGACCAGTGCATATCACCCTCAGACAAATGGCTTGGATGAACGGACCAACCAAACATTAAAACAACGTTTATCAAAGCTTGTAAATGAGCGTCAAAATAATTGGTGTGACTTTCTAGATGAAGTTGCTTATTCTATTAGAACACAGAGGCAAGCTTCAACAAAATACACACCATTTTATTTGATGTTTGGTCGAAATCCAAATTCAGCCCAAATGGTATTTATTATATTTTTCAACTGTTATATTTTCAATAACTTGAATGAATCAGAATCACATTTATTTCTCACATATACAAACTAAGGATAACAACAAAATAAATTAAGATAGTTACAAAGACAAACATACATATTAAAATTACTATATTGAACAAACATGTACAGTGATCAAAGTAGCGAATTGCTTTCGAGTTGATCATGTGTAGGTATTTATATTTGCGAATAGATAAGAGATTGGCTATATTTATGCTCCCCAGTCTGGGGTATCTCCTGTTATAGTTTATTTTAGAATTGGGATAACTCAGACTGGAGAGTATTGATACTGGTCTCAGTGCTCCCCAGTCTGGGGTATCTCCTGTTATAATTTATTTTAGAAATGGGATAACTCAGACTGGGGAGTATTGATACTGGGCTGAATGCTCCCCAGTCTGGGGTATCTCTTCCGTTATAATCTATTTTAGAAATGGGATGACTCAGACTGGGGAGTATTGATACTGGTCGGAATGCTCCCCAAACTGGGGTATCTCCTGTTATAGTTTATTTTAGAAATGGGATAACTCAGACTGGAGAGTATTGATACTGGTCTCAGTGCTCCCCAGTCTGGGGTATCTCCTGTTATAATTTATTTTAGAAATGGGATAACTCAGACTGGGGAGTATTGATACTGTGCTGAATAGAAATGGGATAACTCAGACTGGGGAGTATTGATACTGGGCTGAATGCTCCCCAGTCTGGGGTATCTCCTGTTATAGTTTATTTTAGAATTGGGATAACTCAGACTGGAGAGTATTGATACTGGTCTCAGTGCTCCCCAGTCTGGGGTATCTCCTGTTATAATTTATTTTAGAAATGGGATAACTCAGACTGGGGAGTATTGATACTGGGCTGAATAGAAATGGATAACTCAGACTGGGGAGTATTGATACTGGGCTGAATGCTCCCCAGTCTGGGGTATCTCTTCCGTTATAATCTATTTTAGAAATGGGATGACTCAGACTGGAGAGTATTGATACTGGTCGGTCGGAATTGCTCCCCAGTCTGGGGTATCTCTTCCGTTATAATCGATTTTAGAAATGGGATAACTCAGACTGGGGAGTATTGATACTGGGCTGAATAGAAATGGGATAACTCAGACTGGGGAGTATTGATACTGGGCTGAATGCTCCCCAGTATGGGTATCTCTTCTGTTATAATCTATTTTAGAAATGGGATGACTCAGACTGGGGAGTATTGATACTGGTCGGAATGCTCCCCAAACTGGGGTATCTCCTGTTATAGTTTATTTTAGAAATGGGATAACTCAGACTGGAGAGTATTGATACTGGTCTCAGTGCTCCCCAGTCTGGGGTATCTCCTGTTATAATTTATTTTAGAAATGGGATAACTCAGACTGGGGAGTATTGATACTGTGCTGAATAGAAATGGGATAACTCAGACTGGGGAGTATTGATACTGGGCTGAATGCTCCCCAGTCTGGGGTATCTCCTGTTATAGTTTATTTTAGAATTGGGATAACTCAGACTGGAGAGTATTGATACTGGTCTCAGTGCTCCCCAGTCTGGGGTATCTCCTGTTATAATTTATTTTAGAAATGGGATAACTCAGACTGGGGAGTATTGATACTGGGCTGAATAGAAATGGTAACTCAGACTGGGGAGTATTGATACTGGGCTGAATCCTCCCCAGTCTGGGGTATCTCTTCCGTTATAATCTATTTTAGAAATGGGATGACTCAGACTGGGGAGTATTGATACTGGTCGGTCGGAATTGCTCCCCAGTCTGGGGTATCTCTTCCGTTATAATCTATTTTAGAAATGGGATAACTCAGACTGGGGAGTATTGATACTGGGCTGAATGCTCCCCAGTCTGGGGTATCTCTTCCGTTATAATCTATTTTAGAAATGGGATGACTCAGACTGGGGAGTATTGATACTGGTCGGTCGGAATTGCTCCCCAGTCTGGGGTATCTCCTGTTATAGTTTATTTTAGAAATGGGATAACTCAGACTGGAGAGTATTGATGCTGGTCTCAGTGCTCCCCAGTCTGGGGTATCTCCTGTTATAATTTATTTTAGAAATGGGATGACTCAGACTGGGGAGTATTGATACTGGTGGGAATGCTCCCCAGTCTGGGGTATCTCCTGTTATAGTTTATTTTAGAAATGGGATAACTCAGACTGGAGAGTATTGATACTGGTCGGAATGCTCCCCAAACTGGGGTATCTCCTGTTATAGTTTATTTTAGAAATGGGATAACTCAGACTGGAGAGTATTGATACTGGTCGGAATGCTCCCCAAACTGGGGTATCTCCTGTTATAGTTTATTTTAGAAATGGGATAACTCAGACTGGAGAGTATTGATACTGGTCTCAGTGCTCCCCAGTCTGGGGTATCTCCTGTTATAATTTATTTTAGAAATGGGATAACTCAGACTGGGGAGTATTGATACTGGTCGGAATGCTCCCCAAACTGGGGGTATCTCCTTTTCAGATAAACTCAGACTGGGAGCATTCGATCAGACTAGTCTCAATCAATACTTCGTAATCTGAGTTCTCTATAAGTTTTGAAAAATATACAAAAGTATTAAATCATATTTATAAAGCAATAATACGATATCTAGTAATGGTCTTACCATATCTAACAAGGTAACAATGATATGCTTTTATTAGAAAACGTTTGAAGTGCTTTTTTTTGTAAATAAGAAAGATGCAAAGCAAATACAACCACGCAAAAACCACACGGATAACCAGGGGATAACTCAGACTGGGGGAGCGTTGAGACCAGCTAGCTACGTGCTCAGCGGTCCGCTGTGTATGCGCATGCGCAGACGATCAAAGGGAATAACTCAGACTGGGGGATTGCTGAGACCGTGACACCGGACCAACGTAACGAAACTTACGTACGATTTTAAACCTGGAGAAAAAGGACGGTACGTTGACTTTGTAAGTTTGTACCCAACTGTAAATTTTTTCAAGGAATATCCTGTCAGGCATCCTGTAAAAATTTATAACCCAAAATGTTACGACCCAAAATGGCACGGGTTCATTCAATGTAAAATAGAAGCACCACACAGATTGTATCATCCCGTGTTACCTGTGGGATAAAAATGTGGTAAATCTGAAAAATTATTATTCCCGTTGTGCCGTACATGTGCAGTAACGCAACAACAAGAAAAATGCAACCATACCAACGACGAAGGTGCGTTTACGGGGACGTGGTGCACAAACAAAATTGTGCTTGCCTTTAAAAAAGGGTACCGGGTTCTTGAAATATTTGAAGTTTGGCATTTTGACAAAACGACGGACACATTATTTAAAGGGTACGTCCGCAACCTTATGAAGCCAAAAATGGTGTCGTCTACACCACCAGACGAAGATATAAACGTTTTTAAACAACGCGTTAGGGACCACCTCGGTATTGAATTAGGTGAAATTAAAAAAAACCCTGGAATGCGACAGGTAGCAAAACTTTGTTTAAATAGTTTATGGGGAAAATACGGGCAAAGAATTAACCAAACACAAACCGAGTATATTACGGAACCTAAAGACTTTTACAAAATCTTTTTAAATGAAACACACGAGATTATACAAGATCCAAGTAAAACGGTTACTATTGAAAAGAAAAACGCAATTACGCAGGACGCCAAAACAAAGACAATCGTTAACCAGGACTTAACGAAAACGTTCTCTCTCGGGTATGATAAATGTGTTGTACAAAGTAATTTTGATACATTACCTTACGGGTATTAAATAAAGATGAATTCAACACAACATACCGAAAACGAACTTTTACGTATGAAAGATGAAATGCTTGAGGAAGTTCGAGGTTTAAAAGGCAAGTCCAAGAAGAAGAAGTTGTTATTTGTTGCAAAAACAACGGCAAAAGTCTTGTTGATAGCAGGTGGAGTAACGACTGCGGTGTTTTTTCCACATACTATTTTACTGGTTGCCATTGGTGGTGCGGCTGCGCTTTTTGATACGGGGAAATCTTCGAAAAAAGATGTGAAGAAAATTCATGATACTGCAGCAAAAAAGAAAAATGTACTTCAAGGATTAAAAGGTGTTAGTGAAGAGTTAATTAGGAAACAAACACGTCGTGAATTTTTAGAAAATCCAACGGCACCCCCATTATACCCACCATTGGAAATAGAGAAAAATTAAATTGGGGACAAAATTTTTTAAACTTTTAAAAAAAATAACCGTTTGTACAAACGAATGAGAGAAGTCGGTCTTAGAAATTGGGAGGTTCTTTCTTTGTTATCACGGACGTGTAATATAAAAACGATTCGTGAACTGGAGCGGAAATACGTAGGTGTACTACAGGCCGACTTGAACACATTAATGCCAATTATTTCAAAAGAGGAAAAAAAGGAGGGTCAGATAATTTATCGCAGGGTAAATGTACAAACCAAACGGTACTACTGTATCGTTTGTGAAAGTAAAAGGGATTTGGAATGTCATTTAGGCACTATATCACATTCCTATGCTTGGTTAAATTCGTTAGATTAAAAAAATCGTGCTTCTTTTTTTTATTCTCTAAGAATAAAAAAAATGCCAGTATTATTACACAACATTGAACTATACAAAGAAGTATGCAGGGAATTTTTTAATAACTGTCTAGGGTACCAAATCGATGGTCATTATAGAGAGCAAAAAGGTTTCAGGGAAGCACTATTATTTTACATATTTAACATAAGTGAAATTAATCATACAGCCAAAGTTGCAAGTATAGTTCACCGAATATTAAAATCCTTTTTTTTTTTTCGGAAAACCTGAACACTGTCGCGGTGTGTACAAACAAATCCGGTACGAAATTTTACCTATTCTTTGGAAAAACCATAAAGCTATCGAACGTAAAAAACAGCGCAAATTAACGTTTCTTGCAAATGAATTAGGTAATGTAGGTAGGTTAGTCGAAGCACACGTGGTTCGTACGATTGTGAAACCGTACATTCACGATATGAATAGGAAATGGTCGGGAATGACTGCAATACAAAAATTAAAAGTGGTACCGCCGTTGCTTACACGTTAATTTACATTTAAAATTTTAAACATAAGGTTTAAAATTTTTAAGACCACCTAGGTTACGTAACAAATACCACCAAAATATACCTAGGTTACGTAACAAATACCACCAAAATATACCTAGGTTACGTAACAAATACAACCAAAATACAAGCTACGCCAAACAAATATAATAAATAATGGAAGAACCTAAAATAACGACGGTTCAAAAAGTAAAAAACCCAAAACATGTTGAACAAGGGAAACGTTTAGTGGCAATTTCCAAAGAACCCAAAGCCAGAAAAGCGGCAGAACGTAAAAAAGCTGAAGAATGTATTGGAAATTCAAATCTACTCTATGTTACCGTAGGTGTACTCGGTGCCGCCGGTCTTGGGTACGGCGTTCATAATTTTTTTTGTAAAAACGAACAACCACAACCGCAAGGATCACCACCACCGCCGTCAAAAGAATAAAAAGTAATTTTGACGACCTATAATAAATAATGTCGTTAACGAAAGAAGAAGTGTTAAATGGTCTTTACAATGCCGGATTAATCACATTGGGCGCAGCTGGAGTATCGTTGGCAAGCAGTAAACTGTTGAAGGAAAACCTTGGCGTAACACGTACGATGCAAAATTTGTTGAAAATGACAGTCGCCGTCGGATCGTTGCTTGTGAAGCTTGCACAGAAAAAGGATTACGTTCCATCCGAACCGTTTAAGAAGCCAAGTTAAATAAAATGGCAAGTGTCGTTGCAGGTGGGTTATTTAATGCCGTTGCTTCTGCAGGTGCCGGCTACGTATTTCACAAATTAGACAAATAAGGTTACGAAGATGAAATGAAACGTCATAATTTAGCCATGGAGCAACTAACCGTAGCTAAAGAAAAATGGTATGAAAAAACCGTCGTGAAAAAAACAAGATAGCATTGTTACGACAACGTTTAAATGATGCCAACAAAAATTTAGACGATACGAACGAAGCGTTACATAATTTACAGGCGGCGATGGATGAAGATATAGGTCCAGAGCCAACGTTGGACGAGTATTACGAACCATCTGGGGACATGAAAATGTATACGAACGTCGTCGTTGGTGTTACGGGATCGGTAGCAGGAGTTTTAGCAAGCAAACTATTGTTTTAAAATATTTCATAACCTATGTAGGTTATGAAATTACAAAACAAATTTCGTGACTAAAAACCCTATGCCGATCGTACTCCCCAAAAGGTAAGGGAGATGGTTTGACGTTTTTTTAAAGATTTTTTTGTTTACTGGCAATGCAATAGGTGGTGAAACAGAAGGTTTTTTTGTCGTCGGTGGGATAGGTGGTTTTTTCGTCACCACCTTAGGGGCTACGTAATTCACTGCCGTATTAACACCAAATTTCATCGCGTTGGTTGCGAGCATCAAAATGTGATTGTAACCTTCGACTTTGTTTTTTAGGATAATCATGTTCGATGGAATTAAAATAATACCTGGTGTGATCGCCATGTTAAGAACGACGTTTGTATCTTGAATAGCTTTCCGCATATCCGAAATGGATTTTGACGGGTTATCTTGTACTATCGTATCATTAACGAGCCTATGAAATATTTGCTGTGTTTGTAACGATTTCGCACCTTGTCCTACAATTGGCCAACGCGTTTGTGCTTGCGCACCTAAAATGCAATACACGTAGGATTCGATAGCCGATTGTAATAAGACTTGTCCCGTTTTTGTAAGACCGTCCTATCATCTTTAATGAATTTCATCCAGTCATTATCGCTATCGTTGACGACTTTTGAAACTTCTTCGTAGTCAATCCCAAGGACACCCGTATTATTTTTCGTCATCCTATACCTATAATTCCGGATATTCCCTTTGTTTGGATGATGCGAATGCCAATAATTTAAGTTGGCACGCGTTCGTTCAAATTTATGAACCCATATAAGTTTGTGTGGGATATTTTTTTGAATAATTTTTTGAATGTTTTGTGTAATGTACGGCGAGATTTTTCCTGGCGTTCCCGTAAACCGTTTCATATGGTAGTAAATGTAATACCGTGCAATACTCGTAATAACATTATTGTCACCCGTTAAATGTTTCCTGCTAACTCCACCAACGTGTGAAATAATATATGCAGACAACAATGATGCAAAATATGGGTCGTCTTTGTCCACGGTCATTTTTGTAATATCATTAACAAAACCTTCCCACGATGTAGTCAACGTATCAAAATTACTTGTAAACCCAGATCTTGCATTGATGTAAATAGTGAATTTTCTATAGTTGTACGTTCCCGTATATAGTTGTAATGTTCCCGATGATAAGACGAACGGTTGGACCGTACCGCTCGTGTCCCATATTCGCGGTAACCAGTGTAATTCACCCGAGTACAATGTTTTAAAACCGTCGGTCGTAATGTCTAAGTATTGTCCGTCGCGGACTTTAAACGATACGCTCGTTTCGGTAACGTCACCTGTTCTCGATAAAGCTACATTAAACCTAAACCTGTCCAAATGAGCGTTCGGGTATTGTTGAGCGAATTGTCGTTCCATACGTTTTTTTTGTATTTTTTAAATTTCTTAACGCCTTGTTGTGATTAGACCCGTAATATTGTCTGTACGACGTTTCGTATTTTTTAAAGTCTCCTTCGAGTGTTGACATTTTTATTGAATGCTCTTAATATCTTTAATGGGGACCCACGACCGACTATCGTATCCTAACCATTTTACTAACACCATTCCGTTTTTCTTCCTAAGTATTTTTTCCACTCTATACGCATCGTCTTTTTTATTCACGACGGATAACTCTTCTTCGTAAAATTTCCCAATGATCGGTTCTCCTTCGTGGTCTTCTATTTCGTACATATTAGGGTCCCCCCGGAATACCTTTGATATTTTAAATATTTCTTCTGTAAAACTTGCTTCGTACCCTTTTACAAAGATACTTTTGTATTTGCTAATCCTAACTGTATCTCCTATCCTAAACTGTGGTAACGGTAAATCTCCAGCCCGTATAACGTTACCCATACCATATTTTCATTAACGTAAATTCAATCAAAAGACCACGTCTTTTGGTTTCATATGAATGGTGCTGTGTTTGGTATTGTTATAATTTTTTGTAAGTTCGTCTAAAACGTCGGTCCAGTTGTACGTTCCTTTGCTGTAAAAATATTTCCACATCATTGTTTTTAATGTCCGATTAAACCTTTCAACGATAGCAGCTTTCTTGTCGGAATGCGTAGAAAAATAGTTAACGTTATGACTTTTCAAAAGATCCCTAACACCGACGTTATAAAATTCTTTCCCTTCGTCAAACTGAGCAACATTAGGGTATCCCCCAAACCTTGCCTTAAAGTTACTAAGTAGTAGGTCGACAGCTTTAGTCATGTTTTTTGTATCCTTCCTGTAGACGGGGACCGTAAAGGCATACCGACTAAGGATTTCCATCCATCGGTACCCTTTGTTTTTACTTGCGTATTTTCTCATATCTACGAGGTCCATTTGTATTTGGTCGGCAAGACCTTTTACAAACGTTTTTATGAATTTATGTTTCCGAATGACAGGTTTGAATCTCGTATATGTATCTTGCGTTTCCAACCATTCCTTTACCAGTCGTCTATTAACTTTTACTCCATCGGCTTTTGCTTTTTGGTATAATTTTTCAGCAGTTTGATAACCTTTAGAAGGGTCATAGTAGATGTCCCTTAACCCCTGTTCGTTGATCATATTTTTTATTTAATATATCACCCGAACATGACAGTTAATCCAACACCGTAACCGATATTTGTGTTCACGTCGAATTGGAACGTGCTGTGATCACCGTTTAGGACCGAGACCGACGTGTGAATATTATCGTACGATGTCACAGATTCATTTAAACTTTGTTTAGTCGTGACGGGAATACGTGTGAATACCCGACTTGGTTTACCGTACGTATCGAAATTCCTATCGGTATTAACACAATTATATCCGAGCGTTACGTACCGTAACCCGCGGTTAATATCGATGACAAACGGCGACTTCGTTTTGGTATTTTTTGGAATGATTGTATTTTCTGGGAATCCAAGTAACAGTCCAAAATGGTACAGGTTAACTTTTTTGGTGATAAAATACTACACCTATTATCGTGTTTGTACCGTTCTAACGTAATACCGGATTCGGCTAAACGATCGGCAATCATATTAAACGTCCAGTACCCTTCTTCGAATGCAACACCTGTTGCAGGATGATCGGGGACCGTTATAAATTTTATAAGATTGTTGTCGTTTGTTAAAATGTTCTTGTACTTCCATAACACGCTAATGTTTTTAACGTGGATCTTTTCCCGTATTTCGTCGTGATGCATTGCTGGAGAAAAATGTCGTGTTTGCCCGTATCGAGCGATAACATAAGCTTATCCATTTTTTATTTAAAATAAAAAAATGGACGATATTGAATTAGATAACCTCGGTGAAGACCGGCCAATAGAGCCTGAAGAAGGGGAAGAAGAAACAAATACGGATTGGCGGGACGAAAGTGTTATTATTATTGGTGGGTTTAACCCAGAAATACGTCAAGGTTTGGACGCAGAAAAACAAGCCGACCGTGAATTAGGTAAAATTCAAGGCGTTAGGAACCGAGGGTATACGGAAGATAAGAAAAACCTTCTTAGGGAATTAGGTATTCATTTAAACAAAGGGGACGGACCATCTGCAAAAAGTGTTTTTGAAAAACTAAAAATTACTGTGAACAGGAAAGGTAAAGTAAACGGTGCAGAATTTGATGGCGTCCGGATTATTGTTCAAAAAAGAAAAAAACTCGTGTACACGGAAGATGTAAAAAAATTAGCAAAAGTTACCAAATTCAAAGTGCTTGTACGAGGTGCAGAATTAGAACATAAAAAACACCTACAGCGTTTATTGAAGAAACGTTACCGGACATACCCATAAGTACGGACCTCGAGCGGTCTGTTTTACGTAACAGTATTGAAAATTTAGAAAGTTTCATCGACGATAAGGTTGCGGAAATAGAAGCAAATAGCGTGACGATCGGTCGTGAAAAAATCCGCGAATTCCGTGGCATTACAAAAACAGCCGACCGTAATTTAGATAACGGTGGTTTAAAAGCACAAGAAACTTATTTTCGTGATCTTGCAAGGACAGAACAGAATGTATTAAAGAAAAAATATACGAGGAAATGGCCGAAGTATGTGTACTAAAAGCCGACAAAATTCGGTTACGACGGAACAAACGACCCGAAAGCACTACAGTTCAATCCATGATTGAAGAAGCACAAAATAACGCGTTTTGAACGGTTTAAAAAATGGGCAAAAAAAAAACATCGGAGTATCTCTGTAGTTGCTATATCGGTTGCGGGTATTATAACCACCGTGGTTAAAAAAGGAGCACAAGCAACAAGTAAATTTGCAAAAGCACTAGCAAAAGTTGGTGAAAAAGTAGCACCGGTTATCAGTGGTCTTTTAAATTTAGCAGCTAAACTCTTAACGTTAAGTGCAGATGCTGTAGGATTTTTAGCAAAAAACTTATGGTTGCTGGCTGTTGGCATTGCTTATGTGTTGTACAAAAAATACTATAATAAGAAATGAACAGAGGTGAACAATTAACTGCCGGGTATAAAAAGACATCGGTACTCGCTAAAGACTTACAAGGAAAAAGGTGTTACATTGCAGCGTCGTTATTGAAAAAAGAAGCAACCCCTGAAGATATTTACTCGGTAAGCATTCCTGCATTGAATGCAAACGAATGTATCGTCCCGGATACGATGGCCTTGTCGTTTAAATCTAATAACAGCAATACGAAGTCGTGGTTCTTAAACAATTTAGGCCGATTGCTCATCGACCGGCTTAGTATTAAAGTTCAAGGTGTCGAAGTCTACCAGAATACGGGCGAAAGCATGTTGGGAGTTTACAAAGACTTGTGACGATCCAACGACCACCATGAGAACCGTCAAAATTATGGGATTGCTAACGAAAATGTTCGAAAACTTATTTCTGGCGACGACAGTGCAAACAAAGCAGCAAAAACAGACGGTGGTTTAGACGTAACGATTGCCGACATGTGCGACCGTATGAAAATCCCGCTTGGGAAAATTTTATGTGATAACGGTCCGTACGCACCGTACGATATGTGTGACTTCGTCTATGATATCACGTTACCGAAATCAGAAAAGATCATGAAAGCACAAACGAAGGAAGAAACCGGGACGAACAAACTCACCGATTTGCAATTAGAATACGAAGTGATTAAAAGTGAAGGACTTGCCGCCAGCGTAAGAGGAACGTACAATACCAGCCGATCGTTCTCGTACAATTATTCAACACTCTTGAAAACATTACCGTGGGCTAAAGGAAGTACACGCGAAGTGATCGATATTAACATTCCAAGGAAAAGCATGAAAGCCGTCGTGTTGTTATTCACGAAAAAAAAATGCTGAAGACAGCGAAGATTTCCCATTCCCTAATTTAACATAAGTCGACGTGACCGTCGAAGGAAACCCGAACGACATTTACAGCCGTGGACTTGCGAAATGCGATATGTACAGGGAAGCCGACCGGTTCGTCAATAATGACGACTTCGAAAAATATTTAGGAACAACCTGTGTATCGCGGCGGAAGTACTACACCGACAAGTTTGCATGCGTTATAGATTTCAGAACCGTGAACGATAATACCATAAGCGGTAGCGGTCGAAAACTTATTGGGACGCAAGCAGGGATACTCATGGAAATAGAAAAAGAAGCGACATCGATGGACTTATCCTGCCACGTTTTCGTTATTGCCAACGGTGCGATCGATATTAGCGGGACAAAACTCAACGGAACCGCTAATTACTAAAGAATTACGGTCGTTTCGCTACATAGTCGTTTTGCTACACGCATAAAGTCGTTTCGCTACATGCACAAAGCTATGAATGTGTATTGTGTAATGCTATATATAAGTGTCAACTTGCTGTAGGGTGTTTAAAAAGTCTATCTTGGGCTAGAAAAGTCTACAGGGTGCCCTCCAAAAATGTCCCTCCATTAGAAATGGCCCATGCAAGTTCAACATGCTCCCATTATGCTCCCACAAGTATTGCTCTATGAGTGGTGGACCATTCTTACTCGAATGGAAGGCACTAGATAGGATCAAGTAAAACCACGGCGGGCCGAGTCCTTACTCGTCCTTCGGGCTCGCGCTTTAGCTAAATTTGGTGAAGTAGATGCAGTCCCAGTGAGTAAGAATAATTTTAATAAGAAAAAATAAGAATATAAGAAAAAAAAAGTATTCAAAAAATTAAGAAAAAAAAGTATAAAACAAAAGCGTGTAACTGGGCTCGAACCCGGAACAAACAGGTCAGAAGCGCGCGACCTAGACCACTGAGCTAGTGCGGCCTATCGAAAGATTACCGTTAAAAACTAAATTTATACTGCTTATGTAACTGTGCTTGTAAGCACCGCTGTCAAATGTATCAAATATTAACTTATTGCGGGCTCGCCGTGGTTTTACTCAATCCTATCTAGTGCCTTCCTACTTGAACTGATGGTATCACGAATTTATTATTTTTCACATAATAATGATAATAATAATTTATTAGTTTTTCGAAAAAAATTGGTTTTTAAAAAACTATTTACATTTAGAAACAACTGTAATAGTCAGGGCGCTGAACGGACAAAAGTACATGTTTACTTACCATATCGAGGGGCAATTTCGTTTTATGTTTATATTGTGCCTTTAAGCCTAATAAGTATATTTCTGTATGTTGGATGCGTTCAGATTTCTTGTGGGCTCCTGCCAACACGTATTGGTTTAAATTTTCCTATAAAACTATTATTGTCAAAAAAGGTGAAATTTCAGATTCATTTTTAGCAAAAACCACTTGTGTCATTGGAAAGGTAATAAAAAACTACATTTTCGAGGTTTTTGTTGAGTTATGAGTGTTTGAAAACGTATTATCAGACTAATGCCCAGGAAATTTGCGCTATTTTAGGACTTTTTCCCATTTTGAAGGAGCAATAACTCAAAAACCGCTTGAAAAGCCAGGGTAACCGTAATAATGTCTTATATGTAGTTTTTTGTGGACTTTCTGACGATAAAATTTCAAATAAACGAACTTGTAAGTTTGCTAATTTTAACAGTATAATGGTTTTAAGCAAAATTGAAGAAAAACGTGTTGACCGAAACTCACAAGAAAAATTAGGCCGGCCAACATTCAGAATTGTTATATTGGACATCCAACGGACAATTTAAGAGAAAAATGAATTTGCCCCTCGAAAAGATAAGTAAAATTCCGCTTGGCGCCCTGACTATAAATAAAATCTTTAATATATACATCTCACTGAATAATTGAATCCCTTAGCACTAACTGTAATAATTAATGCTCAGACTCAGACAACAGGTGACATTCAGTTAGGATACTGGTCCGCTGAGATGAGAACAGGCTTTCAAAAGTTGCTTTGCATTGCGTTGACCATTATTGAACTCTTCCCAACGAGTAAAGATTCTGGACTGAAGGTTTCTGAATTTTTTTCGCTGTATTCTTTGCAACTTCTTCTCAGACACTAGTCGAATATGAATTGCTGTCAGGCAGGCTTCGTTGTGCAGCAGGTTTATCAGCAGGTACACTGGAAGCTGTGTCTTTCCAGATGCACGTCGATTTAATCGATGATGCCATTCTTCAACGTCATTATTGGTGCGTACAGACTGCATGTACACACTCCATGATGAAGGTGGCCATGTTGCGTTGTCAATCCAAGTTGACTTCACGTATAGTGTGAACTCTTGCAGCTGTGGTGTTGATGCTTGACGCTGTAATGTGACAAACATTTGAGGGATTTCTCTCTTCAGAAGAAAAGGTAAGGCCATCATCTTTTTTATAAAAGCGTGGGTGCCACGGTCATTGGTGTATGCACCTTGAAGACCTAATCCTTGAACCTATGAAGTTAAAAATATAAGAAGAAGAACATTAGGATATTACAGATTTAAGTATATAAATGGGGCGCGTTGTCGCCGTAAATAAATACGATGAAACTCGTAGCAATTCAAACAACATTCGGAAGTAAAGAACTACCGACTAGGTACTTGCATGTATGGATGAAAATAGAACCTTTCGATTCGTAATTTAAAGATCTCTATATACACATGATTGATGACTTCATTGTTAGTTATTTATAATTTCGTTCAGATTGAATTGTGTTTATTAAACTGTTGTTCAATATTTATTGCAAAATAAAATATGCCGTCACAATAAAATTTACACCCGTTTCAAAATTACGCGACCAAACCGAAAATAGTTGAAATGAAATAATTTCAGTACTGAAAATATGGTCCGCAATTGAAAATTTGCACTATTCTTGGATCGCTATAGTTACTTTTTAGTGATTGTTTTAATTTTTTTACCACCAGAACTTTGACTACTAACGTTTCGCCACAATGCTTGCGTCCAGTGGAAGACACAACCCATCTATTTGACACCGGGAAGGAGTTGCCGTAACACATTCCACAAAGCAGATTCAAAATCAAGTGTCACCTTCATCACTGACGGTTCGGAGGGGAGCAAGTCAAGTACTTTTTAATTACCTAAAAGATATGAAATCCTAAGGTGAGCTCTGAGGAATGTTCATGATTGTAGAGCTCTTTTGATGTGGCTTTAAGTTTTGAATCAAGTTGGGCATGTGCACTACTCGCTTTGACATGGTTTTGCATGTGCAGTACATGTTTGGATAGCCTAACCTCGCCCACAAAGTCTCCGCCACTGAACCAAAACACATATTATACATTACCTTACGATAATCCAGTTTTTTCCGCCCTGACATTACGACAAACAAAAGAGGAACTTGCTTCACACAGTTATCTTTCCTCACAAAGGCATTTATGGTCAGAAGTTGGGAGAAGGGATGCCGGCATAGTTTAAATGTACCATCAATATACCATGTTTTTGCCTTGGTTAGTTGGTGCAGTTGCTCGTTGGTTGCAAAAATAAGGTGGCGTCTGTCACGAACGCGTACATCTGCACGATGGAATTCGGGTAGTAGATGGTTTTCTTCCAGCTCAAAATCCAAGCTGGTGGGTTCTGCAGGTCGATGGCGCTGACGCTTCCTGTTAGCTTGTCGAGCAAGATATTCTGGCTTTGGCAGTCCAGGACAAGGAGCATCTTTAAATTCCTGTAAGCAAACCTGTAATAAACCAAAAGCAATTTTTTAAGATTTATTACAACAACTTTTGATTGCTGCCATTGCAACCAGAAAGGAAGAATAAAGGGGAACATGAACACATATACTTCATCAACAATAGCTGCTGCTGGCCTAAACACATCATCCATTGCTTTTGTTTTTACTAGTGCAATAATTCTGGCTGCTGTGGCTGCGCCCACTTTGGCTGGATGGTTATGGTGATGTTGTCCTGGTTCAAAATTTCCTGGTGCACGTTGGACGACCCTGGCTCTACAAGGATTTGTCTTCCCATGTATTGTACATTGCCAATCGGTAGCGTCACCTCGCCGTCTTTGCACATGATAGGTGTATCCTCTACTGTCAATTAACTTCTGCCACCCCCTTTTTGTACTTTGTTCAACTATTTCGTAAGTCAGTGCGAAATCTCTTGAAATATAATGAACAGATGGATCACCAAGTGAGGACTCTTCGCTGGGGTTGCCAAGATTGCCAGTGCTCATTGCTGAGTGATCATTTAAAGTGTTATCTGTAACATTTTAAAAAAGAAGTTTTATTACCTATAGC
This sequence comes from Muricea muricata, assembly GCA_963855995.1. Classification (NCBI taxonomy): domain Eukaryota; kingdom Metazoa; phylum Cnidaria; class Anthozoa; order Malacalcyonacea; family Plexauridae; genus Muricea; species Muricea muricata. The sequence continues at coordinate 66,281,297 of OY979716.1, forward strand.
AACTAATGAAAAACCTGAAATAAGTTGAAACGGGAATTTAATTTGACAGGGGTTTTTTTCAGTAGCTTATAATTACCGATGCTGGTTGAATGACTTGGATCATCTCTTGATTGCACTAAAATGTCAAAAGATTCTTCATCAACATCCATTTCAGCGGCTATAAAAAACATTCCAAACATATGTAAGAAAAATGCATCAACAAAAAGTACAAATACAGCAAAAACACTTTAATGCTAAACTATATTGAGGTAAGAAATCATTGAAAACCGATTCTTTAAACATTTTTTGATTAATTAAAACTTACGAAAAACAAAACGTCAAAACCTTGTTTATCGCCTAGGTAGTAAGTCGATCTTTTGATACATTTGCTGTATGTTAGTTCAGAACTTATTAAGCAACTAGCCGACAACCAACCTGTTACACTTGCTTCATCTATCATCGTACTCATGGCGACGGGCATGGCAAGGCTTGTAAAGTCTTCGTTCGTCGAGATGGCTCTGTCAACAGCATTTGTGCAGTACTTGCATCGCCAATCGATATCTCGACCCTCCTTAACGGCTTCCCTGTACTCTCGTTGCAAAATCCCGGTTTTACAGGTTCTGTGCTGCCACGTAAAACAACCATCACATTGCAACCCCTCTTGTCGTTGTCGCACAGGCAGATAACATTCGGCACACCGATCGGCATCAGAAGACATTTTGTATAGTCAAATAGTTGGAGATGCAGAGAACTTGGAAATCGCTTCGGAAGTTTGAGTTGTTTTCACAGTGAATGACTGGAATACTAGCATGCTCCCGTTTTTAACAGTAGTGCAAACTATTTAGCATATGAATACTGAGTATTGACTATACAAATTGCTTGACAAAGGGCTGCTAAATGACCTGCCACTTCTTTGTTTTTAGGAAATCCAAATTTATAGCATTCAATTCTAATTTCTATAACATCAGCACATCAATAACTGGTTTACGTAACTCAGAAAATTCCAAATGGTTGAGTCATACCATTTTATCATTAACTTTGAAAATCTTTCGTGCGATTTCGTGCATTAATCATATGGAGGGCAAAATTACTAAAATATATATGATTGGCTAATATCTCCGAGAAAGAGTATAGTAGCGAAGTTATGTTAAAATTAACCTATTTTCCCTATTTCCAAGGAAGTTAATAGCTTTACTATATCAGAGATGTGTTCAAAATTATTATTATTTACTTAGTATTGACATAGTCGATTTTTACATTTGGATTATATTATCCAATCATGTGTTAATGTTGCCATCTATTTATTTTGTTTGTTTCGAGGTTTCAAGGCAATAGGGCAAACAACATGCAGTCACAATAGGATTAACTAACAAAGAGTGCTCTTAGACAATAGATCTATTTTCTATTTATGTCTTGGACAGTGAACTGAAAATACAGTGTAACTTTTAGTTCAATGGTCTTGGAAACTACATATATACACAATGACGCTATGAGCGATTATAATTACAACGACGTTGCTTGCAATACGGACCTCTCACTCAGTCAACTGCGAATATTGGACGTTGCTCAATGATTTTATTAAAACATATCACTTTTAAACATTATTACATCACTTTGATATATATCACATCACTTAGTTTTTCGCCATGGAGAGTCCCCCAAAAATGGCGAATTAAGTCTTCGTGAGAAAGGCTAATTGGTTTGATCAAATATTTGAGAATGTTACAACTTACTAAACTAAGGAACCTGCAAGGTGGGGATTGCTGCATCTTGCAGGTATTAAAAGCAAACAAGTGTAGAATATAAGGCACATGACAACATGATCTGCAAAATTGCATATAATGTCCTTTGAATGTTCCTGTTTCCTTTGGCACAAGTGACCAATCATAAAGAGGCAGGAAGTAATCACTCATTTCTAATTTAGATTACTCATGTATTCATCAACTATTGCAAATGAATTGGGTTCCCGCATGTGAGGATCGTGATCAAATGAATTAATACAATATTTTAGGTTTGTAACTTTTAATATTTTAGGTTCATGCTTGTAGCAAACTGACTCAAAAGTTGTAGCGAAACGACTTTAGATTGTAGCAAAACGACTTTGTAGCAAAACGACCGGATACCTTACTAAAAATGCATATGATTATCGTCGGTATGACCGCGTGTGGGAAAACACACTACTTGTTAAGTATGCTCGGAAAAGAATACAAGAACCATTATGACTATACTTTCATCGTATGCCCGACCTTAGAAGATAACAAAACGTACCAACAATGGAAATTTTTAACCGACCCAGATGTATATGAATTACCTGTCACGCACAACAACGTAGAAAACATTCTCCGGGACATTACAAATTATGCAAAAAATACAAACAGTCTCATTATTCTCGCTAGTACTGTGCCGACTGTGCCGCTAGTAAAGACGTTAAAAACAGGACGAGCGAACTCGTGAAATTAGGATTCTCCGGCCGGCATATCAGGTTAAGTACGATCGTTGTCACGCAACAACTTACCTCCATTGCAAAACCGTACAGAATGAACATCTCAAAACTCGTCACGTTCTACAAGGCGTGCAAAGACGACATGAAATATGTTTTCAACAATTACCTCAATATCGAAAAAGACGAAGAGAAAAGGATTATAGAAACGCTAAAAAAATAACGACTACGCACGGTTAGAAATATTAACAACACGTCCGTATACGCTCAAGTCATCATTCCATAAAAAAATATTTTTTACTAACTTAAAAAGGTAGTAAAAAATGTTAACACGACGTGAAAAAGTTTTAATCATGATAACCTTTTGTCTAACGTTTGCGTTCGCTTTGATCGTGCTCGTTTACCCGGTCACCGCCATTGTTATTTTAACTCTCGTTCTAAAAAACATGTAATTATTTCAAAACCATATATGGTTTTGAAATTTTTTTTATTCAACCGGAGAGTTATCGTTAAATTTTTTATCGGCGACGTGTGCACCGACCGTGACCCCGCCAGATATTAACCCGACCATCGGGACGTACGGTGTTAAATAACCAATTATCCTTTTAACGTCGCGTTTAAACAACTCGTTCTTAGCGAGATCGTCCTCTAACGACACGTTGTCTTTCACGAGATCTAGATTCACCATAAGTTCAGACAATGTCGTTATAAGCACGCCCGTGGCTTTTTCGTTCACTTCGACTAATTCCTGCCTTTGGTAATCTTCCTAAATTTTTCTTAACGTTTCGTCCGTTGCGTTCTCGATATATTTTGCAGTATGTTTAATTTTTTTCTCGGCAACTAACCGTAATTATTCTTCTTTGTACATAGGAGTTCTCCTTCCATTTTATTTATAATTTTAATAACCGTTTAAACGAAAAATACGTTTCGGATGTAAAATACATCGTTCGTTGGTTATCGGGTTCAAACACAAAATAGATTGCATTCCCCAGAATGTGATCGGTACTTCTTGACACCAAATCTTGCATGACAAATTCGTACGTTTTCCCATTTTCATAATCTAACGAAAGTGAAATTTCTTGCCCGTAAATACGCGTACCCTGGTTTAAAAACGACCCTTTAATACGTACCCTTTTACCAGTACATCTGTGAAATAACCCACCCTGTACATCGTTATGGGCAATCTTATTCTTATAACTCCAACTCCAATACTTATATTTGCTCGATGCATTGTACCCAGACCCACCACAATCACCCCATAACATAACATCGTACCCTCTAGAAGTCGTTAATACAATATCCATTTTGTAGGTGTAAACACCGTTTGGAAGTTTTGGTTGGACAGAAAAATTTATTTGGTAATTAGTACCTACCTTGGAAAAGCCTAACGTTTCCGTAGCACGCCCGTTTTTTCAGGCGAGTCGACCATATTGTCTTGTTTAAGTATATCAACGTTACCTGGTTTCCCTTTAAACGTCAGAATGTTTATGTGGTCCGAGTAATACTTTTCGACAAACCCTTTTGTAATCGGTTCGCCTGATGTCAATGGGATAATTGGTAACCCGGTAATACGATGACCGTTCATGTCCATGTCGGAACTTTTTTTAACGTACTGAGTATCCGTAAAACCTTTCAACACGGCAGACGTACCGTCTGACGGGTTAGGGTTTAAACCTAATATTTCGTGGCTGTTCATCCCGATATTATCTTGCATCGTAAACCCACCGTCGGTCAAGTATACCCGGTTCGCATATTGTTTTGTAATGGGATCGTTCGCTAGCGTAGGATCTGGGAGGTTTGTAATTTTGTTATTACCCATATTAATATTCCCCTGCATTGTTAACCCTGAGATGGACAACCCACCGCTACCGGGATTGCCTCTGTTACCTTTTGGACCACGTGGTCCCTGTGGACCTTGCGACCCCTGCAAACCTTGGCTACCTTGTAAACCACGAGGGCCTTGTGGCCCTGGTCTTCCTTGTTGCCCATCACGGCCATGGCTAACCACGTGGACCTGGACTCCCTTGTAAACCACGCGCCCCCTGTGCCCCAGGACTCCCAGGTAAGCCACACGGTCCCTGTGTACCATGACTTCCAGGTAAACCACGTGGACCTTGTGCCCCAGGACTCCCAGGTAAACCACGTGGACCTTGTGGCCCAGGGCTCCCACGATCCCCCTTGGGACCTTTCGAAGAACCACCTCCCGAATAGTGAGTGTCCGCGTACGCTTTCGTGACAGGTTCAGAATCTGTGGATAGATTTGGTAAATTTATAATCTTATTGTTATTCATATCGATACATTCTTCGATATTCTCTAGGGTACTTGAATCGGTTATTCAAGTACCCTAGAGAATATCGAAGAAGGTATCGATATGAATAATAATAAGATTATAAATTTATAATAGTGCCATTTTATTTTATTATTAAAAAAATGGTATCTACAACTTCAAAAAACGAAAACACGACTAACAAAGACGTATGCGAAAGAAGGAAAATCCTAGCGGGATTACACATGTCAAAAAACCCCGACGGAATAGAAACGAACTTCCAACTTGCAATAGAAAGGAAAGCAAAAAAAACTTACGAAGTACCGAACGTTAAAGAAGAAAAAGGCTTAGTTAAAGAAGAAGAATAATTTTTTCCTAAAAATAGGAAAAAATTTAACCTATACCTAATTTTAACGCAAGTTCGTGCTTCTTGTATGTATAATAATATGGAACCCTAGCAGCCTTGGCTAAAATATTTAATTCTTCCCTACTACAATTTTTACCTTCCCCAGACCATAATGCTTTTGCTTTTTTTTGAACTTCCATATGACGAATTCGTCTACGTAGCGATTTAGAAATGTTCATTTATTTAATAACGAAATGGTTTTTCCCCCGTCTTCTTCTTCAAAAAACGTTTACTACCTTTACATTATCATACATAACTTCATCCTTGTGCCCCCATACCTAAATGGAACTTAAAACCCTCGTATGATGAAAACGCTTTGTCACAAATCCCACAGCAAAACGACCTATTTTGTATAAAAACGTCCCGTTCTTGTTCTACCGCAGCTAATGTTTTTACAAGGCGCCAGTATTTATGAGATAACGTTGCCGCTGAAGTTGCTATATTTTCGTACACTTCGGTTAATTCTCTGGCAACATCAAGGCCGGAAACACCACTAATTTTTGATGACAACATCTCTAAAAGTCTTAACATAATTTTTTAACTTTTAAAAACTTTAAAAATCTTACTTTTTGATTTTAGTCTTCAATCGGTACATGTTCTCCTTCTCCGTCGTCAGAGTCTTCAATCACAACCCGTTCAGGCATTGGACATTTTTCGATGGAAATTTTGTCTACGCACACAAGTAACGACGGGTGCACGTACCCCAAGTACACCGAAGACAACGTGATTTGAGCATTCACTTTGACGTGATTTTCCTCTAACATGTCGTTATCAAATTGGTCTTCACGAAGTTTTAAGTAAAAATTATTAAACTCGCAGTTCTTTTTTAGTCGTCGTAACAAAGGTTCCGTTAATTTTTTATCTAGCAACGTCCCTACTTTTTCCTCTACAGCACGTAACTTGTCGTACATGGCGTCAGTAACAGTTATACCAATACTGTACGTTTTGCACTTTTTGCTATACGTCATGCCAAAATGAGAGTAGCAATCTTTCAGTAAAAACGTGATTGTCCCTTTTGGCCCGTACGTTAGGTTTACGTATTTTCCCTCATACTTTTTCGACTGTTTCTTGGTCAACACTTGGATGAGATCAGAATTAAAAGGCATTTTTTCTCTATTTATACTATTTGGACAAAAAATTTTCTCAAGGTCTAGATTTTTTTTCAATGCCTAAATTTACATTTAGACCCGTACTTACAACCTGCCCCGTACCTGCACCTTTTTACAGGCGTTACAACCCATGTGTTAACAACCTTCTTCTTCTTCACTTTTAAAACTTTTTGAGGTTTTTCTTTTAAAATGTCACAAAAACCTTTTTGACGTTGTTTTTGCACAAAACCCTGAATTTCTTTTTCACTACAATATTCCATACTTTATTAATATGGAATGCGTTTGTAGTGTTTTAAAAGAACACCAACTTGGTGACATTGCGAATGTAATTAAAGACATGTCGGAACATGTATCTTTTAAAAAACCATATGGTATTGACGAAGACAAATTACACGACCCCGACTTTTACAACGAGTACGTAAACGAAAAACTTCCTTGGGAATTAACAAACTCCACTAAGTACGTAGGTTTGCTTATGCTCCTAGCAAACTCAAACGTCCCTTTAGATACACTAAAATTTGCAACTGGGTTCATTGCACGTAAACTAAAAAAACTTTAAAAAATTCTATACCTCCAAGGTATAGAATTATCCTCACTGGTAGGTTTTGACATTTTTTAACGGCCGTCATCTTGGAAATTCCTTAGGAAATTTTGTTTTTTTCTGTGCTCTTTTATAACTTCTTTTTTTCTCCCTATCTTTTTTTGGTATTCTTTTATAACTTCCTTATTTTTTTCCCTATATATTTTTTTGGTATTCTTTTTTAGCCCCCTTATTTTTTTCGTAATATTTTTTATCATACTTTTTTTCCCCTATAGTTTTTTTGGTATTCTTTTTTAGCTTCCTTATTTTTTTCGTAATATTTTACCTGGTATTGTAATATAACCCCCCCTCCTTATTTTCCCTGTAATATTTTTTATAAGCTTCCTTATTTTCCCCGTCTCTCTTACTTAAAAAATCCATATTGGTTTCCGTAACCGAAATACACCCCGAATCCTTTAGCCATACGTCATACCACTGGCAAATACAATCTACACTTGTAGGCCAGGAGTTAAACACTACAATGTGCCATTTGTCTACACCGTTGCCTGCATACGACTATACATTAACGTCTCCTCACCCACCTTTGCACGACGTTTATGACCCTCTAAAACCTGGCCTAATGGACCCGATGTCCAGCCCATGTATATTTCATCGTTGTGCTCAAAAGTGTACCTCATTGTGTATATCGTACGTATTTCCTCATTTGACATTTTTTTTATTTTTTAAAACACCCACCCCCCATTCTCAATTTTTAACGAATGCCATCTTGGACGGAAAAAAACCTCCGACGCCATCTTGGAAAACAGGTGCGAAACATTTTTGACCGCCACCTCGGAAATTCCTTATGAAAGTTTGCCAAGGAATTTTTTTGACCGCCCAAAAGGTCGGAAAACACAAAAACAACTACTCCTGGTGTACCTGGAGTGGCTGTCATCTTGGGTTTAAAAAAACATCTCCCAAAAGTACGAAAATTGTAATTTGTCGCCTTCTGGTGTATGGGTGCCCTATACGTGATTTTTTTTACCACCATCTTGGATTTTTAAATTCCCGGCGCTTTTTGGGAATTTTGCGTGATGATGTCACCGGGTGGCCGCCATCTTGGATTTTGGTGAAAATTCGACACCTTGGATTTTGGAACCACCCCATTTAGGCTTACATGAAGTAACCTGAAAAATGCCCTATACGCGATTTTTTTAACCGCCATCTTGGAAAAAACCTGCGCATGTGCAGTAGTGGTAAAATGCCCTATATGCCCGTACATAAACTACTATTTTCTGGGGGAGGATGCCCCCGGACCCCCCTACACTTGTGCGGGTATTGTAAACCTGTCAAGAAAAACCCTAAATCCCCTCCTGATTGGTGTGTTCTATGCGCGCGTGTTGCGGCATGTTTTCAGATTAGAATTTCAGTTTGGTGTGGCCGAATTAACACGCTAAAAATACCAGTATAGTTCTTCAAAGGATAGATGAAAGTGTCTCAAATGAATCCCGCATCCATGCAATATGTTTATGACGTTATGCTTCAAAAATTATTGCTAGTAATAATTTTTAATTTTACTTTAAAATCAACTTCCTATGAAAATGTTTAATAGAGGCACTAACTACAAAAGACTATAAGATGTATAAAAAATAGTCAAATTGAAACAACCCTTAATTTTGTAAAGTAACTTTTGATGAAATTTTTGGTAAATTTCGAATGAGTTAACGCATTGAAAATTTGTTGGGTTTTGTATTCCTGGGATGACCCCAAATACCTCTCAACTGTGACGTCGGTCATCTCTGGATCATTTGATTCAAAAGGAAAGAACAAAAGAAAGAGGGAAAGAAGTACCATTGACCAATGTAATTTTGGTGGCCAATTTTGAAATAGATGATGGTCTAAGGTATAGACATTATGTAGAAAACATTTTTGGGTATTTTGTTTTCCAACTTACTGCTGAGAGAAGCTTATCCACCAAGTTATCTGCAGAGCATGCTTAATTTTTGTCGTTACTTACTGTACATTTAGGCAATAATTTTCATACAATTTTATGTATTACGTGAGACATCAATTAAATGTTTGCACGACTTGTACCTTTGATCAGTAGCAAAAATTGAACCCTACAAACCAAACAGCTAAAAATAGCCTTTAAGCATCCAAAATTTCTGCGTGAGCCATTTTCAATCAAGGTAAAATTTAACTTTAAGAAATTTTTTGTCAGCCATCTGTTAATAAAACAAGGATGCTAACAACTACTTTGCACAGTTGAAAGCAGTTTTATAATCATCTTTATTTTTTTGATGCACCTTAATAACTCTGTCAATACTAAAGATTGTCTCCATGCTCATTATGTGTAGATCACTTGAACGAATTGTTCCTGTAATTTATCTCATGCCTGATTCTTCAGACGACGCAGCAACATACAGAAGCGAAAAAGATGCGATAGTGACAGGCACAAGATTTCAGTTAAAGGGTATGAAAACTACTTGGAGAAAGATTTCCTTTCATATGTGTGCAAGATAATCCCCCATGGAAAGAGTTTGAAAAACACAACCGTTCCAGACGAGGTAGATATATCTTACAGCTAGTACAAAAAGCTGGATAAACAAACATACTGTTATTGATTAGCTCCAAAATATCTTTCTCTAGGGTGCATGAAAAACAATGTTTCTAAAGACATCATGGGAATGTAATGCACATCATATTACCTAAGCTCCTTGCAGTGAGGAAAAAAAGTGTAGGTCCAGAAGCTTCTTTTAACTTAACGAAGTTAAGAAAAGCAATACACGAACAACAGGGGGGTCCGTAGATTACTCAAGTTGCTTTGACGGGGCTCAGCAAAAGTGTGTCAAAATCCCAAGAGATATCGTGGACGATGATGTTATTGCCTTGATCGAGAAAGGTATTATTTATGATAATAGATGCCCTAACTTGATAAATTGAACATCTATAAGATAAACCCTTATAAGTTACATGCCATACACAACATGTGAGTCTCCAAATTTCGAATCTAATTAATATAAAGCTCCTTTAATTGTAATTAAGCAAATCAAATTGTTTGGAATGCATTTAAAACCAGGTAAAGCAGACTCGTGTCCAGTGTACAGTTTGTTATATTATGATCACTGTACTTGATATTTTGAACAGCTTTTGGTGATAAAGTACATGTCGCAGAAAACGATGATACCATGGAGCCCGGTAATGAAGAGACTGTTGAGTCGCTGAGAACCACACTGTCTCTCGAAGTAGAACACAACAACACTCTCATCAAAGAAAAGAAAATGTTGCAGGAAGCACTAAACGATGAAAGGGAGGGGCAAACTGAGCTCGGAGAAAAAGTTGCAGTTCTTGAGAGAATTAAAAGAGAGAATTTGGAAAGCAAAGGAGAAAGAGCTGTCGACAACTATCGGCACATTGGAACGCCGAATACGAGAGGACGTGCGTGAACATGGAACACTTGAAAGTTTACCAGCAGGTGCTTTCTCCCAAATTGTTTCAAGAAACCAGTGAGGTAAATAATGGGTGTAGAGAATTCTATTTCATTTTTTTCACTGAACGTAGCTATTCACTTCAAGCATCATAGGTTTCATAACCATTAAGTAGTATAGTAGGAGGTTTTCGAGCCTTACGGAATCCGTTGAGCCATATCTTCAAATTTCTCAAAAGGAACAGCTGTTGTAGCCTTTTGGACGAGAATAGATTCGCGAGTTAACCAAAGAGATCAAACCAAGTGTAATCCTAACATTAATGTATGCTCGACTTGACGACGAATTTATATAGTTTTATGCCACCAACCATTAACCAATCAGAGTGCGACTATAGCGTACATCATGGGGCATACGTACGCTGTTTTAACCAATCAGAGCGCGGAAGCCACTTCAGTTATATCAAAAACCTGAACATGTACTTGAAGTCTTACTGTTGTTCAAAGTGCGACAAATTATAGAAAACAGCGTGGGCACTTAATAGGCACGAGAAAACTTGCGAAGCGACTGTACGACATGTGTTCCCTGGTGGTGTTTACAAAGTACAACAAACCATATTCAATTTACTCGAAGATGAAGGAATCGTGATCCCTGAAGAATTAAAGTACTTTCCATATCGCGCGACATTCGACTTTGAGTGCTATTTTAAGAAAGAAGACCAACACCCGAGAAACACAGCAAAGCTGACATGGGAAGCTGAACATGTCCCGTTGAGTGTCTCTGTATGTTCCAATGTCCCCGGCTATGATGAACCAAAGTGTTTTGTGTCCTCTGGTAATACAAGAGAAATGCTCAAACAATTTATCGACTATTTGGTAGAAATTAGCCAGGAAAGCTATTCGCTATTGTTGGACCGTTTCTCTGATGTATTCGACCAAATCAGTCAACGGATAGCGAACAGTGAGGTATGTTATGCGTTTGACCACCTAGGTATTTTCGAGACTTGTACTTATTATATCTGTGTTTGGGTATGTAATGGAAGTAGCGAGGACAAACGGCCGGAAGAAATGGTGCAATGTCTTCTCCCATTGAATCAGGTATAGACCATATTGTTGGTCAACTAGATCTGTGTAGTCTTTATCCTTATTACTCTTTCTTATTTTTTTGCAGGAGACCCAAGATGAAGCGGACGCTAGTCAAGCAAGCGAGGACGAAGTGCATGAGGTAAATAATTTTAGAGGTTTAAAATTCTAGTCATGGTTTACTTATCTTTCCGGGCTTGTGATATATGTGCAGTATTTATTCTAATTATTTTTTCCTCCGTTTTTTCAGGCGAGTGAGGATGAGGAAAGTGGGGAAGAAAATACAAAGGTTCACCCATTAGAAAAATTGCAAGAAAAACTGGAACTTCATCTCATGGAACTCCGGAAAGTATGATATCAACGCGACCAAAAACCCTTTCTTTGCCCACCTCGTGAAACAAGTTAAGTTTGTGATAAAAAGAAACAACAACCACATGTGTCTCAAGACAATACACTTGAAGTTTCTCGATATCACAAACTACTTGGCTCCTGGGTTCTCCTATGAACAATTTTTAAAAGCTTACGAGTGCATGCAGACCCAAGGGTACTTTCCATACGAATGGGTCGACTCCCTGGAGAAGTTAAACTTACCCACCTTACCGCCCCCTGAAGCCTTCCATTCAATGCTTTCCAACACTGACATTTACGAGGAACAATACGAGTACTGCCAGCGCGTGTGGAACGATAACAATAGGGAAACATTTTGCAACTTTTTGGTATGGTATAATAATCTTGATGTAGTCCCATTTCTCGAAGCTATTGAAAAAATAAGCGAGTTTTGGAAAGAGCGGAATATTGACATCTTTCAGGACGGTGTGAGTGTGCCTGGTTTAACCATAAAATATTTATTTTCGAACGTTCCCAATACATATTTTTCGCTATTTACGGAGAAAGACAAAGACTTGTACTATACCATGAAAGACAATAACGGTGGTGGTCCCAGTATTATTTTTAATAGATACCACGAAAAAGACAAAACTTTTATACGTAAGGCAGAAATGACAAGAAAGAACATAGAACCTAAACCGTGCAAGAAAGTGGTCGGGTATGATGCGAATGCATTATACCTCTGGGCAATCATGCAGGATATGCCGACGGAGCAGTATACAAGACGACTGGAAAACGACAACTTCAAGAAGCAATGGAGCGGTAAAATGGCGATCGAGTGGCTGGAATGGCAAGCCTACCAACAACAGATAAAGATCCGACATCAGTACAACAACACAGAGAAAAGAATTGGGCCTCATCGCCTTCCAGTTGACAGATTCTGTTCCGAAACACAAACTGTGTATCAATTTCACAGTAAGCTCATGTTTTAGTATTATTAATAGCTGTATTGCATGGGAGTGATTTAATCCATTTGCGTGGGATACAATACTTGTGGACACCTCAATTAATTATATAAAGATACCATGGGACTGCCAGCAATCTAAATAGATAGTGTAGTACATGTTTGTCGCAAATTGTTAATTTTCAGTTTTCTCCTATTAGGTTGTTATTGGCATGGACATGATTGCCACTTAAACCAAGGCAAAGAAATCAACACGGCGCGGGACAAACTTATGAAAGAGTTGCTCGAGGAGACGCGGAGAAACAGCTCGTATATCCACAAGCAGAGTTTCAACCTCGTCAAGTGTTGGGAATGCGAATGGCGGGAACTGAAAACGACGGACAAAGAATTACAACGGTTCATTGCTACTCGACTTCGAAGACCCATGGGTAAAGTAAAAACAATGTCACTTCAGACTATTCTCGGCGCTGTGAAAAATGAAACATTTGGTTGCATCAAGTGTGACTTTCACGTTTCGGAACATTTACGTGAACATTTTTCTGAGATGTGTCCTATCTTCAAAAACACTGAGAAATCTCGAGACGACATCGGTGAATTCATGAAAGCGTACGCCGAGGAGAATTACATCATGAAGCGACCAAGGTGGAGTTTGATTGGAAGTATGATGGGTGAAAAAATTCTGTTGGCTACTCCTCTCTTAAAGTGGTATTTGGAGCATGGTTTAGAGGTAACGCGTATCTATCAAGTGATAGAGTATACCCCTAAACCATGTTTTAAACCATTCGGTGATGCTGTGTCCAATGCCCGCCGCGCTGGGGACGCCGACCCTTCAAAAGCTATTATCGCAGTTACAATGAAACTCGTGGGCAATTCATCCTATGGAAAAACCATTACTAAAAAGAACGACATTGACAAGTTAAATTCTGCGACGACGACAAAGTACCGAGGTTGATCAACTCGCCATTCTTCCGTGAACTAAACCCCATTGATGATGATACCTACGAAGTGCAAAGCAGCAAGAAAAAAATTAAACTGGACTTGCCTCTTCAAGTTGGATTTTTTGTTTACCAGTACGCCAAATTACGTATGTTACAATTTTACTATGACTTTTTAGCTAAATATATAGATAGATCCGATTTTGAGTATTGCAAAATGGATACCGACAGTGCCTATATCGCTATTAGTTGTGAGAGTGTGGAAGATTTAATTAAACCTGAAATGATGCATGAATTTGAAAACGATAAATCCAATTGGTTTCCTCAAACAGATATGGTAGAACATGCTAAGTATGATAAAAGAACACCAGGATTATTTAAAGTAGAGTGGGAAGGGGATGGAATTATAAGTTTATGTAGTAAAACGTATTATTGTTTTAGGACTGGAAAAGATAAATTTAGTTGTAAAGGGGTGAACAAGAAAAATAATGTAATTAATAAAGATAAATATTTAGATGTAATTTTAAGTAAACGTAGTGGTGTAAATAGGGTATTCAGGGTTATGAACAATAATACAATGTGCACATATGTTCAAGTTAAAAACGCTTTTAGTTACTTTTATCCAAAACGTAAAGTTTTGGAGGACGGTGTTTCAACCATTCCATTAGATATTTGATCTGTAAATAGCTATTTTGTGAATATATCTTTTCAACAACCAACATGTGTGCGTGTTATTACCACCTGTGACGGAGCAATACCCAATCGTTTCTATTTACTTTGTCCGAGGCGAATAAAACCTTGACAACACAGGGAATCATATATCATGGGATATGTGGTTTTGGCAATATGAAACCCAGAAACGAATTCGTTTAGATTCTTTCATAGATTTGGTTGCCCTTAGAAGGGCCGGATGTTTGTTCGTCTTTAAAAAAGGCCAGGGATTTGGATCTCTCCAGCGAATATTGAGTCTTCACAATCTGCATTAAGCATTACATGCGCAAAGAGATCTTCATCCCATAGCAAATTCTTTGATTCCACCAGATCATTGGTTGGTTCCTTAGTCGTTTCTCGATGAAGAATCGGCTGAACAGCCAGCCAATGATTCGGAGCGTTCGCTCTCAGGTACTCCAACACATTTTTCAACTTTTCACCTTCCCTCTTAAACTCTTTGACCTCAGTCTTTCTTCTGGCTCGGTCTTTTGCCAAGCGTAACCTTGCCTTCTCTTTCCGTGTCTGGTTCATGGCTATATACCTTGAATGTGGTTATAGGCCCCCGTGTTTTATACATTCTCGTGACCTTAGGCGATTGGTTGAAAGAAAAAAGCACGGCAAGCTTATCGTTACGTGCGCTATTGCAACACTCTGATTGATCGGATAACGTACATACGCAAGACTTACATAATATATGCAAATCAATTTGGGAACCTACGGTATGGGTTAGTTTTGGTGAAACGGGACTCGCCGGACATAATTTGTCCCTCCACGGGACTTTTGCAAAACCTAATATCACTTTGCGGGACTTGCGGGACACAATTTGCCCCTCCACGGGACTATTACAAAAACAGTATTTAGTTTTATGTTTAACAATATTTAGTTATATGTTAAAGTTCAATACTTTTAGTTTGTATCATGCCGCGTCTACGTAAAGACTGTCCCCTGTGTGGGAAGCAAGGCTTGTTAAAACTTTCTAATCATTTGGCCGATTATCCTCACTTGTCGACAAAAGACAGACAATATTATTTAAGGCAAGCGAAAATTCTCCCGTTGGATCGCATTTTAAACAAACTTATGAAAATACATCAAAGCGATAGAATATGAAATGGTATATATAACGTTTTTGCAAACTTACGTTGCTCAGTTTAGTCATGTATTCGTTACAACTAACACATCCCTTTGGCCTCCTTGTCTCAGGCGGTACAAAAACTGGCAAAACGTTTGTCAAGAAATTGTTAGGCAACGTTCAAGTGACGATTGACCCACCACCTGAGAACATTAAATATTTTTATTCCGAGTATCAGGATACATTTGCTGAGATAAAATCATTAGTTCTGAACATTGAGTTTATTGAAGGTGTACCAGATGTAATATTCGACAGTATCAACCCCAAGACGCGAAATCTTTATATATTTGATGATATGATGGGAGAGCGAGATTCGGTGATTGCGAAATTATTTACAAAAAAGTCTCATCATGGCAATCTCAGCGTGATTTACATAGTCCCAAACCTATTTCATCAGAGTAAAGATCACCACACCATTTCATTAAACGCCAGTTATATTGTGTTAACAAAGAACGTCAGAGATGCAAGTCAGGTTATTCATTTAGCTAAGCAAATTTACCCCAACAACGTCAAATATTTTCAACAAGCATATCAAATGGCAACAGCTGAACCATTTTCATATTTATTTATCGACCTAACACCCACATATCCGGATGAAACGCGCTTAAGGTCTGGCATATTTCCGAACGACAAACACTACGTCTATGTACCGCGAGCATAAAACAATTTGTTTCATCGCAACAAGTTTCATTTAGTCATGTCAGCTCGTCTTAGAAGGAACTCTGACTTTTTAAAAGTGTTACGAAAGTGTACTCAACGAAAGGTGCTACTTGAAGTCGCACACAACGATCTGCTAGAGGCGTTTACAGAGTGCTGTATGAACATTTATTTAAAAACGATTAAAGTTAATTCCAGTGTGTTGAAACGTTTAACCCCACTCAAAGAAGATTTACATTTTGTCGCTGACAATCGGAACCCTTTGAACCAGCGAAGAGAAGTGCTTTTACAAAAGGGCGAAGGTTTTTTGTCATTAATCCTTACACCGATCGTTGAACAATTGGCTAGTCTTTTGATTCAATAATGGAACACGTGAAGCGGTTAGTCCTCATGCCAGAGCATATGGTGGAGAATACAACACAAAGTAAGCCATTGGTTCCACCTTTGACCACTCAAGTGAATCATTTAGATTTGGAAATGGATAGTTTACTTAAGAGACAAGACATCACTCAAGATGAAAAAGGTAGACTATATAGTCAAATTCTTCAGCGTTACTTGAATTATTATGATAAGAGAATGAGTCAGCCGGTTCGAGTAAGTGTAGTACCCTCTAAACCGACTACAGAGAAGCCGGAAACACAACCAGAACCTGTTGATCTACCCGACAATATCGAAACTGATATTCTAGAAAGTGTCCCTCCTACGATGAAAACTAGAGCCCGACAACTTGTCATGAAATTAAAGGAAAATAAAGATTTGATTACATGGGATGACAAAGCCCAGCTGGTATACGAGGGCAAACCTATACCGGGGAGTAAAGTGATAGATCTTGTTAACGATGCGCTACGTCACTGGAAGAATTTTAATCCTCAAGGATGGAGACTTTTCGCAAAAGCCTTGAGTGATGTTAATACCCCAGAAGGAATTGTTAGGAATGAGAATCGCTTAAAAACAATACGAGATTATAAAATCGGGGCACTACATCAACCCGAACTAGGAGCAGTTAGTAGCGTTGCTACAGCACCTTTGCTGGGGATTAAGCCTAAAGCTAGAAAACCACGGCCTCAACAAGCTGGACGACCATACAAATGGTTTAAATAGTGTATAACGTATGAAATAAATAAATTTATGAAACTAAAATAACTTGTTTGTCTTTTAATACATTTATTGCACAAAAAACCATTTACATATAAAATCCCTTACAAGCATATCGTTCCATTCCTTATCGTTTGTAAACATATTAGTAATAGTAGACATGGGTATATTTCTACATCTATGTAATGCATAAAACAAGCAGTACTGCCCGCACACATTAGACCATGGCGACTGTAAGACATGTTTATTATAAATATAAGTACTGCTATTGTTTTCTAACAACGTTTTGAAGTGTTCGCTGTAGTAGGTAGGTCTTTGCCCGTAAGAATCCATAAACTCTCCAATTCCATCAGCTGCCAGGTAAATAGCTACCCAGTGCATGCCGGGCCATCACTACCATCGACATTTACAACAAATCCCTTGGGCTTTTCTGATACAGTGTCAGGTAGTCGATCTGAATGTAGTACACTCGTAAAAACCGATTTGGTGAATGGATCACTTTGAAGCACGTTTAAAATTTGAAGGGTGTTCATTCTAACTGTTAAAATCACAGAGCATGTTGCGGTTAGCATCGATCTCAATAAGGTTTTGAAACTCTCCGAGCACCATGATATTTATAGCCAGGTTAAGAGCTGTACCAAACTGAACTTCCAGTGACACATTAACATTTTTAATAGGTTGCAGATGATCTCTGACGCAAAGACCAGCTGTCATATCAAACACGAACAATGCTTAGCCGTTAGCGTACTCGTCACGCGTCATGCCATTCCCTTCGTTCTGAAACAACTTGTTTGAACCAGCAAACAATGTCTGAAATGCCGATACATAGTTGGCACCTCCTGCATCACCAAATTTCATCTGTAGTGGTTTGCTAGGTAAATGTTCCCCATTTACAGTTAATCCAAGATAGGTCATATCGTAGTTTTTAAAATTGAATGGATTCTTCTTAAAAGATCCATTGAAGGCCGTGGAATCAACCATACCAATGACAATTCTATCAGGTAATTGTCCCTGAAAGATATTGGGTTGGTTTCCAGAGTAGTTCCCTCTTGGGGCGGAAAACACTTAGCATTCAACTCTGTTGATGGGGTACTTGGCCGCGGTATGATTGAGGGCTTCTGTATGACCGATCATGACGGTAGAAGAAACATTGACTCTGCGTACACAGAAGACACAATCTTCCATCACAACTTTGTAGGTGGCTGGGTCGGCTGAAGATACCAAAGAAAAGGCAGGACTTGTTCGCAAAGATCAGAATGAATTTTTCCCTCCATGGAAACCATTTTGCTTTCCTTAGAAAGATCATAGTGTTCCTTTAGTCCGGTATTCAAAACATCGACATTTGCCACAGGATTTACAGAGTCCATTTTTACGGCTTTGTCTTTGTAAACGCGGATGTAAGCTGCGACGATTTAGTATCTTTACTAAAATTTAATATGGTTTCTATGTACGCTCTGTACGGATATGCTGTGCTTGAAGGTCTAACAAGTTTATTGTTTAAGAAAACATCAACTTGAGAAAATGTGTGCATCCACAGGTTCACAGGGCCTACTTCCTCATCGGCATCCAGATCGGCACCATTTGCCTTTTTTATTTTTGCTTTCACGTGAAGATAGCTGTTTGCCAGGTCTGTGTAGACGTCGGGATTAGCGGCACAAAGGAATTCAATAGTGTCAGAATTTTCAACGCTTGCAACAGGATCAACACTTTCCTAAAATCCCTTGTTCATTTCAATTTGTGTTGGTGGTACTGTAAATAATTCGAGTTCTGATTTTCCACATCCACATGAATCTTTATGAAGGACATTTACTGCTTGCGCCATTTTTTAGTAGGTGGACTATCAAAAATATTTTCTTGTGTATCGAGTGGTGATGTTCTCTGTTTACTTGCTCGAGTGGAAGTGACGACTTTCTTTCGAGAATTAGTATTTAAACGTTTTGAGGGTCCGGACTGATTTGTGCTCTTTCTCTTAGAACCTCCCCCAATTTGACATTTGATATTATCCACACCCTGTTTTGCTAGATCATTCACAGCTTGCCGTCCTCTGCTTGCGACTGCTTGTTTTACGCTTTTTCCTTCTAGTACGTCTTGACCAACATTCACGGCTGTTTTTATTGCTTTTTTACAGAGCGTGTTTACACCTTTCTTGACCAAAGGTATGGCAACACGAGCAATACTCTTGAAAAAACTACCAAGCCCATACCCCCGCTGTATTCTAGCTCCATGGAGACCACGTAGGCCCCCATCGTTTTGACTTCTCAAGTAATACACTTTACATTCGTTTGCATCGGGTATATACGTATGCCTCGCAGTTATATGAATAAAGGAGATCTTCTATCTGAAATGAAGTGTTACGATCACCTTCCCAAACTCAAATGGTACTTTTTTTCTGTGTATCATCCTTTATATCTATCTCCACCGTCTCAAACGACTTTACATTCACGGGGACGTATTGAAGATTCGGAAACTTTACGCTTACATTATCCCCAAACTCGCCACTGCACTTGACAACTTTGAGCAAGGAAACTGTACTATCACCTACTAACTGTGGCTCAACAATATCCGTGTACAAATACATGGCATGAAATCCAGCCTCTAAATCTACAGG
The DNA here is from genome assembly GCA_963855995.1 of Muricea muricata. Lineage (NCBI taxonomy): Eukaryota > Metazoa > Cnidaria > Anthozoa > Malacalcyonacea > Plexauridae > Muricea > Muricea muricata. Next base: position 66,300,951 of record OY979716.1, read on the forward strand.
TAAAGGGGCTTCCGTATTCTTTGCCATCTCCAATTCTTTTTTATCAAATCCAGCCATACTTGCAAACCGACCAGTCAAAACCAACCTCGCCTTGTTTCTCACATGTGCAGTCATTTTTCGAGTTAATTGATTGTATGTCAGCCAGATATCCCCATTTGCGTCTGTTTTTAATGTTTTATTCACAGCAGAAACAAACTCTTTAACGGATCAGTAGTACCCATGCGGGGCACTACTTGTCAAGAAATAACCCTGACCACCACTATCGACGTAAATATGACTGTCGAAACCTTCACGTAAATTGTACCAGCTACGAGGGTACTGGAACTCGAAGAGCGCCACTTCCCATTCTCCTGCCAGTTCTAAAGGTTGAGCTAGTTTGGTTTTAAAATTTGTCAGCGTATTGGCTGGAAAATATTCCATAGAACTGTTCGATGGAAGAGTAAGGTAAAACTGACTGGCCATGGCTATAAGTGAACAACAAATGAACAACAAATGAACACAACACCCATAATGTCATTAGTTATATACGTTTATTTTGAAATACTTTTTACATTACTCGCAGGTACCCAGAAATTAAAACTATCTGGATAACCTAACCACTTGACAAAATGCTCCTTTTGTTTATTACGCATGCGTGATTTAGTTACTCTCTCGACTCTATAATAGTCACTATCTGTCTTAATAACTTTCTGTAATTTAGGTTCATAAAATGTCCCTTCTAATTCGTCTCCGTGATAATCCGCAATTTTATACACAGGGTGTTTTCTTCGTATCCGCTTTGTGATCGTGAATACCTCTTCGGTCCAACTGGGTAGGTAACCCTTTTTAAACGTTCGTCTTGCTTTACTTATTTGAACTTGGTCTCCAACGCTAAATTTGTACTTAAAAAGGCTTATTTGCTTCATCACCATACAATCTTTCCCACACAACACTTTCGTTTTTAAGATTGACATTGCTTGGTCGCATTCCAATGCTACGATGTCTCGAATGATTGTAGGAATGTACTAATTTCTGTAAGACGTCAATATACTTGAGCGTATTATTCGCCGTGAAATATTTCCACATTTTCCCCTTCAACGTTCGGTTAAACCGTTCAACCACTGACGCTTTGGTCTCGTTATATGTGGTGAAGAAAGAAACCTTTTTCTTTAGCAATGTTTGAAACAGTCTATTTGTAAACTCTGTTCCCTTGTCGGAATGTAACTTTTCAGGTTTCCGTCCTTTTTTCAGGATTTTTTCGAACACCCCAACCAAACCCTCTCCGGACTTTGTCTTCAAGGATTCTACCCATGCATACTTAGACGATACATCAATAACAGTTAAAATATACTTGTAACCATTGTTTTCTTTGCTTAGTGAATCCATAATAACTAAATCGGCTTCCCATTCTTTATCTATACCCCCGACAATGACTCTATTTCTCTTAAATCTGTAACGGACTGGTCTATGTAAAGTATATGTGTCTTGTTGTCTCAACCATGTCCTTATCTTATTACGAGATAGTTGGAACTTGCCGTCTTCTTTTGCGGCACGGTAAACAGCCTCCACCCCGCCAAAACTTGCCGGACTTTCGGGGTTGTAATACAGGTTGTGGAGGTACTTCTCCGCCATCAATTTCCGACTGTTGAATCACAATCTTTCCTGAGCAACAGGCAAACATGCAACGTATTCTTCTAAATTTTATAGAGGGCAACCCACCCTTTAAACATGACATGCTTACTCAAAGGAAAGTCGACACAAATGAACAACAACAACATAATAACACAATATAAATGTAGATAATGTTTATTTAATTATATATACAGTTACACTTTTGTTATAGTCATTAGCAGATCTGTAAGTCCTGAATCAGTTCATCGACTTCCTTTTGGCGAAGGAACTCGTCATATGCTTTCTTACGATCCGTTTCCTTGCTAGTAAATATCTCCTCCGTCTTTCTCACTGTATATCGGTAAGATGGTGGCATACTAAACAGACAAACACAACCTGGCTCAAGGGGGTCTTCGTCAGGTTTCCACGAAAAGAAGTCACAAGCACTTTCTCTTGGATGAGGACAACAATAGAGTAAACGATCCTGATTAGAACCCTCTTTCTTCACTTTCTTGATGCGACATATCAGACCATGTCGGCAAATGGGCTTGATACCTTCGAACACATCACCCCATTGTTAAAAGGAACAGGGATTATCTCTTTCGGAACACACAAAGAACGGTCTACCATAGTTCTGGTTATTCTTATCTTTAACCATTCGCAGCTTTGCCAGGCACCCATGTCCATAACACCTTGGACGTACACAACCACTTTCACGATAGGCCGTCACAGCTTTTCCAAACACGTAGCAATCTTGATTGGGGTAAAAGAACTCACAGCTCGGATTTTCACCACAGAACCAAAACGTCCCCTTTTGCGTCACTGTTGAAGATGCTGGTAAGCCGTGTAAACACTCCATTGTATTCTGACGATTCTCCAATGCTTTTATCAGGCGTTCCACTCCTTCTCTGGCGTCTTGAATAATAATCGGTTTTTGACTGAACCAAAGACACCAAACCAAGTGTAATCCTAACATTGATGTATGCTCGATTCGACAGTGGATTTATACAGTTTTATACCACCGACCATTAACCAATCAGAGCGCGACTATAGCGTATGTCACAGGGCATACGTACGCTGTTTTAACCAATCATAATCTCGCATACTAATTAGTGCGGCGCCCTATGGAGGCTTGCGGCGCCCTATGGAGGCTTGAGGCGCCCTAAAAAAAAGGCTCGAAAACCTCCTACTATATTACTCCATTCCTTCCTTGATTATAACCCAGAATGTGACACCTCATCCTCATCAGTCACAAATGCTCTTAATGGTGCATGTACTAATTTATATTTTTTCAGATAAGTTAATAATGTTATTGAAAATGTGCGGGTTTTAATTTTTCACACTTACAGTAGCAACTTATGAGACCTGCCTTTATAGGAAATGTAAAACAGTGTGTTTAGCAATGCTAATATATGATCGAAATTACATAAGCCAGAGGTAATTTGAATTTTACAGTATTAATAAACTCTTCTTAAAATTCTTTACAGACAGTTTAATTAATCATGAAAACAAAGCAAGCCCAGTTCAACCAAGGAAGAAGAGAAATAAAGAAAGTAAAAAAGTTGGCAGGTTCCACAAACATATTAAAAATTTGTTTTTAATTTCAAATATTTTACTTGTAAATAACTGTGGTTAAGACCTCCAATCAAAAAGCAACAGAAGATTGAAAACTTGCCACATGATTTTAACTGAAGGTCAAAAAGAATTTTTTATACATTTCTCCTAAAGCAGTTTTTACTTAATAGAATTTTTACATATGTGAAAAAGAAAAGGAAATCGAAGGAAGCAAAGCTGTTGCATAAACTCCACACAGGGATTATCAAAGGTATATGTTTTAATTTAGAGCAAAAAAAAGTTGTCATGTTGTTGTGCCAGTATTCAGCCTACTAAAATACAAATGTTTTCTTTGCTATTGTTATGTCGTGCTTATTATTTTTCTTATACTTTTTTAAAACGAAGAACTAAAAGAAGTACATGAATTAACCATTGCCAGAATTTAATTGTTGCTTGATGTCATTTATTACCCCAATACATACTGTAGGAAGATGTTTAAATAGGAAAATAGCAATGCTGTACATGTACTGGTTCTGTAACAACTGCAGGAGAAAAAATTATTCAGGGTGTTCTGGTTGTTTGCAATGCCGTACTGTTCAAAGAAATTCAAGTTTTGACAGATGCATCACTGTTTGTTTCATTTAGTTACAGGAACTTTGTGACAGGAGAAAAATTTTCCATAAGTTGTTGTAAAGCCTACTATTCAGACCAAAGATTGAGCATGCATGATTGCAAATATAGAATAAAAAGACACCCATTTCTAATGTTGTAATTTGACACTTAAAATAACTTAACATTAACATTTACAAAATCACGTTCACTTTATTGACCACATTGCTAGTTAAGCTCGTAGGCACCATTTCTTTGCAGTTTTTCGAGCAATAGGCTGTTTTCCAACTTTAACACAGCTCTGTATATGTATTTCTTCTTTTGATCATTTGGTGAAAAAAAAACATGTGATGAATGTATAGCATTGCAACCAAGATGCGTCTACTAGCCCATACACATACCTGTTCGGCCACCATTGTGTTGCGTGACTCAGAAAGGACATCCTCCGGGTTGTTATTGATTTTGCATGCAGGGTCCTTGTGGTTTTGGGAATGTAGTCTGTCAATGACCTTTTTGGTTGTCTTCCACATCTTGTTGAATGGAGAGGTAAATCCTTGCGAGCGGCGCGAATGGAATTCAAATGACACATATTGTCACATACTAGTACGGTTTCTTTCATAGCACTGACAAGCTCTTTTGCAAGAATTTATTGTATAGTCACACAATGGTGATAACAAATGCTTGTGTGGGTGATTTGGACCTGCAGAACAAAAAAGTGCCACTTATTCTGAAATTACTTATTCTCTTATAATGGTTACACTCATGATATACACTAGGTATTTTGTACTGGATTCAGTACAAAATTTTGCATGTAAACCAAAATCCTTGTGACATATTGTAAAGCCAGCTATGGCAAGGCTATAGCAACTGTGAGATGCTTATCAGCTATAATTTGCATATTCAGCCCATGTGCACCCACATGTTTGCGACAAACACTAATGACTAGATTTTTAATCAGAGACAAAGTCAGCAGTACGTTAGGTGTAAACAGTGAATTCACAGCGATGAAGAGAAATGGCATGTCTCTCTAATTACGCCAAGAAACGCATTACTCTTGTATACCGGGAATAGAAAATAAGTGATATTGTAAGGATTTTAGAGAGTGAAGATGTTCATACCACGCAGCAAACAGTTGCCAAATTTATTAGAAAATATGAAGGTAACGAGGTGACTGTAAAAAGGCAAATTGGCAGAAAACCGAAATTAAACACCTTAATTTTATCCATCAACAGTTGGAAGGAAACAACGAGCTATGTGCAATTGGTAATTTATTACCTATACATTTACTATTGAAAACACAGCTCTTTTTTGTATAGAATTGTTGACAATAATAAAATGATCGCTATTTTTCTTGTAGATCTTCAAAAACTGATACTTGACCGTTTCTTGCTAAATGTTTCAATAACAGCAATCAAATGAGCAAGAAAAAAGCTGGGATGGGTAAAAATCTGGTGTTTGCTACTGTCAACTCGTCACAGAAAGGAATCGAATCAACAGATTGGAATTTGCTCGTGTCAAGCAATGAATGGAAGACGACTTTTCAAATGTCATTTTTACAGACGAGTCATCTATATGGCTTGAGCATCATGCAAAGATTTGCTACCGAAGATACAACGAGCCAGCAAAACTAAAGCCGAAAGAAAAGCACCCATACAAAGTTCACGTCTGGGCAGGAATAAGCACACGGGGAACAACGGACATGGCAATTTTCACTGGCATCATGCGTAAAGAATTCTACGTAGATACGATCCTTTCTAAATATCTTCTCTTGTATATAAGTGAAGTTTTTCCTGACGGAAATTATCAATTCATTCAAGATAACGACTCGAAACACAAAAGTACGTCTGTCACTGTATAGTAATTTATGCCTCACAATTGTTTGTGCAATCCGTGTTTTTATTTATAACGCAGTCGTGTTTTATTTATTCTTGACAGGCCGCTATGCAATTGATTTTCTTGGCGTTAACAAAGTGAAATACTGGCCAACCCTAGCAGAAAATCCCGATTTGAATCCAATCGAGATGGTTTGGCATAAGTTAAAACATCATTAAGGAAAAAGGTGAAGCCAAAGAATAAAGAAGAGCTAGGAATAACAAAGAGCTAGGAATAACATAATAATAAAAGGAATAACAGATTTTTGGGCCACTGTGACGGCTGAAAAATGTAAAAAAACATTCAAGTAAAGTTGTACCAATTATTGTGGAAAGAAATGGACGTGCATCAGGACATTAAATAGGCTCATATAATTAACATAAACGCATTGTGAAAAGGTTCTTGGTTGGACTTTATACACAGTATAACATGCACAACTTTCTTGGCTTATCATCAAATACGACTTACGAGTACATGCCATCCTAAAACAAAAAAGGAAAGAAAATGCTGTGAATAGTTAATTATGATTTCTTAGCACAGAGTATGGGAGGGCATATACAGTAATAATAAAAAAGTGGCCAAGAAAATGATTGTTTTGCTATTTGTTTTGGTATTTGCCTCGCTATACTTTTTATCTAACAAGGAATAGATAGTGAGTAGACTAGCCAATTAAATTATAGCATTTGAAATAGTGAACTAGTATGATTCTGGTAATTATGAATATAACGCTAAGAAATTTAACAATCACGACTTGCACGGGTGAGTGGCGTGCCGTGGGCCCATGACAGATATGGAAATACTGAAAACTTTTCCTTGTTTGTTTGTTAGCTGCTTTGTATAACTTCACGTATTGTCTACCGTCATTGTATAGATAACAATGCGGAGACGTTTGAACGGAAAAAACACATCGTTAATATCTTCTTAATGGTCGTTTGCTATGTTTTGATACAGTGACTCATCTGTAAGGAACGTTTGGCATTATTTCCAATGCAAGGTCATTATAAGCAAGTATTGCACTCTCGCCAAACCACAATCAGATTAAATTGACAGTCGTTGAAGTAAGTTATCGATCTTGGAATTTTGAAAGTATGTCGCTTCGTACTCTAATCAAAACGCCGAAGTATTACTTGGTATACTTTTTGTTGACAAAACCATGTCTGTAATATTGCGTGAGAAACTAATAAACACAAATGAAATGATACCAATGAAATGGGACATCGTTGAACTAAAATTGTCAGGAAGCACTTTCAAAGCATTACTTGTATCATATGGAGGTCAGAATTTATTCAAACAAATGCACATACAGTAAGCCAGAAATTTGATTTTTATTTTACATGTAATACTGTAAATGTAGCAGATACATGTAGCTAAAACTAATTTTACGAAAGTGCATTAAATTTAAATAGCTTGGTGTATACATTCGGTGTATATAATATGGAAATAGTTTTGCATTTCCTTGAAGATGGTTCTGACATTTGTTAGAAAGAAAGCATTAATTTTACAAGAACATATCAGATATATTTTGGAAATACTCAATAGGAGTGGGTCATTGATAAATTGAAGTAGAATTGTTTGGGGGGAAGGCATTTCAATTGATGTGCCTTTCTCAATTTATATAAACACCAAAATCAGCATTAAATATGAATTAAAGCTATAGATCTATAATTTTACTTAACAGAGGGCCACAATGCATTTACTTTTTTACTTGTCCAATGTCAGCCCAGCTAACACAAAACGTTGTGGCGACGTCGCTAGATAGTCGTATTTTAGTCAGGTCGGACCTGACATTATGGCGACGTTTTCACGATGTTGGTTCAAAGACTTAACAAAATGCAACGTCGTCACAACGTCCTAGCGACGTCAGACAAATACGTAAATTTTTGCTTATGAATGCAATGTCGCCTGAACGTCCCAGATATGTTGCATATTGATGTCGTGTAATGGTAGTAAAATTACGTTTTGACAACGTTGCGTGAATGTCTGAAAAAAACTAACAAATATATCATACAAAATATAAAGCAACGAAAATATACTGTAGTTCTATAGCTTTCGATCACTACCGGAAACTGTAGAACAGGATTCGAACGAAGGTCCATCTTTGGGAAGTTAGTAGGTCGAGATGTTGATAGAAGCAAGATTTTCTTGTAATTCCTTGAGACGTGATCAATTTAAAAGTTAGATTAAAAATTTTTACTGTTTTGGCTCTGCTTAAATATTTAGCGTGAGAACCTTTATAGCCCAATGCGAAATTGAAGTGCGATTGCCTGTGGTTCAGGTCGCACTAGCAGCGGCAGCCATCTATTGATTAGTCGATTAAAAGAATCCCATGAATTCTGTTGTTTGGGTATATTCAATTGCAGTCTAGTGAGAAAATTACTGCCTAATTAACCTTGTACCGTAAATAATGACATGAATGCGTTTGAAACGGCATTTATACGCCATCTCCGATCAAAAGTTTTATCATGTTTAAGTTTTCCAAAGTTTGCTGGGAACATAGCACTTGTGTAATCGCGAAAATTGTTTGATGGGAAAATATACCGCGTCGGTAAAGAGGACTGGGGCTACTGTAAGCAATGCGCATGCGTGGCACACTGAATAATGCATGGGTGGTGGGTGTTCTAGGTGCCTGAGTACCTGAATACATGCACTGAATACCATTCAGTGCTGAAACTCACGCTTTAGCTCACGTGTGGAATTTCATTCGGAAAAAGTAATTATATATTTACACTGAGTGTAGTCCTGTTGGAATTTCTTTTTATTGTATTGGCCGCTGGATTAATAATCGAAAAGGTGAGTTAAGTATTTGTTTATACTTCTGTTATTTACTTATAAGATTGTTATAATGTATATCTAGTGTAATTAGTTGAGGCTTTACCGACAGCCCGACATTGGTCTGGGTTTACGTTTGAATTCGAACTTCGACATACTAGATAATTGAACGTATGTTTGTCTGCTACATTCTAGTTTTATGTTTAAAGTAGTTCTGTTTGATTTTGGTTTTATAAGACCGGATAAAGACGTTTATAGTCAGCTGTGTGTATGTCTTCAAGTTTACCGAACCGAACACGTGGTGGTTGTAAATAGCGAAGTCTATTTATGTTTTATACTTAGTATAAACACGTGTCCTGGGGTGAACTGTAATATTCAGGTTATAGCAAGCACTTCTCATAAGTGCAAGATAAATATAAAAAAAAACTCAACTCTAAAGAAATATTCATTTGATAGCTCTGATAAGCTGATGTTCAAACATTCTCATTCTTTGTGTCTACTGTTATCTACCTACAGGCTATACTGTGCAGTCACTTGTGCTTAGATACTAATATTGAATATAAACTCAAATTCCAGAAATTAATCATATTTTCAGGATTATGCATATATTTCGTAGCAAAATATTGACATTGTATCCACATTTAATACAAGTATTTTCTTTGATAGCATTTAATTACTTATTCAGTTGTTCTGTGATGTGTGGCCTAGTCTGCATGCAGCTCATTTTTTGTGGCCAGAACCAGTTGTTTCAGTAGCATGCAGCACATAATTTTCATGTCAAGAATTTAATTTATTAAACTTGCCCTTGCTGTGATGGGTGAAATCTAGCATTGTATAGACACAGCTATTACAACAAGTAGAGCAAATAGGCCTGTTAGTATATTACGGTTTATGACACTTACTATTCCTAGGCATGTTATTATATAGTAAGTGGCGTAACCAGCCCAACAATTTAGTCCTGCTATGCAAGTTTCAGATTACTATCATTAGTCATTTCCTTAGAAATATATTGCCACAGAAACCAACATGCCTTTACAAAGGCTTTTGCTATTTATATGTGAATTGATTTGATTGGTTTCTGGAATGACTTTGTATCCTTAAACTTTTAATTTAGTTTCAAAAAAATCCCTTGTAGATGAATTGTTATATGTTCTGCACCAACGTTTTTATTTAATTGTTATTTCATGTCTCAGATGACTATACATAGTGTTATTGAGGTGCAAAATCAGTCTCTGATATAAATCTGACCTGATGAACAGTCTGTAAGATTTTCTGCTGTGGAAAAGCAGACTAGAGGTTTTTAGATTATTTTAATTGATTGCTTGCAACTTTCAGAAACAAAGATGGCAACTAATGCATATCGGAAAAACTATAAAAGAAAGTGGATATCAGCTTGTCGTTTGATTACAAAGTACAACCATACCTCTAGACTGTCCACAACTCAATGCGAACAACCTGCTAAGATTTCAAAACTTTCTGTGCAGCCAGAGCATGGATTTCTTTTTAATCATTTTGGTGATGATGTAAACCCCAATTTTGATTTTGGTCATAGTGATGACCCTGAATATGATGGTCATTGCACACCTTCTGTATCTGAGAGCGAGTCCTCTAAGGATGATATTTCAGATAATGAATCCATAGGTCAGTGTTTTCCAGATCAGCTGGCAGCTTGGGTAGACCAGTTTCAAGTGAAACAAAATGCTGTTGATGGTTTGTTAACAATTCTAAGACAGTCCGGGCATCCAGATCTCCCAGGAACTGCCCGATCACTGTTGAAAACGTCTAGGGTCGTCAACATTGACAAAAAATCTGGTATGGACTATTTTTACTTTCCCTTTGAGGACACCCTTTTAAAGAACTTTAATGCATATCCACAGTCAGTGAGGGCAAGTGTGGATCACTTGGATATTAGTTTAAATGTTGATGGAATCCCTTTGTTTAAGAGTTCAAAAGGCATCCTGTGGCCAGTCCTTTGTGGAATAATGAATATCTCTCCTGTTAGAATATTTCCAGTGCGTTAACATATGATGAATCAAAGCCCACTGACTTAGATTTCTTGTCGAATTCTGTGAGGGATCTAAATAATATTTTAAAAGATGGTTTGCATGATGGTGATAGGGTTATCGAGGTAACACTTCGATGTGTTATCTGTGATGCCCCTGCTAGAGCATTAGTTAAGGGTTCAAAATTGTACTCTGGGTATTACGACTGTGATAAATGTAATCAGTGGGGTGTGTGGATTGGGCGAATGACTTTTCCTGAAATTGATAATGTAGTCTTGCATACAGATACTTCATTTAGAAATCAGGCAAATAGAGAGCATCACCATTATGAGTCTCCATTCTGTCAACTTGAGCTTGATATGGTGAAGGGTTTTCCAATAGATTATATGCACCAGCTATGTCTTGGAGTGATGAAAAAGTTTATTTTAGCATGGATGCGTGGGCAGAAAGATGTGCGCATTTCTGCTCAACAGGTGGATCAAATAAGTGCCAGACTTATTAACCTCAAGAAGTGCATACCTAAGTGCTTTTCCCGTAAACCTCGAGCACTTGCTGAGGTTGACAGATCGAAAGCTACTGAGTTTCGTCAGTTTTTATTATATACTGGTAAAGTAGTTCTTAAAGGGATTTTGCCTGCTCCATTTTACAACCACTTTTTAGTGCTTAGCGTAGCAAGTTCAATCCTTACATGCCCTGCATTGGCTAAAATCCATTTACCGTATGCTTCTGAATTGATGAAATATTTTGTAGTAAAGGCTGGAGAGCTATATGGAAGTGAGTTCCTTGTGTACAATGTACATAGTCTTATTCACCTTGTAGACGACGTTGCACAATATGTTTCCTTGGACCAGTTTAGTAGTTTTCCTTTTGAGAACTATCTACAAAAATTGAAGAAGTTTGTGCGTTCAGGAAAAAGCCCTCTAGCACAAATCATCAAGCGACTTAGCGAATCACAAGGTCATATTTTCGAGATTGATGACAGCAATGTGATCAGTATAAAACCTCCTAATAATGGCTACATCCTTGAGAATTCTGTTTGTTGTATGGTCACAGCAGAAGTAGTAGATTCCCAATGAAAGGAAAAAATGTTTTCTTGTAGGGTTTATGATCGGTCAGATCCAAGGTTTGTTGATCCATGTGACTCACGCATAATAGGAGTCCACAGCGTCAGCAATCGAAATTCTCGAATGAAGTTGCTTCCAGCCAGCAGTTTGAAAAAGCGTGCGCTTGTCTTTCCACTTGAAACAAGTTCTTTTCTTTTTCTAACAATATTACATCAATGTTGATATCGATTCTTGTAATTGTAGCTCATTCACAATAGCATCTCATTCTAACCGAAAATTGTCTTTGTTAGAAACCCTTTTTGTGCTACATGCGTTATATTGTGGTTGTTTGATGTTCGTTATTGCTTTTCTCTGTCTCGTATTTTGCTGTTGTGGTCGTTGGACTCTTCTATGTATGGTTGTCGATATAATTGTAATTTTACGGTGTGGCTTGCAATTCCCTACTGTAAATGGATGTGCTTGGTGTATGCCTAATGCTTTGATCAGGTATAAATATCATGCTTTACATATGATTTGTTTTTTACTTTTCTGTACATGCTAACGTCTTAATTCTTTATTGTTATTAAGATGACAAAGTTTGCAGTTGTTGAATTCGTTGACGAGAAAGCAGTTGGTGTTGTTCCAGAAACATGGATTGAAAAACAAGACAGAGTAATTGACTATTAAATGTTATTCTTTAATTATTCTTTGATATATCTTGTTTGCGTGTCATTAATGATGCTTGATGTCTTCTTTAGGTGTATTATAGTTATTATCCTAGAAGTAATGTTGCCACACATGTACGAAGAAAAGAAATGCCCGACAAGGAATGCTGGGCTTCTTATGAAATAAGATTATTATCAAAAACAGGTGAAAAAGAACACATTATGACAATTAAGTTCATTCTTAGTAGTGTTTTTCCTTGCAATTCGTGACCTGACCAGCTAAGCATAACCTAACCATTCAAGTCTTCATTTCTGTTCAAATATTATCGTGTTTAATTTCTTATAATTTTTTATGTTACTCTAGATTTGTATGAAAAAGCTATAAAGAAGGCCAAAAAAGCTGAGGAGACTTCGAATGTCTACTCTTCAGATTCTGATTGTGAGAGGGGGAAAAGGAACAGGAAATCAAACGACTACAACGAAAGTGAAGGTTTGCGTATGATTTATAGATACCCAAAACTATCACTCAAAAGAGTTCATGAATGCTCAGTTCTTTGGACTTCATGCTTTCCTTAAGGATCCTCAACATTGCATGGATTTATTTAATTTACTCAGTTTTAATTATACATGTGTGCATAACATAACAATATAATAGTTTAACTAACAGTCTGGCGCATGCTCGATTATTTATTTAAACCTTTCCTACTCCAAAAAGACACAGTATTTCACTGGCTTAAGGAAGATTTTTACTGTAAACGTTTTTGTGCACCATTTAGTCACTATCTGGCGTGTGACAATAACGTCAAAGATGCATAACGTCAAATTCTGTTAACACCTAATAGATGACGGTGAGTGTGAAGAAGATGATTATATTGTACTGCCAAGGAAAAAATCGAACACAATGAAACGTAATTATTCTGATTTGCCATGATTTTGATTCATAGGTTCGTTATCTAACTTCCCAGTGCGGACACACTTGTGGCGACACTGTTCGCCGAATAATGGGAAAACTCGGTTCGAACAAATTATGGTGGTTGTTCAGCTTGAAAGGACGAAAAGGAGAGAAGGCCTTTAAATCCCTTCAAATATATAATGTCATCACAAGTGAGTTGTTAGTTGATCTCTAATTATCTAGAAGGTACTATCGCAAGGACAGGTGTAAACATGTAAACACAATTTTAGTAATCAAAACATGATTTTAAAACACTCTATTTTCGGAATTGCATTTGTATTACTATTGCTGAAGCGATCAGAAAGGTTTCTTTCATTTCCTGAAACGATGAAGGAAAGGGCCCTCGAGATATTAACCCTTCATATGTGTTGTTTCATGTGTTACGTAGCTACTCGAAATTATATGAAAAATAATTGCAACTGATAAATTTCTTTTTTAGAGGTGTGTATGAAGTGTCATCCGAAGATAACGGAATTACAGATTGAAGAAAACATCACAGACACTCTGAAACACGCTCCTGGCAAGCCTGGTGGTTCAAGATACCAGGTACTTTTCTATAAGTTGTATTAAATATCTTAAAATAATCAATGTAACCTACTTTTTAAGACAGAAACGTTGCTTAATGAACTTGTACTTCAACATATTCCTCGATAAATAGCGAGTAGCAAAACAATCAATAATTGATGAAATAAATCATAAATTGATGAAATAACAATGACTATTTTATGCTTTGTCTCTAGTTCTACAAAAACAATTAGATTACTCGCTTTCAATTTATATGAGGTAACAGTTAATTCACAGAAATATCAAAAATGCAAACTAATTTACAATAAATTGCTAGTTAACGATTAGTCGCCGAAAGTAAGAATGATTACATGCTTATATTCACTGAGTCGAAGGCGAAATGAATCTAGACTTCAAATTACCTCGCCTTCGGCGACTAATTGTTTTAATATAAATTTCCAGGTGCATGGTTACAAATAATAATCAACACAACTTTATCAAAATTCTCTTCAAATTTATTACTATATACAAAAAAAGACCAAAAGGAAAAAGCTATAGTCACTGACCAGTGACTATCACTTCAGAGACAGTGAATTTTGGCCAATCAGAATGCAGGAAAATCAATAGTCACCTGGAAATTTATACTAAAAAGATTTAGCATGCTTGTTTTTACCATGTTAGTGACAGTTGTATGTCTGATAGGACCATATGCATGAGCTAAATTATTTTGAATGCAGGCATCGATTTCTTAATTGTGTTTAAACGCTCACCACATTGTTAAGAATCATGTCTTCGAGATGTACAGGTATAGGTGTTTCTGAATGCTTTAGTTTAAAACATTAGCTGACAACGCATATTATTTTTTCTAGAACTCTTCGTGAGAACTGATGTCTGGTGAAAGTGATCTGGCTTTATGATATAGAACAGTGCTGATATTGCCTGCCTGCTAATGCAGATCCAAATTATAAATATTAATTGTCCCGGAGTGTGCTTATTGATTAAAGCCTTCAACTAAAATAAACATGATTGAGTTTTGTGTGAATTATCTTGCAGTATGTGCTTATTTTATACCCGGCTGAGCGAGTTGAAAAGCTGTAAGATTGACGTACAAGGCTTGCGCTCGTCGGTTTCATTATACGCAGTTTTCAACTCGCTTAGTCGGGTTAACTCTCCTCAACATAATAAACGTGCACCTGAGTCAAGTCACTCATAGTTGAGTTTGCTCCCTCGAAAATCATGTAAATTACTGTTTTAGATTGTAAGATGACATAAAGCCGCAAAAATCAATGTTTACGACTTAGTATATTGTCTTTTAGGCGCATGTTTCTGACCCTGAATTTTCTACACGTGAACACTCAACATTTGGAAGAGATATCGGCCATATATGAGCATGCTTAACATATACAAAGAGAATTTTTTTACGTTGTAGCAACGTCGCCCAATGACCTGCTCCAGACGAGCATCGCTGAACGTTGCTGCGACGTTGTGTGAACGTCGTCCTGACGTTTTCTGCTGTCTACAAAATTGCGTTGTCGCGACGTCGTTGGAACGTAAATATGTTTGCTGGAAGAGGACTTTAATAATCAGGAGAGCTCTGGTACTTAGTAGGTTATATAATTAATCGCTTTTATTTTGAGCTCTGCTGATTTAATTTTCAGATGACCAATTTGCTTTGGAGGAAGAGCCAACTGAATTTGTAGCTGACCAAGAAAACGACCACCTTTTCAAAGGCGATTTGCAAGAAGAATGCAGCAAAAAATACCCACCACCAACAAGACAAACAAAACCAAAAGCAAAAAAGAAAAGAGTAAACAAAGGCAACAACAAGGAAAACCATACAAAGGAGAAGAACAAGAAAAAAGAAAAGGTATTCACCTAAGTGTTCACTTTTTTGTATCAGTGACATAATTAGCTCATTAATTTTTAGTGATAGCCTGCCCTACTTGGCTAAGAGTTAGCAAAACAGCTATTGAGTAGGGGAACATTGCTGCTTAAAAAGGGAAATGGCAACAAAAATTTTTATCGGCTTATTTGAAAGAGACTCCAAAGCAATATATAGAAGTCTATTACAGAATTTTTATATCTGCCCTATTTGGTGAGATATTTTGACTTGAAATCTTTAGTTGTCTGCCATCTTGGATATTTGTAGATATTCATGATACGTCACAACTGGGGTCACGCAATTTTCTTTTGTTACGACACAATGATTAATCTTCTCTAATAACCACACATATGGAAAGTGTTTCGGATTTCAGCACGGACTGAAAAGATTTTAAACAATATTTGATTGTTGGTAGATATTTAGGAGAAGCTTTGAATGGCTTATCCCTGTTGTGACGTCACAAAAACATTGTTAATGAGGTTAAAAATTAATCCAAGATGGCGGACAGTTCGATTATTCAGGTGACAATATCTCCCAAAGTAAAACAGGTATAAAAATTTTGTAAAAGACGTTATGTATTACTTTTAGAGTCTCTTTCAAATGAGACAATAAAAATTTTTGTTGCCATTTCCCTTTAACACAATCCATTCACGTATTTCTCAGCTAAAAAAATATCTATCCTTCTTCAATAATTTTTTAACTTTTGGAATTTAACATGTTTTGTAGGAGCAAGCAACCTTAGTGCTCTGCAAAGGGTAGTCGGTTATTGCCATTGTCATCATGCGAGAATGCGCTCCCTTCCAAAAATCCACCACCTGTTCCAACTTGCAATCCACCATCAGTTGCACTGGTGCAGAATCCCATACCTGTACTGGCTTGCAATCCACCAGCAGTTGCACCAGTGCAGAATCCCCTACCTTTACCAGCTCGTGAACCACAACCAGTTCACATCACCATACCTGCTAATGACCCAGCAACTGCTCAAAATCCGACAGCATTGGTGCATTTACCACCAACCTCCCCAAACGTTTATAGGGAGCTTCAAAGTGTCCATGATAACAGCAATGGTCCCTTATGGATGGATTCATCTTTCCCATTGAATTCAACAAACCCACCTACAGGGAACCAAATATTGCATCTTCGTTTTCTTCCTACCACCACCTTCTTGATTAGCTCTTACAACAGAAAAATGACTACCAGTGAGACGATGTACAGTTTCCTCTGGAATTGCAGGACGGTTAAGTTTAGGACTTGATGTTAGAAGACTAGCAATGACATCATGCATAAAGTTCAAGAAAGTTACTTTCTTCTTGCTATGTTTACTGTAAAGCTTGCTTGCACTAAGACAGCCCAACAAAATGAGGTGGATTGCAACTTTTTTAGGCCATTTGTAAGTCTTTCAACCAGATTTGAATGAGTGAAGCTGTTGATCCGTGAGATCTACACCACCCATTTGGTGATTATACTCCATGACACCTTGTGTTTCGAATATGGTTATTGTTAGAAAACCAACTGGTAAGTTAGATATATGTATAGACCCGAAGGATCTGAATAAAGCTACCAGATGCAGCCACTATCCAATTCCAACGATTGATGAAATTTTGCCCGATCTGAGAGAAGCAAGAGTGTTCAGTGTATTCGACGTGAGAAATGGGTTTTGGCATGTGGAGCTAGATAAAGAAAGTTCTCTACTGACCACCTTTATAACCCCATTTGGCCGTTATCGTTGCTGCGGATGCCATTTGGTCTGACAAGTGCACCAGAAGAGTTTCAACGACGTCAACATCGTGTTATAGAGAATCTTCCAGGAGTGGTGGCAATTCACGATGACATCCTGGTGATTGGCAATGGTGGGACGTGTGAAGAAGCACAGCAAGACCATGATGTGAAAGTTCATGCATTGATGCGTCGATGTCGTGAGAAGAACACCACGTTGAATGCAGATAAAGTCAAACTGAGTTGTAATGAAGTTACATTCATGGGTCATTTGTTGACAGACGAAGGACTGACGCCTGATCCAGACATGGTGAGAGCAATCTTAGAGATGCCTAAGCCAACAGATGTAGCTGCAGTTCATAGATTGATTGGTTTTGTGAACTATTTGCAGAGATTCTTGCCGAACCTGAGTGGTGTATGTGAACCTTAAAGGAAACTAACTCATAAAGATACAGCGTGGTGATGGACCGGGGAACAACAGCAAGTGTTTGACACAATGAAACAGTTTTAGTTTGCAAGATAACGATCCTTCAGTATTACCAGCCCAGTGAAGAGCTTACTCTACAATGTGATGCATCTGAAAAAGGCTTGGAAGCAGTTATTTCCCAAAATGGAAAGCCGCTTGCATTTGCAAGTAGAGCGTTATCTCGAGCAGAAGTCAACTATGCTCACATCGGGAAAGAGCTTTTGGCCGTGCGCTTTGGTTTGGAGAAATTTCGCCAGTACACATACAGTCTTCCAGTGCAAGTCCAATCTGATCATAAGCCATTGGAAAGTATAGTAAAAAAACCCCTACATATGGCTCCAAGAAGATTGCAGAGAATGTTGTTAAGACTGCAAGGATATGATATTGATTTGGTGTATCGAAGTGGAAAGAATATGGAGCTTTCTGACAAGTTGAGTCGAGCGTATCTTCAAGAAGGTAGAGCCCCGGTTGAGATTGAAGTAGAGTCGATCAATGTGATGCACAGTTTACCTGTTGACTCAGCTAGATTGGATGATATCCGAGCGAGTATGGAAACTGATGAACGTATGCAAGAGCTGAAGAAAGTCATTTTGAAGATTTGGCCAGATAAGAGTAGCGACGTTCCAGGACCAGCAAGACAATATTTTGGTGTACGTGACGAATTGACAGCTCAAGAGGGTTTGATTTTTCGAGGTGAAAGCATGGTAGTTCCGAATGATCTGAGAAAGCAGATGATTCAACATATTCATTCGACTCATATAGGAGCAGACAGATGTCTACGTCGGGCAAGAGAATCGATCTATTGGCCAGGAATGTCCAGAGATATTAAAGATCACACTGCACAGTGCGATGTATGTTGATCGTTTGACAATAAGTAACCCAAAGAAACATTGAGATCTCACGAAGTGCCCAATAGATAAGGCAGATGTGTATTTAGCAGTGCTGGATTATCGAAATACACCAACACAAGGAAGTGAAAGTTCTCCAGCACAAAGACTAATGTCGCGAAGAACAAAAACATTGCTCCCAACAACAGCAAAGTTGTTGGCACCATGAGTTGTAGAGAATCACCATCAAGAAATTGTGAAAGGCCAAGAACGTCAAGCGAAGTATTACAACTGAGGAGCAAAAGATCTACCTCGCTTAAAGAAAGAAGACAAAGTAAGAATTCAAGATCATGGACAAGGACTTAAGAAAAGCCCGTCAGTTAAAGCGACTGTGAAAGCAGAAGTTGGTATTAGATCATATGAAGTTGAAACACAAGATGGACGAGTTCGAAGACGAAATCGAAGTCACTTCAGAAAAACAACAGAAGATGAAGATGAAGCAGATGAGATAATTCAAACAGAAATTCACACAGACGAAGATAGAGAATCGAGCCAGAATGAAGAAGGGCAGTCAAAACAAGCATTAGATTTTCAAAGAGAACAAAAAGTAGAAATACGAACACGTTCAGGACGATTAGTAAATAGACCTGCGTATTTGAAAGACTATGTATCAGTTGTGTTTTGGAATGTGAACTGGATTAAATAATTAACTTAAATGCTTGAACTAGTAGTACTATAGTTAGGTGTATATTGTTGTTTTCTATTTCCTTTTAAAGAAGAAAGGATGTAACAAGAAGTATTTATTATGTAAAGGATAAAAGCCGAAACCCAATCCATTATTTGAGAGAATGGACATGCACCGAGCCCGCAGGGCGAGGTGCAGTCCATTCTCTCAAATAATGGATTGGGTTGAGGCTTTTAGACTGCTTAAAACCCAGCTTGCATAAATTAATTTTCAAGTGAATTTATGTATGCGTAGGAAATAATGGAGGTCATGCAGGAATGAGCATGCAGCAAATATTGTCAAGTGTGACGTTGTTGGTTGAAGTTGTAAGAGAATGGCAGAATGTAGTGAAAGTGACGGAGAATTGTTCATAACAAAGTCGAAGTACAGTAGCAGAGAGGTGGGAAGTGATACGGACAATGTATTGAGTCGTATTTAGATCTGGAAAAATGTATTCAGCGAGACGTGAGTGAAGACCTGTTTTCTGACATTTCGTTAGGAGACGAGGTAAAATTCTGCATGGTGATCGAGGGAATAGTTTTGGAGAGAAGAAAGTTAAAAAAGACGAGAATGAGGAAGGGGGAAAGAATACGGAAATTGAAATTGAAGCGGGAGTTATAAAAATCAGTGTGAAAAAATGTTGAGTGTTATAACTAAAATGATGAAGTTTTGGTGTGTTATGTCATGGATGACGAATAAATCAAATTAAATGTATATTGCTGTTTATTGAAAAATAATGGACAGCGTCCAATATTTAAAAAATAATGGACAGCGTCCAATATTTAAAAAATAATGGACGCTTGTGAAAAATAATGGACAGCTAGCAGTCCATTATTAAAAATAATGGACAGCTAGAACAGTAGAATAACTAATTATCTGGGTTTTAAGTAACAGTAATGCGGGCTCACTGTACTAATGTATAAAACAGATAGGAGTTTTATTAAAGTTTTGTTAATCTACTGTACTTAAATGTGTGTATGTGTTAATATAAAACGGGATGTGAAACAGAAAAGAGTTTTGATGAACATTTGGATAACTTGACACGAGTCCTTCAGCGCCTTCGAAATTCAAACCTAAAGTTAAAGTGCCCCTACAGGCAAATTTTTTTATTGGCAATATTAAATCTAGGCATGATTTCTATCCTATCTGTCCAAAAATTTTTTGATTTGGGCAAATCGTTCGTGTTTTATGGCCGTTTAAAGCTGGCTCTAGATGGACCTTGTCCGTCATTTTTAGAGCCTGGAACGAGCACGTTTTGTGACGTAATCCAAGGTAGTCGGCTTGTGGCTTTGATCAACTTGTATTCGCTCCGCCGTTTCTAGTTTGGTTGAACTTTACACTGCTTTTTTTTTTAAATATCATTTCATCCGATCATGAAACCGATTCGGAGGTGAGTGATCAAACTGATGACTCGGATATAAACTTTATTCCGGGGTATATTATGGAATGCCCCGAGCGTGAAAATTCCAGCTCAAGCGATCAAGAAGAAAGCAACATGGGCGCATATGCAGACGAACCTATGGCCGACGAAGAGTGGTTGGAAAACTACAACAGGCAAGAAAGAGAGCGTCTAGAACTAGAGGAAAAGCTAAGAAAAAGGTTGGATGGTTCTGTTGAAGTGAGCGAGTGGTAAGTAATTGGTAAACAAGGATTAAATCGATTTTGTTTCATGGGTTTTGTATTGTGCCAGTTGTTTTCTATAAGCGAAACCTAGCGTGAACTCTTTGCCAAATCTAAATATTTTTGCCCTTTTTAACACAGGTGTAGTTGTGGCAACTGTGGGACCACTCTACTTAGTAATTTAAAGGAATGCTTGTGTTGTATTGAGCTGGAAAGATGCGATGAAGCCATGAAAAGCGAAGAGGTTGTCATGGATCTTAAAGCCGATGGCATTGAAAATGCAAAATGCGTAACTCAACACCCGGGATTCACATGTATATGCCTCCAAAAGTGGAGTTTGAAGCAAGCTGCCATGAATTACAAAACCAAGAGTAACACAAAATATAGTCAAGTGGGGACACAAAATAGGTAACAAATTTGTGTGGTTTATACTAACACAAGACATGAATACTTTTTGTACTAAAAAGCTTACCAAAGTTCTGTGCAACCCTGACACTTCGAATGGTAGCCTCTCCATTCTTGAATTTTGGATATGTGACCTTTAGCCGTTCAGAGTTGTCAGCATTCAGTTTGTTGTCTCTCCGAAGGTTTAAATTAAAATGCAGGACTGCTAAAATATGCCTAATAAAAATAATAGAAATATTACTATCTGCCTAAGATAAAAAAATCCTATGTAATGATTGATACCAGTCAATAAGGATACTATAATAAAATTCATTTCTAACCTGCAGTACTGGCCAACATAACAATATGCAATCATCTTTGGAGAAAAGTGATTAAGTACACTATGAAAGCCTTCCAAACAGCTGGTTTGTGCTAATGGGGAAGCTTTCTTGATTCCTTCCATCAGCCTTTTGTTTGTAAGTGCATTGCACACTTTTGTATGTGGGGTTGAATCTATATAAAAAGAATAAATGAGTATATATAAGCCTAAAAATAAATGTATATAAATACACAGTCAAACGTACACACCAACTCATACATACCAATGGTCAGCCACTTTCTAGCTGGAATGTCACTTCCATGGGCACACTTGTTAAAAAGAGGATCACTATGATTTGTGTGTTGGTTGACAATGTGCCTCAAGAAAGACTTGAATTTAGCCCAGATTACAAGCCCATTGCCACTAAATGTGGAAGTCACTCCAATGTAAGTGATTCTCGCATGGTTTAATCCACTCATTGACAGCCTCACACTCTTTCTCTTTGCCAATTTTGGAAAGAACCTTTCTGATTTCTGAAGAAAAACATAAATAAGCACAGAAGCAAAAAATTAGAAAATTGGTTCATCATCAACATTTTGGTTTATTAGTATGCATGAATGTTCAGTTATGTTTATAGTCCAGTTCTCTGATTCTCAATTTAACCTGCAAACAGGTGTTGTTCACTGACTGGTCCCTGGTTACAGTAAAATGATGAAATCACTGGAAATTGGATCGAAGAATTTTTGTACATACACGATGTTTTAATTTATGAAATGTATTTGTGTTATGAGCTATCAAATATAAAATCATATTTGGCAAATTGGGAATGTCCTTACTTTTCTTCAAGTGCCAGAGGTCAAAATAGTGCACAATGCTCTTCAAAACATCCTTCATGTGCTTGGCAATTGATATGTGTCTGTCAGAGATGAAAGTTTTTATGGAGAGGCCATATGTAATGAGGTAGTCCATGCACAACTTGAATGCCATGAACTCCATTGCTGGGCTCCTGCCTGCTTGATTTCTCTGCAAAGAAGAAACACAAAGGTGCAATAAGTTCTGAAGTAAATAATTAGTGAGTAAAGCTTGAGCTCTATTAATATTGTTAGTATGATGCATTTCATTCTCCCTACCTGTACAAGATCAAAGTGGATGATTTGTGCAAAAGTACAACAAAAAATTGTGTATGCACAAAACTTAGCTGAATGCCCCATACTGTTGTGGCGGCCATCACCTGCCAGAGCCACACCATCCTTCAGCTGTTTTGCCTTCTCTATCAACACTGATTGGTACTTCTTCCAGTGCAGGTAGATGGATGGAAATAGCACAGTCTAAAACATTATGTAATACTATATATGTCGAGATATAAGTATGTAGAGATCAACCTCTAGGAACTCAACCCAAAAAAGATTTTCTTCACTTGGTTGATATTTAAATTGCAAACATAAAGAAATATTTTATTGCTTTTTAATTTACTCTCAGTCATTTATATTGGATAATGCTTTTCAAAATTAGGATTTCAAATGGAGGAAAGTACAAAATGAAGGTTTTTTACCGAACTGTGGTACTCACTCTCTGATAATGGAAGTATGTACTGTGTGAGACACATCCAAGACCCTTGTGCAAGAATATCTGCCGTACTTTCGTGAAAGAGCCCCCACCAAGCAGTGTTGACAAACACATCAGAAAATTGCCAGCACGAGCTTTTTTACGTCCGGGCATGAGGGGTTGGGTATGCCACGTTTTGATCTTCTGTGTGCACTTTGGGTTATTGCATTTAGTTGTCACAATTCCATTAGAGCCAACAACTTTTGTCTCAACCAGTGGGTTATCAGCCTTGCACGAATGACAAAACTGGAACAGAAGCAAAAGCTGTGACAGAAACACAATAAATTTTGGCTCTGTCCGAAGATTTCCATCCACTTGCAATGAACTAGTGCAAGAGAAATAGAAGGTAGTGAATTATCTATAATTACGTAAAACAGTACTTTGTCCTTGCATTAATGATGTAAAACCTTGCGTCTGATGTAAAACCTTACTCTGATGCTTCTTCTATAAACTCTTCATCATCATCTTCTGTGGTAGAATCATCATCCACTTCATAGGCAGGATCATGCTCTTCATATCCTTCAATGGCTTCCTCTTCATCTTCACTTTCCATTCCTTCCTCCATGCTCTCATTGTAATCTGTCTCATCTTGGGTAGGAGTTAACTGTTGTGTCGACAGTTGTTCAAGCTGCTTTACTAGATATTCAATCAAAAAATAACAATGCAGCATTTCATGAAGTGTGATAGGCTTTTCAATTGCACTGTCTTATCTTATGAGATATGTAATTTACCTTTGCGTTTCATTTGCTTCATTTTGCATTTATTTCTTTGGGCAAATGTCTGTAATGAAATTATTTTGTTCTTTAGCTTCCTGTTGTCTTCTAATATTTTCTCCAGTTCGACTGAGCTTTCAACCTGTATTTTTGCAGAGAAAAGAAAAATATATAAAAGAATCATAAACATTGGTTTTACACCATCAACTGGGACATTTGAAACATCACTACACCAGAAGGTGTGTTAATAGTTAATACTGATACAGCATGTAAGTGAGCTTACATTTACTGGCTTGTCAAGATGATTTTCTTCATGCATTTCAACCTCCTCTGTTTCCCGTCTTCTCTTCTTGCGTTGTATACCTATATATTAGAAGATGAGAAAAGGATACTTCTATTATCTGTGTTGTAATACAATCATACAGAATGGTTGAGATGTTTTATAAAAACTAGATTGCCCAGTAAACACATTTTTACCTGTGTTAGTTGACTGAGGTGTTTGCGCAGTGTTATCCATGCCCATACTTGAAGGTCCGGCTTCGCTATCATACGTGTGTCCTTTTTGTATAGCTTTTATCAACTTTAAAAAAAATGTATAATCGGATATAAACTTGTTAACACAAGCTATACGATTTTCCTGGATATAACTCGGTTAAATTCGTAAATATGTCGCATACAAAAGCTTATATTTACAGACTCACCATGCGTCTATCCCTTGGACTTTGCACAGGTGGGTCGCTCGACGTTTCCTTCGACGGAGCATGTATACTTGGAAAGACACAAATACCAAAATCATCGCTCCTTAACTTCGGAAAATTAGGCCTCGTTTGTCCAGGTAATATTTGAAACCTTCGCTCGTAATCTTCAGGCAAAAAATGCGCGGAACATAACGTCGATGCCTTTGAAGGTTGAAAGACACGCTTTGCCTTCACGAAGTCTACCCAGATTTTCCTTCTGCGCTTAGCTTCAGGGCGATCGTCATTAAAAAAAGGTATAGTGTGAAGACTGATACCCAAACTAAGAGACGATTTATTCGTACAATTTGCAGCTACACAGCTATTCACCATTTTTTATTCTTCGAAAACGCGCGCAGTGTAGATGACTAACAGTCAGTATAAAGTGAATTTGCATTAAAAGCCTATTTTCAGGAGTACCTTGGATGACGTCACGAAATAGACTCGTTCCAGACTTCTCATAACAACGGACAAGGTTCATCAGAAAGTGCACTTTTGTCAACTTTAAACGGCCATAAAACACAAACGATTTGTCCAAATCAAAAAATTTTTGGACAGATAGGATAGAAAACATGCCTAAATTTAATATCGCCAATAAAAAAAAATTGCCTGTAGGTGCACTTTAAGCACTACGAAGTGTTGCTTGTGTCAGACTCAAGCACATATCTCGGGTACGTTGTCAAGAGGAATGGAATTGGGCCAGATCCGAAGAAGATCGAAGCTGTCCGGTGGTGGCCGGTACCATTGAATGTTTTGGAGCTACGCAGTTTCCTTGGGTTATGTTGTTATTACAGACGATTTGTGAGAGATTTTGTAAAGATGGCTAAGCCCTTACATTCCCTGACACAGAAGAATGCATCTTTTAATTGGACTGAAGAGTGCCAAGAAGCATTTGTAAAGCTTAAAGAACGTCTGTCTCAGTCTCCTGCCCGCTGATTTTCCAATGGGTAAGCTTCCCTATCTCATAAAGTAATCACTAAAGATCAAAAGGTACTTATTGCCCTTTTTAGGGGGAGGCAAAGCGCGATGTTTACCCCATGGGATGAGGAATACTTCTATATGACATTAAAATTTTAGGAAGTTCCTCCTCCCATGATCTGCCATCCACAGTAACTGCTTGAAAATTCTTCTTTAAATACCAATGAAATCTTTCCCGTTACTTTTCGGGAAATAAGGGGAGCTACGCACATGCTTAATCCCTTTAGAGCTCAAGAAACGGTTAAACTTCTGACTAACAAACTGCGGTCCATTATCCCAGACAATTTCCTCAGGGTAACCATGCCTTGTTAATATATTGATCAAAATTTTAACAATAGTTTTTGAAGATATATCATGGGTAATAGCCACTTCAGGAAAGGAAGAAAAAAATCAACATAAGCCACTGAGTACTTATTATCTATCGGCCCTACAATATCGACCGCTCCTTTTAACCATGGCCCTTTAGGCAGCTGCACTGGCCGCAAAGGCGTATTTTTATTCATTGGCCTACTTGCAGCACAGGCCGGGCAGTCCTTAATCGTAGACTCAATTGCTTTATCCATGCCAACCCCAAAATACCTTGACCTTGACAACTGCTTTGTCCTAACAATACCTACATGGTTTCATGCGCAAGCTTCAAAATTCGCCTTTGAAGAGACATTGGAATGACAATGCGATCTCCGCATAACAAAATACCATCGTAAACAGAAAATTCCTGCCGAAAAGGTTCAAATTGTTTGATGTCAGCATCCACTGACCATGCACTCGAGTGAACCAAATTCATAATTTTAAGAAAAGTTTTATCCTTTGCCATTTCTTTCCTCACCTCTGATAGCAATAACGCACAATTGTAGGCATGTTATTTTCAACAATAAATCTAACATACTCATTCGCAACATTGCCAGAGCTAGTTTTATCTAACTCATTTAAGGGAAACCTTGAAAAGAGTCAGCAATATTCATTTTTCCTTCGACATACTTTATCTCATACCTCTATTGATGCAACCTCCATGCCAAACGTTGAATCCGTGGAGGTACCAACTTTTGGCAATTTAAAGAAAGCAAACTACCAACGGTCTATTGTCCGTGAGTAGCGTAAATTCAATACCAAAAATGTAGCTATGAAATCTTTCAGTAGCCCAAACACATGCCAATGCTTCATGTTCAATTTGTGAAAATCGCATCTCAGTAGGTGTCAAGGATCGACTTATGTAGGCGACAGGCTTCAGATCACCCGTTATTTGTTCCTGCAACAAGACCCCTCCTAGTCCTACTGGACTGGCATCTGTGACAAGAGCAGTGGGACAATGCAATCTAAAGCATGCCAAAACAGGTTCATTGGAAAGTGCCCGTTTCAACTCCTCAAAAGACTTAATCTGCTCTTTATCCCATGTCCACCAACCATTTTGCCCTGTCAGCCGCCTAAGGGGTTCAACCAGCTCGACATAATTGGGTATGAACTTAGACACATACCCACAGACTCCCAAAAACGATCTCAATTCTGCAACATTGACAGGTGGTGGAGCTTGCTGAAGTGCCTTAGTTTTGCTGGGATCTGGTGAATACTTTTGGCTGACACGGCATGACCCAGCACCGGTATTTCAGTTAGCCCAAACTCACACTTTTTTGGATTTAACTTCAGATTGCATTCCCTAAACCTTTGAAATACCTTACATAATCTACTTATCAATTGATCTATTGTTACTGCATGAACAATGACGTCATCTACCGAGATTTCTACCCCTTCCAAACCAAACAAAATTTCTTCCATAACTTTTTGAAAGGTTTCATTAATATCACTTAATCCAAATGGAACACGCTTAAACTGAAAACACCCTTTTATTTGTAATAAACGTTGTTAGGTGTCTACATTCTTCTGACAGCGTTAATTGAAAAAATCCGCTTCTTGCATCAATTTTTGCAAAATACTTTGAACCATTCAGGGAATCTAAAGTATCTTCCACTTTTGAAAGTACATAGCATTCCCCCCTGACTATGGCTTTATTCAATTCTCTAAAATCACAACAAACCCTTAGACCTCCTGATGCCTTAGGCACCACTACTAAATTAGAAACCCAAGGGCTAGGTTCCAATTCTAAGTTCGCTATTCTAAGAGTCTTAGCAAGGTCTAGCTCTTCGTGAGCTAATAATCTTTGTTTTAGCTGTTCTAAGTAGCATTTTTCTACAATTTGGTCTCTTAACATTTCGTCTTCAAATGTCCCGAATTCACAAGTTTTTACCAACTCTCTCAACGATGTTACATATGCATCTGCATTCTGCTTTCGACTGTGGAATTTGTATCTTTCAGCAACAACATTTCTTTTCAAAGCGAAGTAGCTTTCAAGAGCTTCAACAGCTTCGATCTACTTTTCTTTCTTGCCAGGCAACGTCCTATAAATTCTTTGGACAGGCGGTCCTGAGCAATGCAACATCGTCGCAGTTTGAACGCTATTGGACTTTTCTGCCAGGTCTACCGCGATTGCATAGATGTTGAAAGATTCTATCCAAGCTTTCCATTCTGTATATGCATCTGTAGCATCTATATTAAACCTTTTGGGAGGCGGCAACACGCTTTCAGCCATCCTCGTCGCCAATGTAGTGTTGAATGCATTGCCTCATCAGTTAATGTTGGAATGACTTTATTAAAACATGTGCCTACTTTTATACTACATAATTTGCATAATGACTAATTAACTAATTCCTAAAACACCACACGGTGTTATTGCCGTAAATTGTATTGTTTTTGCATTTGATACTTTGATACATTTTGTTAGTGAATTTGTGCTGTTTTCTAATTTTTCTCATATTCAAATATATATTTACACTGTCAAAGGTCATCTGACTTGTCTAGCCCATATGGTTATTTCAGATGACCTTTACACATTGTTATGTAATGTATTTTTTTTCTTTTTTAAAAAGTCAATTTTCTTATATATTAATTATTCAGTGAATAAAGAGTTATGTTATGCTATGGTATGGTATGGTATGTTTCTAAAATAGTTATTTTTGTATATAGTGTAATGTAGCTTTGTTTTATTCATTGTATAGAATACCACTTGAAAAAAGAGATGCCCGACTTGCGACACTCAAGTTGGAAATGCCTGTCGACGATGTCCTCATTGTGGCTCCAATTATAAGCAAAGCAGGAAACAGGCTAGGGTTTCTTTGCCAGAAATTACTAAACCGTCAAACCAATGGGACCTTCTGAAAAAAGGGTAATAACTCCATATAACTGGTCTATGCTCATTTACTCTGTTGAAACAAATGTGGATATCTTGTTAAACCATGAACCAGCCATCATATAATTGTAAGCGATAGGTAATTGTGTCATAATTTATTATTTCAGCTTGATATATTGAATACCAATCATCAGTATGACATTATCGTCATGTTTCACAAATCTCACGCTCGAGGTCATACTTGGGATTATTTTGGAACGCCGGGCCTGAGAATGGAACTTCTTAATTCTAAGGCTGGTTCCAGCTTAAAGAACATCTTTAGGCTTGGTATGATAAATGAAATAGCGAACGCAAAGGAAGATAGTACTAACTCTGCCACTAGTGAAATTAACCTGGTCAGTCTAGCATCCCCAACTGCAACCACTGCTCCACTCACTCATGTTAACCCAACTGCTCCTTCCAACGCTAACAGCTTCATCCACAGTAATCCACATAACAACACGCATCCAGTTAGTAATACTATTGATGTTGTCACTGACACTTACTGTAATACTCATTAGACCATTTACACCACTAATCTTAACTCAAATTCTATCAACATCACCAAACTTAGTACCACGAAAGATATCAATACTGGCTCGAAAAATAACCCTAACAACATCGACATTAATACCGATTCAAACGTCAATGCTAACAGTAAAATTTCTAAAAACACTATCACTGTTAACACTAACAGTTCTAACTCTAACAGTACTAACACTTACAATGCCGACACTGGAAGTATTAACACTAACAATGCTGATACTAACATTGCTGCTCGCTCTCATTCACCAAACACTGCCACAAAAAAGAATGTCGTACACTTATAACAGCAGGTAAATACACTCTATACTGTAGGGATATGTATGGGCCGTCTTTTTTGCTTGCAGGTAAATTACCAGGGGTAAATGTTTTATGGGCTAAAAAAGCATGCAGCATCATTAAAAATAATGTTGTTAGCTCGAGCATACAGGCTGCATTATTGAAAAATAATGCACCCAGTTTACTCATCAACGCAATTTAATAATGATGCGAGCTAGTTTAGCAGATGATTACTTCGACCTGATAATCTCTTATTTAGCTGATAACATCACTCATAGTTTTAACAAACCTCTCAGTTTCTGCTTATATACATAAATATGAGATTCCAATCAATATATTATAGTGAATACAACTTTTAATAACACTCACTTAACATTTCCTTTTAATTCTATATAAATAACGCACATCACTTGTTTGAACTATTTTGAATTTGTGTTATTTGTACTAACAACAATATTTTGGCCATCTTTTCCAGCTGTGTCATCCTTGAGAAGTTTAATCTTTTTATCACGGCAATTACTTATTTCACACTCTTTCGGTAACTGTACCCCCTTGGAAAACATCACCCACTTTACGTTTCATTGTCGAAGAAGTAGTTCTATATGCCCTCACACCCTCTACTGAACCGTGACTGGTTGTTTCTTGTATATCTTGATCTGGAATGTTATTTTCATACAGTTTAGTTGCACAACTTCGTCGTAATGAATGATTTGTGTAATGACCTGTGAAACCTGCTTTAGCCATAATCTTTTTAACTACATTTCCTTATGTCTCCCTTCCAGCTGCTTTTTCTATAATACCAAATCTTTGAGTTTGCCTTCGACAAACCTAGCAAATAGAATGAACTATCACTCTCCGGCAAATTATCAGGAACACGGCTTAAGTACTTTTTGTACAACTCAAATGGGGCAACGCTCTGGTTTCTCGAGATTTTTATATGCTCCCACTTTTTTACATTTAATTTTTAAGTGAGCTAACCCTCTGTCGTTAGTTTTACTTATGTCCTCTACATATTGTAGGTATTCCGCCCCCAATTTGTCAGTCTGTATTGATAGTTGAGAATTGTACATTCTCAAATTTCTGTCCTCTTGACCGGCCCTCAATGCAAACATGCCTCCTAAAACAAACACTAGCATATCTCGTAGTAACTCGGGCATATTGCTACCTAGATAACCGTTTTCCCACAGGTAATTAATTTGCTCTTCAGTTATTAATTCTGCTTGTTCACAATCTGTGCCTATTCCTGCGTTTGCTCTTTCCTTTAAAGTATAGTTTAATGCAGCATTTAAAGTGCTCAATCTACTGCCTTTTTTATCTATAAGATATAAATCTCGCTTACAAACTTTGCGTAATAACCCTGTATGCTACTTATCATTTCATAAATTGTTTTGCTGGGATATTCCTCTCAGTCTTGATTTCGTACTTCAGGAATGAATCAGGCCAAGAAGAAGTCAAGCTCTTGCTCAGACATTGCGTCTAAAGACTTGGTTAAAATAGGTTTGCCGCCGGTCTTTTCTCTTACCACCACTGCATTCTTCAAAAACGTTTATTGCCCTAGTCCACTTTCGGCAACATGCATCCAATATCCAGCTCTCATGGAATCTTCACACTCACTATTAGTAACCAGCGTTCTAAATCGTTTGTCAGCTGACAAAGAAGAAATTCAACTGTATTAAACATCGTAATTGTAGCAGCTTTAAAATCAATTACGCAAGCCGTTTAAGATATATATATATTAGGAACATATCTTCACTACCGACGGCAGCTTGCTTATCTTTCAATACTTCTATGCAGCTGGATTTGCTTTCACCACCAAATATTATACCAAACAAGTCATCTAAATCGTCTGCTAATATACAAAATACAGAGTAAAAACCTAGTTGAGATTATTCAATTCACCATATTAAAATGGCTTTCTTGTTCATACTCTTGTTCGGCCGTCGGCCTCAGCTGTCTGCATTGTACCTCAGTAATTATCGATTACATAATGAGTTCACTGGTTGAAGCATGGAAAGGATGATGTTATATTCTGCAGGATGTCCCAAAAAATGCCCCAACAATGTTTTGCGATTTGCCCTCCAAAGAAGCTTTCATTTTTATTCTGAGTAATCGGCTATTCATCCGGCTTAAATAGTTTAAATATCTACTCATATGATATACTAATTTTCTTTTGGCTTTTTTTATTTTCAGGAACGAAGGTTGGTCTTGTTGACGCTAATAAACATGTGCAAGCATGGGCTGTTGTTCACAATCCTACAACCATTCATGGAAGACCATTCTACCAGTCTCTCTAAACATTCACACTGAAATAAGCCTTTATACACTTAAATTCTATTTGATGTTATATAACACTCTATAAATACGTGAAATGAAAATTATAGAATTTCCATTAACCACCCAAAATAAAATGGATGACCATGATAAGCCATACGGAGAAGCGTAATTATTTTCGAATGAATTTTGTTATTTACAAATACATAACAGGTAAAAATGTCTTCTTTGGAATGATGGATTAATGAGCCATATAATAAACAGTTTATGGACCTCACTTGTTTGGTCTGTACTGTGCAATATTGGACGCTTGCTCTGTCGGTAAAAAAGCTCAGTCCGATATTTTACAGTACTGACCTCACACTCGGTCAATAATCTTTTAGCAAACAAAATTTGGTATATATTTTTAAAACTGTGACATTTAAAAACAGTTAAACATTGGAGTAAAGAGCAGTTAGACATTCTGACAAAATTTTATAGAAAGTACCCGTAAACAATTTTCACAAAATATTAAAAGCACAATGCCACAGTTTTCAGAGCAACATAGCCTCTAAGTTTGTCGTCTTTTTCATTTCTTGTATTTACGTAACAAATATTTAAAAATATTAGAAGAGAACAATGTCAATTTATATTAAGATATTATAGCTAATACCTTTGGCTCATTTAGATGTCTATAACAGTGTTCAATAATTCAATCAAGCATGCAAGGTACATTAAATCAGGAGGGAAAGAGAGATATTAATGTCTTTAACCATCAGAATATTAAATACTAAATCGAGTTCGAATTGGACTTTGAATAAAACTTGGATTGTATCCACATGTTATCAACATAATAATTTCTATTCAATAAAAAATAATACAACTAAAAAGGATGCGAGTGACAATGATAAAACGAAATATTTTGTACATGAACATATTTTCTTCACAACGTATTCTATATTGACGTCAACTTTTGATCCTGTACATTAGCCATATACTGCAGTAAAAATCAAGAAAAATTGCCGCTGACACCAAAAAAGCCAAAAGGTGAAATATATAAACTTGACTTTAACTATAGTCTAACGAAGATGCCTTCTCCATTGTTATTGTGATATTATTGTCCTATTATGATGCCACCATAGTTGCAATTGATTGAATCGAATTAATGAATGTAAAAAACAAAATGTTATTGTGATAATTTTATCAATATCTTTCTGGAGGACACAAAATTTTCTGAGTTACTTCTAATCAGCGTGTTCCGTATGCTGGAAAACGAAGATTGAATGTTTTTAAAGTTTGTTACTTTTACTTTTCGTATCTGGTTTTCCGCTATAAACTGGACCTAAACAGAAATGGTGAATAATTTCCATATAGCTCACCTCTTATTTAAGGATTATGGCAAGGGTTAGCCATGTATAGTAGGGGCTAGTGCTGGAATGTAAATAAGATACGGTGACTGGATAAGATTTAATGCATAGGATTGATTTGTTTCAATCGTTTCTTTTTCGTGCCCGATACGTCGACAGTTGTTTTGGAGTTGGTAACATATATGAAAACGGTACGTAACCACTAAACTTCTGGTTCTTCTTTTGGCTAGTTGGTGAGATTGTGTTTGGACCTACATTTACTAACTAAAAGTAACAGGACCAGTTCATAGTTAGCAAAAGTTTATTTAATTTTGTTGTGGTCATTAGAATTCAAAATATTTCTTGTATGAACAATTAACTTATAAACAAAACTCAAAACAAATACATTTGTAACTTGATCGATGTATGAATACTGTGATTAAAGGAATCCTGTTAAATTATATAACCTTTAACTTTGATTTTCTCGGCTTAGACTACGTCTATTTCTAAAACTCTCTTAGATCAGTACTTTTTTAAGTCATCAAGTTTTTCAATTTTGATAAACCATTCCTGCTGGTGTTTTACGGGGCAATTATATGATCCCATGCACTTACCCGGGATTAAGTAAAGCGTAAAATGATTTTGAGGTATATGGAAACCAAATCATTTTATGAAACCAAACAACCAAAGTTAGGATACTTTCAGTATTGATCAATAAAAAAGATTTAACTTACAAAAATAATGCCCAGCAACATTTTCTTTTTTCTAATATTTTAGCAGAAGAAATTCTTAAGCAATCAAAAATTAAATATTTTCTTCAATCATAAACTATATGTGACTTGTTTCAATACCTCAACATAAAAAACATGTCATCATGTGCAGACTAGATAGTCTAGACTTTCATAGAACCATTAAGATTTATCGAAATTTCTTCAAATTTCGTGTTCTTGTTAGTTTTACTAAGTGTAAATTTAGTGAAAATTTCAAGACGAAAGAATAAATTTAAGCACTTATAAAAAAGCAAGTCGTATTTGGGTAAAGCTGTTAATATACTGAATTATATACAAGGTATGCGCAGACTAGACGTCACGTTTACAGCATCCATTAAGATGTAATGAAATTTCTTGAAATTTTGGGCACTTATTAGTTTTACTTAGTGTTAATTTGTAGTCAAGTTGAAAGAATAAATTCAAGCTATCATAAAAAGCAGGTCATATTTGGCTAAACGATGTTAATATACGGTACTAGAAATACATGCATGAAGCAACCCCTCACCACTAAGAGCATTTTCCTGATGACTGATTTCGATTGGGTACAGTTTCTGTATGGGACGTCGAATTGTTGTTGGCTTCTTACTGCTCTCTGCAACCCTCACCTCAGCTCCACGAACTATGCCATCGTTTCCACGAACTAGATCAACGACTCTACCAACTCGCCAGAGGCCTCGAGAACGGTTTTCGTCGTGAACAACAACAATATCGTTTATCCTTATTGACTCTGCTTGATTGTGTAGAATTCCTGTCTCTATGTGTCTCTCTCAGTTCCAATAAATATTCGCCCTTCCATCTTTTCCAAAAATGGTCTAGCAAACCCGCCAAGTGCCTTTGTCGTCTCGTAATATCTGTTAATGATGGTTCCCAATTCTTATCTTCCTCTCCTTCGCCTGGTGTTGGTAAAGATAGGAGTCTGCGGCCGTGCATAAGATGTGACGGAGTGACGGGTTCTTTGCAATCTTCTGTTGATGTATATGTTAATGGTCTGGAGTTTAAGATAGATTCAATTTCGACAAGCTCCGTGAGTAGCTCTTCATACGTTAGTCGTGCATTTCTTAAAGTCTTGCGTAGACATCTTTTTACCGATTTTATCATTCTTTCGTAAAATCCGCCCCACCAAGGGGCCTTTTCGAGTATGAACGACCATTTAATTCTTGACGAGGTAAAGTGATTGGTTACCTTTGGGCATTCGAACAAAGCCAAAAGACTACGCGATGCTGACTTAAAGGTTTTCGCGTTGTCCAAGATGATCAGAGAGGGTACACCTCTTCGTGCGCAAAATCTTCGAAAATTTCTCAGGAACGCGTCGGTTGACATATCAGGGACAAGGTCCAGGTGCACTGCTCGAGTTACACAGCATGTGTACAGTGATATCCATACCTTGGAGTCAGGATTCTTCACATATAGCGGTCCAGCGAAATCTACACCTGTACTTGTAAACGGGAAGTCTTCCTTTACGCGGCAGTCTGGCAACGGAGGTGGTGGTGGTGCACGGTATGGCTGACCTTCGTGTTTTCTGCAAACAACGCATTTGTGGATAATATTTCTTATGGACTGTCGACCTCTTACTATCCAGAATCGTGCCTGTAGCTCGGTTAATGTTCCCTTAAAGCCGCAGTGCTTAACTCTCTCGTGGCAATGGTTTACAATGAGACGTGTTAGATGATGTCTTGGATCAAGTAGTATAGGGTGTTTCGCCGACTCTATAATATTAGCATTCTCCAGTCGTCCACCGCATCTGATTTTTCCCTTCTCGTCCGCAAACGTCCCAAATTCTAGCTCCCAGTCACTGTATTTTGGATGCTCTTTAAGTGAAACTTGCATTTCCTTTAGCCAGAGTATTTCAGCTTGATCTATTCCTTCTGTCCAGGAACCGTCCGACTCCTTACAGGATTGGCCATTTCCGACATTTGCTTTGATCTTCAGCCTTCGCACAAATCTAAGGACATACATGGTTGTTCTTAAAAGTCGATGATAGCTTAAAAAGTTCTCAATGGTTAGTAACTCCTTCCAATCTCTCTTCGGCACCTGTGTTAAGAGTGCAGTCTGTACAATGTGCGACGTCTTCTTCATCTCTTGCAAACATTCTTCTGGGGGTGAATCTGAAATGGTCACTAATTCGTTATTGGGGTTTAACTGTTCTGACAGCCACTTACGTCCACTGCGCTAGTGTTCACAATCTCCAAGTTTCGAAAACATAATGCTTCGAGTGGGAATGTCTGCTGGATTATCTACTCCTGGGCAGTGTCTCCATGATGACGACGGAATGAGGCTTCGCACTTCGTTGACTCTCAACTGAACAAACTGCTTCCACTCTTTGGTTTCTCCCCGTATCCAATACAAGGCGACTAGCGAATCTGTCCAGCAGGTGACATTTTCATCAAGCTCCAAAACCGATTTAAGAGCTTCATAGGTAGTCTTCATAAGTCGTGCGAGAATAACAGCCGACAGGAGTTCTAATCTTGGGATCGTTTGTTTCTGACTTGGGGCAACTCTGGTCTTGGCTGTGACAAATGTTGCATATCTTCGCGTTGTGGTTATAACGACGAGATATATCACTGCTGCATATGCTGAGATCGAGGCATCACAG
This sequence comes from Muricea muricata, assembly GCA_963855995.1. Taxonomy (NCBI): domain Eukaryota; kingdom Metazoa; phylum Cnidaria; class Anthozoa; order Malacalcyonacea; family Plexauridae; genus Muricea; species Muricea muricata. The sequence continues at coordinate 66,337,478 of OY979716.1, forward strand.
AATCCGTGAAGTTGGTGGGATACGTCTTTCTCCTTAATGTGAACAAAGGTAGTATTATGGGTTTCGTTTTTTCTAAGTCATCGACGCGTTTCAGCCAGTTTGATCTCAACTTCCCTGTTAGAGGTACGTCCCATTCAAGTCCATCATCACACAAGCATTGAAATAATAGCTTCATTTGAATGATGATAGGTGACACAAATCCAAGTGGATCATAGAACTTTGATGCAATGCTGATAACGTTCCTCTTCGTTGGCTCGCATTCCCTTGCCGCCTAAGCGATTGGCGCCAAATCGAACATGAAACAATCTTGTTTATAGTTCCATTTAACTCCTAAGATCTTTTGTTCACATTTCTTGACTGGCTCGGACAGGTTGCCAGTTGTTCCTTTGGTATAAGACTCGTCGTTTTTCATCGTCAAGGTCTGATTTGTTTTCGATTCGTCTTGTTCAATCTCTTTGACCAATAAATTGGCATCCTGTTTGTTGTGGTGTTTTGCCGTCAACAAAGCTTCGTTCTCGTTGATTCGGTGCATCAAAGTAGGGGAATTTGAGTAGAACTTTCTCAGGTTGAAACCTCCTTCTGCGAGGCGAAGCTTCGATTTCTTGTAAAGTAAGAATGCTTCGTTGTCGCTTTCCTCGCCTGCATTTAAATCGTCAACATAAATGGATTCCAAGAACTTTTTCACAAACTCTGGATCACTGCTTCGATACTGTTCCATGTGGTGCTTCACGGTTGCATTCAGAAGGAAAGGGCTCGCGGAAACTCCAAATACCACCCTCGTAAACCGGTACGTTATAATCTTTGGGTTGGGGATATCGATGTCGTCCACCCACAGGAAACGTAGAATGTCTCGATCAGATTCCTGAATCAGAAGCATGAGGAATGCCCTTTCGATATCTCCAACAAGAGCGACCTTATGACAACGGAAGCGGAGAAGGATATCCAGTATATTTTGAGCTAATGCAGGGCCAGTATACAAACAGTCATTCAAGGATGGGCCATTGTTCTTCGCTGACGCGTCATACGCAATCCTCATTTTTGTTGTGGACTTGTCTCGTCGGATTACTGCGTGGTGCGGAAGGTAGTGCACCTTACCAATCTCTCTCGTGTTGTGCTCACTGACGACTTCTACAACTCCCTCTCTTCGTTGCTCTGCTATGACATTGTTATACACCCTGCAATATCTCTGACTCCTTTCGTAATCGTGTTAGTAAGTGTTTCAAACGTTTTTCACTTAGTTGGTAGTTGTCAGGAAGAACGGGATGGTTTTCCTTCCATGGTAATTCCACTTCGTACCGCTTATCCCTCAACCTAATTGACTGTTCGAACCTTTCGTAAACAGACTCGTTATTAGGAAGTACACCTAACGACTCTAGTTCCCAGAATCTTCTCAGTTCTCGCGTCAGTTCAGTTGGGTCGGAGGTTGATGGTTGCGTTGCACATTTTAAGACATGTGTGTCAACCAAATTAACAATGCTAGTTTCCTCGTTCGTAGAATCTGCAACAGGACCTGATAGCACCCAGCCAACCTTGGTTTCCATTGCATTAGGTCCAGAATCTCCCCGTCTAACTACTCCCGTTACCAAATCCCAATATTGATCAAATCCCACCAAAATATCGACTTCTATCTCTTCATCAGACGTGTTCAAATCAGCAAGATTAAGTCCATCAAGATGCCCATAAGTCTCCTTCGCTGCTACGGGGTTGACAGATTGTTGGTACTGCAAATGCTGTGATGAGAATGTCTGGATAGGTGGGTTCAGTGCGAATGTTGAATTGTACATATTCACAGGTTTGTAGTTGCTCTACTTCGCCTCCAAATGTCTTTATCATGAGATTCTCCGTTCCTTCTGTGTTGAGATCTAATCGATTCCTCACTCTACTTGTCACATAAGAACGTTGACTCTCGCTATTTAGTATAAGTCGGGCATTCACACTGTTTTCTGGACTTCCGGGTTTATATATGTTGACCTTTGCTGTCTGCAACAAGACCGATGTTCGCGCCCCGACATACGTTGTTTGACATGCAGTGGCTTGCTGTTCTTGCTGCCGATGTTCCCTAAAGTTCTTGTCACCACCTTCGGTTGGTTGGGGGCTGAATTTCTCATCCTTTCTCTCTGGTTCTTGTGTGGACTGGTGCGGGCCTTGAGATTGTTGCTGCAGTTGGTTTCTTGTTTGGTTAAGCGTATGGTTTGGAGGTTGGAACTGACCCAAGCACAGACTAGCATGATGTCGTCTTCCACACTTGAAACATTTGTTGTTTGACTGGCACTCTCTACTAATATGGTTTTTCTTTAGGCATGTAAAACACCGTCCACTTCATTTTAGAATATCCTTTCTTGCAGCCACACTGGTCAGTCTTACAATTCGCCGATAAATGTTTGCCTTGACAATATGCACAGGTAGTGTCATGATGTCCAAATAGAAGAGCAGCCCCAGTTGCTGGCCGGTATCGTTGGTTAGTTTGCTTCGATCCTGGTAGGCTTTGTAAACTTGCCCTTTCTCTGGCTTCTAATTCTTGTCGAAAAAGTGTCAAAAGCTTGTCTAAGGACCACTCTTCCTCTTCCATCTTCTTTGTTACAGTAATACGCAATCCGGGCGGCAGCCTTTGCATCAACAATGAAATCATCAAATCACCGTATGACTCTGTCTTGACTCCCAAAGACTTGAGTCCTCTGACATGCGATTCGATCTTATTGTACAGTCGTCTTATACCTTGAACATCATGAAGGCTTGTAACTGTGGGTAATTGAAGTAGGCTGTCCATGTGTGAATTAATAATCTGTTTCCTCTTGCCAAACCTCTGCTTCAATACTTCAACAGCCTCAGTATAGTTTGCTGATGTGATTTTCAGTCTGGAGATTGCTTCTGCAGCAGATGATTCAAGTAGGGAGTTCAAATAGTTAAATTTGTCTATATCACTTAGGTCTGGATTGTCGTGAATAGCTGAACTATAACTATCCCAGAATGGAGTCCACTCCTTAATGTCTCCCTTAAATTTCTTTAAACTCAGTTTTGGTAGTCTTATTTTGGCTGCTGGCTGACTTATGGTATTTGAATTGTGGTTTCCTACCTCTTGGGTTGCTTCAAAACTTGCCAATGATGGTGGGTTGGTAGAACTCAGTGCAGAATCAATTTTGAGAATTGTAGCATGTACTCTTTCTCTTAAAAGGTCACTATCCTCAATCTCTTTCTCAATATCTTTCTCTTCAGTGATGGCTAATATTTCATTGTCTAAGGTTTGCAGAATGTCCAGTTTTTCCTTTAATGTAATCTTTTGTTGTTGTAACCTTTCGGTTAGTTCTTTATTTGAAGGATCAAAGTAATCAAGAATACTTGATGAGGCATTTATTGTTCTTTTAGTTGATGTTCTGTGTCCACCTCGAATCTTACGTTTCTTTGTTGCTTCCTCACTCATATTGACGATATAAACTCTCGAAAAAATGTCTACTCCATCAATATTCCGTTCCCTGTTTCAAACACAGCAACTCGTCTATTTCTCCGCAATTTGTATTATAGTTTCAGATGTTCGTATTTTTACTAATATCCCGTAAATTCACTCAAATATTCCAAATAATGGTATAAACTTACTCAAACACTTGTAGATTTCCCAGTGGGTCAAAGACTGTTTCGTGTGCCTTGTAAATCGTTCTAATTCTCGCAAATAATACACTCCACGTTTCGCAGATACTCTCCGGGCTCGTTGATTAACTCAAAGATTCGTAAACTCTCTCATAAAACTCGTATATACTCTCAAACACTCGTAGGATAACTCGTATTTCATATGTATATGTAAACAAATGTCTTCGATATATCAAATTTCAATCCGTATTAATCCGGCTCAAAAAGGACCATGTTTCATATGAATTTCTCTTTACTGTAATACTAAAAGCTCGTAGGAAAAGGAAAATTTTATTAATTTCAACAATGGTGTGGGTTAGGTAAGCGTACACCCAAAAAACACAACAATAACCTTTATCATTAATTTATCGCCGCCATGCTGTCCATCTACCTTCAGAGCCACGTCACGTGACTCACAGTCTAGTTCAGTGTTAAAATTAAGATTAACATGAAGTATAGCACAGGAAGGATTAAAAGTAAATGTCAACAAGAATTTCAAATAATATTAACATTAATATCAAAATATTCACTGTAGGTTTCAGGGAGGCTGGGTTTCTACCAAGAGAACATGATTTGGCATTTATTGAGCAAGAGAACGGGTTTGACCAGGAACTCCCCCTGTATGTTGACGAAGAGTTTGCCGAACAAGCCAGTGGTTTCATAGATAACGAGGTCTCAATAACTAACGCAAAAGAGGTTTATTCATGTCTCGTGCAGTTTCTAGAAGAAAACCAGGTGCGTGTTTGGCATTAGGCAATTATAGCGAAAAGGAACTCTTTTGTGTCTGTGCTGCTGAGGATGTATCTATAAATCAAAATAAAAATTCCAGTTGGTGTTAACTCAGTTTAGTAAAACGTTTTTTATTTTTATGCTTAGTACAGATACAACCCACAGAAAAGATTTGGCCAGGATGCATACAACAGGTTGAAAGGTGGCTTACACATACCTGACAAGCTCTGCAAACCCAGGTTTTTACACATCCTGTTGCACTTATGGCTTGTTACAAAGTTTTCAATGGCTTTGTGTCCAACATTCCCTGTACCATAATGCCTAGAAACATCCAAGGATTAGTAATCAATAACATTGTAGAAGCATTGCTGTGCCATACACTGTGTCAAGTACATGTAGTCTAGACGTTTCGAGTGTAAAATAAGTAATATTTGTACAATATGTAAAAGTACAATAAATTAAGAACAGTGTCAGTTTTCTTTTGAACAGCTTGCAATAGTCTTTTAGGTATGCACGTCACGCGGTAAAGGACTCTGGGCAAAAGGTTGTGATGGAACCCTAACTGCTTCATTACGTATCTTATCAGAAAGCAGCAAAATTTTCCACTCACTACCTAAACAATACAACAGAAGGCACTTCCGTTCATCAGGAATTACAGTATAGTAGACGAAAAGCCTTTTCTCGAAACGTCGAATCTGTTGTATCGTTTAGGTAGTGAGTGGAAAATTTTGCTGCTTTCTGATACTATTATTGGCTACTGACTCTGGCCACTTTTGAAGTGTATGCATATATCTTGCTGTAATATCTCTTGACTCCTGTGCCTTTCCTGGCAGTGTTTATGCCTACCCTTTCTCTTTGGTTGCCAATTCTACGTCAGTTAGTCTAAGTCCAATCCCTAAAGTGAAGAGGAAGGCACTGGGGTTTTAATGACTTGTAAGTATCAAGATGTTTCATTAACCCTGTACAATAACTGCTTCATGCTGTTTTACCTTGTAAATCAGTGATTAAAAATTCACCTTTTCCAAAAATGTAAGACCAATGTGCCAATGCCAACAGTGGTTTCCCATATATTGTTTCTGAAACATGTTTACTTGGCAAACCATCGTTGCCCATGTATTTCACATACTCCCCCCCTTCCAAAAGCTCTTCCAACATCACCGTTTCTTTTGTGGCCTCGAAGTATCCCAGAAAACAAGGAATCCCCCTAAATGGCATTGCATATAATTATCTATATTCTTTGCGTTCATACACGTTTGGGCTAATATGATATCCCTATGACGCCTGACGGTATGTATGTTGATAAACCAATCACTTACTCTGGCATTATTTTGAGTTTATTTTTAAACACAGTTCGGAATTGCTGCATGATTGATCTGCATACCGTTTGCGTTTGTACTTCCTAAAAAAATGCAGAATCATCGTTGTCATATGATGCAGTAGAATTGCGTGGAAAGTCCGTAATCAGCATCCTCTGTAAACTTATACAGTATATGGAAAAGTTGAATTTGTGCATAATGGCGTCACTTTCTTGGTCATTTCACGAGTGCAATGTACAGTACCTTTTTCGCAGTAGATAGTATTGATCGGTCAGCAGCATTTTCAACCATGAAGGTGTACTCTTTTACAAGGTCGCAATCAACAATAAATTTTTTTCGTCAAGGCATGGTTGCAGCTTTCCAACACTTCTGCCCTTTTTGCAACCCTCATACCACCTTCACCCAATAAATTAGGTTCGACTAACAATTTCATATATCCAATAGGCTCCCATAGCTTCGATCTTACTTGGAAGATTGATATCTGATACAAGGTGCCTTCAACAGTTATTAATGCATTATAATTAATCGTTTTCTGATATAGGTATGAACAAACTAAGGTTTAAAAACAAACAGCGATCACTAACCCATATCCATGACATCATGTGAGAAGAAATACTTTTCGCATAGGCGAACATTATCTAGGGTGATGTTTACTACAACAGTATAAAGAACAGAAAATAATTTTGTATAATAATTTTTGCATAATTTTGTGCACAGTAATAATTTTTATAATTTGAAAAACTAACTATTTTGACTGGATTGGATTTTCTCTAATAATTACGATACATCTAATATACAGGTAGCACAATACAAAGTATTTGAAGATCAAGCAAACCATTTTAACCTTGAGGTTCCCTCAGACTAGATGTCCTTTCATCAGCAGATGACCTTTCAGCATCACAAAAACCTTCAGGTGACAATTCTTCTGGAGCAGAAGACTCTTTGACATTAATGAAACTTTTTCTACTAATAAATTAATGGTTGCTCAAACTTAAACATTTTCAAGTTTTACACAAACAAATAATCTCATCTGCTAAGTAAAACTGGGATCTTTAACAACCGCTTTTCCATCCAATAAAAACAACTCAAGCCTTCTTCTTGCAATTTGTTATTCATGCTCTGCCTCATCAATGTCCAAATATTCTTTTGCACATGCTTTTAAAACATTTTCTTATATTGTCATTTTATTAAATGGAATCTAAAAAGAAGACACCTTTGTAAAATTGTTTTAACTTTCAAAGTAAAGGCCATGGGCAATATAGATCAGCCTCAGTCTATACTTATAATCAATCACAAAATGTTTTCACTCAGGTGATTGTAACATAGTCACAGCAAAAAATTGCACCTGTCTCTGGTCACCATCCACTTTGGTAAATCTTTTTATGTGCCATGCATTTTGGTCTTTTTAATTGCACTTTTATGGTCTAAAAAAATCATTAAATGTTGTGTTGGCAAATGGATTTTAGTAACATAAAGAACAAGGTTCAAATTAAATAAGCCCTTCATGATTCACAGATCAAAGTGCCATTTCCTCAGTCAAATGTAAAATTGGGAAATTAAACGAGACTTAGCTCTAAGTTGAAGTTTGATTGGAATTCTATCGAGTCTTGAGCAGTAGCAAGGGATTACATGAGATTGCCAAACGCATGCGCACAACCAGTATTGACAGCCGAACGATCAGGACTCTCAGTCATAAATTCTATATCAAGCATGTGAAGGCTCTGTCCTCGTTGCGCAGTGACTAATGCTAATAGTCTTAAGTGTTAAAGGTTTCACTCGTAATTTAGCGACCTCGGGAAACGAAGAAAGGTATGTCAGGACCACTTGAACATCCCAAGTTGTCTTGTAACGAGGTGTGAGCGGAGTACTTTTGTACACTCCTTTCATAAACCTTGTAACAATAGGATGACTTCCAATGCTAGAGATGTCCTTAGATACGGTGAGCACTGATATCGCACTTCTGACCGTGTTTAAAGTTGTGTATGCCAAGCCCTTTTCATGCAGTTCAGTTAGAAAATCCAAAACTGATGTCACAGAGGGGTCAAAGGGATTAATTTCTCGTTCATCACAAAAAACTGTGCATTTCTTGATGTATGGTTCATACTGCTTGTGGGTGCCCTCAGACTAGGATCACAAAATGATTTCTGCAGCTTTCGCTGAAATGCCTCTCTGCTGGATGGTTTCCCTGAGACTTTGCATGCAATCAGTCACATGTGATTTCTTAGCGGATGAAGAGCATTGCTGTGGGGTTGTATCAATAGCGCAGTGGACTGAGGGAGGACTCGACGTTTGTCGACCAATAAGTGAAGAAGAATCGTGAACCATGGTTGCGTTTTCCAGAGTGGAACTAGTATAACCCCCGAGGCTCTGTCCTGTTTGATCTTCTGTTAGCATGTTGAAATAAGACTAAAAGGAGGGAAAGCATAAAAATAGTGATGTTGCCAGTCCATTAGGAAAGCATGGATAAAGGAAGCACCAGGGTCTGGCTTCCAAGAGACATATGTAGCCACTTTACAATTTAGCCTAGATGCAAACAAATCATCTCAAAGGGGCCCCAGAGTGCAAGTATATTATCAAACACCTCGGAGTCCAGGGACCACTCTGTGGATTCATTGAATTTTCTGGATTCTGTGTCAGCCTCACTATTCTGAACCCATGGAATGTGGCAAGCGCTTAACCGGATATTTTTCTTTGTACACCAACCCCAAATAAGATGTGCCATATCATTACAAACTTGGGATTTGATGCCTCCCATAGCATTAATATAGGAAACTGTGGTGGTGTTATCAGAGAGTGGTGTTATCAGAGAGTGTTGTTATATGCTTATGTGTTATATTGCCACATAAGGATTGCAAACCGAGAAAAACTTCTTTCAGTTCTAAATAATTTATATGAAATGTCTGTTCATCCTTGTCCCAGAGACCCCCAGTTTTACTATCTTCTCAGGTGCGGATCTAGGGGTGGTCAAGTAGGTCGCTTGACCTACGTAAAAATTGCCAAACAAATAATTAATATTCCAAACTACTGGAGACAATCCAGTTTCATTTTTGCGTGCTGTTACTAGTCAATTAGCTATCCAGGTCGAAAATCATTCAGTATCTGAGCCTTCTGTCATTTATTTTTTGCCACAGGTGAAGCTGCGGTTTTATACATAAATTTTGCTCCATCAGCTGACAAAATCAATGCACCGGATTGGTAGAATGAAAGTTTGACCCATTTGTGGGGAGTTCTGACCTGTTTGTTCCAATCAGGGGCTCCGTGCAAAGCTTCTTATAGGGCAATTTTAAAAAATTCTGCAACCTTATTGGTCATTGTTTTCTGACCCATTTTGACTGATGAGCATGCAGCCGTGTGAGGCATAGTGAAGGCATGAATATTAATTACCTGCCTTTCTGAGCTTACTCAAAGTCCTACAGAAAAATTATTACAAAGCAATTTAGTCAGGCAATGGCTCATAGTATCTGGCAATTGTTTGACATTGTGAAGTCCGCTATCGGATACAACGACGTGGAAAGCCTGCAAGAGATCTATAAAGATCTTATACCGCAAGTTCACTCTCCTCGCAAGTATTCGATTGAGGAGCTCTTGTGTGCCGTAAACAGCACACAATGCAGCATTAGTCGGCACATTGGAGCCGAGACATTTATTCCGAATGCTGTTCGAGAAAAGGCCAAAAGAAATTGTATGGCGATAAGGTTAAAAATCTAAATTCAGCGTGTATTTGTAATTTGTCCTATTTATATGCATCGAATTTGCATACATACGCGGTGTCGGTCAAAACAGTTGCCCATTGTTGACAGGAATTTTTGTCACCTACCTGGTTTGTTACTGTCCTTTCCGATTGGAAGCATAGTTGTTTCTTCTCCGAAGATTCCCCTGACTTGTCCTAAAAAAGGACGCCTTGAAAAGGTATTGCTGGTGCGATCATAAGGCTTTGAGCACACAAACTTTGGCTTGTAACTTTTAGATACATAGTGATTCTGAGTTTGTAACCTCGATGTGGACGGTTTTTGCATTTGCTGGCCGACTTTCTTAGCTTCAGCCATATCTTTAAGATGCTTGGGGAGATCCTCCCCAAACAGCTTAGCAGAGGGTTTTATTTCCTTTGCATAATCTTGTGTATGGAGGATTTAGATCGGGCTTTATCAGCTCTCTCCTCTTCATGTTGAGCTTCCAATTTGCGTGGCTCAAAATAGCAATGCTATCCATTACTTTATCAAGAATTTGGCGGGTTTCAGAAATTTTTCCCTGTTGTATAGCTGAGACAAGGTTTCCCGCCAAATTTGTTAACGCAGATAAGCCTTGAATCAATGGCTCTTGTGTCCGCTGAAAAGCTAAGTTGACGGACCTCGTTTTTCTGGACATCAAGTCCCAGCCTTGCTCTCAATAGGCGGGGATTTTTGTACATTTGGGATAAATGCCTGGGTCAGACTTTCCAAAAACTCGCTCTGAGGACCTGAGTCAGGTACAGCAGAGTCCTGCGACGTTTCTGTGTCGCTTACGGCAACGGAAGTCGTTGCGAGTACTTTGGCCAAAGTGTTGTTTATGTCGAGCGAAGCGGCATTTTCACTTCCACGTCCACCATACTGTTGTCACGCTCGAGGTCTTTCTTGTTCGTATCGACGAGAAACGTAGCGCTTTCAGCCCTTCTTTCAGCGTCAGGAGCTTTGGTAACCATAGCCCAGATTCTCTGTCTTCCGATTCTCAAGACCGCGATCGATAACCAACAAAACATTAGCCAAATTTCTTGAGCAATAAAATTTCTTAACTGTATACTGGCAAGCGTGCGAAAAGCACTGGTTGTGCGCATGCTTTTGGCAATCTCATGGAATCCCTGCTGCTTTGAAAGATGAGATAGAATCAAGAATTAATAATCATATTATTTTACAATTATCATTAAAAATGGGATTTCCCCTAGCTATGTTACAACTTACCTTACAAAACTGAGCTGAGGTACCATGAGATCTTTTTAGATACTGCGGTTTTCAGGAACTCTTTTCTATTTTTCTTGTTCGCTTCCCTCATCTCAGTAAATGCTGGAATATGTATATTAATACATAACTTATTATGGTAATGTTAATTAGATACTTCGTCATTATAAGTACTAGAATTGACTTGCCCACATTGATTAATTGTTATATGGTGAAGTCATCTTTCAGCAAATATTTAAAGATATGTTACAACCCATTCTGTGCATTGGTTGCTCATAACAAAGGGATCCCACAGATGCAAATGTTGTCCAAACTTTGCATCTTTGTCCAAACTTTGCATCAGAGGTCCCACTGTTTTGAATTGAAAAATATTGGTTTACATTCATTTACAAGTAAAGTATGGGGTGCCGTTTGTTCATTTATTAACACAAAAAAGCTTGCTTGATTCAATGATTTATCAAATAATCCAAATTAGTGGATTATTTAATAAAGAATCCAATTCTGCACGTCGATTATTTGTTAAATAATCCATTTCCAAAATGGATTGTTTGTTATATAATCCATTTTCAAAATGGATTATTTGTTGTATAAACCATTTCAAAAATGGATTATTTGGTAAATAATCCATTTCCAAAATGGATTGTTTGTTATATAATCCATTTTCAAAATGGATTATTTGTTATATAATCCATTTCCAAAATGGATTGTTTTTTATATAATCCATTTTCAAAATGGATTGTTTGTTATATAATCCATTTACAAATTGGATTGTTTGTTAAATAATCCATTTTCCAGAGGTATCCTTCATGTCTCAACAACTATTGGGTTTATTGTCCTACCAAAAAGGGAAGGTTTAAATAAAAGATGGCGGCAGGGCAAATAAATAGCGTCGGCAATCCGTCAAGGATTCAAAGGATGACTGACCATGATATCGACCAGAGAGACAAACGTACTGACCAGGTAGACCAAGACACCAATCCGGTAGGTCAATGTTGTGGTCAATATGTGTGAACATTGTTTTGCTGCAGTTTATTAAGAATATAGAGACCATAACCATAAATCCTAGTTTTAAAGTCGAAATAAATTGAAAACACCGGATGTTTTGATCTGGGAAACAATGAAATGGCCGTGGGAGAGGGAGGGCTTGGGGTCCCCCTGCTTTTCATTCAGGGTCAGAATTGAGATTTGTGTAAGTCCAGTTAAAAGATATAGGGGTGGATGCAATGGACTCGTGTCATTTTGCTAGCTGTTTGAAGTAAAGATTAGTCATTAGTGAACACAGGAATATGGCATTAAGTCATATTCGTGTGTTCACTAATCTGGTATCTGGTTAAAACGTCCTGCTTTTCTCTGCAGCTATAGCATGTTGCTAAAAAAAGGGGGGTAGGGTACATGGCTTAATGCCATATTCCTGTGTTCACTAATGACTAATCTTTACTTTAAACAGCTAGCAAAACGACACGAGTCCATTGCATCCACTCCTATGTCTTTTAACTGGACTTACACAAATCTCAATTCTGACCCGAATGAGAAGCAGGGGAACCGCAAGCCCTCCCTCTCCCATCGCCATTTCATTGTTTCCCAAATCAAAACATCCAGTGTTTTCAATTTATTTCGACTTAAAAACTAGGATTTATGGTTATGGTCTCTATATTCTTAATAAACTGCAAAAAAATGATGTTCACACATATTGACCACAACATTGACCTACCGGATCGGTCTCTTGGTCTACCTGGTCAGTACGTTGGTCTCCCTGGTCGATGTCATGGTCAGTCATCCTTTGAATCCTTAACGGATTGCCGACGCTATTTATTCGCCCTGCCGCCATCTTTGATTTAAACCTTCCCTTTTTGGTAGGAAAATATACCTCTGGAAAATGGATTATTTAACAAACAATTCAATTTGTAAACGGATTATATAACAAACAATCCACTTTGGAAATGGATTATATAACAAATAATCCATTTTGAAAATGGATTATATAACAAACAATCCATTTTGGAAATGGTTTATATAACAAATAATCCATTTTGAAAATGGATTATATAGCAAACAATCCATTTTGGAAATGGATTATATAACAAACAATCCATTTTCAAAATGGATTATATAACAAACAATCCATTTTGGAAATGGATTATTTAACAAATAATCGACGTGCCGAATTGGATTCTTTATTAAATAATCCACTAATTTGGATTATTTGATAAATCATTGAATCAGGCAAGCTTTTTTGTGTTAAATAATAAATGAACAAACGGCGCCCCATATGGTTATGGTCTCTATATTCTTAATAAACTGCAACAAAACGATGTTCACACAATTGACCACAACATTGACCTACCGGATCAGTCTCTTGGTCTACCTGGTCAGTACGTGGGTCTCCCTGGTCGATGTCATGGTCAGTCATCCTTTGAACCCTTAACGGATCGCCGACGCTATTTATTCGCCTTGCCACCATCTTTGATTTAATCCTTCCCTTTTTGGTAGGAAAATAAACCCAATAGTTGTCGAGACATGAATTATACCTCTGGAAAATGGATTATTTAACAAACCCAATTTGTAAATGGGTTATATAACAAACAATCCATTTTGGAAATGGATTATTTACCAAATAATCCATTTTTGAAATGGTTTATATAACAAATAATCCATTTTGGAAGGTTGTCTGGAAGACACTGACATGGAAAACGCTGACATGGAAAATGCTGACATGGAAAACGCTGACATGGAAAACACTGACATGGAAAACGCTGACATGGAAAACGCTGACATGGAAGATGTAAAACACTAACATGGCAAACCCTGACATGGAAGATGTAAAACACTAACATGGCAAGTTAACATAAATAATAACAATAGTACTTTGCTGTTGTCTGTTCAGTTATAGACACACGGTATGACGTGTTATAATGTGGTAAGAAAAAAAGTGGCCGCCGAGGGTCACTGATGTTGTAACCACATGGGCCGCGTCTGCCAGGCATCTATAACTGAACTGAACCGCAAAATGTTATTTATTTGCTATAAATAGTAAAACAGTTGAAGTGCTTTGCAAAGAAGGCTTTGTTGTGCAGCCCCATATAGTGCATACCACAAAAAGATTTTCGCACGCCATTTGTCGTGATCGTGATCTCTACAAAACAAAGTACACCATTGCCAGCTAATAATTTTGAAGTGTCTGTGATTGGCTGTTTATTAAAATATCACCATAGGTTCTTGACCAATGAAAATCCAGATTGTTGTCTGATTGTTATATAAAAAATTACCTCAAAATACCACTGTACTGTCAATGAATTAATATATTAAGTATTATTTACCAGTTAGTAAGAGTTAAAGACCAGATGGTTAAAGACCATGTAAAGTCTGTTCTATGCGTACTTTTTGCCATGCCTAAATAGCAAACATCGGGACCCGACCATTGGAATGTTCATGATTGTTGCATATTTTGAACTTTCTTGAATTGAAACGCTGGTTTAAGTTCATTTACAAGCATAGCGAACCAGAAAAGTGTTCGAAATTCAGTTAGTATGGCATATTTTGCAAATATAGCAGTTCAAGATGTAAACAAAGCGTTCAGTTTACTTTACGGACTTTACATGGTCTTTAACAAAACTAAACGTAGAAAAAAAAATTATGTAATTTATACAATATACACATGCATTATATACTTGTATATGCATGTCAAACAACCTCACAATGCATTAAAACAAATTCTCAATGTGATTTCCAAGAACCGTTTTTATCGAGGGGTAAAAAACTGAAAAACTAGAGCGTACGATTGGGATGTTGGGATTCTTTTGTCAAATTTTCAGGGATTTTAGGATTTAATATTTAGTGAATTTTAATTATTTGGGCTATTTTGAGATTTCTCTTAAGATTTGTGCGAATTTGTATAGATTTTTTGATATTTCAACAGTTTTGCTCGAGATTTGGATATTCTTTATTTTTGGCTGAGCGTACGAAAATTTTTGGACTTATTTTCCCCTCTATTTTATACACCTAACAAAACTTAACATCTGAACAAAACTTGAATAAACACATTGAGCCCATATATATAGGTACAATTAGTACCATCCTGGTTTATGTTTCAATGAATAGCAAGGTTCCCAAGTTCCTCTCTGATGTAAACCCAGTGCTCCTCTCGTAGAAAAGGTACGATCTGGCGTGGGATGAAGCATTGTAATGGTTGAAAATAAGGCTGTCGCAATTGCACACATGTTGGAATGCAGTGGAAATACATATTTCCAGATTTGCACAGGATTTGGCCTTCCTGACGCCATTGCCGTTTCATATTAGAAAGAATAACAAGGTCTGACGGTGGGTTACCAATATGACCTCCGGGTTTTAGCGTGTTTCGACAGCCAAAGCAGTAAGATGTTTGTGGGGGACACAGTCCTAAAAGATTTAAAACACACGTGTTCGATGCTGGGACAAATAACGCGAAAATGAACTAACAGGAATGGACGGTTGTTGGACTGTGGGTTGGTTGATTGGCATTGGTTGGTGCGAAAATGAACCAACAGGATTAGACGGTTGTTGGGCCGTGGGATAGTTGATTGGCATTATTTGGTGCGGAAATGAACCTGCAGGATTGGTCAGTTGTTGGGCTGTGGGTTGGTTAATTGGCATTGGTTGGCTAATCGGCATGCGTTGCTTGGTTGGCATCAGTTGGCTAATCGGAATCGGTAGGCTGATGGATTGACCTAAAGTTGGTGCTGACATACATGGTTGTCCCTTTAAATAGCTAGCTTGCCCATTGTTGTTGAACTGAAATATCGATTCCGAAAATGGTGTAGACTGAGCGAACGCCTGTGGATAAGATTGTCTATCTTGTGCAAGTCCTAACCTTGGAAACATTGTAACATTGTCAGTAGAAGGATGTTTTCGTCTTCCTCCTCGCTTTCGGGGCGCTTAGTTTGGCTTCCGTCCTTGACCTCTAGGCATACCATAAGTGACCGCACTGCTATAACTAACTCCTGTTTTGCGATGCTTCGTTACAAGCCATTTCAAGTATGTCTCCAGCCGCTGAAGCTTTAGGCTTACAGCAACTGCATGTGCGCATAGTGATAAAGAACTGTAGCCCGGACAATCCTGACATTCGCACTTGCCATTTGCCATGAAAACCACAACATGTGGTTTCTTTATGTTAGATGACGAGGGAACAACAACAGTTTCCAATTCAGTACCGGGAAGCCAAGTTAATTTCCCTTCCAAAGCAGCAGCTTTATTCAGAATATGAAGCAACACATCACGTGCGATCCAGTCCACTCCAAAATCAGCAAAGCGTTGTAATAATGGATTTTCGCTTTCCTGCAAAGATTGTGAAATAGCAGAGATTTCATTGGAACCTTCTTCCACAGTTACTGTGTGAACTTTCTTCAATGCTGATTTTCTTTGAAGCTCAGTCATTCTGCCCCAACGCGATGGCGAAACGCTAATGTGTTGGAACGCCTCTCGAAGTTTGCACTCCTCTTTACCTACTACGGCAAGTTCAATTTCTTGTTCTTGCGTGTCGATAAGTTCTTTCAGTGTTTGTGCAAAAACATATTCGTCAACTTTACCCCCAGTCTTCTGCTTTACAAAATCCTGGATCACACCGTTTGTACGTTCGGATCTGTTGGTGGTAAATCTTTCTGGGAGACATCCTAATCCGACCCTTTCGCGTACTGGATGAATAACACTCTCTACAAATACCTTTTCTTTGTTTTTAAGAAACCAATCATAGAATTCAGCTCCTTTCTCATGAGCTCCAGACCATTTCTGCTTGAGCAGTTTCATTTGTTCTTCAAAATCACTGAGATTACTTGCATCAGAAAGGCCGCATTGAAAAATATCACCACTTACTTTTCCAAAGATATCCGTAGTTATCTCGTCCTTCAAATTGTCTTTAATACTAAGACCGACAAGCTTGCTTTCCATGTTTTTTTTAAATGTACCTCGCAAAGAAGGTGCGTTGCACACTGGAAGTTATTGTTGAACACGTTTGCTAGTGCCTTTTCATCGTCCGTATCAAACGCCATTACAGAAGACAAGTCTGGTTCCATGGTTCTGAGCGATGAGGCAAATGTGGAATAAGTTTCCTCAGTTTTTCGTTTGTGAATTAAAACTGGGCCGATCAATGTAGGATGTTTGTCATCTCGTTTAGTTTTCAAGAGTAAGTGTTCATAGGAGATGGCCGTGACGTTAAACTGTCCAATATCGAATGTAGGATCTACAGAAAATGGTCGAAATTCCGTTTCATTGCAACAGGACCTTTTAAGGTCGTTTAATTGTCTGTCAGTTGCTAATACGCACAACGGTTCATTCGCAACTCTTACATCGCGTATAAATGCACTCTTTCTGTCCTTACTCTGCTTTTTTGCTTCATTGAAAAGAAGATACCAGGGATCATCTACTCTTCGCTTTCCTGACATATTTTTACTGTTCGACTCTTCATTTACCCCGTAGTTTCGATTTCGTTTTTAATCACTAGACTGCTGTCTACTCCTCGGTAGCTAGCCAACTCCGATGCACAAACTTCTTCCGCCTAAATCTTTACTAACAATATGACTTACCGCCTCTCGGGGTGCCTTTCCTTGTGAGGCTTTCTCGAGAAGCTCTTTAGTACTCTCCCACGTACGCACATACTCGGTTTGTGACCTTTTCGAATTCCCGTGTCGGTTGCGCTCGATCGGATGCTCCTTGCCTCCTTTAAAATAATATTGTACCAAGGAGTAACGGTAGATTTCTTTATCGGGAACTACAGAAAAAGAAGAATCAGTAATGCTTGTTGCTCTGTGTTTGAAATAATTATGTGTAGGTATACTTGAGCTTGCCTCGTACCAGGTGCTTTTGAATAACTGTTTTCAGGTTAATCCAAGCGCCAAGGACGAGGTACTAAATTTAAAGGTTAACAAGAGTTAACACCAAATGCAACGTCTCTTATAGTCCTACTACCCTGAAATACTTTTTTTTGCGCGACGTAAAGCGAAAGGAATTCGTTAATATGATTGGTTAGCAAAAACGTTTCTACTTTTTGTCTAGACAAGTACGTATTAAGTCAAACTTACGAATTATGATATCTATCCATTTTCTGACGTCATCATGTGAATCATGCTTTAATTTAAAATACTCGCGTTTAAGAAAAACAGAATCGCGATCTTTGACTGATGAAAGCAATACAGAGACACCTGAGTCTTCGTTTGTGACTTTAAACGGACATTCTTATGACAACCACTGTTCACCCAGACCCCCATGTCATCGCACTTGATAACCTTAGCACTTGCAAGAGAGTTCATGTCTACAACAAATGTACAATAATGTTCGACTTGTAATGGTTGACTTGTGCAGACTTTAGATGGGAAGAAGTCTTTATTCCGAACCAATAATTCCATAACCTCCAAGGGTTTAAGTACATGACGATCTCTTGAGAAAATAGGAAGGTGAATATTGTTGTTATAATATTCCACATCTTCTACGTCGGATAAACGTTCTCTTTCAGCATTTCTATATCTTACAAAACGATACATATTTCTGTCAGATAATTAGCTTTACTTAACTTCAATATGTAAGTGATGAATTCCCAACATTTTTGATATTTCTTACCTTTCGGTTTTGTTCTCTGTTGGTTTACCATTATCATTATTTTCCTAAATCAATAGTGAATTGTTATGGTAAGTATAATTCTGAGAATATACCAAAAGTGGAATGTGCTGAAGTCTTCTCCGGAATCAAAAGTTTACATGGTACAACAAAACACCAATATATAGAGGTCATTGAATAAAAACATACAGTACCTTCGATATTTGTGTCTGAATCTCTAAGATGCCTCCGTCTTCTGACTCACTGGAACTTTCAAGGATAATAACAGCGTCAGTTCCACCATGTCTGTTACAAACTTGGGTAGGCTGAGTCGTTCGTTTTTGTTCGTTGATTAACTCTTCACGTTCAAATTCTTTACGCTGGCAAAGTTTGTCACCCGCTTGTCCAGGTTCGGAAATGATTAGCTCAGGTACCACGACTTCACCAACTTTTCGAAGTTCAGATGCAGAAATTGATTGTGTAGGCAATCCCGCAATCATGCATGGCACTCTTTCTACTTCATTGACTTCGTTAACGCTTACAGCATTCTCATGTTCAGGTTTGAAGACGAGTTCTTTCGTCTCCGAAAACAGACCTATAGATTCTGAACATTTCAAGAACATATGCGTTAAACTTTGCCGTGATGGGAAAGATATACGCAAAGAAATTGCACTAAAAAGACTTTCTTTCATGGCAAATTAATTGACAGCAAGGAGGTGTTCATAGAATTAGCCAGCAAGAATAAAAAAGGGGGCAGACGAGCCCCCCTGTTTTCAAGTATTCATTGAAATTTGAAGTACATCTAACCCCACTCCTTATCTCCCGGGTAAAAAAATCAGTTCCTAATAGCAACTCGTGCGTATTGACAATGGTACATATAAGAATAAAAAGGCATGTACTAAAACCCGGAACAGCAATACGAAACAGTCCGGGACAGCACCGAACAGTCCGGAAAATGCACGGAATAGCCCGTAACACACACGGAACAGTCCGGAACACGCGCGGAACAGCCCAGAACACGTACGGAACAGCCCAGAACACATGCGGAACAGCATATTCTTCCTGTTTATTTATTCTTAACGGAGGTATTTATTTCACAAATAATGAAATTGCTTCGGAACTTTTAAATTATATAATAAACCAAGTGCAAAGCAGCCATGATATTAAATGGACGGAGTTAACTTTGATGCTCACTGGACAACTGCAAAAGCATGATGCTAAAAAATTGTGCTTGTCTTTTAGCCCAACGGATATGTAAAAAAATAATGCATTTTGCAAATAAACATGATTTACGAATCAGACAATGAATTTTCAGTTTACTCTATAATGTATGTACCACAATAAAACACCATGGTGACATATCGATCCCCGCATAATCCTTTGCAAACCTACAATTTCAAAAGTCAACAATTGCAGAGATAACTGCATGAAATCGTTCAAACGTTTTCAAACTAAGTCGCCTGAATAACATTTTATCTCCATTACCAAAATGCCAATGGTTTGCAAGCTGCTTAGTTGCCAAAAAATTATGTGCGGCCAATTTTGGCACATAAAAATGCTGTCAGATCACGTAGTGTGCAACATGTTCCACTTCCGGATCTGTGGTTCCGGTCTTTCCCAATGGGTTATTTTCAGTGGTTACTTTGTTGTTTCCATTCTGGTATAAAGTCCGGATCAAACGAGAAGCAAGTCCTTGCAAATTTTAAATTTCTAAATGTTTTATGTGGAAACTGATTGAAGCATTTTGTTGGTAGTATGTAGCTAAAGACGAATATTTATATTTTACTTATTCCAGACCGTTGCGTACAAGTTCCGTGTGTGTTCTGAGTTGTTCCGGCCTGTTCCATGCGTGTTCCGGACTGTTCGGTGCATGTTCCGTATTGCTGTTCCGGGTTTTGGTACTTCTCGTTTGATCTGGACTTTATACCGGAATGGAAACAACAAAGTAACCACTGAAAATAACCCACTGGGAAAGAACGGAACCACAGATCCGGAAAAGGAACTTCTCACGCACTAAGTGATCTGACAGCATTTTATGCGCCAAAATTGGCCGCCCAAAATTTTCTGGCAACTAAGCAGCTTGCAAGCCATTGGCATTTTGGCAAGCCTGGAAATAAAATATTATCCAGGTGACTTACAATCATTTTCAAAAGTTCTTGGGACACTAGCAATTTTTCATGAAATATCAACGTACACCGTTTATATATCTATAAAATCCATATTTTCCCCTCCCCGCCTCCCCAATCAATGTTGGTTTCCCAACCTCAACACCCTAACGCATAACATGTTATGCTAGGTGGGTCACAACATTTAGAAGGGGGCGCGGGGGAATGAATTATTTGTAAAAAATGAGAAATTTCCTCAAGTGTCCCAACACTTTTGAAAATGATTGTAGTTTGAGAACGTTTAAACGATATCATGCAGTCATCTGTAGAATTGTTGACTTTTGAAATTGTAGGTTTGCAAAGGATCATGCGAGGATCGACACGCAGACATAGTGTTTTTGTTGTGGTACATTACAGGGTAAACTAAAAAAGTTCATGGTCTGATACGTGAATCATGTTTATTCGCAAACTCCATGATTTTTTTAAATATCCGCTGGACTAAAAGACAAGCAAAATTTTGTAGCATCGTGTCTCGGCAGTTGTTTCCAGTCAGCATCAAATTTAACTCCGTCCATTTAATATATTATGGCTGCTTTGCACTTGATTTATTATATAATTTAAGAGTTCGGAAGCAATTTAATTATTGGTGAAATAAATACCTCCGTTAAGAATAAAATAATAAACAGCAAGAATGTGCTGTTCCACGTGTGTTCTGGGCCATTCCTCGCATGTTCCGGGCTGTTCCGAACTGTTCCGTGTGTGTTCCGGGCTGTTCCCAACTGTTCCGTGTGTGTTCCGGGCTGTTCCGTGTGTGTTCTGGACTGTTCCGTGCGTGTTCCGGACTGTTCCGTGCGTGTTCCGTATTGCTGTTCCGGGTTTTAGTACATGCCGAATAAAAAACAGATTTTTTTAAAATTTGGTCATGAGCAAGTCATTGCCAAAGGCCCTTGAAGCAAATCTAAGTTTCAAATATGAATTTTTTACGTACCGACTATTTTCATATGGTTTTTACATACCTCTCGGGGCTCTTGTAACCCATGCCAGGCTATGTTGGTTTGATGTCGATACTCCAGAAAGTACCAGTCTTTTAATACTCCATTCAACAAGTGACACACAGGAATCATTAGTCAAGTCCTTGGTTTGAATCAATATCCCGTTGCCATCACCACCCAGCTCTTGGCCAATTGGATGCGTATCCAACAAGAATACCCTGCCATCATAACATGAAATTAGAAAAGTAACTGGTGTGCATGTATATACGCCGTAGGAACTGGTTGACGATTTGCTTTTTGATAAAATTGCATTAATTAATTCCTCTCGACCACTTCCTTCCAAAAATTTCTCCGACAACTTGCAGTTACCAACAATCTTCTTCTCATTCATAATTGAATACGCAGTGATGGGTTCGTATATCTGAGCTACATCTCTAGACTGTTGATTGTCACTGGCAAGTTCTGTGTTGTTTCTTCGGCTAACGCTTTGATATCCTTCCAATCTAGAGATGAAGAATCCATAGACAACAACCGGTCACAAATTGCTAGGCATAAGAAAACACACGCATTTGTTCCGTCGTTGATTGGAGTGGTAGGGGATGCCCAGGGTGATACAGTAGTGCCTTTACTCATCTCCATTGCATATGACAGATCTGCACTTTCTAACGCGGTTGACTGACTGACACTAAGGTTTGTAAAGATGAGGTTAGCTTCAGGTGGATTTTTTGCCAGCAAACCATTCAGTTCCAATGCAGTTGGTCGCATTTTTGGGTCAAACTGCGTGAACGCTTTAAACGTTTTGTTCAAAGTTGACCATTCTTGTATTCGATAGATTTCGTATTTCTTTCCGTGTTGTGGCAGTTGTTTGTTGTCGAGAAGCTTCTTCAAAGATTCAACGGATTGTTGTAATCCTGCTGACACAATATCATTTAGGTAAGGTGCATCAATTTCTGGATTCAATAGGCAGTACATGAGCAGTCCAAAAGCCCATATGTCAGCCCGCTTTAACTCCTCAAGAGTAGCATTTCCAACCATCCCGCAATGAAATTCCGGAGCAATATCATGCCTCGATCAACATGGTGGGTGTGTGATGCGACGAGTGTTTGAGTTTGAATGTTAGCATCCTTGCTTTCACCGAAGTCCACTAATTTTGCACGTACGGGTTCATCACAAAATATTTCTTTAACCCGATCAGCATCGTCTACAATCCCTGCGTAGTGCTGATTTGTAACTAGAATATTCTCAGGTTTGAGATCACGATGGGCGATACCATTACTGTGTAGGAAAAACAGACCTTCGCTGATATCATTGGAGATTTGAAGCGGTAATTTCTCGAAGGACGTGAAATCACACTGTTCGTCCAAGAATTGCAAAAGATTTCCAAGCGAGCTGCACTTTTTATCCACTCCAAATGGAGGAAAATCAAAGCAAAGGTACTCAAGGATTATAGCGTAAGGATCATTACAAAAAGCAATAAACTCAACGATTTTATCCTGGTTTTTCACCTTGTTAAGTATGCGCGCCTCCTTCAGAAGGATTTTCTTGCTTTGTCGTTCACCCGATCTAAGACGCTTTACAACAATATCTTGGCCATTGTATTTCCCATGGTATACAGTACCAAAAGAACCGCCGCCGACTTCTTGTTTATTCGACACATCTTTCCATAGAAATTGCGGAATATCTAAATCTTGTGCCTGCTTTCGTATGGAAAGAATCGGAAAATTAAACTCTGCCATATTCACACAGCTGTGATATATGGAGGAGGCTTCGTTCGAAGAAACTTTTAACTTTATATTACCAACGAACGTAAACAACAACTTTCCGAATACTTAATTTGCATGAATTACAGCAATTCGCCAATCCCTATACACAGATATTTTCGTGGGGAAGCCATTTAGATGCAAAATCCGATGGTCTGTAATAATTGCAACTGTCATATTATGCCATGTTTTGATGCATGTTGATCAATTTTATTATAAAACACAAAATTCTTCAAGTAGAAGCTTGTATATGTTTTCAAATGATACAAAATTGATGACACTCATAAATAATCGTTTCTTACAAGGTAAACGAACTTAGTTTTGATCATTTCAAACCAGCAGTAACAATTATAACGGAAAATGTCGCGTTTCAAACATCGAGGCCTACACAGACCGAGCGCGATGAACTTCGAATTTTCACTGTCGTTTAACTTTTATAATTTTCCACTTTGCTCAATCGTTCGGAAACCAACCTCGATCCCAGGGCCTTTCGAGGGGGAAAAGGAAAGGCCCTGGTGTCGGCCAGTGAATCCTGATTATGATTGGCTTGCTAATTTTGATAATTTATGCAAATTTGAGATTAATTTATCCAAATTTGAATTTATTTTGCATATTCATGATGGCAAAAAGTCACACCGACTAAAGTTACAACTAGAAACCCAGTTTGTAGACTCTGTGGTGGTTGTCAAGACACGCAACATATGGGTACGCATATTTAGTAAAGCTGGTACATCAAAAAATCTTTGTGTCAAGATAAAGAAACTGTGTGGTGTAGAAGTTTGTGAAGACGATGGCAACTCGAAAGTGCTATGTAGGCAGTGCGTTGCGTTCATGAATAAGATGGAAGACTTCATTGTTAAAGCTCAATCTTTACAGGAAAAACCTCCCAGTGAATTATCTGTTAAAAGATGCATGTTACAGTCGCCCACACAACAGCCTTCCAAGCGCATTCATCAAATAAATCAGTCACAATTAAGTTCAGCGAAACAATTAGGGGTCGTCGACAAATAGATTTCGTCCACCGATCGCGGACTTGTTCCACGATGGGGGGGAGGGGGTTGGCCTTTGAATCCGCGTTGAAAAACAGAATAAGGACGAAACCTGAATTAGTCTTTAATAAAACATCGATAGTATAAAATCCAATAGATTGTTAGCATAATAGTGTCCTCGAAGCAAAGCACTGAAAGTATTAACAATAACAATAACAATAACACTCCACACCTGTCCATGCCAGTGTACATTGCATATACACATGCAATGTGTAAATATTAAATAAATAAATGCATGCCAGAGTACAATCATATAAAGGTTCTAAACCCAATATATCAAACACGAAAATGAGGCTGTATAGCCAAGCTTGAACACTACCTAGCCAAGCTTTTATTATTTCTGGGGAATTTAGAAATTCAGTTTATTGATAGTGAAATTGTTTACTCATTGTGATTCCTGTATTTAGTAATGATATTGTATGGCATGGAAAACGTACTGTTGTATTTCATTGTACATACCTGTACTAGCACATCTGCAGGATTAAAATGTAACATCCACATCTTGCACTAGTGACCAGTCCTTACAGTATATTGGGTTTTAAAATCACATGATTTCATTCTAGATTTTGTCTATTAATTGTTATACTATAAATGTATACAATAAGCACTATGCATTTACACTGCAAAGTTTCTGTTACAAACAGAGTAATTACATCACAGTTTAACCCATTGGAGTGCAAGACTCTCGCATTGATGAGCAAAATTGTGTGGCATTAGATTGAGTAAAAGAATAAAGTATGGTGCATTTGGGTGCATTGCTGCTTAATGGGTTTTGATTTAACAGTGTCTGGCAATTATAAGCAAGATTAAAACCCTTTAAGTGGCAATGTGCCTGGATGTGCCCTACCCTATTATTTTACTGTCCAGTGCCATATGATTTTACTCATCAGGGGGAAAGTGCTGCCACTCACTGGGTTAAAATCATATGATACTTAGGGTGTGTCACTGTTGAATGGGTAACACATTGTTTATATTATGTTTATTAAATGCACATACTCACCATATCAGCGATGTTATTTGATGTGCAATATGTTTATAATTCTGAATGAATTCTTGGTTCAAGTGGTTATTTGTGACTGGTCCATATTACATTAAAATAACATTGCTCAAATGGTGACTGTGTTCCTAATTAACAAGATGTCTTTTCTCATACACTACTGGGTGCTGGTGTAGCATCGCCGCAAGCTTGGCATTAATTTAAAAGCACACTTCAGCCTTTAGAATGATGAATGAGACACAATGGACACGATTCAACAATGTGGTGCAATTTTTCGATTTTCACTGGCTGAAAACTTCTATCCTGGTTTATATAACCAGTGGTGATTTTATTTATGTTTATCACTCTGACGTGGATGGAAAGCCTTAACAGCTTTACCCTAGTCTGCTTTCTTTATTTCTTCAATTAACTCTTTTTTCATTCGATTTGTTTGAGGGGCATGGAATTCAGCAAAAAGCCTAGCTGTCGGTTCCATAGTCTCACCAACAAATTTTTTGTCTTGCATGACTCTTTCAAACAACCGATATGCATGTGCACAATATTTGAGTTTCACATATATTGTTGTCATGGGGTGGTTTTGTGTTAATAGTTCATTTGCAATAGGTTTGAGAATTTCATCATAACTTTCAAACTGTTTGTGGTCACTTAAACATATTTTCTTGACCAGGAATATATTCTTCCGATTAGGGTTTACTGCAACAACCATGCAATCTTTTTTCAGATGTAGATTATCCTTTAAGTCATCCAAAAAATTAGCTGTTGCGGTTGCTGGCAGAGCCATAGTGGGAACATTGGGGAAAAATGCTTTTAATACAGAGAGCTCTTTAAAATCTTTTCTAAACTCCTCACCCCTAAGAGGAAAAGAAAATTAAGATTTCCCTTGTGAAACAAATGGTACTGGTAGGGTCTGATGTAGTGAACGTGATTGATGTTTCAACTGGTATGTTGTTGTACAATGTGTAGACCCCTTGCATTGTTTACATTTTCTGCCAGGCAAAAGTTTTAAAAATGTTCCCACGAGAGCATTGTCAGATGCACTGTTCGAACTCAATGAAGAACATACTCTTGTGTACAATCAGAATTTGCCTGCCAGCATGCAATCCATGTGCAAGGTAATAATGACTTTTAATTTGCATGGAAGCCAAACAAAACTACTTTAACAGCCCTTAAGCTCTATAAATTGATAAACACTAACAATAGAACAAAGTATTAGCTTTCATTTCGGATGCTATTCGAAAAATGAAATGCAACCTACCATAATTGAACACAATGTGCCTCATCGATTACACAGCCAACAACATAATCTTGAAAGGTTTTACTCCCCATCACTTTTCTTCCTTCGCTACTTAACAGAACCTCTGAATGAGCAAATATAATAGAGGTATTGCCATTCACAATTTCTTTAGAGAAGTGTTTTAATAAATTTGGTTCCACGATCTGTCCACATTTGTTCGCTTTCCGTTTCAGGAATATTTTCATCACTCACTGAACAAATTTTCTGCGACTAGTTTTGCTTGTTTTCTGCAAGTTGTATTACATCGGCAGTTATATCCATGTCTCTTAACACTCTCAGCTGGTCTTCGATGATAGAGTTCAATGGACACACAACGATGACAATATTTTTTCTTGTTTAGATGGGAATTAAATAGGGCAAAATATGAAAAAGCATTGACTTCCCAAAACCAGTCGGTAGAACACCAACAACATCATACCATTTAAGCAAATGCTCCAAACACTTAATTTTTAGTGGTTTGAAGTTTAAAATAGGAACGTTTCTTTGTTTTAAAGCATATTGTAATCGTCGAAGTACAGTTAAAAATTCTGGTTTGTTTGGATGATCTGCCATGTTGAATTAACTTTTGATAATTTAAGCAAAAATTAGGTATAATTAAAATTTTAAAACCCCCACTATAGCTGGGTGTTTTTATGTCACGTGATCTGCCGACGCCAGGGCCTTTCCTTTTACCCCTTGAAAGGCCCTGGGATCGAGGTTGTTCGGAAACATATTAGCAATTTAAACCATTTGGCATGCAAATTTGTCACGTTTTGTAATCGCCTTCGGTCTCGTTCTGTGGCTCTCCACGTTACAGGCGTGGAAAAACCCGTAAAAATGTTTGCGCTTAATTAGTGCTTGGACGCAAATTGCTCTTTAGACTTTACCTAATCTATTTGCGTGAACCGATTGGGTTTTTTTTTTGCCAAACCGCTACCGCCCATAATGCCCAAATCAACGAATATGCAAGCATGCGCAGTGAATGTAGAGTCTAGATGTTGTTCTAAACTCTAATTAGTGTTTATACTATGTACTAAAGTCCACTATTTTAGTGCTTTCAGTATCAAAATTAATAAGATTAACACTAATTCAATGTTTCGTATAACGGGAAAACGCCTACTACACAGGCTACCATAACCTTTGTTAACAATATCACTATTACTAACGGCCAAGTAATAGTTTTCAATATTCATAGATGGTACAGTGGTATTTGTAATAATTGGACATTATTAAGCTAGTAAATGACATTGCAGAATTAGTAATACCATATAAGGAATATAGACACTTTAGAAAGGGATTGGAAAACACGAATATAGGATATATAGATATAGAATTAATACTGAGTCTGAGAGCAAGGTTATATAGTATCAAAATAGCATAAAGATATAGAATATTACAGTATTGTGCAATAATTTTTTATGTATTAATCAGAGAACAATATAGATTTTCATTGGTCTAGAACCGTGATCTATTGGGAAATGCCATTTCAATAAACAGCTATTCCAAAATCAGCAGCAGCCAATGGCAGGCATGCTTATTTTGTGTGGATTGCCATCACGTCAAATGACGTGCCAAAATCTTTTTGCCGCACTACAGGGCCGCTCAATAAAGCTTATTTTGCTAAACTTTTTTACTTTAAACTGCCTTATTATATAAACCAAATAGATAACATTTTGCCGTTGTCTGTTCAGTTATAGATGCTCAGTAGACGTCATAGTGCAAGGCCCGCGGAGCGTAATTTGAAGTGGGAGGCTAAGGTCAAACTCAGAAATAACGTAATCCATCCACGGTTTTTAGGGAGTTTGTTCTCTGGAAAATTTGGATTCATCTGCAGTTTTAGTATCTTTGCAGGATTTTTTAACACCATTGCGCATAAGCAGCGTATAAAACTTCATCTGCGATGAAAAGTGAGGGGGCTGAAGCCCCCCAGCCCCACCCTCTCCGCAGTCCCTGTAGTGTGGTTGGAAGATCGGCGACCCACTCGCCCCGGCGGCCACTTTTTCTTACCACATTATAACGTCATACCGTGTATCTATAACTAAACAGACAACGGCAAAATGTTATCTATTTGTTAGCCATGTCAGCGTTTTCCATGTCAGCGTTTTCCATGTCAAAGTTTTCCATGTCAGTGTCAGCGTGTCAGTGTCAGTGTTTTCCAGACAACCATTTTGGAAATGGATTATTTAACAAATAATCGACGTGCCGAATTGGATTCTTTATTAAATAATCCACTAATTTGGATTATTTGATAAATCATTGAATCAGGCAAGCTTTTTTGTGTTAAATAATAAATGAACAAACGGCACCCCATAGTAAAGCAAACCAGAACAGTGTTAGATATTCCATTAGTAAATCATTATCATATTGTACAAAATATAGCAATTCAAATTATAAAAAAAACATTTGTTTACATTAAAGATTGTATCTCCATTTTAATATCAATCCTCATGAAACATGTGCATTTTCAGCATGTCAATTTGTATTTTTACTGGCATGTTTGGAGCCATCTGGAGGACACTTGATGATTTCTGATGTCATTGCAAGGGGTCTATACTTTTGCCAATTTCATCAATACTCAATATAGCCATAACAGAACTATATTTCATAGAACCATATTACCAACACATTATATAACACAGACAGGTAAACACAAATGCTTACTTTTTGGCCTTTTATCCCCATGTGTTGGTGATTGTTTTGAGACCTCCATAGCAATGAAAAAATAATTAATTGAAATAATAATAATAATAATAATAATAATAATAATAATAATAATAAAAAACTTTATTGAAATATACATTTTACTTATATATACAATTGTAAATCTTTACAACTGGCTACATGAATCACATAAAACAACAAAAACAAGTACTAATAGTAGGAATAACGATTTAAATGGCTATACATGCAATGTTTTTAATACTAATACTTTAAGAGTTTGGGTTCTGCCCATTCTTTATTTCTACAGCAGAAAATATAGTAAGTTCCTCTGATGGCATAGGACATTATCCTCTTTATACAGAATCGTTAATAGTTTTTATCTAGTCCTAACGTGTCTAACATTTCTAAAAAGGTACGACATTCTTGGTCGAATACACCCAGACAACTAATTGATAAGTTCACAAATTTAACAGACACAAAATTATCCTTCATTTCCTTAACTAAATCCTCGTATTTTCCTTTCTTCTTTCATTCAACGTTGTTATGCAAGTTAGTTTCAAAGCCAACGGTGAGTTCGACAATATAGAGTTTATCATCTGGGGTAAGTAAAAGTAAGTCAGGTCGATATGTGTCACCAGTGATGATTGAAGGGGTTCTAAAGCCAGGCAGATCATCATAAATTTGAGCTGCATATGTAGTCTGTAATGTTTCAGCTATGAAATTTAAAATCGAATCGTGTCTCCACGTAAAGCGTTGAAGGTACGATTGGCATCCAGCCACTACATGTAATAAAGTTTCAGGGCACAAACAGAAGGAACATTCTGGACTGAGTGATAAACCACATCTTGTAAGATTTTTGCGGGTAGGTAATGAGCTATTTATATAGCGAACGGTAAAGTTGAAAATGTTCCTAGGTAGTTTTGATTGAGCAGTAGACCATAGCGAGTTTAACTGTAAAAGTGAAAACATGGCAACGTTGGAGAAGACCGACCCCTGACAGATTAAGTGATGTTTTAGTTTATCTTCTTGAACCGAGTGAAATTCTTTAAGAACTTCCTTCGTTGAATTATAAACATCATACTGAATGTTAGTATGTTTGTTAGTAGATTTCCAGAGTTGTTTTATGGATTCATTAGGTGACGTTTTCAAAGCATTGCGCAGAACTGTCTGGCATTGGATAGATTTGGCGGATACGAGCAAAACATTCAGGCCAAATTTGTTGTTGGTAAGAAAAATGTTACTCAAAGTTTCAGAAACCGGAATTTCAAGCCACGTTCGAATGTACTGATTGACAACAGAATCGATGGATTGTATTACCCAAGTTTTAGTCAGGTTTGCAACTGTAAGGTTCCAAGATAGTTTGGGCAGAACGTAGCGGTTGTAAAAGAGGAGTTTATTTCTTGGATGCAGAGGAGTTTTATCAATATCAGACATCAGTTCCTCTACGACAGACATTATTTCAGATTTATGCATGTTGTCAGTCATATCAAAGTCAAAGGATCTACCAAGATATTTAAACAATTCCCCAATTCCAATTGTAGGTATATGATGATGGTTAATGAAGAGTTTCGGTAAACATTGGACAGATTTAGTCAATAGTTTCTTTATTCCAAATGTACTGCACTTTTCAACTCGTATTAACATGTTTGACCATTGGCACCAGATAGTAAAGCGGTTTAATAGATGCTGGTTTTCTGACTCTTGCCCAGTGATGACAGCTGCATCGTCAGCAAATTGAAACCAGTGAATTGGATTAAGGGAGTTTAAGGTAAAACCAAATTGACGGTATTTATCGACCGTGATGTGTTGGATAAAGGTATTAAAGCACATGTTAAACAATAAAGGGCTGAGACAATCACCTTGCAGTACGCCACGTCCAACAGTAATAAATGGAGTACGAAAATCAGATGTTATGACAGATGTCTTGAAGTTGGTATACAAACTTTTTAAAATATCTTTAATATGATCTGGGACGTGATGATATTCAAGCACAGATTGGATTAAGTTATGATGCACTTCGCCAAATGCGTTTTTCAGGTCAAGGAGAGTGATTACAAGAGAACGTTGCTTGATCCTAGCTTTGTTTATAATGTTGGCCATTGATGCGGTATGCTCTAAATTACCTGAAAGATTGGGTGTGAAACCTTTTTGTATATGATGTTTGATATAGTTATTTGCGTAGAGAAATGAATAGATTGAGTTGCGGAGACATGATGTAAATATCTTCAAAGGGATTGATTCCAGGGTAATTGGTCGGAAATTAAAGGGGTCATTCGCTTCGCCTTTTTTATGAATTAGAATGGTGTATCCATTCAGTAGGCACAACACTGGACAACCAGACAGCGCATATAAGTTCTGTGACATAGGTTCTAAGGTAAGGACAGCGTTTAAAGCTTATTATTGAGAGCTGATCGAGAGGGCAAGGAGAGCCAGATGCTTTCATCTTACGTATTATAGTTGTTATTTGTTGATAGGTTGGCGGGTCAAGGTCATACTGGATTTGCGGGCGAGATAATGTACGTATCCAGCTGGGAATTCTAAATAATTTTGTCGGATGTATTGCAATCTAAAATAATCGGTGCAATGTTGCATGTTGAAGGATGGTAGTACAGTCCGCTTACTTGCAAGAACGTTCTTAACATAACCCCAGAAGTTACGCTCGAAATATCTATCATGATTGAATGACTGATCTTGTTGAGTGTCTGTTTGAGTATTATTACTATTATGCAATAATAATAATAATAATAATAATAATAATTTTTTAAAACTCTGAAAATCTCAATTTGTTATGACAAAAAATAAATTACATGTCACAATGATCTTCAATTATCTAAACTAAGAGTAACAGTTCACTGTAATGTTCAGGTCCATTCTCTATCACACCAAACGATAGCAGTTAATAGAAATTTAATAATGCTGGGTCGTTCCATTGCTTATTCCTTCTACAGTAAATAAAGAACGTAGCCCTAAGAGCTACCTCCATGCATTTAGCTGTAATACGATTATCATTAACTTTTAAATATTTCAATAACCTATGAAATTTTGCAACGTTCTTAGATACAAAACCTAGAGTGGTCACTTCTAAAGTAATGACATCAAAAGAATCACAGTTAATCATCAACTCTTCTTTAAGGTTACGGTATCTCTCCTCTTTTCTGTGCTTCGCTATTAAGCAATTGGTCTCATATGGTACTGTTAGTTCAATGACGTATACTTCCGATCTATAAATCAAAACAACATCTGGTCTTAAGGATCGAAACAGAATCGATGTACAATTCAAACCCGAATCAGGACAGTCAGCGTATAATTGAATATCGGGTCCAACCAGGACCTTCAAATGATGAATAATAGTTACTAGTATTGAATTATGACGCCAAGTATAGCGATGTTGTTTCAAGGCTATTGAGCAAAATGAAAAAACATGAAGTTGAGTCTGAATTCTATTGCAAAGATCACAATTTGGCGATTCTCGAATATTCCATCGTTTTAGATTCGAATTGTTACCAAGACGTAATATTAAGGCTCTTCTAGCAAAGCATGTAATGCTGGTAGGCATCTCCGTCACAATTTTTTGCCATAATTTGATAATCTCCATCAACCGAGTAATAAGAGTATTTTGTTCTTTTAAAGAAAAAAAGCTTGACCACGTCTCCACAAAATTACGGTGGGCCAACTCTTTATCTGTGGTCGTCTTTAATGCATATCTATCCAACGTTTCAGTAGCCGCATTCTCAATGATTTCATTAATGTTAACATTCTTCAATGATGTTACAGCATACAGATGTTGTATATCAGCATTTGTAGACCCTATTAAAACTCGGCGAACTGACATTTGACATTGTTGGTAAATATCTGCCATGGAGCAAAAATCCACACCAAGCTTTGACTTTGGGAATTGCAGATGACTTATATTTCCACTAATTAGGATATGGAGCCACTTTCGAAGATATCTTGAAACAACTGAATCTAGATTTTGTTGTATCCAAGTAACAGTTAGTGGGTAGATGGAAAAGCGCCAGCGGAGTTTTGAATACACGTATGTTTGAACTACACGAATCTTAGAAAAAGGCTTCATGGTAAAAAGATCGATTTTGGACAGATAGTCATTAATTTCGTTTATCAACTCGGATTTTATCTCTTCAAAATTCATTTCAAAATTGAACTGCTTACCAAGATATGTAAAACTTTCGCCACATTGAATTGGTGGAATGCGTTTACCCAAAAGAGTGATAACGGGCTCATATTGTACTACCTTTGACGTATATTTCTTCATCCCAAATGTGTGGCACTTTTCAACCCGAATGCTTAAATCTGCCCAGGTGCACCACTTACTACATTAGTCAAAAGCTGATTGTCCTCTTCGTGCGCAGATATCAAGGCAGTGTCATCGGCAAATTGGAACCAATGACAGGGATTTAAGGAAACATTATTGACATAACCTAAGCAGGAGACTTTCTCATCGTTAATCGTATTTATTAGCGTATTTACACAAAGATTGAACAATAACGGCGATAAACAATCTCCCTGCAAAACACCACGTTCAACAGGAACTGGGTCGGTCAAGTACCTCTTCGTCACGATAGAAGTGGTATAATCGGTATATAAATCTTCTACCAAGCTTATAACTTCGTCTGGCAAGTGATGAAATTTTAAGATGGAACTTATCAAATTATGGTGAATCTCTCCGAATGCATTTTTCAAATCCACAAGAGTTACAATAATAGATCTCTGTTTGTTACGAGCATGGTTTAACAGGTAAGTTAAAAATTATGTATGTTTGATTGTACCAGATATACCCGGCCAAAATCCCCTCTGTATTTTGGTTTCTATATATCTGTTCTCTGTGACGAATTCGAAAATTCTATTCCTTAGCAATGAGGTCAGTACTTTCACCATAACTGGTTCTAAGGTGATAGGTCGAAAGTTAGCTGGATTATCAAGTGGTCCTTTTTTATGGATTAGGATCGTTACTGCTCGTTTCAAAATAGATGGAATTTGTTTCTCTTGCCAACATTTGCATAAAAGTTGCCAAAGCTGAGTTCTTAAGATGGGACATCTTTTGAAAGGAATTATACTTATTTGGTCTAAAGGGCACGGAGATCCACGACTTTTCATTTTTCTGATTACTTTTGTAACTTCAGAATAGGATGGACATTCAAGATTAAAATCGATCTCAGGATCTACAAACGGCTTCAACCAAGACGGGAAATTAAATAAACGGTGCCTAGCTCTTTCAGAGAGGACACTCTTGAAATAATCAAAGCAAGATGCTTCATTAAAATTCGGTTCAGCTTCATCAGATTTGTCTAGTTCATTGGAGCAAAACTTCCAAAAAGTAGCATTCAATTCTTGTTCACAGTCACACTGGGTGAACCTATTTAAACACATTCTTTTACGCAACAATCGACTTATGTATTTAATTTCCTCTAAATTCCCATTACGAAACTTTAATTCTCTAAGACACTTTTTGAGCTTTGATTTGGACATACTATTGTAATGGTTGAATTTGTTAACCGCCTTTACTAGGCCACATGTGTCTTTAAAATATGACCAAACCACTTCATTCATGTAGCTAATTTCAGCATTTAAATCACCAAGGTCTCGTGAGGTATCAATTTGAATGCGAAAATAATCATTAGCCCTATTCTGATCAAGGAAGCTTAACGCCACTGAGTAAAGGATACTTTTCCTGCTCCAAACCTTGACTAACTGCTTCGCCAACTCCTTTACCAAGGTCACCCCGCTCGTGAGAATCTCCCATAGCAAATAAATCTGCCAACTCGTTGTTGTTCTGTATAAAGCACGAACATCGGTGCAAGTTAAGCGATCTATAGGACTTAAAGCTGCGACTGCAATAGCATTTATAATTTTCACAATCTGTTTCCCGAGAACTTAAATTTGCACTCTGCAGCATGGCCCTGTGAAACTTGCCCGTCGTGAGATAAATTTCCAACACGAGACTTACAGCGCCAGACGTGTTTACCCAATGATTTAAAATCTTTTCCACAGTATTGACAAATCGTTGCATTATACCTTCTAATTTGGCCAAAAATAAGCAAATGTATCAATAACAGCATTACCAAATATTGCACTTCCATAACAATATGATTTCTATAACTCAGAACTATCGTAAGTGCTTTAAAACCAACTAAATTCTCGAACACAATAATAATAATAATAATATTAATAATATTAATAATATTAATAATAATAATAATAATAATAATGAAAACTTTATCAACTTTTTGATATATATGTACAAGCAATTGTAAATCTCACTTTTACAGGTAACTTACTATTGGCTACTTGAAATCACCATTATGCTCTATAACACACAATAATCTAATCTATATATACACAAATGATATTAAATATTTAAAATTTCATTAAATCGGGATTTGTCCATTTCTTGTTGCCACAGCAAAAGGTATAGTAAGATGTTCTAATGCAGATGTTAATAATTTTCTTTACACAATATTTAGTTTGAGTTTCACTAACATCAAGGTCATTGAGCATTTTCAAAAATGTAGAAGATTCCTTGTCAAAAACTCCAAGTGCACTGATAGAAAGATTGATGAATTGAACGGATTTAAAATGTTTCTTTTGCTCCTTAATAACATTCATGTATTTAGCCTGTTTACGTTTACTATTATTTCTAAGATTAGTTTCATATCCCACAGTTAATTCAATAATATACAAGCAGTTGTCTTTCGTCGTTAGGAGCAAATCAGGCCGATATTTGTCACCAGTTACAATTGAAGGGTTGAGAAATAACAACCAACCTATCAACAAATAACAACTATAATACGTAAGATGAAAGCATCTGGTTCTCATTGCCCTCTCGATCAGCTCTCAATAATAAGCTTTGACGACGGCAATGGCGACGACAAATTTATTAAGGCATATCTACATAGTAGCTCTTCTTCCTTAATTTCTAAACTAGGATAATAATAAATATATATGTATAATATTTAGAAAAACACAGATAGCTAAAATGTTATAAATGTTCGATTCGATCAACGAGCCTTATTCAGTAATAGAGATTTGAGTGTGTTCAGAAAAGATCTGTGATCATGGACATTCCTCAATTGTGTAGGTAGTTAATTAAAAATCTTCGCGCAACAATCCTGGAATGTTCCTGTTTCCAGTGGTACCATTAACAATAGAGCATTACTTGAGCGAAGTAATCGATTGTTAGTGCGCAGTTCTAATCTCAGGTATTGAGGCCAGGAATAATCCGATATGGATTTGTGCGCGAAGCGCATAAGTTCAAGTTCGGTTCTTTCATGTATTGGCAGCCATCCCAGTGATAACACATCTCCTATGTGACAGTATTTATTGGTAACAAAGCTTGCAGCTGCGTTTTGGACGCGTAGTTTCTTTAGTTGGATCGCAGGTAGTGGGTGATAGACAGCTATATTAAGATATATTTTTGAAAGTATCAGAGATTCTGCCAACTGTTTTTTTATATGAGATGGCGTAAGATTTCTTAATTTCTTTAAGGTGGAGAGAACTGCATAACAAGATGAAGTCACGTGTTTTATGTGACATCCCCATTTGAGGTTATCACTAAAGCACGTGCCTAAGAGTTTGAATTCTTCAATTCTTCAGTTTGAATAGAGAATTCTATTGTTTGTGCCTTGACTCTGATATCAGGAACAACAGTGTCAAGTCCGTGTACTCTGGACATTTTCGAGGTTGTTATTAACATTTGTTTGGTTTTTGTCTCATTAAGGGTGAGATTTGATTCTGCTGCCCAGTTTTCAAGCACAGTCATTGCATTCTGAAGTTTCTTGGCGCATTCATGTATCTTTGAAGGTTCACTATGTTGATACAAGGTCGTATCATCGGCATACTGATTCCAAATCGTTTACATACAAATTAAACAGAACAGGCCCTAAAATAGATCCCTGCGGCACGCCAAACTGTACGTCAACTACCTGCGATTGTTTCTCATTAATTTGAACATACTGTTTTCTCCCAGTTAGGTAATTCAATACCCAAAAGATTGCATCATGAGAGAAACCGACGTTGTGGAGTTTCTTAAGCACGGTGGCATACTCGACAGTGTCAAATGCTTTAGAAAAGTCAGCGAAGGCGATGAGCGTAACTTCTCCTTTTTTCATCGCACGAATGATGTCGTCTCTGGTTCACAGTAACACTGAGTTGGTGAAGTGGATGATTTAATCATTTCTATAAAAAACTTGTTGACATGCCTTATATTAATAATTAACCAACATTTATCCTGGAAAGGAGCAAAGGCCACAAGGCAACAATCCATATGCAAGACATTGACACACATACCAGTACCACACACATGTTGAACTGCCTTGACCCAAACCTATGTGTTCTTTTGGAAGGTGACCACAAGTGTAACAGTCAGATGTGCTCTCCACAAACACAAACAGTTAACAGGTGCAATCAAGTGCACCAATACATCCATTTTTTACCTCCTATACAACAAAACATTGCAGTTATATTTAAAACTGTTATTTTAATTTTGAAATTTATAAAACCATTGACAGTGATACAAGCATTAGTTTCCCTTACATCTGTAGAAGAAGGGGATGACTGCATCCAGCACATCCATTTGAGCCTTGCTTGCTTTCATAAAGAAGGCAGGTACATCTGCTACATTTCCCGGGAAAAACCTTGTTGTGATCTACATCAAAACATATCTACATCTAATCATATCGTAAAGTAAATAAATAAGAAATCTTTGTTAAGTATTGACATTGATTTGATAAGAATAACTACACAATCACATTTAATGCATAGCATATCATTTACATGTAACATTCATTTACATACCTGAACAGGCAAAGCGCCGAAACCAAGCTACTTATTCTCATGAAGTTTTCACTGACCACAGCTAAAGGTGAGCTCGCATCAAAATATGCACCCCCTCATTCTTTCAAATGAAATGAGGAAGTATTCAATTTGTTGGTCATGAATTTGGAAATGCTAAAATTAAATTTTTAGCAGTCGATAATGTGTTGGAAGAATTTGATTCTGCCAACGCAGATTCAATTAAAACCACCATCATAAAGTAAATTAGTAATTCGAAGCTGGAGGTTAACAGGTTGTTAGGACTTGCAACAGATGGTCCAAGTGTAATGACAGGGAAGAGGAATGGTGTCGCTGCTCCCTTATGTCGAGAATGCAAGTTGCTTCTCAATGTTCACTGCATATGTCATTGTCTGGCTCTGGCCTGTGGAGATCCAAACGACCATGTTCAGTACATCCAAAGCGTTGAAAAAATTTTGCTACAGCTTTGGTCATTCTTCAAGAACTCTCCAAAGAAAAGTGCTTCATATGCAAAGGCTGCTGTTGCTGCAAAGTCAATAACAGTATCTCATGCAGAAAAGAAAGTTATAGCAAAGAAATTCAAAAAGGCCTGCAGAACATGATGGCTTTCCACAGAAAGAGCAAACGATAGAGTATTTTAGGACTTTGTTCCTCTCACTCAAACCTTACGAGTCTACACAGAAGAGAACAATTGTACTGCAAGTGGCCTGTTGAAAGCAGTAGCGAATATCAAGTTTCTCTCCACAGAGTACCTTCTCCATGAAGTTCTTCCAGCTCTTTCGCATCTCAGCAGGGCGTTTTAAAGAGGAAACATCTCATTCTCGGCCATCAATCCTGCAATCAAGTACACAACTGACCAGCTTGTAGAAATTGCTGCTGAGCAAAAACCACTGGAAAAACTGAAGAAAGACCTCGGTAAAGATGGCAGGCTAGTCAACACAGATATAACTCTCACTCCGTCTAGCAAGAACTATTTACGAAACCTGACAACGAAGTATGTTGATTCGTTGAAAGAGAATATCGAGAACCGATTTTTAGAGAGTCTACCTGTATTGAGTGCCTTCGAGATATTTGATCCAACGAGCATACCAGATAGATCAGACAAGGCGTTTAAAGAGTATGGGTGTGGTCAGATCAATACCTTAGCGCATCATTTTTACCAAGAAGAAAAAAAGAAAGAGTTGATGGAAGAGCTACAGTGTGAATGGCAAAAATTCAAATATAACTTGTTAAAGCTTAAAGATCAAGTTTCCCAGCATATACTCCACCCTCCTAAAAACAAGAACTTAATTACCCAGATGCCACCTGAATGGGTACTTCAACAGATGTTGTCATCATGCCCAACCTACCAGCACTTCATGCCCCTCCTCTACATTGCTGAAGTTTGTTTATCTCTGCCTGTTTCAAATGCATGGCCAGAAAGAGGAGCATCCGCAGTTAAAAGATTGAAGACCAGTTTACATGACGACTTGAAGAACGACATGCTTGAGTCACTTATGCACATAACTATCAATGGACCAGACGTCAAGGACAGCGACTGTGCATCATTGATTCAAGACATGGTAACGAAGTGGTCTACCGAAATCCGTCGGAAGAAACTTGCAAAAGTGAAACCAGTAGATAGTTGCAAACTTACATTTGATGCAACTGCCACTAATAATGCAAGTATGCACCAACCACTAGATGGTACAACATTACCAGATGAATATGAAATGCAAAAAAAATCAGTTTGAGAATATCACCCCCAAGGACGATGGTCATTTGCAAGACGAAATTGATTTAATTACCACAGAATTGAATGTTGCTGGAGACTGTGACTTGGACACAGATACTGGTAGCGACTCAGAAAGCAACTCAGTGCATTGTATGACAATGTAGCTTAGGATATGAATGATTAAAACATGATGTTGATTAATTAAGTGATATGTTAATGCTTGGTTAGATTTATTGTGTTAAATGTTCTTGTTATTATTTATATTGTAATTTGTATTAAAAATGAAAATGGAAAATAATTATGCCCCAGCTCAGGCTGACCGCTGTTACTGACTGTTAATTACATTTTTTTGAAATTCATAACAAAATGTGTGGTGATTCATGCCATATAATAAAAAATGTACAATTATGCACTTGCATTAGCATTTACTAGTTAATTTGGAGGCTTAGAAATTGTGTTGTTGGTGGTAGACAGCGGCAAAATAGTCACTAATTCTCTGTTAATTCAAATGCAAAAATTTAGGGTGTAAGCCGCCTTCTCGTGCCGTCTTCAACTCACCACAGCCACCTACCTTTTTAACACACCCACCTACTAGAAATAATTCTGAAAGGCCTGGTATCCCAGGGTGGAACCGTGTACACTACCCCAAGAAGCAAACTCCTTGGCAACTGCATATAGTAGCTGGTTCAAACTCGAACGATGGATGTTGCAAAGCATATGTCTGGTTTACTATAAGCTATTTACACAAGAAAAACACCACTTTAAATGGCAATAAAATTTCTTTCAATCTAGCCAATTATTTGTAAGCTCACTGTGCATAAAAGTGATTATCTTCTCTTCAAAAGCAAACTTCACAGTTTTAAAGTTAATTAGTAAGCAAGCTTATAGCTTACAATATTATCGTGATCAAATACCTGTCTGTCTATTTATACGGCGATATCATCACTGGGAAAACACATACTTCTCTGAAAATACCACTAAAAACATTGCCACCATTTTCTCTACATTTTAAGTGAAGTGTAATGCAAAAATACTAAAAAGTCAAAGAATACAGAGAAAACTAATATATACAGGGTGTATATAAAACAGATAATTGAACTTTGGAGTGGCCTAGCACACTCAATATTTATTGTATGGAAAGAATTCTTTAACAATTGGAAACAACAGGCATCTAGCTTTTAAATCCCACCGTTTTGGTTAAATTTGAAGAAAAATTGAGCAAATAAGAATCAAATAAAAAGTACCAGTCAAAATCGCATATTTCCATTGTTCGGAATTAATTAAATCCGTTCAAATTTACTCCTATTTGGGAATTAAAGTTGACAAATTTTAGCTTAGGTTGTAAAATTTATGAATCTCATTAGCCAAGAATTGATTCTCGTGACAGATGAGTGATCAATGGCATTTTCGTTTCTTATTTGCTGCCTTGTAATGAATGCACAGAGGTGAAAATATGCAACTTCGAACGGCGATTTCATAATTTCATTTCGATTCTTATTTGTTCAGCTTCACTCAGTCTCAATGCCAAAAGCCTGGTCTTTTCGACTATGAAAGAATTATTTGTGTGCATTAAATATTTAAAGCGCTAGTGCACCTTAAAGTTCAATCACTTTTTTTACACACCATGTAGTGTGTTGACTTTGTTTGCGTTCGAAATATTAATTTATGCAAATTATTTTGATCATTTGCCTTGAAATTCCTTGCCATCATCTTGCTTTGTATATTCCTTAAAATACCACTGAATGAATCGCTATTATTTTCTTACCATATCCGCTGCTTGA
The DNA here is from genome assembly GCA_963855995.1 of Muricea muricata. Classification (NCBI taxonomy): domain Eukaryota; kingdom Metazoa; phylum Cnidaria; class Anthozoa; order Malacalcyonacea; family Plexauridae; genus Muricea; species Muricea muricata. The sequence goes on from OY979716.1 coordinate 66,378,775, forward strand.
GTGAAAAGTAATAAATGTTGAACAAGCTACAGCAAATTGTTCACCGTACTGTAAATGTCCGGTCTCATTCTGAATTTAGATCATTGTAAAACTTTAAATACGTGCGGAGAATATTGTATTCAACTGTTGTACACTTTTAATACTCGTTTTCCTCTATACATTTTAAAACACAAAGCTGACGCAAAGGAGTTAACTCTTATTAACTTTCTGAACACTTTGTTGAGAACAGGACACAGCACTCTAGTCAAATGTTAAATTTATAATTATAGTTTAAGCCTGAAAACAGGAGGGAGTGAAAACTTTAAAATCGCGGTCGCTTGCTGTGGCTCATTTGTAAATCACCAGAGAACGCGTAAACTGTGATGTCAAATGACGCGTTTTACGTCACGCGGCTGCCATGTTTTTGGCTTCACTTTTTGACTGACGAAAGTATAGGAGCGCAATCTCCAGATATATAAATAGAGCTCAGTGGTGGTGCTCCAGTGAATAATATAGTTCAGTGGCTGCCTGAAAAGCATTGTGGTCTATGCTCAAATTTTTGGCAGAAAAATTTTTTTACAAAAAGTAAAAGTTAAAAAAATAATTTTAAAAATTGACAAAACCTAAAAATCAAAACGTCAAAATTAAAAGTTGAAACGTGAAAATTGAAAGTTGAAATGCGAAAATTAAAAGCTGAAACCCGAAAATAAAAGTTAAAACGCAAATATTAAAAGTAAAATCGGCAATATTAAAGGTTGAAACGGCAATATTAAAAGTTCAATATGAGCCTCCTGGGCTTCTATACTTTCCTCTTCGCTGGGACAATCCGGATTCACCTTATTTTGTATTATAAAAAGACAATACTTTACAACTTAGATATATACAACATAGACAGAAAGCATTTGACATGTGTCTGGAAGTTAGGCAGATCCAAGCAAAGTGATTAGTTATATTTACAACAATGTTTTATATTACAAAGGAAGACTCGACAAGTAGAACAACGTTAGAATAGTTACGTGAAAAGTTGTAGTTCTTTACTGGCCTTGAGACCAGTGTTGAGGAAGGGTTTGTTGTGTTTAATAAGTAGTGCTTCAAGAAAGGCAAGAATGTTGTAGTTGTTAGATTTGGTTGAGTGGAGTATTTTGTAGTTGTTGAGAACAAAAATCTCAATAGGAGAAAGGTTGTCAGAAGGTAGAGGAAGATCATTGAGTGGTGTGCATGTTCACACACAGAAAAATGTTTGCCCACAGCACTAGAAGAAAGCCTGGTAGCATGTTCTTTTAAACATACAGGAAGGCATCTTTGTGTCGTGCCAACGACAGACCTTAGAAAGAAATCTTTGTACTTTATTCACACATGATTTTAAAAGGAAATCGCCACGGCCGCTGAGATAAGGAATTCAAATTTTGGACAAATGATCAACTTTGTCGTCTTCATCGACTGTGACAGAAGTAGAGCTATCAGAATATTTGGTTTTAAGTTTTTTCATCAAAAAGTTTTGAATGCTCTTGGGATACCATTCCAAAACATGAAAGACTTGATGATTTCAATTTGATTGTTTAAAAGTGATTTATGACTGCAAACTTTAAAAGTGCAGTGGTAAAGGGATTTTACCCATGCAGTTTTGCGATAGAAAGACTCAAAACTTGAAAAATGTGAATATTGACCAGTATGAGTGTCCTTACCGTAAATATCAGTACCATCAACCGATACTTTAATGTCTAGAAAATGAACTATACCTTCTGAAAAAGTATCAATTGTAAATGTAAGGTTAGGATCGAAACTATAAAACTTAGCTAAGACACCGGAAATATCGGAATGGCTTGATCAAAACAAGAGTATCGTCAACGTAACGTTTGTAGAATTTTATGGTATTGTCAGCAATTAATTCGGAAACTATAAGTCGTTCAAATTCAGTCAGGATTATATTAGCTAGCACAGGTCTTAATGATAAACCCATAGAAACGCCATTTTGTTGGACATAAATTTGTTCATCGAAAGAGAAGGCAGTTTTACTACAACAATCTAAAATAAGTTTTTTTTTGAAGTGCATTTTTTGAAAGTGGTAGTACTTAATTCATCTTTGTAAATGCGGTCCTGAATAATGTTGACTGTGCGCCTAAACGGAACATTGGTAAAAAGGGACTCGACATCGAAAGAAATGAACTGATAACCTTCTTGAAACAAGTGTTTAGGAATAATATTGATATTGGTCACGGCATGAAAAGAATCAGAAAAAGAATGAGCATTTAAAGTAAGAGGATTCAGTAAAGAAGATAAGAATTTGCCAACGTTATAGTGTGGAGTGTTAGTGGTATCAATTATAGGTTGGAATGTTGGTAAAATGTCGAATTTTTTGTGAGTCTTTGGCAGGCCGTGTGCTCTGCCAAATGTGCTGTAATAGGTCTTAAAGCGTCAAGTTGTTCGTCAGTAATTTCACCACTCTTGTGTAGTTGAAGTAAGTAGTTTTGTAAAGAATGAAGTCTAGTTAGTGTTGGGTCAGAATTTAACTTCTTAAATTAGGAGGAGTCAGAAAAAATAGATTTAACAGAAGTTACACAATCATAGCGATTCAACAACACAATGCCATTTTCTTTACCAGGCTTAAGAGGATGGCAAAGCGCTCAGTTAGCTTGTTTAAAATGTCTATTTTCTTGCGTCCTAGTCTAAACTCTTTCAAATCAAGATCAATGTAATCTATATGTAGAAGAGAGTTCTTGTACGTATCTACCTTGTTTGAAAATATCCAATCGTGATATTTGTCTCCAAATGTCTTCAGTCATAGCCATGATTTCTAACTGATTAGGTCGAGTTGCCAGTCCGTATCTAAGTCCCAACTTCAAAACTTCTAGTTCATCGTACGAAAGAGAGTGGTTTGTCAGGTTTGACGATTGTCTCATTCGGATTATCAGTGATGCCATCAGATGTTCGCTTTAGTTCGATTAGGACAGAAAGTTTTTTCTGGTGTCTGCTAATGATCTTGGTTACCGTAAGGACACTCATACCGGTCAACATTCGCATTTTTCAAGTTTTGAGCCTCTCTATTGCAAAACTGCATGTGTAAAATCCCTTTACCACTGCGCTTTTAAAGTTTGCTGTACTAAATCACTTTTAAACAATCAAATTGAAATCGTCAAGTCTTTCATGTCTTGGAATGGTTATCCCAAAAACATTCAAAACTTTTTGATGAAAAAGCTTAAAACCATATATTCTGATAGCTCTACTTCTGTCACAGTCAACGAAGACACAGTTGATAATTTGCCCAAAATTTGGATTCGCACTCCTTATCTCGGCAGCCACGGCGATTTCCTTTTAAAATCATGTGTGAACAAAGTACAAAGATTTCTTTCTAAGCCGGTTAAATTTATCACTATTTATGACACTAAAAAACTTTCATATTTTGTTTCCAACAAAGATAAACTTCCTCCTTTATCTTGCAGTAATGTTGTATTTGAGGTCACTTGTCCAGGTTGTGGCAAAGCATAGATTGGCATGACACAAAGATGCCTTTCTGTGCATTTAAAAGAATGTGCTATCGTCTAGTGCTTCCCCTACCTTCTGACAACGTTTCTCCTATTGAGATCCTTGTTCTCAACAACTACAACATTCTTGCCTTTCTTGAAGCACTACTTATTAAACACAAGAAACCCTTCCTCAAAACTGGTCTTAAGGCCAGTAAAGAACTACAACTTTTCACGTAACTATTCTAATGTTGTTCTACTTGTCGAGTCTTTCTTTGCAATATAAAATATTGTTGTAAATATAACTAATTGCTTTACTTAGATCTGCCAAACTTCCGCACACATGTCAAACGCTTTCTCTCTAGGTTGTATATATCTAAGTTGTAAAGTATTGTATTTCATTCTGTCTGATGATGACTTTGAAATAGAGTCGAAAATTTACAGTTTCAACCTGCGTCTTGTTTTGAAGCATATCCTGCATTCTCAAGATGTCTTTTTTTGGAATTTGCTTTTTAATAGGACAAAGGACCTTTGCTTTAAACAATGAATTTTGTTTTACTGTTTAGGTAGCGAGTGCAACTCTTGATGTATTTAACTTACATACTACTGATACAATTACTAATCCATAGTATAATTCTGAGCAACTGTATCACAAAACACATCATTGTGATGCACATTTGACACTGGGCTTTTTAGTCTGATGATCCAGGCATCTGCATTCGAAAGATGTCCCACACCTTAAATACTTCCTGGTCAAAAAGAATTTACTTGGCATGGAAAACCAGGCTAATATCCTTCATTTATAATACTTGTCACTGCCATTTGCTGAACAAACTACAAGCTTCACAAACGAGGGAAAACCAGTGTAAATCATATCGACCTATCAAAATGATTAAAAAAACATACATTTAAAATGCCATAGAAACAGACTGTTGCAATGCTTAACAGGTTTTTAAATTTGAACTTTTCAGCACCACAGTGTATATATATTTAGAATAGGAAAATATATATGTTGCAACCTAAAATCTGCTATATCCCAACAAGAAAACAATTATTTGACCCACATTTGAATATTAATGAATGTCACAAAATCATGCCTATTTAAATACCACCACAATACAAACCTTTCATGGTAATCAGTATCACTATCTCTCCTGGTGAAATACATTTCCTTAGCTGTCTATGTCCGCATCATGACTCACACACAATTTGGAAATTAATGGAAAGCAACGTTGTGAAACACAAAACATAAAAATCTGAAACTCTGATAGATGTCGAATCTGCACAGCACTGCTGTGTTGATGGCAACAATCCAACCAAACTTTGTTGTTACAGTGTGGTACTATATGGTATATACATACTTTTTATAATAATCTCTTTCTCTTTTGATACACTTTGTTCAGCTTTCATATAATTAAAAAACCCATTCAGCCATTCCTGTCTATCATGCAAGGGCTTTTCACTATGTATTGCATCATCACAGTCAGGGCACAAATATTGTGAAACACACAGACAGCACTTAACCAAAGCTGGTTCACTACATGCCATACACATTTCATCACCCTCAGAAATAACATATGAATTCAGGACAGCTGACAACAACTGATCTTTTCAATTTTCCCATTTTAAATCATTTGATGTGGTCCTCTTTTGCCACTGAGACATAGAGCCAGCTTCAGCTACTGACATGCATTGCATAATACAACACAATCCTCAAGGATGTTAGAGCTAGTTGTCCTAAAATCACAAAATTAACTATCAAATATGAATTTAAAAAAAAATAAAAAACAATATGGAGTGACTGTTGCATCTTATGAAAGACATTTATGTACAGTGATGATCATTATTGTGTCAAACCACGCTAAATTGTTAACCTTAATTGCAATGCACTGGCCCTAGGTGATGAAACCTACTGTTACTTTATTAGTTTAGTCTTATGCAGGCATGACAGTAGGTTAATACTATCTTATAGTAATTGACAAGTAAAATTGTCCTGCCTGAAAGTTAGGTGTATGCACCAATCTTATCACCTTAATGTACTGTACAGTATACTACCTCCTCCGCAGGCCTTTCCATGCGGGCGGCTTGGTGCAAGCAGGAGTAATTTGCAGGTGTGAAATTTCAGAATCGGGTAAGTGACGCTTAAAGAAAGGCCTGCTGAATAATGTTTCTGGGTCGCAGTTTTCAAAATCTTTAAAATATGAGCCATCATATCTCAAGATTATTGTCCGGTGTTTTATAATTGTATTATCTAGTATTTGTGATATTTTTGAGCCGCTTTGGCAGCAGTAAGCAGTAAAGATAAAAGATGAAGAAACTCAAGGACTATGGAAAGCCATAGCTGCCTTTTAAAGTGGTTCAATGTTATTATACTCGATGCTTTTATCATTATACTCAGTGCTTAATATTATACTTGAGTATAATGCTAAAAACACTGAGTATAATGCTAAAAGCACCGAGTATAATGATATGAAGTACCAAGTATAATGCTGAATGCACCGAGTATAACGATGAAAGTATCGAGTACAATGATAAAAGCACCAAGTATAATGCTAGCAGCACCGAGTATAATAACATTGAACCACTTAAGACAGCTATGGCATTCCATAGAGGACTATCTTAGCGATGTTGACATTCTTAACTAATGTGTCTCATTCAGTGGCATGGAAGTAGGCATGTATTTTACCAGATTAAAACATGAAAATGTAGATCATCTATGCGTTTTATAGTACATATAATAATGTAAGGAAATATTAACGAGCAGCACAGCAGATGTAGTAGACACATTGCAAAGTATTATGATTATAAACAAGGCACCTTGAATAATATGCATTTTAATTGTCCATGACATCTTAATATTTATAACCTTTGGACGCGCAGTACATTGCAACGTCGCCTTAAACTCATTGTATGTTTTATATCCTAGCTTATTCTTGATAAGGATTTCGCATGTGGATTGCGGTGAACAAAGTCGTCATCCTTCAAACATTAGTTGGCAGGCATTTAACTTAGACGACCCACAAACTTTTTCAGCTGTTAACCCGTAAAATGCTTGCGGAGGAGGTAGTACAGTATGTGCCTTCGTGGGGCATTTTAAATTCACAATTTTCGTCACTTGAAATTATGGGTGATGTTGGAGAGCCAACATCATATATATGCCATGCCAGAGCTTTTCCCAACAACTTTATTCCTTGCTGACTGTGATCCTTCTAAAATAATTTAAGGACTTCTAATGTAAATTAGAAAATAAATAAACTGTCAGTTACAATCATCCATTTTATTAAATTTTATTTTCCATGCAACTGAACAAGGGCATAATTTGCACCATAATTGGGAGGTGGGGTGAATATTCATATATTGTATGTACATACATACATATGCATATGCATATACATATATACACACGCGCATACATTGATATTTGATAATTAATATGCATATTAATTAGTATTACTAATGCAGAGTTAATTCCTAAGTTATTTCTCATGCAGCCTGGTCATCCAAAATAATAGACACTGGGTCAAATAGTTTGAACAAGTTTGAACAGGTTGTGAACAAACAAAAGATAAGTGAAAGCTAGAATATAATAAATGCTGAAATCAAGAGCTGTATGGTATATACAAACATATATACCAGCAGCATATAACTAGGTAGTATGTCTAATGTCTGATGTTTAATTATACTTTTATGTCATACCTTCTTGAGGACCAGGAAAAATTCTGTTCCCCTTGTCGTCTCTCTTGATTTCAATGTGGGACTTTAGTTTTTTCCAGTTTAGGAGTTGAAAACAGATTTCGAGCTTCTTCTAAAGCTCTAGCAAGATGAACGCTTAGTGGTTTGCTTCCTTTTTGGTCACGGCTTCTCTTCTCTTCACCTACAAGCAAGAAAATATGACCTTACAGTATCTTAATATGGTATAATACATACTGCAACTGCAGTACATTTTTGGTAAAAATTTGAAAGAGTCGAAATTAATTGTAGACTTGGGAGCATGATAACGTTAACATTAAGGTAGACACGAATTAATCATGAATATTCTAATATAGTTTTATATGAAATACCCAAATTTCTAACAGTTTGTCTTTCAACTTCATCCATATTCATGGCGATGTGTATGTAAAATATACGGTGGCCTGTAGGTGCAAAACACCAACAAATTTTTAAAACACAAACAAATACACAAAAACACTTACAATACATTAAAACACAAGCATATGATGTAGAAAACACAACCGAATTCTGAAAACACATTCCAACTGTCAAAACACAAACAAATTGTCAGAACAACAGCAAATTGAAAACGCTAACAAAAAGACTCAAAACAACAGCAAATTAAAAACAGTAGCAAATGTTCAAAACAACAGCAAATCAAAAACATTCAAAAATGTTCGAAACAACAGCAAATTGATCAAAACTTTTTAAGAGATTAGTGCCCAGGATTACACGTGACACATGGTCGTGAAAAGAACTTGGTGGTATGTTACCTTTATCTTAACAGTATGTATTGTGACAATTGTGGTGGTCAAGTTGAAGAAGATTTCAACTTTTGCCCTCAATGTGGTGAAGCAATCAGCACTGGGTTTGCTGGTATTGCACCATGCATAAGAAACAATTTGAGCGAGGAAGAAGCTATCCGTTTCTACTTTGGACGAGGTTTCCAGTACTATTCAATTTTAAATTTTTTATCAAAGTTTCACAATATTGACATTTTGTATCGGACACTTCTTAATCGACTAAATGAATACGGGCTTAGGAGAAAAAATCAAAATGTTGATGAATTGGAAGTTAGGAGGCTTATTGCAAATGAGATGGACGGAGCAGGCAATTCGGTAGGGTACAGAATGATGTGGCAAACTATTCGTACTAAATATGAAATGAATATCCCAAGAGCTCTAGTTCAGAGGCTAGTTCGCGAAATTGATCCGGAGGGGTCAGACACAAGGCGGCGACGGTGCTTAAGACGTCGAGCATTTTTCAGCCAAGGCCCGAACTTCTTGTGGCATGCGGACGGCTATGACAAACTGAAACATTTTGGCTTTCCAATACATGGCTGTATAGACGGGTACAGTAGAAGAGTGTTATGGCTTAAAGTTGGTACAACAAATAATAATCTTAACTTAATAATAATAATTTTATAGCACATTATTATTTACAAGCGGTTGATACGCTTGGTGGATGTCCAAAATTGTGCTGAACAGACAGAGGTACAGAAAATACCATAATGGCAGGAATTCAGTGTTTTTTTAGGCGTAATGGTAATGATGAGTTATCTGGAGAAAAAGCTCATCGCTATGGATCATCAGTCACACATCAGAGAATTGAAAGCTGGTAGGCTCAACTGAAAAAATCGTGGGCATCTTGGTGGATCGAGTTCTTTCAAAAGTTAATAGAAGATGGAGAGTTTGATACAAGTGAAGAACTACAAAAACAATGCATATATTTCTCCTTCCAAAAGGTAATTCAAAATGAACTGGACGACGTACGAAACAGATGGAACACACACTACATTAGATGATCACGTCATAACACAGAAGCTGGTATTCCTGATGAAATGTTCTTTCTTCCTGAGAGTTTCAGTTCAACAGATTATAAAGAAGAGGTTGCAGATGAAGACCTATTTCAAATTAAGCAGCAGGTTGTTCTTGACAAGAATGCGAATATATATTTTGATTAATTTACCGGAACTAGCAGTTCTTTACCAAATCGTGTTTCTAATCCTACAACTTGGAGAGGTTGTCTTAATTTATACCAAAGATTGTTGGAAATTGCTCAAGGGCAACATTAAAAGTATCAGACAGTGTAGTAACTGGAATATTATGGGGCGCCAAACGCTGGAAGAATTTTTTCTGCCGATATGAAAAAAGGCTCAAAAGAATAGACATAGCACTCTAGTGAAACAGAAATTAGTAACAGCCATATAATCATAATAACGAAATGACAAATCTAAATTATCATGACTATACTTATTAATAAACAATTCTGAAGTTCTGCAAACGCCAAAATAGCTTTAGAAAGTAATTCTGAAGTCAATTTATTATCTGTGGTTGAACAGTAATAAAAAATGTGCTCAATATGCTTTGTAACAAAATTTTATTTAGTACCAAAGGATAAAATAAACCTTTTAGCATTTATCATCAACGTCTTTATGAAATGTCCAGTATAAACATAACACTTAATTTCAACAAGGAATACAACGATACCTGCCCATTATTTAATTTACTAGCATTCTAATCCGAGTTACGGACTTCTAAAACCAGGAGAGTTTACAATACGAAATGTAATGTCTTCCTTAACATATGGATACTTAAGCATTTCTTCGGTGACAGGAAGTCTTAGAATATTTGCACACATGTTTGCAGATAATTTCTGTTTGGCATTATCTCCATGCAGAAATGAAATACTTGGTCGGGGAAAAAATCCTATCGCAGGAACATCCCTGCAACCCGTAACAAACTGCAAAATATCACCAATGGTGAAATAAAAACATTGCCCTTCAATATCAACACTAACTTTACCTTGCTCTATGTCTTCAAGGAAATGATTAAAATTAAACATAATAGCTTGCTCCTGTACAAATGCTGAACTACCAACCGAACTATATACAGGATCAAAAATCTCATCTACTAATTCAGCTGTAAGCAGCTGATTTGAACTTTCAAAAATCATTCTAAATGCTTCTGCATTGGAACGAATAAGCTGCAACACATTACAATTATTTAAACCATCAATGAACTGTCCAAGCTCACTAAGACTCACCAAAATTATATGGTGTAATGCAATACATCTAAAAAACTCCTCTTTCTGTGAAAGAGTTATAAAACGGCTTTGAGTACCCAGCATCGAATCGAAAACTACACTGAAAAGAGGCCTTTTCTTTGAATTCCTTTTCATCAGTTACATTTGCAAGGTTTTCCATGGAACTTTTAACTTCTCCACATAGCATTTCATCAATGGTAGGTGCACATTTCTCTAATGTTCCATAGAGAATATAATTAGTCACACTAGGAGAAAAAATTTAGGTCCAGGAGAACCTTGTAATAAGCCCAGTGCTGTGAGTTGTCCAAATCGTAAGAACTCTTTATTTTCTAGAGCTGCCACATTATGTAGAAAAACTCCATTTGCCACAAGGGATGTGCCAACATGCTGATTAATGAGAGTGAAAAGTTCTCGTCTTGGCCCACCCTAGTCCACTGAGGTTTCTCCCACGAACTGCACTTTAACAGACTTACTATGACCACCTTCTTCAATTCTATCAAGTTTTAAAAGAACATCCTGCCATACAAATTGACGACAAACTTTCAATCGTATTTGTTCTCCTTTCTCAAGGTGTGTACTGGCCCAGTCGATGAGAAGATTTGTCAGGCACTCATTGGTTGCATAGTATGATACAGGTTTATCATTACAACCTTCCATAGTAATATCCTCGGGGCAACCATCAAGTTGATCTACAGGTAAACTCTCTATGAACTGTGAATTCTCTGAAAAGGTTGAGTAGAGGTCATAGGCTGGAGTATCTGACAGCTGCAAAATATAATTCACTGCATCCTCTGTGCTGTTGGTGGGCTCAATAGCTTTTTCTAGCAAAGAAGTGTTTTTATGTGGAAAGATTTCTTTTAAATTATTTAACAGCAAAGGTCTGTCCTCACTGACACTTTCCTGTGTCAACAAATCTTTATCATAACTATCACTTGTGGAATTACTTTGAAGAGGACTCAGTCGACAAATGTTTTTGTCTGCTTCATCTACTGGATCTGGTATATCACAGTTTTTGGAAGAAGCCCTGTTCGACATTTCCCACAGAGTTGTTTGGCTGCTGTCGGTTGGATAGGATAAGCATAAGTCTATCTTTGTCTTTGGAGATACTTCTTTTTTACCAATGGACTCTCCAGAATCACTCAATTCGTCTGCAGTATCAATTGTACCAATAGCATGAACATCAGATCGTAATGCTAGATAAAGTGTTATGCAGTTGTAGGGTTTTCCTACTTCATTCTTGTATCTCTCAAGTGTGAATGACTCATTTGGCTTACCAGGTATTGTAAATATTTCAGTCCGATCTGGATATGTCAAAGTATAGCCTTGGTATGGAGCAAATGAACGATCATGGGCAGCATGCTTATCAATACTTTTTTCCAGAAGTTTAACTTTATTGATAGTCGGGACTGTTCGCACAGGCAACACTTTACCTGTTAAGGGAGAATAATTTAATTCTACCAAATAACAATCAATTATGTTATTTTAAAAATGATCATATGAAAGCATGGTAGCATTGCCTTCACAGAAAAATAATTACATTAAAGGGGCAGGGTTACCTTCTGAGCAATGTTATCTAAAACAATCTATACTGAAAATTCTTTCACAAGTGCTCAATGTGAGCAAATTTTCATTTTTAAGAATAATTATTAACTTTGTGAATACGTAATTTACGCTTTTACCTAATTTGTAAACATATGGAAAATGCAAATTAGGTAAATACATTAACATGCACAAGGCTAATTATTTTGAACAAAAAAGTTTTTAAAGGGCTCACACTCAAGCAAATTTTCTGAAATTTTGAACAGGAATACAACACCAGACAAATTAATTTTCCATCCATCAACTTAACATTCAAATAAGGATTTAAATCTCAAGCCATTTTTGACCTGTTGAAAAGGACCCCCCTCGGGTTTTGAAAATTTAAATTTCAGAATTTTTGTTTATTCCATATTGGCACATTGTAAGTAGCAAAGGAAACTAAACAAAAAACCTCCGCTTTGGGAAGTTGCGAGCAATTTAAAAATTGTATAAATTTTTTTATGCACCCAGCCACACAGAATACTCGCACCTAATATACATATATTATACCGATTATACTACATTACCTCGAACAGGCTTTAGTGTGTCACCGCATAAATGCATTAGGCCAATGTTAACAAGAACGTCTGCGGACTTTTTTTATTTTTTCTTAGGCTTCAATTGGCTGGATTTAGCTTGCCTATCATCACTCTTCCTTTTCAGATAATCTTTAAACGATAACGGCTCTTGAACCCGAGGTGAATTCCCAGCTGGCGCTTTTGATAAATTTGATTCATCGAGACTAATCAGATGACCACATTGTGGGCAAAACTTGTAGGAGTCATGGAAAAGCTGGTAATCACAATGTGCACATTTGCATAGTGATGATTCGGCATTATTTATGAAATCTTTTATGAATAAAAGATTCGTATTTGAAAGAATGATTTGAAAATAAAAGAAAGCAAGATCTTGTTCCATGCTAGCCAGCGGCTAATCAGACCGCCGCTCAGAAATTCATGTAAGAGTTGTCAAAAGCGTTTTCATCATTTGCTGTTGTTTTGAGTCTTTTTGTTAGTGTTTTCAATTTGCTGTTGTTCTGACAATTTGTTTGTGTTTTGACAGTTGGAATGTGTTTTCAGAATTCGGTTGTGTTTTCTACATCATATGCTTGTGTTTTAATGTATTGTAAGTGTTTTTGTGTATTTGTTTGTTTTAAAAATTTGTTGGTGTTTTGCACCTACGGGCCACCGTAAAAATACCACAAGATGCAAATTTCTGATGTATTAAAAGCACACAAATTTTCAGATATTTGGCGAAATAGTGTGTTAAATTCCTTTGCTTCTTGCAGATATGCGCCAGCGAATTGATCCTGAGTTTGTTCAGCGATCATCATCATTAAAAATAAGGCAATACCTTTATTTGAGAGGTATTTTACAATTTAGATATAACTTTAATTTTGAAAAGAGATCATGTTGCAGCTCAAGTTGACTTCGCCGACGTTCAAGCAAATCTGCTTGTGCTTGAAAGTGCTAAATGTGGGTAATAATTCCGTGTTATCTGTACGCAAAATTAAATTTTAATCCAAGCCCTAAATGTAATCAAATCTTTAAATCTTCAATCCATCAAAGTTAAAATATGACTAATAAAACGTCAGTTAGGGTTTGGATTAAGATTTATATTCACCATACTGAGAAAACGGAATTATTACCTAAATGTGGTTAAAAACGAAAACACAAAAAAGAGCGGCAAGAATAAGAAGCAAAAAACGCAATAAAACAGTTAAAGCAGGATACAGATGTAACTGAGAAAAAAAACACTTTAAGGTCAATTTGGCACTTTCCCTCAGCTGCATATAATCCAATTTATTGTTTAATAGTTGTTTACTTGTTTCAACGTTCTATGACTCATATTGTGTTGCCTTAACAACGTTCCAAAAAACCAAATATAATTAGCAAATAGATTTCATCTTTGCATGCATCTGTGCTGTAATAGTGGCGTGACATCACGTATGAGACATCGAGTATCACGTGTTTTGTTCTTCGCACACCATGGGAGAGTTGTGGCCTACTACAGTACAGAAGCACAAAAAACGGTAATAATTCCGTGTTCTCAGTACGCGAAATTAAATTTTAATCCAAGCCTTAAATCTAATCAAAAGCATGACAAATAAAACGCTAGTTAGGATTAGGGTTAGGGCTTGGATTAAGATTTACATGAGAACATGTAATTATTACCCAAAAAACGAAATCTATTTGTTGTATATTATAAAAAAGGTGGCAAACATTTGTGCGAAGACTCGTGAAATTAATTAGCTGAATTAGATCACTCCACAGTTGTCATCATCCATGCGTATGTATTTTAGTAACACACAATAAAAATGCAGAATGAGAGCAGATATTATATAATTGCGTATAACTTGAAAAGAATTATGGTAACCCCCAATTCTTACTTATCAGATAGGACTAACAATAAAAAAAGTATAAAAATCTATATATAATGCTGTTCAATTCTATAATACTTTTCAAAAATTTTATTTAGGAGAATAGCATTTCTAGAAATTATTGGATTTTTAGAAAAATAGTTTTTTATTTTGCTATTTGTCTATCTGGCAAGTAAAAATTTGGCAAAGAAAAAACATGAAGCCACCTTAACATAGACAGACTCAATTAAATTGCAAAAGATGTTCTTTTGCAATTTCAATATTTACCAGTAAAAATATATCATAATTATTATTTACATCTGTTCCGATTGATGCTTTATATAATTTATTTTGTCTTTTTTGCTTCTGTTTTGTGTTTGCTATGGTTTAAATCACAAACCAAACAACACCGGCTGTGTTTAGCCAAACATTCGGTGATCGTTGTCACAGAAACTGATGAATTTACAACCACTATAGCTAAATATTTTTACCGACTTTCAGTCCTTTTGAATTTTTCTGTTAAATGTTTTTAAAGCACTTTGACTTTGTAGTAATGCTTATGATAGACAAGCTAAACTTACAACGATGTGAATATCCTTTTGATATTTTAACATGCACTTTGTATGAAGCATTTTAATTTTTTCAAGTAAAGGCCCGTACACTTGAGCCTTTTTTTGTTGACAAGTTTCTTGACAAATTTTATTCGTTCGTGTACGCTGTAGATCCAACAATTTTATTTAGCCTGGCATGAGCAGCTTTTAAACCACGCTTCTTGTCAAAGAAAATTTGTCCACTTTTTCACGTACACCCGAGCAAATAAAAATTGCTTGTCTGCCACCGACCTTATAATTTGCGTTTATCAAACTCGCCAAAAGCATTTTGCAACTCTTTTAAAGAGTCATTTCACTCTTCGCATGGGACAAAAGCGTTGAGCAACTCTTTCGAAGGGTCATTTCACTCCTCAGAAGGGTCAAACGCATTGTAATAAGAGTAGTTTTGACACCTCTGTGGTGTCAAAATAATTTGTCTGTTGAAACAACTCTAGCAAGGAGTAAAAACAACCCATTTGCAGAATGGATGGAAATTACCCCTTGGCACTAAAAAGCTCTCCTAAATTTACTATGTGCAAATAATTAATAAACATGTGCCTGGAGTCGTCACTAGGCTTCTGCTGTGCTACTACGCAACTACCTTAGTATTATGCATTATTACTTCACTATGCAAGTACAGGTAGTTCAAGGGTAGTGGTCGAAATCGTCATCATAAAACTAACCTCTCATGATAGCAAAAGCCAACTTAGACAATGTTTTGAAAGATAACAATTTGTCTGAGTTGATGATAACACCAAGCCAAGATAGCTAGGTGTATGGGCCAGTGCTGTAAACTGTCTTGGAGGCTAGGGTTTTTACAATTTCATGGGAATAGAATTAAAATAATTGCCAAATTGAATTTTCTGCATTTGTCAAAATCAAAAGAAAGAAATGATGACCAATGTTTGCTTGTAAGCCTACTCAGTATGAGTACAAAGTACAGTTTTGGTAATCAATTTATGTCTTGGTCACTAGGCATGGCCCGATTGTGCTCATAAAATCTAAAAAAGTTGCTCGCTAAAACTAGAAAGTTGCTCCCTAAAAAGCATAAAAGTTGCTTAAAAGTTGTTAATAAAATTCAAAATGTTGCCCATACCTATTACATTAATCACGAGATTTTTTGCACGCTCGTATAGACTACTTTTAATTAACAAAACACTTTTTTACAAAAGTTAAACAAATAACAAGACAAACATATATACAAAGTTGATATTTTGTTTAACATGAATACCTAAAATGACAAATCTTCCAATAAAATAACATCATAAGTTTTGTCTTTATAGCTCTGTGTTTCTTACCCTAATTATTTTAAAGTGCTTATAAACCCAAAATGGGATTTTTATGATTCTGATAGATCTTAAAAAGTTAGTTAATAAGTTCTAGATTAGTTTTTTGCATTAAAAATTAAGTTTCGGAGATACAAGGAATCAAACAGGCAAATTTATTTGGACACTTTTTGAAAAAAAGTCGCACGACCAAAAATATCAACAAGGGGCATGGATCCCAGGAACCTATCTTCGACAACTATATACTTTGTATTACGAATACATAATTCTTAAAAGTATTTCCTTTAAAAAATGCCCGAACGATGCGTTGTTTATGGATGTTCTAACACTACAAACACGAGAAACGGTATATTTCTATATCAGATACCTTTTTGGGATGATACATCGGCCATAGCGGAAAAACAAAGGAAAATATGGGTGCAGTTCATTCAATGCAGAAGAGACAAATAGATGCCAACACGCTCATCGTTTATATGCTCTAAGAACTTCACCGAAAACTGTTTTGAGTACGGCTCTTCTACAGTTGCTAAGTACAAGACCCCTCGATTGAAAAGGGATCATATCGGAGTTTCTGTGTTTTCCTCATTGGAGACAAATAAAAATTTGGACAGCGTGAAAAGTGAGTGCACGAAACGCATGAAGTGAAGAAAGGTAAACTTACTAGCTGTTATGTCAATACAGTATTTCCTCAGTGCATTCGGTATTGTTTATGCATAACCTTAAATAATTTAAGTTATATGCACATCAATTTGAATATCTTATATTGGCCAGTGTATTGTAAATAGCTTACTAAGTTATTTTCTAACACATAAAAATGTTTCAAATTTGACATATTCTTGAGAGTTGAGATACTACATGTAATTTGATATAGGTTATCAGTGAACCATTGATTATAGAAGGACATGAAGAAGTGCCTACAACATCGTCAGATATTTCTGGCTTCCAAACTTATAAACCAGATAAAAGTGAATTATCTGCAGCCACAGCTAGCACTGTCTTAGCACAGCTAGCACACTGTCTTATGAGACAATGGTAAGAGACATTTGTGTCATATAAAATAACACAGAAAAAGAAACCCAAATACTCCTGGCATACCTACTGTAATCCATTCCATGAAATCATAATCAATCATTATCAATATCAATCAATACCAATTAATATATATTCATTGACTGATACTGGTCATAACACGATTGGTTTTCTAATTGATTAAGTATACAAGGAAATACTACTGTATAAGAAGCTTTGCCATGTGCAAAGCCTGCTAATTGATATACGGGTAACTATATTTCCATATTGTGTTTGTAAGGACTGTGCATTGACTGGTATTGTTCCTTCCATCTTTGGCTGATTGGCTCTGAATTGATCAGTTACGTTTCCAATTTGTGTATTTATAAACAATCACCGAAGCAGACAGACTAAAGTGTGTCCGTTGACATTTCCTATAGATTGGGGGATCAGAGCAGTCAACAGGCAAATGAAGGGGGAAAACAAGAGATTACATCACTGGTGGCAAACATCAAAACGAAAGCTTGCTACTGTTAGAGAAGAATTACGTATTGTTAGGGGTGGAGCAGGTGAGCATGTACATTATCTTTCTAGCTATGTCATTAGGAAATAGAAAATATATTGTTATGGGAAAGTGCTGGTGTGTCCCTATGAATGCCTTCATTTATTTGGCAATTTTCTGAATAAATTTACAACAGCTGAAACTAGTGGTGTGAATGAAAGTACCCCTGAGGCTGAGGAGGAAGCATATCAATCAGAAGATGAAAATGAAGATGAGACAGATGAGCCTTCAGATGATGTTTATGAAGAAGTTGACATGGAGACGATTACAGCAACCTATGATGACCCAATTGCTCTCCACCAGACTAATTTACACTAGTTCCAAGGGTTATTACAATTTTTTATCAATTAAACAAACAGTACACCATTCAAATAAGTAGATCTGATTGATGTGCCTCCAATTGCTTTATGATGTCTTGCTACATAATTAATTTTAGAATCATTGTCTATTATTTAGCAGTATTTTTAATTTGTTTTTTTAGGGTTCCTAATAAGGAGTACAATATTATGAGAACTGAACCAAAGTTTATTGTGTTCTTTACCCAATTATTGACAATTTTTCAAATCTGTCTTGTATGCTAAAGTGACATGACACTGGTTGAAGTGAATTCACATGGGACAATGGCTGAGGTCAAAACAACATGTGTCAACCCTGATGGTGAAAAACAAACAAAATGGGTTCAGTCAACCCTTTTTCCCTGTGACCAAAATTGCAGCTGGTAACTTGTTGCAGGCACATCAGCAACCAAAGTTTTTAGAGTGCTCAACCACATGGGAATGACATGTGTCTCTTTGACAACTTTTTTTAAATACCAATGAGTGAGTTTGAAAGTATGTTTTTAGCTGATGTTTTGGGAAACTCCATGAAAATGAATAAATTGTACATTTGATTGTTGTGCATTTGAGCACATTGTACTAGGTGAAGTTTGTATCATCATATTATGCAACATCATACATAATCATGTTATTTAAAATCCACAGAAAAGCAACATGCAATAACTTGATGTCAACTTTTACATGCTGTGTTGTTTATAGTAATTAATACACTATGAATTGAATAATAAGACAATAATTGAACTGAGCTTTTGCAAAATGTAGTGATTCACCTGTGACTTGCTGATCAACAATTAATCTGCTTGCACCTGATATAACATGATATTTAGCTCAAACTTGTCTAACAGTTGTATGATATTTTATAGGAAAAACAGACCCTTTCAGCTATCGCAATTATGTGGTTCAGGACAGGCAGATGACACAAATTATGGTCTTATTTGGGTCAAATTGCTTTCACTTTTACCTAAAATTATGTTTCCAAATATACAGGAACACTTGAAAGGCTGCAGTAAAAAAAAACATCGGTTAAAAAGATTAGAAATATTTCGTCGAATCATACATTCACGATGTACGTCTTGCTGTTATACCAGGATGGTTTCAAATGTCAAAGGTCAAAGCACAATGCTATAGAAGCCAGAAAAAAGTGAAACCTTTCATTCAATGGAGCTAGGTGTAGGGGATGAAGGTGGCCAAACTAAAATATTAAAAGCCAAATGTTCGTGCAAACCTGGGTAGGCATTCGATTTGACTTTCGTCTGCACTTTGATATGCTCTTTTCCACTCCAGCTGTTTGCCTGTTTCTTATGTTTTGCACTTTAAGTACCACTCAATAGGAACAACATAGTGATTTTAGTAAACAATAAAAAAATATGTTATTTTTTAAGGATTGGAGGGCATTGCAATCATGTGTTTGGTTTACTGTATACTTTGAATCACTGGTTTATGCTCAAACTTACTGAAATTCCAGCAGATAAGACTTGCACCAGCTTACCTCAAACTTGGTATGTGCCCAGGGGATCGCAGATACAACCTGAACCAGTTATGAGCTGGAGGTTTGCCTGTGCAGACACCGATAAAAAGAAAGAGAGTAAAAGACTGTCTGTTACTTGTAAATTTTATGATGCCCAGTCAGCAGAACTAGGAGCTGAAGCGTGGAAGAGAAAACTTTTTTCAAATGTGTACTGAACTTAGCAACTAGGAAAAAAACCTGCATCTTATCTACTGTTAGATCAAGAACCAACTAGTTTTGTTAACACTGTGATTGGCAATGTTCCAGTTGGGTCGTACCTGGGATATCAACTGTTTGATATTGACAAGGAAGCTGTGGAATTTGTGTTTGAGAGAACACAAGAAAGGCATGTTGTAAAACACGGACTGGACTGGACTAAGAAAACACGGACTGAGTCCGTGGTTTGTAAAACATGGACTCAATCTGTGTTTTACAAATCACGGACTCAGTCCGTGTTTTACAAACCACAGACTCAGTCTGTGATTTGCACCAAAATCCGTCAAAAACCCTGTTTTTGTATAACAATAGTTCATTGGGCCAAAATTTTCAACACATCCGAGCTTGGAAATTGAGCAGTGTACTGTAGTAGCAGATATTTAATGAATTTGGATTGTAAAAGCTTTCATCTGGGTTGTGAAGGGCTTTATTGTTTAGTCTTTTCTTTAACATATTACAGAGACGAAATTTGGGAACTGTTCTCTTTTTTGTCGTTTATAGTTGTTTTGGTTAATGCTTCTCTTTTCAGTTACGTCTGAAGTTCTATCTTCATGGTAAATATCAACACTGTCAAGTGACAATTAAAACACTAAATATACTGTACCAAATCATTTAATGTCCCATATCGTCGTGATGTTTTGCGTCATTTTTGGAAACAGTATGAAACTCGTTTTATAACTATTTACGGAGCTCATGATAATACAGAGTACAAAAAAGTAGACCATTTAAGTAGCTGCAATTCAAATTAGAACCAATCTGTTCAGTGCAGTAATTTGAGAGCTCTAAACGTTTCAGAAGAAAAACCAAGGTATTGCACACATGAGAAGTTAATAATAATGTCCCAAAATTCTCAAGTGTATGATAGATGAACTTCCCGTTAGTTCGAATCATTACTTCCTAATTCGTAGCATTCAGAGCTGTGAAATTAATACAACAGGCCACAACAGATTGCGAGATGGGATTCAGGGATGAGAGCAAAATATTTAGTTTTGAGTTTGAAACTAGTTGGAATATGAATACACCTGTATTTACGGTTGCTATATTTCTAATAAAAATATGAATATTTGAAAGAATAATCTGACTTGCTGAGACTCGATTTGGTTTTCTAGGTCTGATCAGTTGACCCCGATTCGTTCGAATAGGAATATTGCTTATGAGTATGTATACTGAAAGGAAAATATTCCGCATCCACCCCCGATATATGCAGCAGTAAAATCATTATTTAGCTTGAGTTAGCCCTGTCTCACTGCAGTCAATTTTGTTCGTAATATCGCGACGCCACATAGCGTAACAAAATAAGCTACCCAAATAAAAACCAGTAACAACAATTTAAAATATTACAAATGAAAATCAATCTAGGATAAACAACTAAGAGGTTAAGTCAAGTTTTGCCTCTCGTTAGGATTTCATCCCTTCGAGCTTTTGCAACACCCCAATATAGTTTTGCGTTTTATCGCATGCATGTATTTAATTTAACTGATGTATGTTAACATGATTGAGTACATAAAAGGTTTTAATAAAGAGATGCAAAAAACTCTCCTGAGAAGCACTTTGTGGCTATCTTCAAGGTGCGGAATTAAATCAGGTGGTACATAAAGCATGTTTCCAAATAAGCCTGGGCATTGCAATAATATACAGGACATGTTTGCATGGAAGTAGACCATGGATAGATCGGGTGATGTGTGTTCTCTTCCATCTTTGAAGTACCTACGAAAAAGCTTCGATACAATGACCATATCGTTGGGGCTATAAGGTTTGCTGATCCCGACTTCAGAGTGCCTCGACAACCATAACATTTGGACGCCCAAGAGTCGGTGAATCTCAATAACACCACCACGTACGTACCAGGTGCTGGATTGGGTTTCGTAGGGGTATTTATTTGCGGATTTGTGACACTTCCGATGTTATGATGTTCACGATCAAATGGACCATGTACTGCATTATTTGGCATGGAGTTTAGTGGAACAGGACTATGCTGCAGGGTGTCGGATTTAAATGGAATACGCCCATTTGATTCTGACTGTGCGAATGTCCTCTCTCCTGCACACTGGCCGCATTCAAAGCGGAAAATGACATGTCATTACGTCCAAGCATCGCTCTGGTTGTCGTGGGCACTTGCTGCGGTTCAAAACTATCGAACCCCTCTCTATCTTTAGCTAATCGGCTTACAGTAGGCATTAAACTCTTGCGGCTTTCTTTATTGGCAGAACCTTTTCGTCGTTGTGTTGCTTTCGACATCTTCTTACCTGCATCAGCAGGCATATTCATATTTACGACAGCAGTTAGATTCCTTCGTTTCTTGTTTTTTCGGTACCAAGATAGAAATCCTTGCAGACAATCGCCCATCTGTGCAGCTGCGATGCAATGTGAACATATCCGATACGCTGTGAAATTAGCACAGTCAGTGTCACATTCCACTTTCTTCGATTTTGGGTGAACAGAAACCGTGTGTGGCTTTGTACTTGACTGGCTTACTACCATATATGTATCACAGTGCTGTTTTCCATCTTTAATATATTTCATATACAATTCTACGTACAAATTAATCATTACTACATTAGGACACATATATAACTTTGTTCATTATTGCTCAGAAAAAAACTGATGCCTTTCATATTAAAATTAGTCACATAGCAGTTGTGACTTTAAAGAAGTTGCCTAAAGATATCATCAGTAAAGAAGTACTTTATACTGTACATGCAAAAATGCATTCCAGTCATGCTGGAATTAATCGAACTCTACTTTCGCATTAATTAAACACATCCTAGCTGTTGGCTGTAAACATAGGAATTGTCAAATTCCAGCAATACGATTTGAATATAAAAGGCATCAGTTTTTACTTGCTTGGTACAGCATCAATCAGTGACAAAACTAGCCTGGCAATTTAGTCATGCTATGCAACCATGCAACTTTTGAATCATCACTATATATTTCTTTAGAAATTGATTGCTTTCACAGCCTAAAAAAATTATACTGTAGCATGACCAAATTGTCCGACTAGAATGAACTATTTTTGTGCAAATGAAATCATAAAAAAATAAAATTTTGAAATCATGTAAAAGGAGTGGTTTAGTAAAGATTGCATAAAATGTTTGTTCAATTATCATTCAGTCTGTCGACAAATCATGTTCAAAATAAATAAATCATCTCCACCCAACATGGAGTTGATTTCTACGCCGATGTCCTTTGTTTTTAAGATTTTCAATTTATAAATATTCATGTCGTGAGTAGCTACTTCACGGTAAATAATATGCATAATTAAATGCCGTCAATTTCTATACCAAATATAAAGATATAATGCTCCGTTTAAGCACAAGTTAACACTAAAATAATCCTAATACAGCAATGGAATAATGATTTCAAATACGAACCTTATCAGTATATAGCCTTCATCTTGAGCGATATCTTGCGCATAATGTCTTCAACTTGAGCACATGGTCTTTGCCGATTTACCGCCAGCGTGCAATAACAACACTACCAGCCCGCGAACAGGCTGTTTGCAATATAATAATGTTTATATATGATTTGTTAAGATTTGTTAACATTGAATTACCCCGTTCTGTGTTTTACAAATCACGGACTCAGTCCGCGTTTTCCCAGTCCAGTCCAGTCCAGTCTGTGTTTTACAACATGCCCACAAGAAAACATGAGAAATCATGATGAAGTGCTCAAACAAATTGAGCCATTTCCAAAGTTACCAAGAACTACAATTGATGAATCAACCTTTGTACCACCTGACAATCTTGCACCAGATGAAGCAAAACTTTTATCATCCATTGAAATAACCATTGAGAAGGCTCATCAACGTTTTGATACAACTGTGGGACAATCAATGATTTCTGAATGGTATGAAGCAAGAAAAAAAAGACTTACAGCATCAAACTTTGGTTTGGTTCTCCTTTGCAAAAAAATGCCAACTGAGGCATTCCTCAGAAACATTTTTAACCCAGAAGATCTGTCCAATGTAGAGTCACTTAGGCATGGAAGACAAAATGAGGTTAAAGCAAGAACAATATACTCATGCGAAATGCAAAAGATGAACTGGAAATTCACTGTATTTGAGGCAGGACCCCACACTCCCCTTTCTTGGGGCCACACCAGATGGAAAAGTCTTTGATCCTACTGAAAAGGAACCATTTGGACTTCTTGAAATCAAATGCCCCTTTGGCTGGAGAGATTCATCATTTCAAAATGCCTGCAATGATCCTAAGTTCATGTGTGAAACTGTTGATGGAAAGTGCAATTTAAAAAGGACCCATATTTACTATCCACAAGTGCAGGGTCAGTTGGCTCTATCTAGAGTAAAGTGGTGTGATTTTGTTGGGGTTTTTTTTTTGTCTGTTTCCAGGAAAATTAATGTTGAAAGAATTTAGTATGATGAGGTATACTGGAATCAATCTGTTCTACCTAAACTGACCGAGTTTTATTTTAGACATGCTTTAAATTATCTTAGCCATGAAATATCTTGAACAAAGGAAGGTGAACTTCTTGGTATCGTCCATTGTACAGAGTTCTTGTGTCATGAATTAATATGCAAACAGTTTGTTCAGTTAAACTTATCTTTAATACCAAACATAACAGTTCAAAGTCAACCTTACAATATAAACAAACAATTTTTGTGTAATGTATAAGCTGTAAATTATTACACTATAATATAGGGTCCATGAAATTTGATATCATGCAGCAAACTGCCCAAAGTTGGTTTACTGAACCAAATACTGATATAGGCAAAGGCTTTGAAAAAATCCCAAATCTTCTGACTTTACCAATTGCTCTCTTTACACGTATTCTATGATGAGCAATTGATTGAGTTTTGAGTACATCTAACTCTTCAAATTGAGATTTTGAACCTAAAAATGGGGGTATATTTAGCTGCAAACCGACTGAGACTCTATATCAAAGCCTTAATCAGCCATTATTGAGTCACTAGGTAATATTTCACCGACTGACAATTTCTGTTTCAGAATGTTCAAAAATCCAGATCTTGTGACAATTTGTTTGTCAGATATACTACCAGGGGCGGATCCAGACTGATGCAACTGATGCGAATGCATCAGTCAGAATTTTTTAAGCTTAGAATTTTGAAGAAAATTAGTATGCTAATTATAAATAAATAACACTTATGTTGAAGCATAACAATAATAGCATTTTGACTATAAATGACACAAAAACGCAGTTCTTCCATATTATTTCAAAATCAAATAAGTAGTAAAACCATATTTCTTGAATTAACTCGAAAGTCGTATTAACAAACACGAATGCCGTCCAAAAAACGAATTCCTAAACTTATACGGTATCTTGTCGGCGTACAAATCTCGCGATCGCATTTCGCCAAATATGTCGGCAATTTGTTGGAACTTGGAAGTGCTCCATTGCGCTACTACAGCTCAGTGGAAGCATAATTTATGTCACGTTGGGAAAGAGTGCATCACTACGTCACGTTGGGGAAAAAAGTGCATCAGTGATGCATCAGTCCCGAGTCTTTTTGGCCGAGTTTCCCCAACGACACGTCATAAAAACCATTGTTCTCGTGCCTACGTAACGTTGGGAAATGGATGCTGACTGATGCATTAGCCCGCGATCAAAATAATGCGCTTGTGACTGATGCATTTCGCCCGCAGTCAAGCGATTCTTTCGCCAGCGTTCCTCGAACTCAGAACGTATGCAAATTAACTACGACCTTCGTTCGTATCGTAGTTTCGAAATAACAAAGCTGTCGAATTCGACGCAGTGAAGAAAAACTGTGAAATGAAAGTTATTACAGATTTACAGCCATTGCACAGACGAAAATTTGGGATCCATTTCGAAGTGGAGAGCATGAAAGAGATCTTTATGCTGAATCGCTTGTCCCTATGTCAACGTGGAGTAGAACTACGAGCCTTAAAGTGAGTGTTTATTATATATTGAATATATACAATAATTGTATTTACACTTTGTTTACGGTAATAATAAATAGATAATAGCACATTTTGATTATTTTGTTTTTATAAATCAACTATATAAATACAAAATGTCAAAATATGTGTTGAATTTATCGTTTATAAAACAGAGCATTGTTTAATATTTGAGGGATATTTAGGGATATTCATTATCACTCATGGTTGAGAGGAAACTGAGGTATGGTTAGATTATATGTATACTGGCCTAGGGTGAGCTGCAACACGCAACCGACAGGCGTCAGCATTCACAGCAACCTGCAAACCTAACCACTTAGGCACTTACCAACCACGTAAGCCAGGTCAAAATTGAAAGGGATGCTACTACAAGCCGTTGTTGACAAAATAATGTGGACAAGAGGGTCCTGTCAAGTGGGATAAAATATAACAATATTAAAGCAAAAGTGAAGTTCATTTCACTTACCATTCTAGACTGTGTTGCTATGTTGGTCAGGCGGCCTGAGTTTAATACAGTACAACTTACAAGCTGACCTGTTTATTTATGAGTTGACTGAAAAGTACACACTGGTTACAATATATCTACATTATAATTATTGGGATAATAATATATGATGGGATAATAATAGGTTGTATTATGGTATACATGACTGTATAATAGAAAGAATGAGATGTTAATTAATGATTGAATAGTCAATATAAAATGAACTTTATGCTTGCTTTTTAGAATGGTCCAGTCATCCTGCTGCTGTTGGAATAATCTTTACTTTGAACATTTAACTTGATGATCCAGTCATCCTGCTCCTGTTGGAATAATCTTAACTTTGAACATTTAACTTGATGATCCAGGCATCCTGCTGCTGTTGGAAAAATCTTAACTTTGAACATTTAACTTGATGATCCAGTCATCCTGCTGGTGTTAGAAAAATCATAACTTTGAGCATTTAATTTGATGATCCAGTCATCCTGCTGCTGTTAGAACCCAACTCATTTTTTCTCTACTGCTCTTGTCCAAGCCAGTTTATTGAGATACAGGTAACAAAATCAGTGTGTTGTATAACTTAGGCCTATCACGTTCCACTCAGCAATTGTGCTGTTTTTCCTGTTTTGCTGATTTTTACTTGCTATAAGTCAGTACCAAAGTGCGTTATTTATTCACTTGTTATCAGCTAAATGTGTGTAATCGATTCATAATTATGGAACATTTTCAATAAAACGACTCAGATAAACCTCTCTTTCAAATGTAGCATGTATGTCTTTGAAACATTTTTAGCTAGTATACACTGGAACGCTTTGGAACGCATTTTGGAACGCGTTCGGAACGTAAATGGAACGAGTTCGGAACGCAAATGGAGTGCGTTCAGAACGCAAATGGAACGCGAACGCAGTGTTAGGTTATTCTGAGCAGTATTATAAGCTGCAAATTTAGTTTTGTTATTAGCATATGAAAACTAATTTAACTTCATTTGTTAAATGTTGCATAATTATATTGCTTTCCGAAATTTAAGTATGAAATTTCAAACCCAAATTTCAAAACATTTTTTTAGAAAGTTCAGCATTTTTTTCAAAATTTCGGAGTCAAAATTTTAATAAAAAGTGCGCTCAGAACGCTGGAAATCGCATTTCCGAGGCCCTAGATTTCCAAATTTTCCGGGGGAGGATACCCCCGGACCCCCCTACTTATGCGAGGTTTTGAAGTTATGCATCAGTCAGCCCACACGCTGGATCCGCCCCTGTATACTACCAGTATAAAGCTGTGAGATAAAAGCAAATCCTCCTTTAGCATCAACACTCCTACAAGACCTTTGAGAGTGTTGGTACTTTTGTATGATGAATAACTCTGACTGTTTGACAAAAGATGATGGCATCTCTATTTTGATTTCAGTGCAATCAATAATGACAATGTTATTTGGGTATTTCTCCTTAAAATCAGGTGGCATACAATTAAAATATTCCTGTGGGGCCATGTTTTAAGCTGTCCCATGTTGTTATTATTGTACTTACTGAACTCTCAGCAATATTAAAACGAAATGACAAATCAATTACTGTAAGGCCTAGCTTAAGCCTCATCATGAATAACAAAAACTCATCTTCGAGATTTAATTTGTTTCTTTTCTTTCTTTTCATTTCCATCATTTTCATCACCAAGATAATTGTCATGATCTTCCGAATTTGTCTGGGTATGTTCTTGAGCCGACTTAAACAAATTATTAGTGTCTATGAGATTAGCTTTTGCCTGGACAGTTCGCCAGTATATGATGTTCATTCTTGTTGGTGCTACAAAGTCAAGTAAGACAAATAGTGGAATGGTTATATTTACTGTCTACAAAATTTTACAACGTTCAGGAACATTTGTGCATTTTTAAGCAACAACATGTATGTTATCTGAATGACTGCATAATTATGTTTGCACAAAAACATGCTACCTGTTTTTCCCAATCAATTGCAAATTGTTTAAAACATGAATCTAAGAAATTACTTAGCAGACCATGAAAACACCAAAGGACATGCGCCTGCCCTTTAGCCATCGCTGTCAAAGAATTTGAAGTTCGCTTCCAAGGGGTGACTGGGGCAAATTTTTAAGCTGGAAGTTATTCTGAAATCTTTCCTAGGGTCTCTGCGTATTCCGGATGTCCACACCTTCAAATTTAGAATAAAAAAAACATTCAAATATGGAAAAATATAGGATAGTTGAATGAAATATAGCATGGTCGAACTGTACTTACCCGTTGAAGCCGTTTTTCTTTCGGAAATCCGTGAAGTGAAATGTCTTTATCGCATGAGCTATTGTAGCAATTATATACACAACAATAATGTACCATTGTTATTCAAAATTAGGAAGTAACATTACAAATTACACACCATTTTCGATCATTAAAAGTTCGCTCCAGCTCCCTGACTATGCAAAGTCCTATTGTTTACCCATTTCAGACCACGTGACTAACATAGCTGAAAGGGTCTATTGTTCCCATCAATTTATCTTCTCTGGAAGAAGTACCAGGCTGCATTGGTGGAAAAAGTAAAAGAACACAGAGAAATAGTCGTTGCTGTGGGTGGACGACATGACAGTATGGGTCACACAGTGCAAAGTACTGTGCATATACTGTATTTTGTTGCACTGTATCCTTTATTATTCGTTTTGCCATTGTACAAGTATGTCTTTCGTGTTACACCTAAATTGCTTTAAATCTACTAGAGGTACAGCAAAACTAGGTCTTTTATACAGAAATTGAAAGTGATTCACTTCATGAAGGATACCAGAGAAGGAATGAGTGTCTTCCCACAATGCATCGCTCTCATTAGTATTCTAAAGTTGAAATTTATGCCCACGCATGCTGAAATCACTGAGCTATACTATATATCTGGAGACCGCATTCCCGTCCAAAAAGTGTAATCGAAAACATGGTGAATTGTGACGTAAAACGCGTCACCGGTCCCTATTTTTTTCGGATGATCGCTGACCAGAAAAACAGTCCAAAGCTCTCCTCCCCCCTGTTCTCACTGGATCATTGCCTAAATTTTCAATGAAATTTTTTAAACTGCGACTCACTTTGTTTAAAACATGCCTCATCCTTGTTCCGTTTTTTGGTGCAAGAACTCTTGAAAGAGAAAAGGAATATCTTTTCCCTGGTAAGATTTCCTGAATATTTAATTTGAGCTACAGTTATATGCTTTTCTTTATGCGCAAAATGATCGTCACTCTGTTATTTTGCATCTTGCCATGTTTTGACGAGATCAAAAATTTTGCTGTATTTTTTCAGCTGAATATGTGGTAAGGCGATGTTTGTTTTTCATGATTCTATACAAGCTTGTTTTTGCTTTTTAAGTTTGAAATTATTAGGAATAGGCCTGACAAATACAAGCGAAATTTAGTTGTATAATGCAAAGAACTTACAGCTTTGGCTGCAACACTTTCAAAAGCTGAGCTGTTTTCGTGAGAGTTTAATAGCTAACTGTAGTTTAAGTTCTATACAAAGTATAGTTAATGATTTACAGTGCTTCTCAACCGGAAGCCGGTTTCATACACACGACGTCGACATGCAGAGGTCGACGTGCTTACAAAATTCACAAACAATTGTTTGATCCAATTACAATTTTCAAAATGAAATAAAAAGTCCAGAACTTCACGGGAAATGGGTTCAAGGATTAAACAGCTGTTCATTTGTAGAAATTGTTCCTGTGCAAGACAGCCGAGTTTGTTCGGAGCATTTCAGTTCTGAAATGTTTGACAATTAAGTATGGGTTGCTTGGCAAGAAAGCAGTATTGAAATCAAATGCTGTGCCAACAATATTTGAAAATCCTGAACTTCATAGCGAGCGAGCAACACGAACAATATTTGAAGTGCATTCTCAGGTCAGTATTCTTCACCCAAAAACTACGCATATACCAACATAGATTAGCTTGAAGTGTTTTACATTATTTTGCATTTTTACATGTTTTTATACAAAAAATAATAGAGTTAAATACAATGTTCCCAATCAAAAGTACCTGCCAGGTTATAGTTGAGGACATTTTGATAATGGTTATGATTGGAATTTGGTTAAAATATAAACGTTTAGTTGAGCATATTTTGAGTTGCTATTCCTCTCTCTTAAAGTATATGTGTATGATATAGTATTGAATGTGATGTCAGTACTGACAATACAACTTATAACGCGGAGATCACTTGTTATGGTTAGTGTATGATTTCTAGCATACCAGCATGCACATAGTGGTAGTACTTCAGCAACGGGCGTGCACAGTTTAGAAATCCTTCTAGCCAGGCTGGGTGTTGGTTTTTGTTTCTTTAATTTATTTTTTTCTTATACTAACCCAGTCAATGTTACAGTTTCTTGTGCCTGGTGTGGGGGCTCCTGGTTGGCCAGCAGGAAACATACCTCGCAATCCAGGCTTTTTGAGAGTTGGTGCCTTCTGCAGGCTGGCTTGGCAAATTGAAGCCCCTGAATACCTAGGCACCCATTATCCATCAGTGATGCAGTGGATATTAAATAGCAACACATTCACCAATATTGTGCTTTATATATAACATAATGTACATATCTATAACAGTGAATTAAAATAGTAAATTTATTGACGTTTTCTAATTCCAGGAAAATATCGCAGATGGTTTATGGATCAACTGGAATGTCATTGGCATATATGTGTAGACCAAGAAAGTATTGAGCTATTGTATTATTTGAAATAGTGTGTCTAAAGCACTATACTATATCATTGGAATCACTGGAAATGCTGGTTATTTTACTTGATATATTATATTACTGATTGCAGAGATGGTTTGCTGGTACGGTCATGAATTAAAACATAGTGTGCAATGAACAGCGGAACCAGGGAAAGTTGTCAGAACAATTAAGACATATTTTGCTTATTGTATATGCATTATGCGTCTAACACAGTTAACAGTATCAACATTGTCTTAATAATTTGGGGTTGTGTGTCCAACACGGTCATAATATAAAAAAATTATGGCAGATAAATGAAGGAAGTTAGCAAGTAGATTTTCCTAATACGTGCAATAAATCTGTTTACTTAAGTTGTCACGAGTAAGTTAGCTCTGGTATTTAATTACAATTGATCATAATGATGTATATTTTACCAGAATGCATTAGGAGCATCAAATATAAATAATGCTGAAAAAGATGACAAGTTGCACAAAGCTAATTGACAAAAATTTTGGCATAAGTAAGAAAATAACTTACTATCTTCTGTCAATAATTTGCTTTTTAAAAGATTTTGGACCACTATGCATTCTGGTAAAATGTGTAACTGCCATCTTTTTTACTATGGTCAATTTGATGTTTATGCTCTCTGGAGCTAGAGATAACACATATCTAGTGCACGGAGACTAAGTTCACCCATAAAATTGAGGTAAGACAAGTTGCTTAAAGTGAAAAAATATATATACTGATTAGGGACTTGTCATAATGTATAGGGGGGTGGGGGTGGGCTATAAGAATTTAATTATTAAAAGGCTAATTTTAATATACACTCATTAAAATTAGTTATTAAGCATAATATTAGTACAATTATTAAAAATGTTTGATTTTTTGTGCCCTGCTCACCTTTTCTTTTATGCAAGAGGTACACCAATCTTGCGTACCCCTAATTTCTCGGCAAAGCCAGCATATCATTCCTGTAAATCATAATTTAAAATTTAATAGACATAGCACAGTATATAGAAATTATTTTGTTTTTGTACATACTTGCTTTGCAGTTGTTCATTTGGTGGACTTTTAGGCCACATTTCCAACAACAACCTAATTAAAAAAGAAGTCAGTCGTATCTATTTATTGTTGTTAATTGTATTTGCACATTTTATACCAATATACACTCAGGGGTGCAGCCAAAAGGGGGGGGGGCACCGCCCCCCCCCAATCGTCCAAGAAACTATCTTTTTAAAACATTGAAATCCGGGTAGAAGAAAAGTTTTGGAAGTTATCGCCATATTAAGCGATTATTCCCATTTGCAATCTAAGGCAAATAAAGAATTACTAAAAAAGTCATTTCTATTTTCTATCAACTTGATGGTCTCGTAAATTCTTCTTGCCCAAACTTCCAGATTGGAGGAACCCCTATATAGAATTTTAAATTTCCCCAGTGGGGATGTTGCCCAACACCCCTTAAATGAGCTCCTCCCCCCCAAAGTCAGGGCCCTGGCTACGCCCCTGTTAATACACTGTAACTCAATTCAACCTACAATTATTATTACAATACCTTTAACCTTCCCTGGTGGCTGGTCAGCTTCTTGTACGGGAATAAATAAAAAGATCAATTTTTAATTAAAAAAATTACAATAATATAAAGATTAGCAAATCAAGAAATTCAAGAATGTGTGGTAACCTAACCCTTATTACCATTAGGTAATTGCGTTACAATAATAGTCAATGGAAAAGAAAGTGTATAATTTTTACCATTTCCTCCTTCATAGTTTTCTTCATCTACAAAGGATAGCAGTGAACAAAAAGATCAATTTTTAATTAAAAAATATACAATAATATAAAGAATAACAAATCATTAAATTCAAGAATTTGTTGGAAACCTAACCCTAATGACCATTTGGTAAGTGTATTAGAAAAGAAAGTGTATAATTTTTATAATTTCCTCCTTCATAGTTTTCATCATCTACAAATTACAAAATAATACTTGGAAAATAAGATACATTTATCAAGTAATAAACAGACTACAGATAACTACCTGCAATGAAGTGAACAAAAGATCAATTCTTAGTAAATAACCACCCATAATAATAGAAAATCAGGAAATTCAAGAATATTTGACATGTGCATTACAATAATAGTCAATAGAAAAGAAAATGTATAACTTTTACCATTTCCCCCTTCATAAATTTCTTCATCTACAAATTACAAAAAAAATACTTGGAAAATAGGGTAGACAGATAGTCATGCAAGTAAAATGATATACAGACTATAGTTAACATAACTGTTTTATACAACTCAGATCATGAAATATACTGTAGATGAAACACCATTCATTTCCTGTTTGTCTGCTAAAGGATAACAGACTGTGATAATATATTGACATTTAATTTATTTGACAGGTATGTATTTAAGCACATTTGTAAAGGTTTTGTACATGTAAAAAAATCTCACCTTTTTTCTCTTGTTTGCTATCTGTCACTAAAAAACCACAAAATTTTCCGTTAAAGTTTTTTGTTTGAGCAATAGAAAAAATATATGTACGAGCATATTGTTTAATGATAAAACAAGAACAATGAGCACTTTTTAAAAACAATTTCTTACTTTTTTCCTTCGTTTGTGTATCTTCTTCAAAATTACTTTTGTCATCATAGAAAACATACAAAAAAAGTTTTAAAACGATATTGAGTTATCAGTGAGGGTCGGTAAAGACTATTTAAATTTCGGCATTAGAAACAGTCGCTTCATAACTCTTAATAAGCAAAAAATGTTATGAATAAGCTCTTTTTTTTTCAAAACCTCTAGTTAATGCAAAACATTAAAACTCAAACAGTCTTTAATTCAATATAAAATTTTAAAAAATACTTACAACACTTGTAGGTCTTGATCGGATCTGATTTTTGGATTTTTCTATTTTTTATGAAATCAGGGGAGTGGAAATCGAGGCCACTGTCCATTGGGCCCCTATTGGATCCGAAAAAAATAGGAACCAGTGACGCGTTTTACATCACAATCCGCCATGTTTTCGATTACACTTTTTTGACCAAAAATATTAGGGAGTGCAGTCTCCAGATATATAGTATTGCTCAGTGGCTGAAATATTGTATACTTTTAATCGGATTCTTCTCTACGAAAAATTTGCATTTTTTAAGGTAAGTTGGTTGTAATTGTGTTATTTATATGTAGAATTTGACGATTTTTGTTTTGTTTGATTTGATTTGTATATCAGGTATATAGAACCAAAATAACCTCCTCAAATCGTGGTTTGAAAATGGGGTAATTTTGCTATATTCTGTTGCGGATGGGCAAGGTCGCAGGGAATTTGGGACCATTTGGCACGAAGAAATTACTACTGGCAGTAATGATTTTGATCATATTTTGATGCATATTTAATGTTTTGATCCATTTTTTATTCTCCACGATTTAACGTTAAACAGTATATGCGTGGATATGTTCTTTACAGTATTTTGCCGTTTTTTATTTGAATTCAAGTGTTTTGGACAAAAATGGAATGTATACTTAGCGATGATGATCTTATTGTTGACGAAAATGACACTACTTTTAAGCATTTGTATTTGTCAAAAGGTGATACACCAGGAAAGTCTAATAAAAAGATCAGTAGAATTTCTCTTGTGGAAAACCCATCGTCAAGCCGAGCACTTTTCCAAAGTCCTGCCACATCACCAAAGCCAAAGGTACGGCATAAAAATTTTTAAGCAATTCTGCAATGCTGTTAACCCTATTGAATTATCCCAGTCCACCTAATGTTAGACAAACCTACTTGTTAAGGAAAGATTAGTCTGCTAAATTATTTGTTTTGTTCTCTAGTTTCCCAGCAGAAAAATTAGGCAGACTCCTGCAGAGGTCCCCTGTGAAAAATCATAACTGGACCTTTGAGGGAGACAAGGCTTTTGTAGGATTTATATTGTAGAATTTACCAAGTATGTAATGCTTCTAGAAAGTTTTAATACATCTTAAAGAGCAAATTAAGCATCATCATTCATACATTTCATCATATACCATTCATGTGTATGGTGAAGTGAATGTGGTGCAACATTATCGTATGACTGCTTATGAATATTTAGAGTATGTATGGGAGAAGTGCACAGCATGCTTTGCAGTAAAGTTTTGTATCTATTTTTTTTATTTTGACAGAAATAGATTTTCACAAAATTATGTCTCTTGTCTTTATCATATAGTAGCTTATCAGTTTCTATCATAAGAATCTTTTTTACAATTGGCTTAAGTAAGAAAACAGTTCTGGGAACTAAGTTCCTTACTATTAATCTTTTATGCATGTTCAATCTTTACCCAGGGTACATTATTTTGAAGTACACAAAAAGCCAGTGGACTTAAGACCAGCAACAGTGTATTGTGTTGCTGACATTTTTTCAAATAAAAATAGTTTTCGTATCATGCTATATGCCACCGACATTTTCATAAAGCGTTATTTTTTCATGAGGAATAATTGACCAAAGAAAAAAAGATGACAGCCCAATATTTTACCAGAATGCCTAACAAGTATCAAATATATATAGATGAAAAACTACTACAAGAAATTAAGCTAATGGATGAAAAATTTAACACAACTTAATGTCTTCTGTTAAAGTTAATTTACTTATTTAAACAATTTCAAACCACAATGCATGCTCACTGGTACTTGTACACCCACCATCTTTTTC
Organism: Muricea muricata; assembly: GCA_963855995.1. Classification (NCBI taxonomy): domain Eukaryota; kingdom Metazoa; phylum Cnidaria; class Anthozoa; order Malacalcyonacea; family Plexauridae; genus Muricea; species Muricea muricata. The sequence continues at coordinate 66,414,142 of OY979716.1, forward strand.
ACCATGGTCAATTGAAAGAATCGCACTGCCAAAATTTATCTACAAGTAAATTCCTATTGTGTTCAATTCATGTTTAAGTCTGTTATTCCCACATGATGTCAAAGCTGCTCAATGTATATATTATGTCCACAACTTCCTCACCTTTAGCAAATCCAAAACTTCCTCATACCAAATCCAGATCCTTACCATTTTAATGTCTTTGATGTTTACTAAAAAAAAGAGGAAAAAGCAGAAACTGGTCTAAATTAATGGCTATCGGAAAAATGTAAATTAAGTGGGAATAGGCATACACATAAAAATTATATTAGGTATACTGGTCTGCACTACAATTATGGAGACAGAATATACCAACCAGCACTGAGAAAGGCCATTGACAATAAGCAGCAGCAGTTGTCCAGAACCTGAACACAGACTCGAAATCTTCTTGAACACTTGTAAACTTAAAAACCTTCTAAATCAGGGGAAAACAGTCTCGACAATGCCAACACTGATATTAATGGGCCTCATCTCTTCGTCATCCTCTAACATTCATTGTGTATGAATGGGTGTTAACCAAACAGGATTTCTTGGTAAATTAAAACAATTACAGTCAGTTGCATGATGCTGATGTAAATCAGTTGGAAGAAGTACATTGTGCAGTTCATCATCTTCAGTCTCTGGGTCATGTGGAGAGGGACTGCATGGGTTGTTGCTTATGATAAAATATCAAACTCCCACAACATAACATTACTAAACAGTTTTGACCTCCATCTCGCTGGTCATTTGGGTTGAAAAACTAGATGATATCAAGTAAAAAAATGTATTAATTCAATATGTGAGCAATGACAACACTGTCAACACATTAAAGGTAAATTTTAATACATTAACACAAACTGTTATGAGTCAAATGACAAAGAACTTGTACCTAAATCATCTTACCTTAAAAACACAACTAGAATGCACTTCTATCAATGCAGGACTACCACAATCGATGCACATTTCGTCAAATTTATTGCTGTTAACCACCGATGGAAAAAGGGAAATTCTTTGGACATCCAAGCTGTTCATAAAACTAACATGAACTTCACAACATTCAAGTTCAACACAACGGTAATCCTTCTGGAATCAAGTTCAAAGGTTGTTTTGCACACAATGAATAAAAGGAAGCTCATTTTGGTTTAATACCAAAGCCTGTTTTCCACGAATTGTGCGAATATGTGCCATTGCAAACGAATGCAATGCGAAAGCCAACCGAATAATGACAGTAACGGCCGAGACGTCGATAATATGTAATAAACCGCCCCTTCGCCCATTGCATGCTGGTATACCCCTCACACCTCCTCTGGAAGGATACTATAGCATAATTGAGTACTTATGATACCTTCATAGGTTAAGATGTCAGTTGATGGTTTAAAGTAATACTAATGGCACATGTATTCCTATTCCACTAGAGAAATGAAGTCGGCAGAAGTCCAGCGATGTAATATGCTGGTTTTTGCAGAAGCATTCAATATCTGCATGGTTTGAGTCTGGTGGTGAAGACATTTGTGTCTGACAGACACTCAATGAAAGCAAAGCATCTCAGGGAAAAAGTTGTCAAACATTACTCTCTTCTTTGACATCTGCCATCTGGCATCTTAAGAAAAGTATGATGTTAATAATATATCAGATATGATAAGTTCTCATAAAATCATGTTTGGTTGATTACAGTTTTTCCTGATTTGTACTGAACAATGGGCTGCCATAAGAAATGAATAACCAGTAATATTTAAAAATAACCATGACAGTGGAAGTCTGTAAGAATTAGTTTTGTGTTTTTCCATACAGAGGTTACAAAGGTATTGACAAAAGTTTCTAAAGCGAGTGGTTGTGAAGCAGTAACCGAATGGATAAAGCCTTGTACAAACCACTTATACTGGAATGCAAGAACCACGCATGATGGAAACAGTGAAGTTATATGGGCCAAATTCTCATCATTCTCAAGTCATGTGGTTGATGAACATAAAAGTTTGGATAATCTGTTATCTAACAAATGTGGACATAAAGAAATCATTGAGCCACAAAAATGGTTAGATAAAGGTACTGCACCATGTTTGGTACTGTTTTATCTCACCCAGTTTGATTACATTAACATTTACTACAACATTCTTCCTAGATTCAATAGCAAATGAGAAGATGTGTTCATCTCTCAATAACAAAAGATTGGTAAAATGAATAAAGCAAGCCTCCCCAATTGAACAAACAAGTTGTTTAGAAGGATTCCATTCTGTGCTGAATCAATTCTTTCCAAAGATGATTGGCTATACTTACCAGGGAATGTTTTGTAAGTATGTATACAGTAGTACAGATGCAATGGTAGAACTAACCTCCCTGTTATACTCACGAATATTGGTTAGGGTTATGTATATTTGTGTGGGAGACATGGGAGTGTAACCAATCACCCTTCTGCCTCTAATGCAAATTGTGTCTGACTTTTTTCTTGGGGTGGTGGTGTTTTTCTGGAGAATTTCATCCAGAAATGATGGGGTATGCATTTGTTACTATTCACATACATTTTTTGCAAGCATGCATTAGCAGTGATCCACTTCAATGAAAACCTGTCTCGGGAAACTAGAATGTAAAATAGTGTTGAACAGTGCAATGTTGTTTATCCCAAGTTCATGAATGGAGAAGCAGTTGTCAGAAAGGTTCCAGTGAAGCAAAACATTGGTAAGGTGATTGGTTAATAGTCAATTACATTTATATAGCACAGATTGCAGTAAACCCTCCACACACCCACCCACCCACCCCCTACATAGTCCAAAGCCAGTTTAAAACAAACCATTCAAGGAATTCCTTTCAAATATTCTTGATGAAAAACTATATAAAATATTTTATATATAATGTTTTAAACAGATTATGTTGAGGACATATATCAAACCATGATAGAGGCTATTAGGAGCAAACAACTGGAAGATGCAATAGATTAATTAAAGGAACAAACACCATCTCCCATCCAGACTGGAAAGTTTGCAAAATGCGCGGCCGAGATCAAAATTTCCCGAAAATTTTGCGCGCCCATATCTCAAATTTGCGCGGCTGGGAAAAAAGTTTTGCGAGCACGTTTTAATTGTGTTATATGCACATTGACAACTGTTTTGATTTTCAAAACCATGTTCACTGGTGCATGTAAAATTGACGGTAGTTACGGTATAAAAAACGTACTATACAGAGGCGGATCCAGACGTCTAATCTAATTGTGGCATCGACGTGGCCGTAGGCCACGTCTTGTAGGGGGGTCCGGGGGAATCCCCCTCGGAAATTTTTGAAATTTGAAGCCTGGAAATGCCATTTCCAGCGTTCTGAGCATCAAAATTAGTCTTAAAATTTGCACCTATCGTACCTATTATTCATCCAAAAACGTACAAAAATTACAAAATTTATTCATCAACATACCTCCTTCCAACATTAATATTACACAACGACCACCATTATAACTGTGTTAGACTTTAAAACTATGTTAAAACAGCAGCAAATTGAAACACTAACGGGAAATGTTCACACTGTACGTCTTGAAATAGCAGCATCGCGCGAAACAGCATAATGTTAGTAAGGTAAAAAGTTTAACTCGTAGATCATCTTGAGACAGCACCATCACAATAGTTCGGGAAATATTTAACGGTGGATAATATTGAAACGGCAGCACAACGTACTTCGCCTTGAAACGCTATACCGAAAGACCGCAATATGACCCAAGGTGTCTTGAGGCAGTTGGTAGCTGTCATCACAGATCAGATTTACGTTATGAATAATGAATGAAGTTGGTGCTGTGATTGGCCAATTGATAACCGATCGGAAGTATAGATCTGCATAATTGCTGTTGCCGTGAATAGCGCATGGGAAAATTGTGCCACATGCGCGCCCTCGGCGTCCTGCCGCGTCCACATGGCTCGCATAATTTTGAGCACGCATATATAGGAGTGCATAAATTTTAGGCGTGCATTAATTTTAGGTGCGCCGCGCGCAGAAATTTGTGATGCAACAATTTCGCGTGTGGCTGCAAAATTGCGTAATTTCTCATTTCGCGCGCCTCAGGCAAGAATTTTGAACGCCTGAAGCAATTTTCGAATTTTGCGCGCCTGGACGCGCAGCGCGAAAAATTTTGCGCGGCCGAGATCTCGGTCGCACAAGACAAACTTTCCAGTCTGGTCTCCCATGAATACTAAATGCTAAATAAGCAGTCAAAAGAAGAGGCTATTCAAAAAAGGAATACGAGGGATAGAATGCAACTTGTGGATGTTCCTCCAACAAACCCAGTTATTGTAAAGTTTAGTTCTCAGACTGATACAATTGCTCTTGAAATCAGTGAATAATGCAATGATGGTTGAATATTCTAAATTTGTCACATTTTCTTATTTTAGTTCGTACTGCTGCTGGTGACAGGCAGGGCAATTCATCTAAATCAAGAAGAGCACCAAAGTGCAGGATATGCAAGCAGCCAATTAAAGGCCACAAAAATGTGGTTGATTGTCCACGAAATAAAAAGGATTATATGGGCGTCCAAAGGGGACAATATTATGAACATATATATCATAAATCGACACACTCAAATAAAATTCGAACGCTTTCATTCGAAGTTCGAACACCGGAAATGCGACATGGAATGATGCGTACAAAATATTCGAAATCAAACTGACATTCCACAAATTCCACATTGCACGAACATAACATTCAAAGCGTCGCACAAAAAATTCGAAAAATAAGGCGTTAATTTATGCCGCTTCTCGTGTGATTTACACTAGTTTATACAAAAGATTAATTTATACTTACCGGGGGGACTCCAATTTGAGTTTAGGCGGGAAAATTAACCGGCGATTATCGCTCAATCGGTCAAGCATGGGCCATTGCGAAGCTACCAACACAAGGTTTATGCTCCGAAGAACAAATACAATCTATGGTGCGAAATATTTTTGGGGAGCTTTTAGAAGCAGAGCGAAGTGGCTCCAGTTCCAGGCAGCATTCTTCTGTTGCTAGCGGAATCAATCGAGCATTTCGTTTGCCAAGAAATGGTATTAATGCCAGGTCAAGTAGCTCCGTCGATGTAAGCTCGGGTCAAAGTGTTCCGCAACCACCAGCTGTAAACGTGCCGCAGGAAATTATATCTGGAGCAGTGCCATCGTTTAACCCGCAGATCAACTACAACTTAAACTTTGCAAGATCTGGTCCAGTCAGACCAAGGCGAAGCCAAAATAGACGTATCGGTACCTCATACAGACGCGCAACATCAGCACCGCAGCCATCCAGCTCGGAGAGGAATGAGTTATATATGAAGGATGTTTGCCTCTTGCCACAGACATGCAAGAAGATACCTAGGCGTGAAGTGAAGACTAAACTTCAAAATGAGGGGTGCTTTGTGGATGCTTTTATTTTTGATAAACAATGGGATGAACCAACGTTGCGCCTGAAAATGTTGGTTCTATTCTCAAATATGTTGGATAGCGAAAACAGGTACGGTATTATACCGTAGCTACCGTATTAATATTATTTTGACATTTTGCACACCCCCCTGCAGACCAATAATATATAATGTGCAAATACCCCACTGCATCCTACCATATAAATACTGGTTTTCACTTAATCACTTGAACACAAGCATTAAGCATAAATATACAAGCAAAACAGTGATCAAATGTAATTGATTTCTTATATACATATTATGCTGTCCTCACTTGTGATTTGACAAAAGCATATTTAAAGCATAAAGAATATCTAAATGTTTTTCTTTTACATTACATTCTAAATGTTTTACTTTCCTACATAACAACATCAAAGAGTCCTGCTTATGCTTATGTATGCTTATGCTTGCATTGTGATGAAGACCAGGCTTTAGCTATTAATTCTGTTGAATGCTAGCTACTGGTGGAGGTAATTTAACTTGCTAAAGGGGAAGTCAAGCCCAAACAACAGTTAATTAAATTTAAATGAGGACCTCACTGTTGAGAAATTATCATTGTCCTGATTTCCTGTTTGCACATCATTATGAGTAGGGATATTGTAAAGAAATGTGGAAATCTGTATTCATTTTTGCTTTGCTTGTTTATGTTGTTATCCAGTTTCGATTTTGTAAAGTCTTCAGGGACATCAATTGTGCCAATAAACATGCCTGAGATGCAAAAAATGAATGGGAAAATCCTTAAACACATAGCGGGAAATGGACCAGTTTACATAAGATCAAACTGCTCAAGTTATGGAATCGAGGTACTGTACAGTCTTGTTATCTTGAAGAATAGTCATGTGTTCTTTTTTAAAAAATCAATAACAATGCCATATATTGCCTATATTTACCTGTTTTTGTGCATATTTAATTCATCTCCTCCTAAAGGAGTAATGCAACTTGAATGTAAGTGGGAAGGGCTGAGGGCAATTGTTATAAATTTTGTAGCCACATCCTTTCACGGCCATACCCTTTTGTGAAAGGATAATGTATCTTGTATTTAAGAGTGGAAATTAACATTTTCTGTGTTGATATAGAATGAAGATAGTTACACCCTATGCTTACAACACCTAGTGATATCAGGAATTATGCTACAGTTGATAGTCCAGATCCGTCTCAACACTTGCCAAGTTTCTCAAAGACAGGGAATGTTGACAATGTTGCTCATGAATTAACAGCTTCTTCATCGGCTGCAAATTCTGCTCAATCAGGTGCCAGAACATCCCTACCATCATGTTTGTCTGGGAATATAGATGATGTTCGTCCAGCTTGCAGCAACACTAACACGTCAGTAACAACAGTGTGTACCACAAACAGGTGTGAAGAAGAAATTCTACGTGAGATGTTTCCTTCCCTGGAACAAGAAAAAATTTCACAGACCTTAACTTATTGCAACATGAATGTCCAGGAGGCAACAAATAGAATACTTCAAAAAACAGGTATGGTAAAAACTACAAGTATACAGTTTACTTTGCAGTTGATTATTGCTGTCTGAAAGTTTCTACTATTGTATATAATAGTTTGTTCAAAAATTTAGATTGAATGAATCTATTGAAGCTCAGTTCAGATAGAGTGTTTTTTAATTTGTGCAGTTAAATAATAAATAAATTACAAAATACTTTTAAATCTTACATTACAAAGTATGATACTTAAGGGTAAGAGTTTACTAGAGCTCAAGTAACCTAACCCAATGCATAGGTTCAAAAAAATTTTAAAATCAGTATATCAATCAGGCATACAACTATTTTTAAGTGGTAAGTGATATGAAAAATAAAATATTTTTCTGTAAGTTGAAGTAGAAGCTGGACAGGTATATTTACTCGTAGTTGAGATGTAACAATTACTGTATTCAACAATCAATATGTACATGAAAATCAAATGTAGAAATTATTGATTTTTGAAAATCCTACCCACTACAGTTAAATCGTAAGGAATTTTCGATGCTTTGCTTTCGTATTTTTACTCTATGTGATGTCGTTTCGCCTCATTGACTTCGGTCCTCACTTGAAGTTTGTCGACACTGATTTATTCAATTTAAATACACATTTAGTATGCTAAAGATTTACCCAGATTTATGTGCCCAAGTCGAATGTTTTGTGGGGAAAATGGTTAAAGTTCAGCCAGTCTTGTTGTCTTTGATGAAGTTGCATCAGTGAAATGCGCATCATAGCACTGCATCTTTGCAAACCATTTACAATCACAAAAATATCTCAATAAAAAATGGTTTAAAAATGCGATCTGTGTTTTCTGTTCCGGCGTTCCATGTTCCGGTTTAGTCGTACTCCTGTGATAGTACATTTCTTTATACAAAAAATTTAAACATTTAGATAATTTGTGTAATTATACATTTTGATTGTAGTCTAATTTTATATTTAAAACAGAAACTGGAACAGTTGCTCATGCATCAGATGATGAACTGGATTCGGATGTTGAGCTCGTGTACCCGCCATTAGCAGCATTTAATGAGAAGAAGAATGGCATTCAAAACCTGGAGAAGTTTGTGTCTGCAGTAGCTGGAAGATTTGGAGTGGAATTGGAGATAGAAATTGATAGAAAGAAAGATCTTTTACAAGTTATTAGGAAGTACAAAAACCCAGCGTTTGACATAACAAAGACGCTTAGTGTTTCTTTTGTGGGTGAGCCCGGCTTGGATGGCGGTGGGCTGACGAGGGAGTACTTCCACCTGCTGATGCAGCACTTGCACACACAGTGTAGCACGTTTAATTTTGTGGAAGGGAGAAATGGCAATCTTCTTCCGATACACAATTACGACATCCTCTCTGGGGGTTTGTTCATGCTGCTTGGGAAAATGATACTGCATGCCATTTTGAACAGATGTGCGGGATTACCTGGATTATCTCCCGCAATCGTTTCTTACCTGGTATCGGGTAGCCGTGATGCAGCTGTCGATAAGCTTACCCCGGAGGACTTTCCAGATCCAGTATATCAAGATAAATTACATCAGGTATGTATACTTAGTACGCAGTATAGTTTGATTTCTCAATTTATTTCAGAGCTCTTAATTGTCCACTAAATAGTTTGCGCAACCCGGTAACTTTTATGCACAAAACAAAAATGTGATACCTGAACAAGGTGGCACTCACTGATAACATCATTAACATTTTTGGAATTAAGGCTGTTTCGGTTTTGATTAGGGCAGTTAAATACTACTTTTCTAGTGTATACCATTTCGCTGTACTTTAATCCTGTACATAATATTTTTGAACAGCTTCTCGTCTGTGGTGAAGAAAGGCTTTGTGAGTTTACTTCTCCCGACAGCACACTTGATATTAGCGATCTCCTGATATCCGCTGGATATCCTCACATCAGTGTCACTGCTGATAGCAGGCGTTTGGCCTATGAGTGCTGTTTAGTACACGAAGTTATCACGAAACGGATCCCCGCGTTGGATGACATTAGGAAGGGATTAGAGAGCGTAAAATTTTGGGGAAAGTCAGCTCTTGATCTCATGTCAAAATGTCTGGATATTCAGACAAGATTCTTCCCTGCACCTGAAGCAGAAGTTGTTGACGTTGCAACACTGCGCTCCCAATTTGTGTATGAAGAAGACGACAACGCTGCCAGTCAGGAAGCTCAAAAATATTTTGAGAAATACCTTGACGAGTTAGGTTCAAGAGGCTGTATAATTTTTTTATCTGTAACATATTAGGAAAAGTCGTTCCTCGTTATTCCCGCCTATCAGGAACTTAGTGAAGCTTTTATTGCAAGCGATGTTTTGGCAATTAAGACCCCGTTTACACGATACCGGTATGAAACTCTGCCGGTTACAAATCATTACGTTTTCAACTATTCACACGGTACCGGTAGAGTTATACTTGTTACAACTTTTGTTCATTTCATTATTGAAATTCGCACGCTAAAATGTTTTGCATAACCGTAATAAAACTCTTACGGTTAGGCGTTCACACGGTAGTCTTACGGTTGAATTTCGTTCCGTTTTCAAAGTCTTACGGTGCGTATGCCGTTTTCAAACTCTTACGGTTAGCGTTACGGTTTCACACAATTTCATACCGGCATCGTGTGAACGCAACCCCTAAACGTGAGAATTTCATACCGTTTTCAAACTCTACCGGTATCGTGTGAACGGGGTCTAACTCGTATTATTTAATGCATTTGCAATTGAGCTCTGCGCCTTGGTCTGACTTTAGTTGTCATTCTCCGTAATACTAATAAAAGCAAAAAAGTGTCGGTCCTTGACCTAATATTTTTTCACCCGTAACAGCAGGCGGTATGTGACGAATAGGAACGTGCATGTAGTTCCAATAACGCATTTATTTTTATTCTTAAATTTCTCGCTAACATGGTGAAACGTGCAACTTGCTGAAGTATATTACTACAAAATAGCGAAGAAACGGGAATCAGTAGGATGTTAAAGCGAGCACATTTGGAAAGCAGAACCATGTTTACCGCGTCCAGGTCAAGTGTCATATCGCTGCATTCGCAGGCTAGGCATCTTCGGAAGGTCTTCATTTTAAGACACTTAGGACTGTTTATTTGAGAGGAGGGACGGCACGTTACTCAGGATCCCGAGTAACGTCCGGTCCCGGCAAACGTCCTGTTCGGGCTTTCATGTAAACAGCCCCCTTACCATAAAATTCTTCTTTTTAGTTGGTTCCAGTGGTGAGAAGATTCCTGACCTGGTATTTTTTTGGACTGCTAATCCCTCTTTACCAATCGACAAATTTTCTGAAGCCATATTCACAAAGGCATTACCAGAGGCGAACACTTGTCCAATGATCCTACACGTACCCACCATCCATACAACTTATGGTGCTTTCAGCAATGCCATGGATACAGCACTTGCATGTGCAAAACATGGGTTTGGAAAGCTATGACTCTACAAAGGATAGAGTCTTTGACATTGTCATTGAAGGCAAGCCGTCTTTAAAGAAAAGTTGGGGTTTTTTTGTCAATCGGTTGTTTGGATTTGACTGTCTTTTAGAACAGTTTGGGGGTGGTGTTAAGTTAAGGCAATGTTACATTTATAGTGAATATTGCACTTCCATCCACTCTTCAAACCATATATTTTATTGAGTTTGTGTTATGATGGAGTTTGAACCTAGGGCTTTTGTGCTTGTGGCTCTCACCAGCACAGAAGACCTAAGTACGACATTACGTTTTCAAGCGTTTTATCTAAAAATACTGTACTTGCCAAAATTTTAAAAATAAGCTATAAAAGGTTTTGCAGCTATAAATCACAAGAAATATATGTAAAGAACGTCTATTTAGTATTTGACAAGAACGTTTCATAAGGCATGAATAACATGTACAATGAACAAACAACAATTACTAGTTTAGTAGTTTTCCAACTGCCATCTAACATACACCTTATTGAGATTGACCCATGAGAGACCTCCCATTTTGGAGGACACATTTTGGCATACACCATGTAAATGCTGACTCATCCTCAGTGATCTCTATAAAGAATTCTAGATAATACTCAGAGTAAATAGAGAGATCATTGCAATTGTTTGGGCAAAGGGTGAGCTCATTTCCAGGTGCAAGCCTGTGTGAGGAAACCCTTGCTGCACTGATCTCCCTACTTATCTGGAGTATCTCTTGTTGGAGTGATCTCTGTATAGAGACGACTGGGGACAAGTCAGTATAGATGGTACAAATGTGTTGTTTTTTTCGTTTAAAAATTCCAGTGGTCATGAGGATTGCCAATGTGCATCTGTTTCTCCAAAATATGAAAAAACTGATCTCAATTTGGTCAGAAGATGGTTATATCATATTGCTTTTGGTTTTTCTAATAAAATTTGTTATTATGTTATGTTTGACTTATCATTAGGAGGCAAGAGTTTTTCAACTGTTAATCATTAAAGAAGTCAAATTTCTTGGTGATGATGTATTTTTTCTCAATGAAAAAAACCCATTTATGATTCAAATATAGCTCTAAGATATTCTCTGACAGCAAAATATGCAACTGTTCCATTCTCGTCATTTGCATAAAACCTTAGAATATTTTGAACAGCATTGTCCTGACCTTGTGTCAACTCGTAAGGGCATACTGGCGCAACAATACCTGGATCGTCATCTTCTGCTATGTGACCTTCTTGTTCATCAACCCCAAACGAGTTAATGTCATTATGTCCTATGAGTACATTTTCTACGGCACAACTCCTCGGATTTCTTGCATCAAGGATTCCCAATGCCCATAGCTGCCTGGGACTAAAATTAGATTCGGTTGAGAGTGGATGATTGTTCCACTGGTTAACAAACTCTTCAACAGCTCGATTTATCATAGGCATGTAGGTGGTATGGAGTGCCATAAGATGGACTTCCTCATCTGGATCTAACCATTGTACATTTTCCAGGTACAAAAATATGTTGCGAAAGCGACTCACAACCACTCTGTTGACATCCCTCCACAGACGCTCGATCCTCTGATTATGCACAGATGTCCCAGTGATTATACTGCCTCGGTTTAAGCCACGTTCAGTGAGCATAAGTCTAGCAACATCTATGTTCTCAAGGCCTTGATCACTTCGCACTCTGGATGGTAGATTGTATTTTTGAACAGCTTCTCTAAAGAGCCTTGCAACAGTACAAGCTCTGTTATTGGTTGATGCTTTCAAGTAAACTACCATTCGGGAAAACCCATCAATACCACCATGTACCACTTTCCTATATGGTTGGATTAGTTTATGGTTTCCATCTATATGCCTACATGCATAAAAATAAAACAAGTCAAGTTGAGTCATTTGCTGTGAATAGCAAGTCAAGTCACAAGTCAAAAAAGTTGTAGCTCGAGTCTGACAAGTCCACGACTCTATGTCCTATGACTCGAGTGTACAACTCTGGCAAAAATGCAATTGACTGATCAAAACCTTCATAATAAACATGTGCAATCTGATAAGGATGGGACAAAAACCACAAAGGCTCTCGCTCCAGTGGCCCTTATGTTTATTTTCTATTCTGAAGTGCATACATTTTTTCAACATAGTTCACCACTGTACTCTTTTTATTAACCCTCTGAGTGGCAGCAGCACATATCACCAATTAAAGGTTAATAAACTCAACAAGAACGGCATTTGAAGCCTTCCAAAAATATTTGACATGTTCATTTGCTCAAGTTTAGCAATTCCTCTGATCAATTCCTCAACTTCCTGTTAATTGACCGATCAGAATGCTCACGAATAAGATATAGCATTCTAATTGGTTAATTAACAGGAAGTTGTGAAGGAATAGTAATTGTAAACTTACCATAGAGAATTAGGTGATCTCACGTTGTAAGTTCGTCGTGTTATAAACTGTGTATGGCGAACAGTAGAAGCAAGTGGATTTACTCTGTTAATAGATCCTCTAATCCTTTCTCCTTGTACATTCAAGCCCCTTGATCGGAGAGCCCCTTGCACCAAGCTCAATCCTATTCTAGGAGTTGTTTGCAAAACACCCCGAACATGATAATCCAGTTGTTCATCGGATAAGTTCGCGTAATTACCTTCCGTCGATAACAAACCGAGTTCATACCTTCTTCTTCTAAGAGTTCTTTCGGAAACACCTAAACATCGTGCAATGTCGGCCCATCAAAGACCAAGACTGTCTCGGAAGAAGCGTAGCTGATGTTCCTCCAACGCGTTTCCACATCGAGGCCGACCAACCTCTCCAGTACGTTGAACAGGGGGTAGTACATGTAGATTTTGCCTATCTGGAGCATTCTGATCAGCGATATGTAGTGCTGCAATGCCAAACTGAATCTTCAGAAATGATATCACTTGCAACAAATTGCGAACTAGATCGTGTAGTCTTTGTCTTTCAGGATAAGCCTGAATTACTCGTGCGTTTAGCACACTACATGACTCTTCCAATGTTTCTAATTTGGTGATCCAATACTGTGAAGACTCAACATCATAGACGTGTAACTGTTGCCTCCACGATGTCAAAAAAATTTGTGCGTCAGGCAACCAGCGAACCGCCATTTTCAATCTACATACTAATATTTCTCTCCCCCCCGGTAAGTATAAATTAATCTTTTGTATAAATTAATGTAAATCACACGAGAAGCGGCATAAATTAACGCCTTATTTTTCGAATTTTTTGTGCGACGCTTCGAATGTTATGTGCGTGCAATGTGGAATTTGTGGAATGTCAATTTGATTTCGAATATTTTGTACGCATCATTCCATGTCGCATTTCCGGTGTTCGAATATCGAATGAAAGCGTTCGAATTTTATTCGAGTGTGTCAATTTATGATATATATGTTCATAATATTGTCCCCTTTGGACGCCCATAGGATTAACAATGTGCTTATGAATTTCTACATTTATACTATATATCGTTGCACTCTACCATTAAAACAATTTTCATTGGCTTTCCTAATCTGTTTCTAATTCATCATAACCAATAAATACATCATCCGTGGGCTTGAGTTCAGCGTATAGCAGTATATGCACAAGAAGGCAATGGGGTTCTTTTGTCTCTGGGCCGACCATGCACCATATGAGTAAATTGTCGGTACGCGACAACTCTTAAAAACCTAAATGACAATATAATATTTTTTAAAATTTATACAAATCTGGGAAAAATATCAAGCATACCCCAAGATCCCAAATTCTTGACCAAAAACATCTGGCATAAGGCAAAAAGTGTAAAATCATAATCCAATATCTTACAAAAATGCTGAAAAAGCAGAGAAAAATAGCCTAAAACAATGAGGCCAGTAAAACATTTTTAAAAGGGCACTTTCAAAAAGGCTCCCACCCAACTAACTCAAATGGCCCATCCCTTAAGAATCCCTATATTATAGCAGTATGTGATTATTATACCTTTCCTTTGAACCACTTTGCTTATAATGATGGCCATCACGGGTTTTAAAATTGTCAGCAGCGAGCTCTAAGGACCACCTGTTTAAGCAAATTGCTGGAAAACCAGGATGGTCGATTACATATGTTAGTTTGTCTTCATGCTCACTTGGCGGCGGCATGGAGTTCTCAGAAAACTTGTCGAGAAATTCCACACAACTCTCTATTTTCTTGCAGCAACGACACTCTTTAGCATTCTGCAAAAGTTCAATGCTACAGTTGTCACAGCTGCACCTAAAATTACCACAAAAATACACAACTTTAGTATATAACTCTACATGAACATTTTATACCACATGCTATTTAAAAACATAAATCACAACAAATGAATGCAAAAAATTACCACGATGTTATAGGCTTAGTTCCATTCCAACGAAGTTCTAACTTTGTCATTATTTCGTTGTTTTCTTCCTGTCTTCGATGGTAGTCTTCCGGCCAAACCTCATTGGTTTGTCAAAGTAAACCTCTAGGTCTGTATTTTCTTCAATATGGCCATCCTTGCGATTGATTTTAACGCCGAATTTCTTGCTGATTCAGCCAAGCTCTGCCTCTGCGGTACTTTTTTTTTTAAATTCAAGCTCTAATAATCCCAATATCTCCAAAATTAAAAGTTTAATGCAAAAACTATAGAACTTACTAAATAACTTTTTCTGCTCTATCTTAATCATCGAAAACCTATTTTGGGTTTATAAGTTTGGAGTTTCATGACTGTGACTTATATCATACTGAAATAAAACG
The DNA here is from genome assembly GCA_963855995.1 of Muricea muricata. Taxonomy (NCBI): domain Eukaryota; kingdom Metazoa; phylum Cnidaria; class Anthozoa; order Malacalcyonacea; family Plexauridae; genus Muricea; species Muricea muricata. The sequence goes on from OY979716.1 coordinate 66,429,158, forward strand.
TTTGTATAACTCTCTTAGCCATAGCTGGGTACTATTATTTACACGCTCTTGTTGTTATTGCACTGTACCATAACACATGCTTCCAGATAGTCTTTAAGAGTCCTGTCTTGTTGCACATTGAATGCGTTACCAAAGATACTGAAAGCCCTTTTCGCAGAGGCAGAGCTTGGCTGAATCAATAGCAGCGTCTTAACCAAGGAAGACCAATGCGGGAGGGTATCTGCATGGGCCGCCCACCAAGCACCTTTGTCTTCCTCACAAGTGACTGTGACGCATCAGCTGCTGCAAGATATGTGGGAAGCTCTTCTTCCAGGTTTGCTATCTTCATGTCATTGTTGATAAAGGGGAAGTTCCTGAACTCTTCTAAAGACTGGGCATTAGGATTTAGGCTTTGAGCCTGCACAGGGCAGCAGAGATGCACAGTTTTAAATGCTCACACTATAGCATGGAACTGACCACTAAATTTCTGCTGGTAGAACTGTAGGCCAGGCTTGATACAAGCTTTTGATCGTAAAATTAACTGGCTGTAGGGTGCAGCATCACCAACAGCTATTTCCTGGGCAACAGCTGAGATATTGGGATAGTGATCAACTGCAACTGCATTAAAAACTGCCAAAAGCCGCTCATAACAACTGAATGTGATCAGTCCATCTTCTAAGTAGTAGGTGGCATTTACAAAATGCACCCCCTGCGTCAATAAGCGTGGCAAGCTCCAAGTGTAAATCCTGAAATTTCTGAGGATTGTCGACTATCTCCAGCAGATGCTCGTGACTGGAAGGGCAAATTTCTTCACTCTCCCAAAGAAAGGGCTTAACGAAACCAAAATAGATTACCACTTGGTTTAACACTTCCCACTTGCTCCACCAATGTGTTTCACTGTAGGTTTGAATGGACTGTCCAGTTTTTTCTCTACATAGAAGGCATGCATTGTAACTATGAGAAAACATTCCAATGCAATAGCAAAAAATAAACCTAGGACTTGAAATTTGGTTTTCTGTTTGGTCTGGCTTTACCATTTTGTTCTTTGCAATATCAGCCAAGCCTTTCTTGTGCTTCTTCGATTTGACATGCTTTACGATAGAACTTTTGTTCTTAGATATTATTTCATTGCAAGCATTACACCTCAATTTCTGTGAAACTATAGCAAAATGATTGTTCAGGAACTCTTTCAAACCATCCCAGGCACTTGTACCACAGCTGGTTTTACTTCCTCTATGCTGATACTTCCCTTTGTTGGTAGCAAGCTTTCAATTGCCCCTCCTAGCTTCTGGTAAATGTGATACTTACGCTTACGACTAGCTGCTTTTCTCAAAAACAATTCGTGAGTAATGCATTTAATTTTTAGCCGCATGTGATTTTCAAACACACGACCTAAAGTATACGACACTGCCGTTCCAATGCTGAGGTATATGAAGTATTTTCTGCGTAGACCTTTGTTTTGGATGCATACATTTTATATCGGTTTATGGCTGGCAAAGTTATACACACAGGTTGCTTACGAGAACATAGGTGTAGAAAAAACTTAAAAAAACATTTAAGCTAGCTGCAAAGAATTATGAAACCATTGAGACACATTGCTCCAACAATCAGCAAACCAAGTGTTCACAAATAGGTTGCATTAAAACCGACATAACGAATCTTGTTAAGTGATTTGCAAGCGTATGCGTTAATGATCAATATAAGAATTTGTTTTTTTCATCTAAAATACATGCATATTTTTATATCAAAAGAAGGCTTGTGTTATTTGTTATTCACCAACAACACATAGTCGAATCTGTAGCCTTCCTGTGTGAAATTTACAATGAGAATGGGATTCAAACCAGGACAGAGTCCATTGGATTAGCAGTCCAACACCTTAACCACTCGGCCACCTCGTCATCTGTATTGGAAAGCTACTACACATCTGCTGTTAGCAGTATTCTTACATGGCGAATACAGTAATTTCAAGTCGGGCGTTTAAATCCTTCGGCCACAGATTCTTGGGAATGCATTTTCTTCAAATAACCCAGCAAATAAGTACTTTTATTTTGTAAACATGGTGATTAGTAATCACACGCAAGGTTATCATCCTATTTACAATGAAGTCATGTTCTACTCAGAAAGTGTACCAAATCGAAACGCTTTTCTGAAAAAAGAAATCACAAGAACTCACCAGAGTTTTTAAACTGAAAGTAAATGCAACTTTGACTCTCTGTTTATCACCGTGATTCTGAATCTAGGGCTTTGTCTCTGTCATTTCTACCGTGGTGTGAGGATGGCAAAAAAGTATAAAAGCTAACGATGTGATTTTTGATTAGGTTGCCGTTGGTACCTTTCTAACCTACGCTCACAGAGCGAGACTGATTTCTGGTCTGTCGCTTCATCACGACCACTTGTACTTAAACTTGCATGTTAAATCTCTCTCAGGTCCATGAGAATGTGTTCTATTGAGAAGGTAACGTTGACGAGCTGCTTTGCGTGAACAGTTTGTCAATTTTAAAAATGAATTGAAATCCTTTAAAAAATTCTTATTCAACCAAGAAATGGGCAAAACAATACAACAATGCACCCCTCCACCAATATAACTTCCTGTTATTGAGGTGCCTCCTTCAGTGTCAATGAACTAAGTTGATGCAAAAGTTGAAAATTCAATTCGGAACAAAACGAAAATGTTTTTAGCTTTTATGGTGGCTGAAAAATTGCCATGAAAGAAAATGCTATTAGGCCCCACGCGAGATTCGAACTCACGACCTTCAGTTTACAAGACTTTCGCTCCACCTCTGAGCTAATGAGGCAAGTTTTCACATTCCGAACAATGTTATGGAGCGGTGGTTACATGTGTGTTAAGCAATTTTTAAAATTGTTACATTGTTCTTCACAAACATATCATCAAACATACATTGCTATTCAGGAGATAGTAATAAAATTCCGTTTTCAGTCTCATTAAAAATAATTTGACCAAAATGAAATGAGAGAAACAATTCGGATAGACGTTTTCCGTAACAGTATTTTAAAATTCGTAATGACAAGTAGAAGACAATATACTTCTGGTTGTTAGTCAGGTTGGCCGAGCGATTGAAGGCGCCAGATTAAGGCATGTTCAAAGTTTGTGAAGTGTTCTGGTCCACAATTGTGGGCATGAGTTCGAATTCCCCATCTGACATTGGAAACAAGTCCACGATTCAAATGCAACACCTATTTATATTTTTAGTTAAAACAAATCATTGGAAAGACTTCGGACACTATTAACGCCATCTGGCAATCAAAGTTTGTTGGCTTCAACATACCTTGTACTTCCTACTGCAGGTGAAATATTGGTTAATATTGAGTTGCTGCACTCTTAGACAACTCTTGAAACTATAAGCAATTGAAATAAGTCTACAATAGTTTCTCAATATTTTTACCAACTCTGCAAAATGCTGCTAAACACTGCCTTTTTTGCCAAATAAAGACCATAATTTGTTCTTTGTGTGTGCAAAAGAAAGTCAAAATACATCACAACACATCGTTTCCTTCCTATGTTTTTGGATCTTCTTGTTCCGCCATATTTATCTTTTCTTGTGTTACCGCTAATGTGTTGTTTCAACCGCTCAGTGCACAGCTTGCCCGGGCTTTATTTAAAACATTGACAAAATGTCTACACAAATGAACTATTATGAGAAGAAAAAATTGTCGAAAAAAACATAATGACTACACTAAACGCATCTTTTATCAGAAGTCAAATAAACAGGATAGAGCCAGAGATGTGCTATTATACGAACATCGACAACTACCTCTTAAACACTATGAGAGGACAAAAAGAAAGTACACTTAGCAAAATGATGAGTATTAAGACACCAGAATTGTGGAAACAAGAAAAAAGAATTCATTCTAGAAGGGCACACAACACTGGTTTGTCAACAGATGAGCAATTAGTTTCTGTGCAGGTAACAAGTGCTTACTTTCAATGGAATGACTGTGAAAGAGCTAAGAAGTGAAATTAAACTTGAAAACTTGCAAATTAAAGAAGGTCTTTCTAAGCTGAAGAAGGCTGAACTTGTTAGAATACTTCATTCTATTTAATTAATAATTATTCTTGCTTGCACAATATTTTACTCAGTCAATATGAATTGCACTAATGCATTTATTTTGTGTTACACACAACATCCTTATCACAAGCCTTTCTCTGAAGTTCAATAATGATTTTTTCCTTTGGTATTTCCTTTGGTATCGAAGGTCCCATCTCAACTTTCCATTGTTAACAATAAAAGCACTTTTCTACAAAGCTTAACTTTGTTTTATTCCCAAGTGGAAATTTCAACACTATGCCTTGTCCTAGTTCATCTAAGTAATAATGCCAGTAAAAGGGCATTTTAAATCTTTCAAAGTCATTTTTTTCATACAGCATAAATTTGCAATCTGGACTTTCTTGCCCTTTGCCTTGAAAAACATGGCGAACAATGTCATGGTCCATGTCTATTGTTGCAATAAATGGAACATGATGGCATTTTTTTTTTAGTATTCCAAGCACTGCTTTGAGCAATAGAACAATAGCTCTTGCAACACGACAAGCATTTATACATGGCACAAGATAACTTCTATTAAAGAGAAAGAATTTTAATATTTACTTGTATTGTATACAAACCTCCACCTAATCCCACCCTAACTAGGCTTGCACTCACTGATACTGTGGACAATCCAGTGCTGAGAAAATATATGGTTTATTGGCATATATGGCATTTTATAAGATATTCAGGTTTGTAATCATTATTTTACCATAATAAATTACATTAAAATATTAAGTTAATAGTCATAAATGCATTCGATAATTGAATAAAGAGTATAGACTACATGTAAAACAAACAAAATAATGCTTGCCATTTTCATTTTTGGCCCGCTAATCACTCACTCTACGGAATATAGATTTCCTCCACTACATCATTTTGTTTCTCGTTTTTTTTATCGTTTTGTCCTCTTTTGTCCTACAGAACTCAAGCTGTTTAAAGCCAAGTAATTAACTCTTCTAATCTTGTCAAGGATGGCAAATCTTATATTATTTCTTCTTTTATATTCTTATAATATAAGAAGATTGTTTTTGAATGAATTTCTTCTTATATTCCCTTTTAATTTTTGCAATATTAAAAATGAATTCCTTAAGTTCTTTTGCTTCCTTTGTGCATTATATACTATGTCTATACTACCCACTACATCTCCATTCAGTTACATATGCACCATTTTAGGGGGGTGAATTAAGAAACTGGGTACCACTCGGTTAAATAAATAATTATATAAATTAACTTAAAGTTTTTAGTTCTGGAAAACATAAAAAAGTGGAAAAAGTTTTTGAATTTTGTGTAGCGGCCGCAGCTTTTATTCAGATAAAGAGGGCGCTGAAACTTTATACTTGTTGGAAAGCAACCCAAAAGTCAGAAAAGTGTTTATATTCTCTTTATATAACTGTCAAACTACAAACAAACATACAAAAAACAGATGAATACATCGTCACGAACTAGAACAAAGGTAGATATTCACTATAATACAAATAAGAAAGAAACTTACGACTAATGGGCTAGTAAAACCGCTGACCTATCCTAAAGCCAAGATGGCATTACATGGCTCCCCCATACGGTGAAAGGCGTATGTTTACTATAATCAACGATGTTTCTGTAAAATAGTTCTAACGTTTCTTATCTGTCAGCAGGCTCCTCTTCGGGCTTGTTCCCCAGGTCTTCGTTTCTTCTGTAGAGAAGAATTATCTTATTGATGGGTCTCTGTAAATTCACTACAGGCCACTGATTTCTTGGAACGTTTTCTTCACGTAAAACAAGAATGTCTCCAACTTCGAAATTTCGGGAAGCATTATTCCACTTTTGTGGTGAAGTTTGACTGACGTTATACTCTCTTTGCCATCGTTTCCAAAACTGCTCTGCTAATTACTGCACTCGTCGCCACCTTCTTCTAGAATATAGATCTGGCGTAGAAAATTTACTGGGCGGAGGTAGTACAACTCTGGACTTTAAGGTCAATAAATGATTTGGCGTGATTGGCTCTAATGCATCTGAATCAGCGAGGTTCTCTACTGAAAGTGGGCGACTATTCACGATATTCTCTGCTTCGGTCATTAAGGTGCGCAATGCTTATCAAGTCAAGTTGCAAGCGGTGATCAAAGAGTATACCTGCCAAGACTTGTCGAACTGTCCTGATGGATTGCTCCCAGACCCCACTCATGTGGGATGCATGAGGCACGTTTTCTTTAAATTCGATCCAACCGCAGCCTTGTGATAGAAGAAAGTTATTTACTACGTCATTGTTAAGTTCTGCTAGAGCCTTTTTTAGTTCGTTTCTTGCTCCCATGAAGTTCGAGCCTTGATCGGAACGCAGCTGCCGAACTTTCCCACTACGACTGATGAATCTCTGTAAGGCGTTGATGAAAGAATCCGTCCCCATGGTATTTAACGTTTCAAGATGAACACAGTGCGATGCTAGGCAGGTAAAGATAAGTCCCCAATGCTTAAGTTGTTTTCGACCTTCCTTGATAATCCATGGGCCAAATACATCCATTCCCATGTAGGTAAATGGGGGACTTGGGTTGACACATTCTTCTGGAAGGACCGCCATCTTTTGAACACCGGACGTTCCACGAAGTTTGACACTTGACACATTTGGCGATAAACTTAAACAGAGCTGAACGTCCATTTATGATCCAATATCCGGCTTGTTTGATGGCATTGTGTGTCATCCCGCGTCCTTGGTGTCTTTGTACCTCACTATGTATTTGCCGTATAAGGAGTGTCGTGATATGGCTGGGTGTTTTTCTTCAAATGGCAGTGTAGCTTTACGTAGTCGACCACCCACATGGAGAATACCTTCGTTGTCGAGAAATGGGTCTAATCTGTAGAGTGAACTGGAAGCTTTGATCCTTTGGTTTCTCCGTCGGGTTCTCTCACGTTCGTTGCTCTCAGCGTCCCTGCGTTTTATGCTTTGTAAAATTTCTATTTCTTCTTTAAAGTAACGTCGTTGTAGGGATTTTAAAATGACGACTTCAGCTAGACGTAACTCTTCTATGGTAATACTCGAATCGCTGGTGTTCGTATCGTTTTTTCTCCAGTCTCTTTTTTCCTAATAAGTCTCTGGATGCGAGCTATGCCTCTCTTAAGACTCTGCAAAGAGGAGAAGTTGTTGAAATGTTCAGTTTGGATGACCTTTGACGAGCTTTTTTCAGTAGCGACTTCGCCGACTAAGATGAAAGCTTGCTCGTTCTTCACCTCTTCATCGTCCAGTTGCAATTTTCTGATCGATTCTGAGTTTAAGAAAGTTGTTTTCACGTTCCGTAGGAAATGTGGACCTCTTAACCATTGTTCATCTTGCACTACTCCTTTGATGTAAGTCCTCGTGAAGCCTTATCAGCTGGATTTTCGTTGCCAGGAACATGATACTATTGGCCTGGTTCAGATCGGTCTCAAATGTGTTGGACGCGGTTTCCAACATAGGTATGGAATCTTCGAGCATCATTATTGATATAACATAGAACGACTGTTGAGTCAGTGTAGTATAGTTGTTCCATGCTATGATAAGCTAATTCCTTCGTCAGCATAGAGCTTACATTTACCGAGATGACTGCCGCCGTGAGATCCAAGTGGGGGAATGGACATCGCCTTGATAGGGGCTATGCAGACTTTCGCCGTAAAAAAACTAACGTGGATCTGTCCGGAAGCGTTGATGAGATGTAGATACGAGACTTCTTTGAGGCCCTTTTCGCTGGCATCAGAAAAACTGTGAACTTGTACTTTAACTGGTTCGCCAAATCCAGAAGGTTTGAAACATCGGTTCATCTTCAAGTTTCCTATCAGTGGTAATTCAGATCTCCACTTTTGCCAACGATAGTAAGTTTCATCAGATACTCGGTCATCCCAACCGATGCTGTCACAACACATATCTTGAAGGATCTGCTTCCCGACCAAGATAACAGGTGACGCTATTCCGAGGGGGTCGTAAACAGAGCTTATAGTTGACAATATTCCACGGCGAGTGCAAGATTTATCTTTCAGTTCTATTCTAAATCCAGATGTATTCGTTTCCATGCACCAAAAAGTACCCAAAGACCTTTGTACTGGTAAAATATCGTGGCGTAGATCGAGATTCTTTAATGTCTTTGCACGATCTTCTGGAGGAAGAGCTCATAATATTTCTTTGCTATTACTGGCGAATTTGTGAAGTCGTAGTTGAGATGCCGTGCACATTGCTTGGGTTTTCTTGACGATGGCAATCGCGTTATCCGGGGTATCGAAGGACGTTTGACCGTCGTCGACATAAAACTCCTTCTCTAGGAAGTTCGCAGCTTCTTAACCATGGGTTTTGCAACCCTTCTCTGCTGTTGCTGACACCCCTGGCGAGGATACTGCGCCAAACAAATGTACGTTCAGGCGATATTCTACAATCGGTCTGTCGAGGTCGTTGTTCTCAAACCAAAGAAATCTTATGAAATCTAGATGTTCTGGATTGACGAAAAAACTGTGGAACATTCATTCTTGCAAAAGCGAGATAAAACTCCTACCAATGCGTTCACCCAATCGGGGCCTTGTAGAAGGTGCTGGTTGAGGGATTGTCCATGAAAGGTAGCACTGATATCGAAAACCACGTAGATTTGATCGGGTTTCCTTGGATGGTACACTTCGAAATGAGGGAGGTACCAAACTTTTCCAGGTGATGTTTTAAGCTCTTCCTTTGGTACATGGTTGGCATGCATCCGGTCGAACACCTTCTGCATAAACTCAAGATAATCACGATGTCTTCTAGCATCCTTTTTAAGTTTCTTCAGGGAGATTAGCCTTTTTAGACACTGTTCGTAATTATTGGGTAGAGAGATACCTTCGGTTCTAAATGGAAGTGGCATTTCCCAGTTTCCGTTGCTGTTTTGGTGAATACCGTCGCTCAGGAGATGGGTGAAACATTGATCTTCGACTGATTCAACTTCTTCAGTTATACGCACTGTGCAACTATAATGTAGTTCATTGTAGTCCAGTTGCATCATTTCCCGAATTTGTTGTGGCGAGGTGGTGTCTTTTCTGTTACATTTAGTAGCAAAGGAGGCAGTTGAATTGTTCTCGAAATTGTTATGTGATGGAACGTCGAAGAATGCTTAGTGTTCTTCTTCGCATACGGTGATTCGGTTGACGACAGCACAAACTTGATCTTGAATGGCCTCTAAATCTTCACCAGTATGACCAATGATCGTCCACCCAAACTTATATTCTTCGGCCCACGGTTCTTCTTCTTTTCCATAGATGATGCGAAGGAGTTGGAAGGCAGTAGGAACATTTTGACCAGTTAGCATTCCAATTTCTAGGTCAGGTCGGTAGTGTAGGTGCCGGCTTATCTTTTTCAGGTGTTCACAATTTGACGCCGTTTCTGGCGTGGCAATGTCAAACTGACTGGCTGGAATACTCTCGCAAGAGTAAGCGTATGGGATTTTCATGGGTTGGTGTTGACCTTCGATATCTTGTATGCATAGACTATTTACTTTCTTAGTACAAACGGTACTGGTACCTAAGATGGTATTGATTTCGAGATTGACGTCTTGCCCTTCTATTCAAAGCTGGTCAAGGAGTGCATCAGTGATGAAGACATCCGTGGATTGGTCGTCCAAGACAGCGTATGTTGGGACTCTGGTCGATGGATCATCTTGATGAAAGACTTGAAGAAGTACTATCCTAGCACAGGAACGTGACTTTTGATTAAGGCGGGAGATTCTTGCACACGCGTTTGTCGTTTGTTCATTCGCAAGTTGGTTTGAATGTTCTAGCAAATTATGAAGAGCTGTAGCATGTTCTCGTAGACAGATTTTGCAGAACGATTTGTCCTCTTTGCAGCTCCTTGCAATATGTTGGTCTAAATTAAGACAATTAAAACAAAGTCTGTTTCTCATCACGAATCCTTTACGTGCGTTGAAGCTTAACTTTTGAAGCTGTTCACAATCCTTTGTAGCATGTGTAGTTTTCTTACGATAAAAACAGTGTGTTAAGTTTGTGTTATCTTCTGGTTTTTGCCTTTCATCAGTGTCTTCATTGGATTTGGACATCAAGTTTACCATGGGAGAGTCTCGGTTATGGAAATGTGTAGTTGGTTTCGTTGGTTCTTTTAGGTTGGTTGAACTGAGGATTTTTGGAATGTTCATTCTTTCTGCGTGGTACTTTACGGTTGCAGCAAATTCCTTGAAGAAAGGGAATGCATCCTTTCCTTCCTCTCTTTGAAGTTTGACTATTTTGTCTGACCATTTTGATTTGAACCAGGCGGGTAACTTTTCAACTAACACCTGGATCTGCGATGCAAAATCGAATACTTTTAGACTCTTAATGTGTTCTGAAGCAATTACAACCTGTTGCAGAAAATCACTGAACTCCTCCACAGCTATGGGATCATTGGGATTGATCTTTGGCCAAGTGCTTATTCTTTTCTCAAAATCAGCTCCAAGGATAGCATTGTTACCAAAACGGTCTTTAAAGATAGTGCGAGCATGCTGATACGCTTTCTCTGGGTCTTGAACTATATAATGGAGTTGTTCCTCGGTACTTTTTGCTTTGCCATGTTCTTTGTTCTGGTGTAACAGGCATTGATCCAATCAAAGCATCAAAGGCAGTTTGCCACAGGAAAAACTTAGTTTTGTCCTTTTCATCTCCTCTGAAGACGCTCAGTGTTGCTTGTGGAAGGCAATGTAGTTGGCTCATCTTGATAAACATTTCGGCCAATTCGATCGAATTCCTTTTTTCTTATGCTTTGCAAGGGATAAACAGAGGTGGATTTCCAGCAAACCCTGTTGTACCAGGGAGTTTGGTATACCTATTGGTTGGGACACGCCTGGCATTTTTGCATGCGAAAACGCTAGTTTAAAGTGTAACAATTTTTTTGCCACCGCGCGTCAAAATTCGAAAGCTTGGTAGCGAATTTAATTCTTGAAAAATGCCTTAAATTATCGAGTTATTCCTCATGCGCGTTTTCCTGGAGGGTTATCTGATGGTAATAGGGAGATAGACGGTTTTTCGAGGATCAAAATGATATCAATATTGCCATGGTTACACGCAATGTTTTTTTGCTGGAAGGCTTCTTGTTCTAGGCATTTCGCGCAATGGCGACTTTTTGTACGATGTTGTAAAAATGTGACAACTTCGGCTTGTATAGGCTTCTTCGTTCCGGCTTCTTTTCATTTAATTTTTGTTGCCTATACAAGTTAAGACATCTATAAAAATTTGTATGTTTTTTGTTTTTCGAAAAATGTTAGTAAAACATAGAAAATGGCTTTTACAAAGGCATGAATTTTGGCGAATTGTGAATACAGGCGCAGGAAAAGGTTCGGCACGTTCACGGTTAAACAGAAGGATCAAAAAGCAAAAAATACTACTCAGAAACCTAAGCGATTGCTCCAAAAGGTAGGAAATGTGTAATATAGTTTGTATTTCTTGTGATAACGTTTCTGATTTTAATATTGTTTTTCCATAAAATTTCAAGTAAACATATCACAATATATTATTCATCAAAGAAGAACTCATATATTTTTGTGTTGATGAATTTTTTTTCGCCTGTTAAAGTGCCTAGGTTTGTTTAAGTTCAGAAAATCTGCTATCTAAAAGTAGATTTAGTATATATAATGCTATATTTTGTGCATATATATATAGTGTTCATATGCCACATTGGGTTTTAGTATAACCACTACACCAAGCTCAATGACATGGCCCAGGTCAATGATCATTAAAAATTTCTGCCAGACTAAAATTAAGAACTTTCTGAAAGAAAATAAAAATAGATGTAGTTGGTTATGATATGTTTGTGCTATGTTGGTGATTTATAGGGCTATAACATTTTGCACTAATCCACCTGACAGGCAAGCTATAAGTACAACATGGCCCAACCCAGAGTAATGAATTTATTATAAATTGATAGATGATTATTAGCAAAGAGAAATTGATGGGTGATGATTGCCGGGAGAGATTTTGTTAATAGTGAACAATATGGGCTATATATTTATCGAGAGTTATATATTATTAGTGGTACACCTGTTGTAGAAATCTACATTTGAAAGGACTGTTTAGTAGACATCTGCATTTGAAAGGACTGTTTAGTAGACATCTGCATTTGAAAGGACTGTTTAATAGTCAGCAATTAAAGGTGATTTTGTATAAAGCTTGACATAGTACAGAATATTGTATATATTGTATATATTGTATATATTGATATTTTTCTGCTATTTATACAATTTCTTATATAATTGTGCTATGTGAGCCAAATTAGTAATTCAAGAATTATAAGAAAAATTGTGCACAGCAAATTTCTTTTCAAAATATATGATTAAAGTTCTGATTTCTAATCATCTTATCTTTGCCAAATTTTAGTGGGTTGAACAAAACACCTGAAACATGATATATTTGATAGGTTGGTGACATACATGCTATAACATTTATCATGTGACCAAACTAACATTCTGCTTGTGTTATTTAGATTGTTTCCACCTGCCTGTATCAGCTGACATGACAAGTCATAAATCATAATTAGGGCAGACATTGTGTGCTCTTCCCCATGCAGATATTTGGTAGATTTTAACTATATTATTACCCACCTATATAAGGTTTATTATACAAACAAGTTATAAGTTTTCACAGGAAGGTCAGGGTTTTGCACTTCAAACGATTAATGAACCTATATGTGTCACATTGTATTAGGGTGTAATTGGTCAAATTAGTTAAAACTTTTTTTGTAGTTTGCCTAAGCCGTTGAGCAACAAATTCCCCTTGGCAAGTAAAATTGGTTTCATAGTGGGTAATACTGAACATGTCCCCACTACTTCATTACACATAACTGAATTATACATAATAGACTATTACTTTTACTTGTCAATGGAAGCCTATGGATACTAACTGTTTGAAACATTGAGTCCAAAGCAAACTATGACAATATATGAATTTAAGACAATTTATTCAGTATTTAATTTTAAATTTACAAAGCTTGTAACCATTGTGTAAATTACAGTAATTTACTATATAAAATAAGAAACAATTTTGCTTTTTATCTTTTGCTGGTCTAATTCACACCAATGATATAGAGTATTATACATGGCTGTGCAGAAATACCAGATGTATTTCGAGTGTTGAACATGATATCATGAGAAATATCATGTTCAACATGAGAAATAAATCTGGTATTTCCAAGCACCTGTGTATTTTTCTGTTTATTATATAAACTACAGGTTTTCCACCAATATAAAATGAACAGAAGCTATGATTGGTGATTGTTTGAAAAGCGATAATTTTCACATGTGAAATCATCATAAATAATCTCACATGTGAGATTATCAGTTTTATCAGTGACCGAATTCCTTATAGGGCACTGTACTTTGTGTGGTGGGCTATAATAATATATGTACACCCTAACTAACAAAGCATCAGTTGTTGTATGACGAAACTGTTGAGACTTACACGATGAGAATGTCTTTCATAAAATCTTTCTGCTTTTATATTGTGTATTGCTATGGCCATACTGTTTGATACAAATTCATTCTTGTACTAGTTTAGTAGCTAATGTATTACAAGATAGAATATTGTTTTCATATTTCTTGTGATCACTTCCTGACAAGTAAAAACTTGTAAACAAAGTATCCAATTGTGTACTGTGACACGACAAGAAGATTTTGGCAAAATTTGCCAGCATTCAGCCATTCACTGCAATTGTGACTGTCCACTACTCTACTCTCTCCAATACATAATCGAAGAAGCCTTTACAGAAAAGGAAACGTGGCATGGAAAATTGTCCTGCTGTAGCATTTGTACAATACTTTCTTAAAAACTTAAATCCCTTCATCTTCCTTGCCATAGTATTGTGCTTCTCTTGTCTTATTGTAATTTGCGATTTCGTGCAAATAAAATTTGTTCGCCATTTTGAATCAATAAGGAGGAATACTTGGTGTAAGCTGAAGTTATTGGATATTTTTTGCGGAATAACCGCTGGATTTGCGTACAGGCGAACTAGCGATTTCGCATTCAAAAATACCAGGCGTGGGACTGTTATTATGGGGGGGTTCTTGTTGTGATTCACTTTCTTTGATCTTGGGTGCAGGTGAGGCTGGAATGTTTTCTCCACATGGGTGGCGACGGCCGCAGGGATATAACTTGTTGGTAAAGGTATGTTCGTCGGGTTTGTTAAAATGATATCTTCATCTACTGCTTTCTGGTATATGGCTTCTTGTGCATTGATTGTTTCGAGCTCTTGTTGAAGTTTCAGTTGTTCTAACTTTTGTTGTTGTTCTCAGTGGCGAATCCAGGGTAAGTCAAAATAAACTATTGCAGCTCAATTTTAAATTCAAAATAACTTTATAGCAATCTCATAGGTTATGAATTTCAAAAGAATAAAATCTAACCAATGAAGTTGCTTTGAAGGTATTTTTAAATGTAAATATATCCTAGAATGAGCTGTGGTAATTTATTTTAACTTACGCTAGATCCGCCACTGGTTGTTCTGTGATAGTGGCAGAAAATTTCATCTTTTCTCGTAGGGCAGCCTTTTTAGCTTGCATTTCGACTAGGTTCTCTTTGTACGAGGCAACACTGGATGATGACTTATGGGATGTTCTTGATCTGTGAGACCTTTGCCATGACTTAGTGTTTTGGGATCTCAGCGATTCAACTTTGACGTTTTCTATTTGCTAAAGCCGGTCCCAGGCAAACCATTTTCCATGTCTCGATAGATTTTCTTGTCGATAACTAGCATGTTGAGCTTGTAAGGGATCTTGTCATAAGGGAATCTATTCATCAAAACTGTGAATGCCTCTATCTGCGGTTGCTGTGATAGCAGTAATACCTTGTTTGATTTCATCGGAATCGGTAGATGAATGTATTAAAGCTTGAAATGGGACTAACTCAATGCTGAATCTTTTTTCATTTTCTAGGGCCAGTGTTCTTTTTAACCCAATGTCGTTTTCAGTCTCCTTCACAGTTGCTGCACTGATTTTCCTCTCTTCTGTAACAATAGGTTCTGACAGCTCAGATCTTTCTTCATATGAATCACTAGGTTCTTCCCTTTTGTGAGACATATTTACATACAAAATTGTTTCAATTGGTTTAGTACACTAGTCTTTGACTGTAGCGGCCGCAGCTTTTATTCAGATAAAGAGGGCGCTGAAACTTTATACTTGTTGGAAAGCAACCCAAAAGTCAGAACAGTGTTTATATTCTCTTTATATAACTCTCAAACTGCAAACAAACAAACAAAAACAGATGAATACATCATTACAAACTAGGACAAAGGTAGATTCACTATAATACAAATAAGAAAGAAACTTACGACTAATGGGCTAGTAAGAGCTATGACAAACCAACTGAGCCAAAATAAACCGTAAACTAGAACAATACCACTTAAAAATTGTGAAAACATGCAAATCTACAATGTTTTTTCTTCTTCCCGCCTCTCGAGTCAACAGTTCGCGCTAGACAGTAAGCGTCCTAAAACCACTGACCTATCCTAAAGCCAAGATGGCGTTACACTTTGAGAGAAGCGATATAAAAACTAGATGCAACGATGTAAAGGTAACAATAGAGTACAAAATATTACTTATAATGTATAACTTCAGGAATAATCAAATATTGTTTGTTAATAGTATATCAACTTTATCATTGTGACTGTAAGCAAAAACACCGGGCTTATAAAACATTCATATATGCTGCTTTTATTATAGGTTTAAGGTCAAAACGATGGCAATCGTTGCATGTTAAGTGAAAACAATCACTTAGGAAATTTGTAAACAAAAATAATTGCCTTTTCCAATGCGAAAATGAGCAATACAATAGTTTCTAGTGAAACGGAAAATGACAATCTGGTCGATTTACAAGAACATCAAGCTGAGCTCGCTGACAGAGTTCCCCCCAAGAAACATGGAAAACCTGTTAACCCTATTTGGAATGATGTGTTTGACCAAGAAGATGTACAATGCATCCAAAGCCCTAATAATGCTGTTTGTAGGCATTGCAAGGAGTCTGTACAACACCATCACAAAAAGCTTTCTGTTGAAACCCATTTGCGCAAATGCAAACCTTTCAAAAAGATTATGATGGACATGGCAGTGTGTGATCGTCCTGAATACTGAAACAATGGGGTCTGTGGCACATCCAAGAAAGCAAAAATTGCAACCGCAAGTTCCAAAAATTGCTACTGCAAGTTCAAGAACGTCACTAAGATCATTTGCTTTCCTCATTTAAACACCACAGAGCAGAAGTTCAATCAAGAGATTGCTATGCTCTTTTAATGTACAGCAACAAGCTTCGCACGCATTAAGGACCCCCACCTACTTTGTGCTCTTCAATTATTAGGACCAGGGGCACGGTCACCAACAAGAAAGCAACCAGCTGATGACAGTGCAGGTGGTCTGCTAGAGACCTGTTATCAGAAAGTCAAGGCAGAAGTGGACAAAGTGTTATCTGCAAACAAACAGTTCATTCGCATCACAAGTGATGCATGATCCACTGTGTTGAACAAGCCGTTAGTCAACTACAGGGTGAGTAAAAAAAACTAATGCTCTTTCAAATTCAAATTAGCTGCGAATTTCATTACGGTGCATTCCCATGGGTTTACAGTGAACAGATCGTGATTTAGTACACAGTACGTAAACCAAGTCTGACAATTCTTGCACGGCTAAAATTACACTGGGAATTAGATTTTGTTTTAGATCAACATTTGTCAAATTGCAAGAATCAATGCGGCTAGTTTGAATTTCAATAGTATCAGATTTTTTACTCATCTTGCACTGACTGTGTACTTAGTCACGATCTTTTCTCTGTATACCTATGGGAATACTTAAAGTTCCGCAATGAAATTCGCGGCTAATTTGAATTTGAAAGGGCATCAGTTTTTTTTTACTCACCCTGTATATGGCTGAGCCCAACAAAGTCTGTCCACACCGAAGACCAGGCTCATGATGCAGAATGGCTTGCCAAAGATATCCTGAGAGTGATAGATGCTATTGGCAACGACGTGGTTGGTTGTGTAACAGATAATACGACTGCAGATAAGAAAGCTTGGGAGAAATTAGAAGAAAAGTACCCAAATGGCTTTTTCCATGGTTGTGTGTCTCATCGACTCAATCTTTTGGTCAAAGATATTTTTGCAGCTAAAAAGAAGCAACAGGAAGGTGGTGGTCCACTCCAGTATCCTGCTGATTATCCATTTGAAGACCTAATGACTTTTCCCGCGGACTGCAAAAAAGTTGTTTCTTTTTTCTACAACCACCATGCCCCATGGAGCAACTAAAAAAGGCTTTGAATTCATCCAAACTGGGAAGTCTAGTATGTCCAGCACCGACTCGTTGGGGCGCAATCCAAGGGTGTTTCAAATCATTGCAAGCAGGTGATAATGACCTTAACAGATTGGTATCGCAGCACAATTTTGTCACAACTGGAAATGTCAGTTGAAGAGAGAAACGTGCATCCCATTAAAAACATCATTACTGCACCTGATTTTGTCGCAAAGCTAGATGAATGTATCAAGATCCTTGAACTGATTGATATGCTCATCAAGGTCTTCCAGAACGACAGGCGTACCTTGTTCAGCTGTCTACAAAGCGTTCCTTGATCTAGAAAACAAGATGAATGGGCTGACAAATATCGCAGCAGAAAAGAAGAGCTACCTGGTCAAGCGAGTCAAGAAGCGATTTGATTTCATGTAAGGTAACGCACACGGCGTGGCATACTTGTTGGATCCTCGTTATCTCGGAGAAAAGATGTCACACTCACTTCGCAAGAACGTCGAAGATTTTATTTTTAACTTTCCTACAGCTGACGGCAGCTCATGCAATGAAAGAAAAGAAAAATTGGGCCAAGAGTACACCTCCTTTCATATTGAAGCACTAAAGGAAAGAGAGCAGAATGGATTTCGTTATAAGATGATCGGAAATTCCCAAATGGTGTTGCAGTGGTGGCTGGCAGATGGCACTGACTGGCCATTGCTACAGAGTCTAGCGCTCAGAGTTTTCTCAATGGCCGCGTCCACTGCATCAGAAAGGAATTTTTCAACATTTGGTTTTGTTCATTCAAAGCTTGGGGAGGGGGAGGGGGAGGGGGAGGGGGAGGGGGAGGGGGAGGGGGAGGGGGAGGGGGAGGGGGAGGGGGAGGGGGAGGGGGAGGGGGAGGGGGAGGGGGAGGGGGAGGGGGAGGGGGAGGGGGAGGGGGAGGGGGAGGGGGAGGGGGAGGGGGAGGGGGAGGGGGAGGGGGAGGGGGAGGGGGAGGGGGAGGGGGAGGGGGAGGGGGAGGGGGATAAAGGAAATTTCCGAAAGATTTCTCGTAGGGAAATCAGCTCAGTAAAGAAAACGTTACCAAAAAATCCTTATTCAATGAGTGCCAAGATACTTCGTGAAGCTGGAGTCACATCAAGATCCAGAGCTGTACGGTGGAAGATCTTAAGAAGCATTGGAAAAGTTACAAAGCCAACTATTAAACCAACTATTAAACCACCACTGAAACAAAGACATAAGCTGGCATGCTTGGACTGGGCAAAGTCATGCATGAAAACCAATTTCGAAAATGTTTTGTTCACTGTGAGTTTTGGGCAACTGTGGATGGTCCAGATGGTTGGATGAGTGACTGGCTACTCAATGGTACAACGCCACAGAGCAAAGATCAGGTGGCAACAAGGCGGTGGGGAGGTGTAATGATTTGGGCGGGAATCATTAATAATCAAATTGTGGGCCCTTCTCGTGTACCCGATGGGGCTACGATGTGTGTTAAATCGTTAAAAATAAATTAATTTAATGTGTGCTATGTCGACTTCCTAAAAAAATTTCCTTCCTTGGTATAAGAAACAACCACTAGCATTAGAAAGATGATCTTCATGCACGACAATGCCTCTTCCCTCATTACACTTGGGAGGCGTTAAACAAATTTGGGTTTAAGGAAGCTCGTTTGATGCTGTGGCCAGCATGTTCACCTGATCTCAACCCCATCGAGAAACTTCTGGTCAGTACTAAAGCGCAAAATATACGCAGATTGCAAGCAATACTCATCAATGAATTGTCTGCGGGAAGCAATTCAAAGCTGTGCAGCTGCTGTAGACAAAGACGCCATCAAAACATTAACAAACTCAATGAACAATAGGCTTATTAAAGTGATGGGTGCAAAAGGGGGTTATGTTCATTACTAACCATTAGAACCAGTGTGTTTAATGCAAGAGAAAGATTTGGTTTTAATTGACTGTTATTGAAATATATGTTGTCTGGATTTTTAGTTCATCTGAGGTAAACTATCCACATTGTATATGTGATCAGTGCCTAGTGTACAGTTTTAAAAAGTTTAGATTAAATAATGAGCGGGTTTTCATATTTATTGCATAGTGGTTATTTTCGTAAATTTTGAGTCTAAAGGGAAAAATACTCAATAAAATTAAAATTATCCTGTCAATTGACTCCAAAATTGCTGAAAATTCCAAGAATTCAATAAATTCTATGTTGTTGTTGTCTCATTGTCATAGTTTCAATGCTTTTTGAGATATCGCAGATATTCACATTAGCATAATAATTATTAACAGGGTGTAATCCAAAAGACTGGCATTTCCAGTAATGATAGTCTAGTAAACTGAAGGTCGTGAGTTCGAATTTCACATGGGTCTTGTATCTTTGCAAGTGCAACTTTGATTCAGTGTTTATCGCTGTGATTGGGAATCTAGGCCTTTTGGTCTGTCATGTCTACCTTCATGTGAGAGATTGGCAAAAGCGTTTGAAAGCTAATGCAGGGATGGTTGATTGCATCGCGATTGTTAGGATTCCACCCTATGCTCTCACAGGAAGACAGATTTCAACACCGTTGCGTTAATGCTTGAATGCCAACTTAAATGAGAGAAACAATTTGGATAGATAGTATTTAGGTAAAACGTACTTCCACCATATTTTAGGTTATGGTCAATTTGAATAGTAACTATACGAATTTGTTTGGCGAAGGTAAAATTGGGCGAAGGCGTCTAAGGTAAAGCGTTATGATCAGTTGCTTGCTCGACACACAAATGTATTGCCTCATTAGCTCTGGGGTACAGCGGTGTTTTTCCATGCCTTTGTTTTCTAATGAAATTCAAATCCTAATGTAGTTTAGTAAAAAAACATCGGTCATCTTTTACATGTTTTGCTTTACATTTGTAATTGAGGTGTTCTGTCCTTTAGTGTTTGTTGTGTGATTTGAAGATAGCTACAATTTACGTCGAATCAATTTTTTGGTTAAAAATAAACCTCCTTCGAGCCGAATTTGAACCAGTGACCAGTGACCAAAACACCAAAAACCCAGTGACCAGTGACCAGTTTCTTGGAAATTAGATTGAATAAGAAAATGTGTTGGGTTTTTTGTTTTTCCCCCCAAATAATCACCTATGAAATCACACTAAAACAATTATTTGCCTCAGGCTCGGTGGTTATTGTTAAATGAAAACATCGACTTTGTCTTCGCCCTACTCAACGATAATCACCCGGCCTTCGGCAAAAAATTGTTAATTATTTCTGTTTCCATATTTATACTGACATTTTGTAAAGGGCCCACTGTAATTGGTGTTAAGCTGTTGTAATATCCCAGCTTCTTTAATGCAATTATTGTACGATGTTTGGAAGCGAAGCACAATAAGTGACCTACGGAATACATCCTTCTTGCAACTAACAACTGTAGATTCACATGTAGATTTATGTTGTTTATTCCAAACCACATGTGTTTCTCATGTGATTCAGATGTCCTTCACATTTGGCCAAATGTGATTAACATGCTGTTCAAATGTGATAAACACGTGAGGATATTATCTATAGTTTCGAACAGTAGCATTTAATTTGTTGCATTCTTAATCTTATGCGTGATTAATTTATCTAACCTTTTTTAATCACAAGCAGTAAATTGGTTACCTGTTTAACCAATTATAATTTGGTAAATATGGTTTACAGTTGTTCTGCTCGTGAACGAGAAGGCTCTCCATCCCTCAACGACTGTCTTGATATTGGCCCTCTGCTCCAAAACAAGCTTTGGAATGTCCTGGTACAAGGACGTTTTCATCCAGTTGCTCTTACTGGTGACGTGAGAAAGATCTTCCTACAAGTACATATTGCCAAGGGAGATCGTGATGCTTTATGTTTTCATTGGTTGCGTTCTATCAATTCAAACGAGGTCAAAACCAAGGGAACACAACAGTCTGCTACTTGCTTGTGTTTCATGTAAATAAATAAAGTCATTTACTTACTACTGTCTGTGTATTGAAATATGTGCGATTCCACACCGCTCCATTAGTAATTAGAAAAAACAAATTATTACCTAAAGCGATGAAATGGGTAAAAAATATGAGTATCATATTTGCATTTCAAAATTTTAATTTCAAATGTTTACCACAGTAATTAACATAGCAGGCGCAGCTGCATGAATGTCAATTTGCTGAATGAATTAGTTATTTGCCTTCGTTACTATATGTCAGATGGCGGGAAAATATTGCAAAACAACAAGAATTTATATCCCACAGAGATGTTAAGCTTAAATCAGCAAAAGGTTGAAAGATTAGTTGACAAAGGATACAATGTATTTATAACAGAAAAAGGCGGATGTGGAAAGTTATTTTTCCTTTGTTACATAATATAGTTTCATAAACATGTTCCACCAAGCAATGGCTCCATTCCTAGCAACCTGCTACATTGAAATATTCTGAAGTTTCACTCCCTGTTTCCTTTCCCCCTTCGTAAAACTCTCGGAATTCATTTGGCAAATCGACATTGATGTAGCTGTGCCTGCTATATTAGAGAGTTTAAGATTGCAAGAAAACTGCGACGGCAACGCCAACCGGAAGTGGGGAGCAAACTAGGTTTTGCTGACTTTGCAGTTTCCAACGTAGTCCATTCGAGTCGCCGACGTGACAACTCCTGTTTTGGCATAGTGGCTACAATGCGAAGACGAATAGTTTGTTTTAAAGGTATTTATAGGAATTATTGATTATTTTTGTACTTTTTATCAAAGATAACAGTTAAACAGTGTATTTATGGCATATACAACTTGAATTTCAAGTACTCTTAGTTGCTGTCAAGATTTAGAGTTTTTTATTGTGGCCATGTCGCCATTTTATATGATAGTATTTTTATATTTTGAACTCATACGGATTCAAAAGATGCCATGGCGAAGTGTTTGGTGGGGGGGCAAAATTAGACAGTAAAAACCTTTTCTGAAGTTGATGTAGTGACGTTGTCATTGTCGACAAAATTCGAAATCTTAAAATGCCGGAAGTGTACGATGCGATGACGTTCTCGCCCCCAGCTTATTTGCCGTTTCAGCGTTCCTGTTGGAGTCGGCATCATGCAATCTTGAAGTCTCTATTAATTACAGTGGTAAACCTTTGAAATTCAAATTTTGAAATGCAAAAGTATGCAAATATAATACTCATATTTTTTACCCGCTTCATCGCTTTAAATAATGATTTGTTTTTCGTACTTACTAATGGAGCGGTGTGGAATTGCACATATTTAAAGACACGGCTACTAGTAAGTGAACGACTTAATTTATTTATATATTTTTACGAAACACAAACAAGTAGCAGACTGCTGTGTTCCCTTGCTGAAACTTTAAGTTTTATGTTAGCGCTATTTGATCTTGGGCCTTCCCCGTTTCTACTTGGAGAAGTACTCGAAAAGGGCTTGGTTGGTTGGAATGACAGACATCTGGAGAGCCTGGGAGAAATATCTCGTAGTATGTATGTAGACGATCTGATTTCTGGTGGAAGCAACGTCGCAAAGGCTCAAGACTTGAAAGACAATGCCACAGAAATATTTGCTGATCGTGGTTTCGACCTTCACAAGTGGCATTCTAATGCGCCAGAGTTAGAAGATCAGTGTACCAAGTCAGAAAACAATGGTGAAACCACATTTGCTAAAGAACAGTTGAGTTCTGCTGGTGATGAATGCAAGCTTCTAGGATTAGCCCGGAATAAAAGGGAAGATACGCTCAGTGTGGCGTTTCCTGAAGAGAAAGCTAAACCGACGAAGCGTGAAGTTCTGAGAATATTGGCTCGTGTTTGACCCTCGGGCTGGTATCGCCAATGACTTTTCAAGGAAAGATGATCTTTCGCGAAGCTTGTGAGAATAAAGTTTCCTGGGACACTGCTTTACCTGACAAGCTGCCTAAAAATATTTGGTTGACTGCGTGCCACTTACCTGGAAGCTTGAATGTTGAGGCTGACAAGGCTTCCAGAGCTTTTCATGATCAAACTGAATGGAAGTTAGACGTAAAGTTGTATCTTTGGGTTACTGAAAATTTTTATAAACCTGAGATAGATTTATTTGCGCCTCGCTTGAATCTTCAAATGAAACATTACGTTTCTTGGTAGCCTGATCCAGAAGCACTAGCAGTGGATGCATTTACGATAGATTGGGCTCAGTATCAATATAATTTTAGTAGCAGTTTGCTTGCTATTGTGCAGTAGGTCCACTGTGGTTGTGTGTTGTTTGGTCTGTATTGTTGCATTATCTACAATATAATGGTTGAATTTGTCACGTAACTTTGCTTTAAAATCTCATGTAATCCTGGAGTAATGCAACAATGTTGAGGTAGAATTTGATTGTAATTCTGCTGATCCATTGCGTTGGCACGAAGGGATTACATGCCCCCCACTGTATACAAGTATTCATGCAAATCTGGATTTGTTGCCCACCCAATTTTAGTCAAGTTACTCATGATCAATTGACTCGTGATCAATTGACTCGTAATTGCTGATGCAATCTCATGTAATCCCTTCGAGCCTACACAACAGATCGGTAGAATTACAATCAAACTTCGACATCCAGTAAGTCTTGTTTAATTTTAAATTACAATGTTTAAAATACTCAATGTTTCCAGCTAACTTTGCAGAGCCTTGCTTATTCAGGTGTAGACCGTACAAATTCAGTTGTTTTGCTGCAACATTTCTATGCGTTATAATCCCCCAGTTGTTGTTAGCACGTACCAGCTTCAATCTGACATTTAGATCTTCTACTTTGGGCATGTAACTTGAGTCGTCGAATCGTGGTATTACTTCTGAAATAATCAATTTTGTCTCATGCGAGTGTTTCTCTATCTCTTATCCCAGCATAGATATAGCTACTGATATTTCCTTTGAAATTGAATATTTTAAGTCCTTAGTACCTGCATGTAGGATAAGTAATTTTGTTTTTTTTTCAGTCGTGTGTTTAATGTAATGCTTCACATCATCAACATTAGCTCCCGAGAACGTTTTCACCATCACATTGCATTTTAAGCTTTTACATAACTTTTGGGGTTTTATAAACTTTATCATCGAATCCCCAAGTATAGCTACATCAGCCATATTACAACGTTGATTTGGTGGATTATCAGGCTGATTATCAGGCTAATTGGAGAGCTCTTGGATTCGACAGTAGCCGTTTTTTTTACTACATGAAGTAGGTTTTCCCCTTTTATCTGTTTTATCTTGTTGATTCTCAAGCTCCTGCATTGTAGTTAGTTTTGCAGCTTTGGGACTTGCATTTGATTTTGAGCTATCAAGAACTTCAAAGTGATATCTAGTATAGTTGGTGGCCTACTCTGATGTTTATGTTTAGGCTTTATCCAAGCATTGTTATTACTGTCCCACTCAATAATGTTCGTAGAGTCTTTTATTACCACTTGTTCTATTCTCAATATGTAAATTGTTAATGTCATTTTGGATTACCTTTGCAGCTGTGACTAAGCTAGATTTTTCTTCTTCTAGTTGCTTATTAGACTGACTTAATTGAGATATTGTTCAGTACATATGGGTGTTATCTTCCCAAAGCTCTTCATTTTTTTTACGTAGCTCAGCTTTTTCTACCTTTAATTCATTTATCACCCCTTCAACTGTTACAATAGCGTATGGTTTATCGTCTTTTAACACATTAATTTCAAAGGCAAGATTGTCTAATTTTGTTGTCACAGTTTTGCTAAATCTCTCAAAATTTGATTTTATGCAAGAATTTCCACATCAGATTTAAGGCAATTAGAATAAGCGCAGTCTGTTCCTCCAAGACTTAATGGATCTTTTGTTTGAGCTGCTTTGTCAAATGTTGATACCTGACACACAAATTTGCATCAGACGATTCAGTCGACTGCCAGGTAGCATTTCATATGTAGAAATATTTTCAGAAAATGGCGCATTTTCCCTACTTTTTTCGTATTGATCCACCAAACCAAATACAATATCACTTACTCGATTTTCAGGGGATTCATCAATATTGTCATTGCTTAATTTATCTGCACTGTCATCAGCCAACAGGCCTTCCATATTCCCTTCTTGGTCAATAGCTTTGCCGTCGACATAATGGAAGTTCATGTCACTACGCTGCAAAGGATTACTACGGTGGCCCAGAAGTGCAAACATACGCACAAATTGAAATACACACACACAAATTGAAATACACATGCACAAATTGAAATACACATGCACAAATTGAAATACACACGCACAAATTGAAATGCACGCACAAATCGAAATAGGCACGCACAAATCGAAATAGGCACGCACAAATAAAAAACACACGCACAAATTGATATACACACGCACAAATCAAAACCACATGCAGGAATCGAAAACACATGCACAAACTGACATAAAACGCAGTCTCCACAATATCCGAAAATATCTTTGGCCTCGTGGTGTTATTACTTTTACTGTCTGTCAGTTAGTGACTGACTCGAATCGTCAACTTTAAATCAACGGTAAGTACACGCGGTATTACTGTACATGTAAAATTTGATATTTTGAAAGGGAAATTGCCCATTCGATTATTACATTTCCTGTATAAAATTAATTGATAAACATTTTACATTTGCTCGCCGTATTACCCTGGTGGAAAGTTTATCTGTTGCGCCAAAGATCTCTGGCGTGGCATACAGCCATTTCAGTATATTTTGGTCCAGGAGAATCAAAATCTCTGGCGCAGAAAAAACGAACTTTCCACAATGGCGGTATTATTTTGTAATACTCAACTGTTGTATTTATTGCTGTTTTTTTAATAATATTACACTGAGATACAGATGTTTATCATATGTGTGTGAATATGTTTGAGGCGTTGTTTATATTTTTAGATGGAACTTTTTTACAATTTTAGTCTCAGTGACAGGGTCTTAGCTAGGATTACCGGGTTTAAAGTGTCTGGTGGGGGGGGGGGGTGACGCCGAAAATTTTTAAAGCTCAAGTTTTATAATAATAAACCAACAGAGCTTTATATAAAAAGTTTTTTTTCATTTTTGGCCATGAGGGCACAGCCAGACCGGCCGTCTAGTTAAGACCCTATCACCCTGGTCAGTGATGATAATTTGGTGGGGCTAGGGTAGGGGTAGGATAGGGGTATATACCATTTTAAAAGACACTGCATCTGTTTATTATTGTAATTATCCTACATGAGAATATAATAAAAATGGTCTTCAATTTGTGATTATAATATTTATATTTATTAACATTAAATAGATGTTCTGCCCATTGTGTGGAACAGGATATGATGAAATAGCAAACTTTTGCAAAAGATGTGGAAAAGCATTCACTAATAGTGATAAGAAAGAAGGTCATCATTCTGACCTAAATATACAGCAATCAGACAGTGGTGAAATGTCTACCTCACAACCATTGAGTTTTAAAGCATACATGGAAAGCAGGAATGTGTCCAAAAATCAAGATGCATCATTTACTGCAATTCAGAAAAGAAAGGCAGATGAGCAAAGCCATTGTATTAAGAAAAAAGTTAAGAAAAATGAAATTGTTCAGGTCAGTCGATATATTTATATGTGTATACATATACATACTTTCAAAAATCCTGACAGATTTTTGATTGACCTAACATGCACTGTAAAATGATTTTTTAAATTTTATGACAAATCAGTGCAGGCTATCTTGGTGTTATGTATGGTCTTTTTGTCACAACCAGATGAATATTAAAGAGGCAGGGATATTAGATCACCAAAAAAACAATAAAAACAACAGTGTGAAAAATAATTCAAAGTATTTAGCAGTTTTTTGTAAAACTAATAAATGATTTAAGTTTCTTGCTCTAATTATATAGATTAATGTTGGAAATGTTGAAATTGATAGTACTGGAAGGCAACTAAAAATTAGGAGGGGATCTCTTCTGCCCATTGATGTCAAGAAAGTTGATTCTCATGTTGCAGTAAAGAATCTTGCCATGGAGAAACAGTTTGCACATAACAAACAACTACGAGAATGTCGTGAATGTGGATGGGTACTTTTGTACCCAGACTTTGACTTAGTACTGACAATTCCAGGAAAATCAGAGCCATTTTCAGTGGGACATTACAAAGAGTCAATAGGCAGACCATACTCACGAGTTAATCTCTACTTGTGCAAATTGTCAGATTATGAAAGTAATAATTTTTATATTAAATACAGCATTTTAATAGCTTTAATTTGATATACAGCCAAATTTTTGGTGTCATGTGTTTCACCTCAAACCTCAGGAAAACTGAATCAAGCTGGCTTCAATCTCCACGTGAGTTATTATTCCAATTTAGTGGTAACAATTATGACAATTACACAAACAGTGCATATTTCAGCAATATTACTTAGGGACACAGACATGGACACAGGGGGTAATTACCAATTTTCCTACATCTTGTAGATGAATGTGATTGCTGTAATTAAGTTAGTTTAAAACAGTAAATAATCCAGGCATGTATTCTGTATGATCATATATAGTAAGTAACTAATAGTATAATTGCAATTCCCTATGGTAGGTCCAAATGATGTAAACAGTGATCATGATTGTGATATGAGCAAGACTACTGTAGCTGGTGTTGTGAGTGAAGAAATACAGACTAAGCCGAACTTGGATTCGTCTACGAATGTCATTAATACAGATAACGCCAGTAATAACAACATTCCTATTGGTATCGCACAGGTAGAAGTTGAAAGTAAGTTGAAAAGTAAATCTCATGCCATCTTGTTAACTTAACACTTTTGATTTGCTGTAGTTGAACGTTGGTTTGTCTGTTTCCCACTTGAATCGTATCGTAACAAAACGTAGCGAAAAATTATTGTATTTCTATCCGAGTGCTCAGCTAGGATACAAAGATATACTACACTGTACATTTCGCTACAGTATGGTTCGATTGGAAAACAGTTTTAGTCCATGCATGTCAATTGTTTTTTAGTTGATTCTTTTGGTCGGAAAGTGAACAATAACGATGAACTAGTATTAATGCAAGTTCCTGCCGAAAAAAGTCCCACTGATTATCACGACACCATTGATGTGGAACGCAATTCTTTTCCTACAGACATTTTTGAAGGTATGAAGTTTAAACGTCCTTATTTTTGACATTTTCATTGCGTCATATTTTAAACACTTTATTTTCTGCCATTTTAGATGAGAATGTTGCCAGCGGTGTAAACAGCTTTGCAAGCGAAGCATTACCAATAAAGAGAGAATTATTAGTTATTCATAGGTGTAATGTTAAGTGCGATTTATTAAACCATTTTGTAGATGATACTAATTTGCATAAGGTTGTGGATGTCAAAATGACTGATCCTAGAGGCGTAGAAGAAAAAGGTGAAGGCGTTGGTGTCGTGAGAGATGCATTTTCGCTGTTTTGGCATGATGTGTATAATAGTTACATGCTAGGTGAAGACGAGAGAGTTCCTAGTATACGCCATGATGTTTCCCGGGAAAAGTGGCAAGCAATTGCCAGAATTCTTTTGAAAGGTTACACACAAGAGCGCTATTTTCCCGTCAAAATTTCCAAAGTCTTTTTGTGCTCTTGCCTCTTTGGCGAGGAAACTGTCACGGGAGATATGTACTTTGATTCTTTTATGAAGTACGTTTCAAAAACCGAGGCGTATTTGATAGAAAGAATACTCTCCGACTCTCTTAGTCTTGACGATGAGGAAGTGGTGGATTTTTTGTTGGCATTTGAATGCAAAAGATTAGTAACTAAGGAAAATTTTAGAGACGTAATTATCGAGATTGGCCACAAGGAGCTTGTGCAGAAACCTAGGTATGCATCTGATTGTTGGTTGGATGTATTGTATCCCTTGAAATCTTTTCTTACTTCTATTGATGATCTTTTTCAAATATTTAAATCACTTTATCCTACGCCATCAAAGGTCTGTAAGCTTATTAAAGCAGATCCTCAAAACTCTACAGAAAGGGAATCACTTAGCTATCTTATGCGATGGATCAAAGGCCTAGATGAGAATGTTCTAGCAAAATTCTTGCGATTTTCTACCGGCTCTGATGTTATTTTGTGCGAGGCAATCGCAGTTACTTTCACTTCACTTGTCGGTAAAGGTCGTCGACCAACCTTTCATACATGTGGTTCGGTCATAGAGTTACCTGCAACTTACGAAGATTTTTGTGATTTTAGAGAAGAATGGTGTGGTCTCATGTCTAATATAGACATTGAAATGGGCATTGCTTGAGTGTATGGTACCTAATATTTTAACATTTGAATTAGGTACATTATGTTATACAAGAAATGGACATTGCTTGAATATGCATGGTATCTGATGTTCTAATATTACAATTAGTTTGCGTTGCGTTACAGTTTGCATTGCGTTACAGTTTGCGTTACGTTATTATTCCATGTACTTGCTTAAGTTTGTACAATGCATGTGGTGAAAACAAAAGAAATATTTTAAGTCTTTTTTAACCATAGAAATATTAACTGAAAGGGAAATAGCAATAAAATCTAGTTCGGAATGGAACAAATTGAACATATGATTCCTATATAATTATGTGATTAATTAAGATCTTTTGTTGCTATTTCTATCCAACTGATTATTAGTGTTACAAAATATAAGATCTTTTGAGATACGATGTGTACCAAGAGTAACAGAATTTGTATAGCATCATTTTTACTGGTGTTAACGTTCACATGCAATAGCATTTGAACAGTATACATGTTATGCAAAGAGAAAACATTATGTTTAATATGTCAACGAGCAAAATATCAACAGTTACATTGAAAAAAATGATTGTATTTCCATCCTTGGATATGTCAACAAGCAAAATATCAGCAGTTACAGTGAAAAAAATGAGTGTATTTCCATCCTTGGATAACTAATAGTATACCCAACGATAACGATGACATAAAGGTCGCTACTCCTTTACCAGAATTTTTGCATTTAATTCTATTGCTCGGCTACCTCAATCAAACGTTGAAACATTGCCAGGGAGTCTCTCCATGTGTTTGGCTCCTAAAATCCTAACATGGCGGAACAGTATTCAAAATACTCTTGGTAGATTGGATCGGATTCATCTTCACTTTCTGTATTGATATGACGTTCAATTTCATCAATGTCAGCTTGATCACATTTTTTCTGATAATTCTCGGCACCAACAGATTTGGGTAGAAAGAAAAGTTGGTCAGGAATCCCATGAGCGGTATAATACCTCGACCTTCTTACGTAATGGGTGTTCCAAGATTCTTTTATAGCATTCAGGGCCTTCTTCATAACTTTTACAAAACAAAACCAGAGACATTCCAGATGTAGTGTACTACTTGTGTCAAGAACACCTGTGGCTACTAAATCCTTGAAAAAGTTAATCCACCAAGACGACCACGAACGGCGCAGCATGGCCCACCATGCTTCAATCCGTTGATTGCTATGGGATGACCCATAACAATGGGCGCTTACACTTCGTCGGCCATCTGCGTGATGACGACACAAGAAACATTGAGCCAAAGCCATTATCCCGTTTTCAGTCCCCCTATCCGTTCTTAATACGGTTGGACAGCCTCGCTGTTCTTTTATACAATCCAGGAACAATTTTCCTATTACGTGTGGATTGTTGTTTGTTTTCACAATCTCAAGCCACGTGATTTTCCGACTAAAACCATTGATGCATCCATGTATGGGAAAACCAAATGGCTTTAGTTTATCATAGCCGTCAGCATGCCAACAAAAGTTCGGACCTGGATTTAGGTATTCCCTTCGCTGTAGTCGATGGGCTTTTCTCAGTCTAGAACCTTCAGGATCAAGCTCACGAAGAATAGTTTGGACAATTGAACGACGTACATATATGCCGTAGTGTGACTGAAGTTTTCTCCACATTGCCCAGTAGCCCAGAAGCCTCCCGCTTCCATCAAGCTCTTGTTGAATGCAATTTCTTACCTGGTCGTCATTAGCGTTGTACCTTCTGCGGCCTAATCCATATTCTTTAAGCTTGTTAAGAAGGGTTCTTTTGGAAATTTTAATGTTATGAAACTTCTCCAAACAATCCAGTATAGTTTGGTATTTGTAGTCTTTTTCAAAATAGTATCGAATCAATTCTTCCATAACTTTTATAAAATACAATCTACATTTAAAGCTCGTGTATTTTATCATCAACTAAGTATTGAATCAAAGGCAATCGTGATTGTTCATATTGCACGTGTTTTCGATTTGTGCGTGTGTATTTCAATTTGTGCGTGTGTTTTTTTATTTGTGCGTGTGTTTTTTTATTTGTGCGTGTGTATTTCAATTTGTGCGTGTGTATTTCAATTTGTGCGTGTGTATTTCAATTTATGCGTGTGTATTTCAATTTGTGCGCGTGTATTTCAATTTATGCGCGTGTATTTCAATTTGTGCGTGTGTATTTCAATTTGTGCGTGTGTTTGCACTTCTGGGCCACCGTAGATTACTGAATGGTTTTCCGTGTAGGATAGCGTGATCCATGCTTTCCGAAAGTCAAGCAACATCCCAAGTGCATGGATCATGCTATCCTGCACGGAAAACCATTTAGTAATTGTTTTATAAAATAACTACAATAAGACAACGGTTAACACTTTTTAAACCATTGATGAAGTACGCAATTCTCCCAAGAATCGTCAACTTTAGCTTCGTCAGCATTCGACCGTACGCTAAAAATTTACACAATTTTAAAACTTTTTGCATAACTTTTTTGTTTTCTGTTCTTTTACTCTAAAACTTGGCAAAAATATAGTATTTTAACAGAGACATAGACTGGTACTAAACCGAAGAGGAGAAGTTGTAAAAAACCGCTGTTATTAACGGCCAAAAGTGTTAGATATACTAGCTTCATTTTGTAATTTTGTATTTTTGCGCAAACAAAAAACTAAAAAATTACCATCATTTGAAGTGCAGTACGTGTGTAAGAAAGCATTGTTGGCAAATAAAATTTAGTTCTTTACAGGCACTATTGTATGCTGATTCGAACGGTTGTACTTTTATCGCTACAGCATAAACTGAAACAAAAATATGCAAGTGCCAAAAATCGTATTTCAGTTAAATTTATAACGTAAACAAAACAAAAATACGAGTATACAAGACATTTATAGAAGTTTGACGACATAAAAGATTATAGTTTCAGTACCTTGTGCTTTAGTATTTGACCTTGTCTTCATTCTCTGCTAATTTTAGAAGTTGAAATGTTTTTTGTCGGCAATTTTAAGCTCGTAACAAGCTTGTAAAATGCGATGTCAACTTTCAAATTTCCCATGCAGGATTGTCTCATCCTGCACGGGTATTGACCAATCAGATTGCGTGTTTTGCTGTACTTATTATATAAAACTCCTTTCTCCTCTGAAGTGTATGTTCATACTACTTTTCTGCCAAGTAAACGCTAACTCATTGCTTTCGAAATACCATTTGACGCTGCTTGGTAATCACCATGAAGAGCTTTCAGCCGTTTCAACCTCATCGATTTCAGTCAGTTCGAAAGCTTTTAGATCTTCTAAGGATCCTTTCCATTTCAATTCTATTTCAGAGATATGAGGATGGTTCAGTTTATCATCTTTAGTAACAAAGAAGTCATACAAGGCATCCAAAACGTTTGAGGAATTTATTTTGGCAATTTCAAACCCGGTGTTGATTCGAGGGTGATAATAAATGGTGACCTCAACCCGTTAGTTCAAAGTGTAATACTATTTGATATTATATACTATTTGAACGTTCTAAAAACAGTCGAACAAAGCAAAATACAATATGGCGACAAATCATACGACGTACAAATGCTGAGAAAAGCCTTGGAATCTTGTAAAAATGAATGTTAAATCGAAACTTATATTTTCCAAGCACCTCATTGAAGCTTTGGGTATGTTAAAATAAACAAGAAAAACAAGAAATAAAGATAATTCATAGTCTTACAGGTATAAATTGAAAATTAATACCAGAAATTAGTTTCAAAATTGACCAAGGCCCATATTGCCGTGCCCGCTTGAATACATTTATAATATTCTTGTAAATATCGATTGCTCATAAGATTGAGTATAAATTGATATTAACAAGAAGTTACCCTTGTCTACGAAGCATTAATGAAAAATCACTTATGTTTGGCAAAAAGCCCTTTTCGCACTATGGGTGTACTAACCTGGGTCCAGGTTAGCTTTTCAAGTGTACTGTAAATGCTCATAATTTGGGTTAGTTTAACCCAGTTTTCATCCAAAGCAGAACCCATCTTGGAAGCAGGGTTCAAACCAAACTGGATTATGTGTGTTTACACTTGAAAAACCAACCACTTAACCCAAGTTGAATGTAGATAGTTTGTGTAGTGTAAACAGGGCTTAATTACTGTTCCTTCTACACACTCAAGGAGCTATGAATGCTTGCCTTTCAATATAAGTCATTTCAATGTAGATTTCAATATGAAAATGTTTATATACAGAGGCACATATGGACACGGTACAATTGCATTATTGCACAATTTTACATATTTCACAAGCATGCTTTGCAAAAAAGTTCTGTTGAAATTATGATTTTCCTGCAATATTTTCTTGTTTTAAGTTCTTTGTTGATAATTATATTTTCTTGTATTATTGGTTTAAAATTTTCACACACTGTGTCATTTATGGCAGGCCGAATGTTGCAATATTCAATTCAATACTCGGGATAGTGGTGCGATGCAGTGGGGCCACTCTTGCTTTAGCAGACACAAGGCTAACATGAGGACCGTTGGCGGTCATCCAAACTAGATACGCCACGGCACCATAGGCTGCTTTACTCGCGTCTGCAAAGACGTGCAACTCTGACACACCAGACACTTCTTTCGGTTGAAGACATGGCGGGAACTCGATGAATCTGAGACTTTCAATCTCTTTGAACAATTTCTTCCATGTCTCGCTCATATCTTCTGAAAGAGGGTCATCCCAATCAAACTGCTTTGCCTTCCAAACATTCTGTAGGGCAATTCTCGCTTTAATGGTCCCTGCAGATGCTAGACCAAGTGGGTCATAAAGCCTAGAAATATTTGAGAGGACAGTTCTCTTTGTTAGTGGGTCGATCGTTACTTCCTTTGACGCAAAGCCGATGACGTCTCTTTTGGGATTCCACAGGACTCCGAGCGTTTTGTTTCCTCCTTCTTCGCCGTCTAAATTAACCACCGACAAAACGGGTTTGGGACCACTCATTTCAATGTCTGTTTCTTTTGGTACATCACATTCACTATTCTTCTCGACTGTGGACGAACATATCCATTCTTTAATTTCGAAGCTTCCGGTCGATAAAACTGCGTCCACTTCCTCCATGCTCTTTACCGCTTCATCTGTACTTGGGCACGAATGAATCAAATCATCAACAGATCTGTCCCGCTTCAGGATAGTAGCTGCTCGGGGACTCTCTTTCAACATCACGAAACTCGCCATGTCTGGTGAAGGTTTGTTACCGAATGTAACTCTCTGTAACGTGTATGTCGTTGGCTCTCTTGTCGTATCTAGATTCCTCCAAAGGAAACGATGGACATGAGTATCTTCTTTCGGGAGTAGGATTTGAAGAAACATCTTTGATATGTCACCACTGAAGGCGACTGGTTCTTCACGGAAACGTAAAAGAACTCTGAGCAAGTTGCCAATCAAGCCAGGACCTTTGAAAAGGAAGGAATTCAAAGACGCACCATGGTAAGGGCTCGCTGGATCGAAGACAACTCGTAGGGGGTACTTTTAGGGGGTGATGCGGTAGGTAGTAAACTGGCTTCGTGTCGGCTTTAAGATCTTCTTCTCTGAGGGGTATTGCCCAGTTGTTTGCTGTGTACTGTGATATCACCTCGTCATACATTCTCGCTTTTTCGTTATTCTTGCTCAGGCTCTTTTCTAGCGATCGAAGTCTGGTTTCCGCTAAAGGACGGTTATCGGGTAATAAAGACTTATCTTTTTTCAATGGAAGACCAATTACATAACGATCGTTTTCAAGCTTACACGACTGTTCCATAAGTTCCATAGCTCGCTTATCGTCAAGTGAAAGGGCCAGTTTCGGACATGAACAATTGACTGCTTGCACACCCAGTGTCTCAAACTCATAAAACTTTTCCATGTTGATCTTTCTGACAAAGTGAATTGAACAACACTCTGACGTTCTTTTCTTGTCATCTGCTCCAATCACGTACCATCCAAGTTTGCTTTTCTTTGCTACTGGTTGAAATTCTTTTCCTTGCCGTATCTCTTCTTCCGCGTGTAGGTGGGTATAATGGACTCCAAGGATGAGGTCGATTGGGCCGGATATATGGTGGAATTCAATATCTTTGAGATGTGGGAATGAACTAAGCCATTTTCTATCTACCTCAGAAACGTTGACAATGGTCTTGTCTATTTCGTGTGCTTCGATCTTGAACTCTCGGTTGCCTTTGAGTGCAGAAATCCAAAAGTTCACTCGTCGGCTGTGCGGCTGCTTTAACTTCTCTCCTCCAACTACTGCTAAGTCAATTTTTTCTCTTCTTTCACTCAATCCAAGGTCCTTTGCAAACTGTTTTCGGATAACTGTCGTGCCGGCGCCACTGTCAATCAAAACATTCCCTTCGCGAAATCTGCCATTGGGGGCTCTGAATCTTGCTCTGACAACAGGCATCATACTCGCTTTGTCTAAGACTGAGGCAACTCCGGGTTGCGCTGCATTCACTGGAATGACGTTGCCAACTGGACGTCGATTAGGGGGATTGGAGTGTAAATAGGGGGTGATGAAAATACGGACAAGAGTCACTCTTTTCGCATTTCTTCTTTGATCTACATTCATTCTTTGAGTGTCCTCGATTTAAACACGAAAAGCACAGTCTTGCTTTCTTTGCTAGCTCTAATCATTCTGGAACCGAGGCTTTCATTACCACTGGGCATTCGACAACACGATGGTCTTCTTCACATACATAACACTTTAATGACGATTTCTTTGAATCACGGTCGGTGGCATAAATGCCTTTTCTTAAGGGTTCGTTCTTGGGGATTCTTGAATCTCTTTGCAGATCACCAAAATCGGGATCAAACTCTGCTGTCACTCTTGTCTTCACAAATTCGGTGATGTGGTGGATTGTAGGTGTCTGACCCCTTTCTCGAATGTCAGCTACAAAGACTCTCCACTTCTCGATCATGTGGTCTGGTAAACGCATGACAATCTTCCGTAAATTTTCATTGGCATTGATATCTGCTGTGTATCCAATTCGCTTCATGGTAGCCATGCAGGTCATAAGATCTATCCAAAACTCCCGCAATTTCTTTCTGTCACTTCGACCGATTTTCTCTCCTTTGGTCAAGTTGTTCACTAACACACGGGCAATCACACTTGGCTGTCCAAATTGTTCTTTTGATTTTCCTGAAGGCTGTTGCATACATTATTCCCTTGGAACCCAATCCAGAGATTGCTCTTTTCACATCGCCACCAACATGCATTTTCAACTGGATCATTCGCATGTCATCATTGAGATGGGGCTTGTCATGGATGTGTATTTTAAAGCGGTCAATGAAATCTGCGTAGTCTAATCTCCTGCGGAATCTCCGGAAAATTTCGTAAGAGTGATATTCGGTATATCTCGGCTTGCTTACAACTTTAAAAGTGCTTCTGCCACTGATATTTGGGATCCGTCAACATTTGATGCTAACTTGGTCTCTTCGAATTCTTTCAACTCGTCTATCCAGGAATCAAAGGTGGCTGGTGAACTTGTTGTTGCCATGGAACTACTCATATTGCTTGAAGGCAACGAAATCTCTTGAATTTTCTCATGTTGTGCTATGGAGGTGCTAGCTTCAGGTGTCGGCGTTTGTGAGCTTGATGGCGCTTGAGGTGTTGTTTCTGGAAGTTGCGACTTCAAGGCACCCTGCGGGGAATTTTTCGCATTTTCTCCAGATGTTTCGCCGTTTGATTTCAATGCACTACGTATATATTCCTCAACTATTTCTTCGATGCCATACACGTCATTTGTCAGGTCATCTTCCCACTTGTCTAAGATATCAGTGTCTAAGTCCGGTAAATCGTAAAACTGGCTGTGTAATTCACGGGCAACATCAAAGTCCTTTCATAACTGCTCGAGTTCTTTCTCAAAACGTCGCAAATTTGTTTCCTTCTTTGAAACTCTTTCATTTAAACGTTTTATAGTGCGCATAATCCTTCCTCGTACTTGTTTACGTTTATTTTTCAAATTGGCTTCGTGGTCTATCGTCGAAATTTCGCTTGATTCTCCCTCGGGCATTGTGCTTGCCAAATTATATACGATTACAAACACTCGACTGTCTGTTCCTCTGCTTGCCTGCTAAATCGGCACAAAACTCGTTTAATTCTTCAGAAGATGGTAAGGACATATGCCAGGAAGACTAATTTTGACACGAGAGGAGATTTCCTTTTAATTTATGTATTAAACCATTCTAAAATCACAAATTTACAAAGATTATATGTAACACATTCCGATCATATTTTTACAATAACAGTAATTAATAAAATAATAAAGTTCGCTAAAATCAACTATAAAGTTCACGAATAAAACAAATAATACCAAGGACTACTAATGGAGATATAAAGAATAACTAGTACCTGAAGGGTGGATCTCCTCACGTTCAATTCTTTCTAAATTTACGATTTTTCTACTGCTCTAAGGCGCGTCTGTTTGCGTAGCTTTGTTCTATCTTGACTGTCGAAAATGTCGCCTCAAATTACATTAAGTGCGGTGCTGATGTGATTACGTAGCAATAAATGTGAAATAAAACCCTAATAATGATTAACCTAACGAAACTACAGGGGGAGGACGGAAAAAAGTGGCCCCCTATGAAAATAGGGTTTTTAGACTATAATTTGTTAAAGCATCCGGAAAACGTAGAGAAATACTTAAACAGGACACTACAAGTACCAAACATGACCGAAGGACTAACACTTTTCATCACACAAACAGATAAATAATAGTATTTTTTATTGAATTGAATATTTCAAATGGCATTCCATCAACCGTTGCTGCAGTTGTTTGGCGGTATTAAAAACGTTTTCACTTAATGAACACGTTGACAACTCAACATTACATCACATTTGTACAATGTACAAATGCTATTGTCACATTAACTTAATTTCTAGTTATCGTGTTGTGTATTATTTTCAGCACTTTGTTGGCATTCCCTTCGATTTAATAACAGCTTTGCATCGACTACCCATGCTCTCCACAAGTTTTTTCTAGTATTCGTCTTTTATTTCGTTCCATGCAGTTTTAAGAATTTGGGAAAGTTCATCTTCATTCTTTGGTTTTCTATTTTTGGTCTTACGATTCAGTTCAGACCATAAATTTTCAATAGGGTTTAAATCTGGTGACTGAGCTGGCCATCGCATGACATCAATCTTCTTATTTGCAAGATATTTGGAAACAACTCCACTTGTGTGTTTGGGATCGTTGTGGTGTTGAAATACAAAAGCACGAGGACATAGCCGATTAGCAGAAGGGACAAGGTGATGTATCAAGATTTGTCTATACATTTCTCCAGTCATCAAGCCTTTCACACGATGTTAATCTTCAACGCCATTCCAGGAAAACCACCCCCAGACGTTAATAGATTTTTGATGTTTTACTGTTGCCTGCATTGATCGACTTGTCAGGTTGTCATCTTTTGTCCTCCACACATATTGAGGTGATTGGTTGAGAAGGGGAAACGGTGACTCGTCACTCCACACCACTCGCTTCCATTGATCCAAACTCCAACCAACATGTTCACGCGCAAAGGCTAAACGTGCCTTACGATTCTTCTCACTGACATAAGGCTTCTTACATTTCTTCTTCCAAATCAAGCCTTTTTCTTTAAGACGGTGCTTAATGTTTTTCGAGCATACCTTCACATTAGTTTGATTCTTGAGTTCATTAACTATCTCTGCTTTTGTGAGCGTACCTCTTTTGCACATTTAACGATAAAACGATCACTTCTCTCAGTCGTTTTACGTTTACACCCAGAACCAGGAGTGCGACCACAGCTTCCACTTGACTTCGACTTTGCGCAAAGTTTCTTTGCTCCAGAGTAACTCAAGTTGTATTCCCATGAAATTTGACGAGCACTGACTCCAGCCTTTAGCATTCCAAGTATTTCATGATTCCTCCCAGTCTTCGCCTGTGATCTTTCTTTTTTGACCTGTTCTGTTGTCTTTTTAGCCATATCCCGTTTTTACAAGTCGTTATTCCCTCCATATCATGTTTGTATTAACATAAATAATGCAAACATTATGGGACAAAATTTCTGATTGACTGACGTGCCTGCGCACACGACATTCAACTTGAAAAGCACACAATGTTGCCTGCTTTGGGGGGGGGAGACACTATCCGATATTAATATGGGCAACCGTCTTTTTCCTTCATATGTAAGTATTTAGAAGTACTATGTTTTAATGAGGTCTACACCAAGATTTGCTAAAACAAAGCTGTTTCTACATTATCTATCGTTTCAGATATGTTCTTCGATAAAAAAGCCCATTTTCATAAGGGGCCACTTTTTTCTGTCCTCCCCCTGTATATAAAGATATGAAGTTCTATAATTGTAAAATGTCAACTGTTTATAACATCAACTACAGGCAAATATTGTCTACAAGGCTACAAAGTCAAATGTACTGATGAGCTCACGAACACGTTATTTCAGTTTGGTTTTATGCCTTGAAGCATGATTCAAGCGTCATCACTTAGATAGAACTCATATTTCTTGTTGTCACTTCCTAACTTGTAAACAAAGTTTCTCATTTGTATACGGTAACATACCAGTTTACAATTGGTCCATTCTTTACAGAAGATTTACAGAAGAATGGGGGTGAGTAGAGCAATTTCTATAGAAACAATATGGAAATTCGATATGGGAGGTCATGATCGTTGTTGTGCTGCAGGCTGCAACAATGATAAAAGAAACGAAAATAGTATAAAACAAAACCATGAGGAAAATCTTGTATTCCATGCATTTCTGAAGAATGAGAAAAAAAGATGTGTGGATAGCCCAGCTGGAGAAAGGTTTGGAAAATTTTAGCTGGAGTAAACATGGTCGAGTGTGTTCAAATCATTTTCAAGATGGCAAGCCAACGATAAGTAATCCTTACCCAACTTTGCTTCTTTGTCCTCGAGATTTTAACGATCCATCACCAAAAAAAAATGAAAGAAAAGCAGCAGTTTTAGCTTGCTCTGATAACCAAGTAAAACGACGTCGGCTGTGTTTTAATAATAATGGAAACAATTCCTGTACAGTGCTACCCAGATTTCTTTAAACATAGCTTTGAAGTTTCATCACATTAATACCGAAACCGATGTAAAACTTTTTACCGGTTTACCATCGCCAGATGTATTTAAATTGATATTTACTTGGCTAGAAAAGAAAGCAAAGCATATGCAGTACTGGAAAGGTGAAAAAATTGCAACTACTAGTACTACAACACCAGTACCTCTTGTATATGATGTGGAGCATTACACCACAAGAAAAGGATGCTCAAGAAGCTTAAGTATTGAACAAGAATTTCTTTTGGTTCTAATGCGTTTGAGAATGGGTTTGCTAGTTGAGGACTTAGCATTTCGATTTTGTATAACACCATCACAAGTTTCATCTATCTTTACTACATGGATAAAATTGATGTCAAAAGAATTGGGGGTATTGATTGTTTGGCCATCAAAGACTCAAGTCAAGAGAACTCTTCCCCATTGTTTCCGGAAAATGTATCCTAATTGTCGAGTGATCATCGACTGTACTGAGGTGTACACTGAAACACACACAATTCTTGATGTGGCAGCTGCTTTGTGGTCAGAGTATAAACACCATCATACTCTTAAGTTCCTTGTAGCAATCACTCCGAGAGGAGCTGTATCATGGATTTCTCCTGTATATGTTGGGAGAGCTTCTGATATACATATTGTCAGAGACAGTGGTTTCTTGGACAACAATGAAAGATATGACATTGTCATGGCCGACAGGGGGTTTAAAATAAGGGAAGATTTGCTGGCTATTTCTGCAAACTTGGCAATTCCCCCAAGTTCAGCAGCTGCATTGCAAATGCAAGCAAAAGATGTCAAGGAGACATCCCAAATAGCCAATGTTAGAATCCACGTAGAACGAGCAACACGGAGGATTAAAGTTTTCAGAATTCTAAAACAGGAGATGCCAGTTTCTCTCATTCCACTTGCAGACAACATACTCAGTGTCTGTGCTGCTTTGTGCAACCTTTTGGAACCATAGGTCATGTGAATGAACATGGAGACAACTATAAATATACATGAAGGCAATATATCTAGCTAGTGAAAGTTTTATCAAGACTTCAGGGGCAGCAAAACAGGGGACACATGGCCCCACCAAAATTTTATGAGGGGGGCTTCCCCACAACATTCTATTTCATCATGGGATAGGTTTCCTTGGGTTCTTCTTGAAATAGGAATTTATTCCTGTGTTTTTCACTTTTATTATTTATCTTTCGTGGGCCAGTGAGATACCGTATATCGTAAGCTAGCCACTCACTCATGATTTGCTCCCATGTATCCCCCCCAAAAAATTTTGGTTTTTGCCACCCCTGCAGTTATGTTTAGTCAGCATTAATATTGAGCATTGATATTTTAACAGTTTTTAAACAACAACTAATACGACATTTACCTAAAGAAACTAAAAACAAATCCATACATACATGTATTACTGTATAATTATTTGATTTTTATTTGGGTCTGTGTATTTGGGTCTGTGTGTACATCATTGAAATCGCCATCACAGGACTGTGATATATCCAAAATACATCCAGGACAAACATAAACACCATTGACTTGTTCTTGTGATGTTATGTTTGCACATTTCCAATGCCACCAAGTGTCACAGTCATCACAGCAAACTGAATGCTCATTTGAACTTTCAATTTCATTACCCTCAAGGACTATTTTACTGCAGTTAGGGCAAAAACACAGATCTTTTTGTCCAAGAAGTACTGGCAAGACGTAACTCTTAAAAAAGAATGAAGCATTGATGTGCAGCTTGTTCCACATATCTCTATCATAATTAATTCTTTCAATAAAAAAGTCGTTTATTGTCCAGATAATAAAATATCCATGAGTAGTGCAGCACATTGCCATTTGCATTATTATTTGTGAATACTTGTGAGATCTTCTTAGCCTTTGAGAGCCATCAATCATTTCCAAGAAATCCACATTTTTTTTGCACATCTTGTATTTTTGAATTTCTGTAGTGGCATTTTTGAAGTTGCTGTAGGGGCATTTGCACTCTAAAACAGCAGTGCCGCAACATTTGCGACTAAACAAGCCATTTGGAGAGGCACTTAAAAATGGCTCGTCGGCCTTGACAGTCAATCCACATTTTCTAACATTATTTGGACCACCATCATGTTTGAATGCTTCTTGAGCCATGAATGTTTTGATGGCATCTTTTTCATGGGTATTACCCCATTTAATAGCCTCGTTATTAATTACTTGACTACCATTAACAATTCTGTTGACAAGTGCGGTATACTTTGCACTTGATCCCTCTCGTTTTCTTTTGATAATTGTATCTGTTTTCGTCATCACTTCATGTACCACAGAGGCTGTAATTCTTCCAAGTCTCTGGTCTTTCCAGGTAGTGCACATACTTTGTTCTCTTGTGTATCCTCTTCAATTTTTTGCTTTTGTGCTTCAGTTAATTGAATGTACTCCAAAAATGGAGCAGCCAATTCATTTTCTGGTCTCTCAGAATATCCTGGTTGTGACATAAATGAAGAGGCTGCCTCACCTAACGATAAAGGAATTGCAGGTGACATACTCTCATCAACTGAGTACAATACACTGGCATTTTGAAGACAATGCTTTATTCCCTGGTACAACTCTGAAACACGGTCATCAGTCAGTTGTCAATGTGTAGAATGTCTTGGGTCAAACATTTGTTTTGCTTCAGAGTTAAGAGGACTTCTTGTCTTTTTTTCACTTTTTGCACAGCTATCATTTCTAATAAACAGTTCAGTAACACGCATTGGTTTGATTTCTCTTCTTGTTCCTTTGTTCCAACCTTTGGGAATGCTGGTGCATATGGGGTTGAAGTATCCTTTTTCATAAGCATAATTCAGTTTATACAAAATTGCAATGATGTGATTGCAGCAAAGACTTGTGCCAGCAACACATGAGTAGGGTAGATTTTGCCCGGATTCGACCCAATTCTGCACCGCCTTTGGAGCGATGGGAAATTATAAAATTTCTTCAAAAAAATTTCTTTTTGGGTTAAAAATCGCCTTTTGAGCGATGGAAAAAAATTTTCCTTTTGGTGACGTCATCACCAAAAAAAAATCCAATTGAAAAAATATTTTTCAGCAAAAATTAAAATCCAAGATGGCGGCTAAAAAAAAAAATTTTCAGCAAATTATTCGAAGAAAAATTCCTTAGAGAATTTTCTAAGGAATTTTAATTTTAAAAAGAAAAAAAATCCAAAATCCAAGATGGTGGCTAGAGGGAAATTTATTCTTCTTCTTTAATAACAACTATATCCTCTTTAACGTTTGGAACTTCGTAAGTTTTTTTTGCTTTTCTTTCGATAGCAAATTGAAAATTTGTTTCTATTCCGTTGGGGTCTTTGGCCATGTGTAATCCAAATAAGATTTTTCTTCGTTCGCATACGTCTTTGTTCGCTTTATTTACGTTTTTTGAAGTGGCACAACCCATATTTTTTATGAATTATAAATAAAATGTCGCTATTTATGAATTATAAATAAAATGTCGCTATTATTCGGTTATTCATCGGAGGTACAAGAAGGAGATCTCGATATGGACAACCACAAAATTATAAATTTACCGGACCCATCAACGGGTTCGGAACCCGTTACGAAAAGTTATGTGGACACACATTATTCTGGTGGTGGTGGTGGGCAACGTGGACCCAAAGGTGGCAAGGGAGACACCGGTCCACAAGGTCCGAAAGGAGGCACGGGACCGCAAGAGGCGAAAGGGGGTACAGGCGCACAAGGGTCAAAAGGGGACAAAGGAGATGTAGGCTTACAAGGCCCTAAAGGGTCAAAAGGCTACAAGGGGGATACAGGACCGCAGGGTCCGAAAGGTGATAAAGGTAGCGGTGGTTCTTCAAAAGGTGACAAAGGAGATACGGGTCCGCAAGGTCCAAAAGGTGACAAAGGAGATACGGGACCACAAGGGCCAAAAGGGGATCAAGGAGATACGGGACCGCAAGGACCAAAAGGCGACAAAGGCAATACAGGTGTGCAAGGTCCAAAAGGTGACCAAGGAGATACGGGCCCGCAAGGGTCAAAAGGTGATAAAGGCAATACAGGCACACAAGGGTCAAAAGGTGACAAAGGCGATACGGGTCCACAAGGCCTAAAAGGTGACAAAGGTAATACAGGGCCAAAAGGATATACAGGTAATCAGGGGCCTCCTGGTTCCGGTGGGTTATCCGATATGGGTTTTACAATGCAAGGGAACATTAATATGAACAACAACAAAATTACAAACCTCCCAGACCCAACGTTAGCAAACGACCCTATTACAAAACAATACGCGAACCGAGTATACTTGACCGACAGTGGGTTTACAATGCAAGATAACATAGGTATGAACAATCACGAAATACTAGGTTTGAACCCGACCCCATCCGACGGTACGGCAGCCGTATCCAAAAGTTATACCGACACGGTGTACATTGAAAAAGGAACCGATATTGGTATGAACGATCACCGTATTACCGGGTTACCTATTATCCCTTTAACATTGGGCGAACCGATCACGAAAGGTTTTGTCGA
Source organism: Muricea muricata (assembly GCA_963855995.1). Lineage (NCBI taxonomy): Eukaryota > Metazoa > Cnidaria > Anthozoa > Malacalcyonacea > Plexauridae > Muricea > Muricea muricata. Next base: position 66,474,011 of record OY979716.1, read on the forward strand.
AAAGTATTATTCAGATTATACGAACATTATGACGTTTAAAGGGAAACCCGGTAATGTTACAATTCTTCGGCAAGACAATATGGTCGACTCGCCTGAAAACGGACGTGCTACGGAAACGTTAGACTTTTCAAAAGTTGGTAGCAGTTACCAAATAAATTTTTCCGTCCAACATAAACTTCCAAACGGTGTTTACACGTACGAGATGGATGTTGTCTTAACGACTTCAAGGGGGTACGATGTTATGTTATGGGGTGATTGTGGTGGGTCTGGGTACAATGCGTCGTCCAAATATAAGTACTGGTCGTGGAGTTATGAGAATAAGATTGCCCATAACGACGTACAGGGTGGGTTATTCCACAGGGGTACTGGTAAAAGGGTACATATCCAAGGGTCGTTTTTAAACCAGGGTACGCGTATTTACGGGCAAGAAATTTCACTTTCGTTAGATTATGAAAATGGAAAAACGTACTAATTTGTCATGCAAGATTTAGTGTCAAGAAGTACCGACTACGTTCTTGGTAATTCTATCTATTTTGTATTCCAACCTGACAATAACCATACGATGGACTTTACGGACGAAACTTTTTTCAGTTTTAAACGGTTATTGAAGTTATAGATAAATGGAAGGAGAGTCACCAATATACAGGGAAGAATTATTACGGTTAGTAGCCGAAAAAAAATATAAACATACTTCGAAATATATCGAAAACGCTACGGAAGAAACGTTAAAAAAAATTTACGAAGATTATCAAAGTAGGGAATTAGACGAAGTGAACGAAAAAGTAATGGACGTGCTTATAACGAAATTCTCCGAACTCATGGTGAAGTTAGATCTCGTGAAAGATAACGTCTCGTTAGAAGGTGATCTCGGTAAGAACGAATTGTTTAAACGCGATGTGAAAAGGATGATTGGTTATTTAACACCGTACGTTCCTTTGGTCGGGTTAGTATCTGGTGGGATTACGGTCGGTGCCCACGTTGCCGATAAAAAATTAAATCCTGAATAGGAAATTCATAACGTCATAACGTTATGAATTTATTCTGGTTTTAAAAATTCGTCGAAACTTTTCAAGACGTCGTGGATGTTTGTACCAAAAGGTTCCAAAATTTTATTAACAAAATGGAAGGTTTTAAGTATTGTCTCATAGTCGAGGGTACTATCATGTTCTGAAACTTGCCGTGCTGTATTTTCTAACCATTCATCCATTTTTATTATAAGTGTTTTATAATTAAAAAAACGGTGAGAATAACCGTCATTGGGAACGTGAGTACAAGGAGTGTAAACGTAAACGTTAAGCACATGGTAAGAACGATAAGGAATTTTTCACGGTGTGTTAACATTTTTTATTTTCAAAACCTGTTAAAGGTTTTGAAATTATGGAATGATCACTTGATGTGTGTAGGGTCTTGTCGTTAAAATTTCTAATCGTGCGTAGTCGTTATTTTTTAACGTGTCTATAATTCTTTTTTCTTCATCTTTTTCGATATTGAGATAATTGTTGAAAATATATTTCATATCGTCTTTGCACGCGTTGTAAAACGTGACGAGTTTTGAAATATTCATTCTGTACGGTTTTGCAATAGATGTTAGTTGCTGTGACGACGACGATTGTACTTAATCCGATATGTCGACCGGAAAACCCTAATTTTACGAGTTCGCTCGTTCTGTTTTTAACGTCTTTACTCGATGCACAATCGTCGAGAATAATTAAGCTGTTGGTATTTTTTGCAAAATGTGTAATTTCATGGAGGATAGTTTCTACGCTATCGTGCGCGACGGGTAACGCGTAAACGTCTGGGTCCGCTAAATATTTCCATTGTTGGTACGTTTTGTTATCTTCTAAAGTTGGGCATACGATAAAAATATGATCAAAATGGTTTTTGTATTCTTTTTCAAGCATTTCCAAAAGGTAATGTGTTTTTCCACATGCGGTCATACCGACAATAATCATATGCATATTTAGTAATTAGCGGTTCCGTTGAGTTGTGTTCCGCTAATATCAATCGTACCATCGGCAATAACAAAAACGTGACAGGATAAGTCTGATGTTGTGGCTTCTTTTTCTATTTCCAAAAGTATTCCTGCTTGTGTTCCAATAAGTTTCCGACCGCTACCGCTTACGGCGTTATCGTCCACGGTCCTAAAATCTATAACGCATGCAAACTTGTCGGTGTAATATTTTCTTCGGGATATACATTCTATTCCGATATATTTTTCGCAGTCATCATTACCGAAGAACCGGACAGCTTCCCTGTACATATTTCGTTTTACAAGACCGCGACTGTAGATATCGTTTGGGTTTCCTTCGACGGTCACGTCGACTCGTGTTAAATTTGGGAATGGGAAATGTTCGCTGTCACCTGCATCTTTTTCCGTGAATAACAATACGACGGCTTTCATGCTTTTTCTCGGGATATTGATATCGATAACTTCATGCGTACTGTTTTTAGACACAATGGTGATTTTAAAAGTGTTGAATAATTATACGGGAACGAACGGCCGGCATTGTACGTTCCTCGGACGCTGTTTGCAAGACCATCACTTCGAATGACGTCGTATTCTAATTGCAAATCTGTAAGCCTATACGTTCCGGTTTCTTCATTCGCTTGTGCTTTCATAATTTTTTCCGATCTTGGTAACGTGATGTCGTAGACAAAATCGCACATACCGTACGGGGCAAACGGACCGCTATCGCAAAGAATTTTACCGAGCGGGATTTTCATACGATCGCACATACCTGCAATCGCTGTGTCTAGTGCACCGTCTGATTTCACTGATTTGTCGGCGCTGTCATCTTTAGAAATAAGTTTTCGGACATTTTCAGAGGCAATTCCAAAATCTTGCCGGTTTGTACGGTCGACGATGGACCGCCATAAGTCTTTGTAAACTTCCAATAGGCTTTCACCCGTATTCTGGTAAACTTCCACTCCTTGTACTTTAACACTAAGTCGGTCGACGAGCAACCGGCCTAAATTGTTTAAAAACCAACTTTTCGTGTTGCTATTAAATATTATCTGGGACAGCTTCTGTTTTCTGTACCGACGTTTCAATGGTACATCTTTTTCCCTGCTCATCTTTATCGAGCACCGATACTTTCTTATAACCTGCAGTTAATTGTTCACCTCTACTCATTTATTTAGTAACTTTTTTTTCTTGTATTTTTCATACAAAATATACGCAATAGCGACAGCAAGTAACCATAAATTTTTTGCAAGGAAACCAACGGCATCTGCACTTAACGTTAAAAGTTTACCGGCTAAATTTAAAAGACCACCGATGATCGGTGCTACTTTTTCACCTACTTTGGCTAATGTCCTTGCAAATTTACTTGTGGCCCGTGCTCCTTTCCTGATGATGGTCCGTGCACCCAAAACGATAGTGGTTATAATACCTGCCACCGAGATTGCAACGACTGAAATGCCTCCAAGGTTTCTTTTAGCCCATTGTTTAAATCGTTCAAAACGCGTTAGATCGTTTTGTTGGGCTTCTTCGACCATGGATTGGACTTCTTCGGTTTTAGGTCGTTGGTTCGTTCGCAATCTTATTTCGTCTTCTTTTAATTCGCAAAGTTTAATGATTTGCCTGCACAAAGCAGCTTTACGTTCGGATGAATTCTCTGCTATTCCCTTTAGATAATTTTTTTGTGTTTCTAAACCTCCGTTCTCTAGGTTCTCATCGTTCATACCCGGTATATCCATAAGCAAATCTCTTAATTCCTTATAGGATATAACCTCTTCTGCATTGTTTAAACGTTGTCTTATTTTTTCTACTTCTTTGTCGATAAAATGTTCTAAATCTTCAGTGCTGTTTCGTACAACCGCATGTTCGAGGTCCGTAGTAACCGGTATATCCGGTAACGTTTCTTCAATTAACGCTGCCGGTGTTTTTTTATGTTCCAATTCGGCTTTGTTTACGAGTTCTTTAAATTCGGTCACTTTGGCTAATTTCTTCGTATCTTCCGTGTACAGGAGTCTTTTCCCTTTTTGAACAATAATCCAAACGTTATCAAATTCTGCACCGTTAATCTTCCCTTTTCTGTTCACGGTTAATTTTAGTTTGTCAAAAATACTTTTTGCAAATGGACCGTCCCCTTTGTACAGGGAAATACCTAATTCTTTAAGAAGATTTTTTTTATCTTCCGTGTACCCACGGTTCCTAACGCCTTGAATTTTCCCTAATTCACGATCGGCTTGTTTTTCTTCTTCTAAACCATGACGTAAGTCTGGGTTCATCCCAGACATGATGATTACACTTTTGTCCCAATTCATATCTGTTTCTTCTTCCCCTTCATCATCAGGCTCTATGGGTTGGTCTTCGCCGAGGTTATCTAGTTCAATCTCGTCCATTTTATTTAAATAAAAGATGGACAAACTTATGTTATCGCTCGATACGGGGAGAACCGATGTTTTCCTTCGAAAATGTATAACGACAAAATACGGGGAAAAAATACACGTGAAAAATATTAGTGTGTTATGGAAGTATAAGAACATTATCACCAACGACAACGACCTTATAAAATTTATAACGGTTCCCGACCATCCTGCCACGGGTGTTGCGTTTGAAGAAGGGTATTGGACGTTTAATATGATTGCCGACCGTCTAGCCGAGTCCGGTATTACGTTAGAACGGCACAAACACGATAATCGGTGTACTATCCTTTCTTTCATCTAAAAAGTTAAACTTATATCATTTTGGTCCGTTACTTGGGTTCCCAGAAAATACGATCGTTCCTAAAAATACCAAATCGAAGTCACCGTTTGTCGTCGATATTAACCGCGGATTACAGCATATAACGCTTGGGTGTAATTGCGTGAATACCGATAGGAATTTCGATACGTACGGTAATCCGAGCCGAGTTTTTGCACGTATTCCCGTTACGACCGAACAAAGTTTAAACGAATCCGTCACATCGTACGATAATATTCACACGTCGGTGTCGGTCTTAAACGGTGACCACAGTACGTTCCAATTCGACGTGAACACGAATATCGGCGATAGTGTTGGGTTAACGGTCATGTTCGAATTATATATCGAATAAAAAATGATCAACGAACAGGAATTAAGGGACATCTACTACGACCCTTCTAGAGGTTATCAATCTGCTGAAAAATTATACCAAAAAGCCAAAGCCGATGGGGTTAAAGTAAGTAGACGACTTGTTAAAGAATGGTTAGAAACACAAGATACCTATACGAGATTCAAACCTATCATTCGGAAACATAAATTCATGAAAACGTTTGTTAAAGGCCTTGCCGACCAAATACAAATGGATGTCGTCGATATGGGACAATACGCCAGTAAAAACAAAGGGTACCGTTGGATATTAACCTCTATCGAAATTCTTAGTCGGTATGCTTTTACGGTCCCCGTCTACCGAAAAGACACAAAAAATATGACGAAAGCCGTCGACCAACTATTAGGTACCTTTAAAACAAGATTTGGAAAATACCCTAACGTGGCCCAGTTTGACGAAGGAAAAGAATTTTATAACGTGGGTGTTCGGGAATTACGTGAGACGTGGACAAAACAAATGGAAAAGACGTGGACAAAACAAATGAAAATAAGGTATGGGTTACGTTATACGGGCATGTTTTGGATGGTTTACAACCGCCTAAATTCAAGGACGGGGATACGGTTAGAGTGAGTAAATACAAAAGTATTTTTGCAAAAGGGTACGAAGCCAATTTCACCGAAGAAATTTTTAAAGTGTCTAAAGTCCTTCGAGGAGATCCTACCGTTTACGAAATAGAAGACCACGAAGGAGAGCCGATTATCGGGAAATTTTACGAACAAGAGTTGTCCCTTATCAACAAAAAAGACGATACGTACAGGATAGAAAAAATACTTCGGAAAAAGAATGGAATGGCATTAGTGAAATGGTTAGGGTACGATAGTCCATCGTGGATTCCGGTAAAAAATATAAAGGAAATAAAAAATGTCGGAAGAAGATTTTACCAAATACGAAACGTCGTACAGACAATATTACGGATCGAATTATAACAAAGCGTTACGAAATTTAAAAAATACCAAAAAACGCATGGAAAAACAATTCGTCCAACACTATCCGAACGCTCGTTTGGATAGGTTTAGGTTTATCGTCACCTTATCCAAAACAGGCGACGTTACCGGGACGAGCGTCGACTTTAAAGTCCGCGACGGACAATTTTTAGACATTACGACCGATGATTTTAAAAAATTATATTCGGGCGAGTTACATTGGTAACCGATCACCTGGGATACGAGCAGGACGGTGCAACCGTTTACCTTAGCATCGTCTTCGTTACCACACAATTGTAGGAAATTCATCATTTACGTCAATGCAAATTCTGGGTTTACAAGTAATTTTGACGCATTGTCTACATCGTGGGAAGGGAACGCAAACGATATTACAAAAATGGCCGTGAACAAAGACGATCCGTATTTTGCATCGTTATTAGCAGCTTATATTATTTCTTACGTGGGTGGACTGAGCCGGAAACATTTAACAGGTGGTAATAACGTTGTTACAAGTATTGCGCGGTACTGTCTCTATTACCATATGAAACGGTTTACGGGAACGTCAGAAAAAATGTCGCCGTATATTACGAACGATATTAAAAAAAATAATTCAAGAAAATATTCCACACAAACGTATATGGGCTCATAAATTTGAACGGACGCGTGCCGAGATAAATTATTGGTATTCGCATCATGCGAATAAAAATAACATTAGGAATTATAGGTATAGGATTCGGCTAATATTACCGGTGTGCTTGGTATCGACTACGAAGAAGTTTCAAAAGTCGTTAACGATAGCGATACCGATTGGATGAAATTCATTAAAGACGATAGCGATGGTCTTACAAAAACCGGACAAATTTTAGTACAATCGGCTATTGAATCGTACGTGTATAGCGTCTTAGGAGCACAAGCACAAACGCGATGGCCTATTGTCGGGCAAGGTGCAAAATCGTTACAAACGCAGCAAATATTCCATAGGCTCGTTTAAGATACGATCGCACAAGATAATCCTGCAAAAGCCATTCAAGACACAAACGTCGTGTTAAACATGGCCATCACGCCAGGTATTATTTTAGTCCCATCCAACATGATTATTTTAAAAAATAAAGTCGAAGGGTACAACAACGTTTTAACCATCGCTACGAACGCCATAAAATTTGGCGTGAATACGAAAGTTAATTACGTTGCTCCTAAGGTAACGAAGAAACCACCTATACCACCTACGCCAACGGTAAAAGCACCAACTATAACAACACAACCAAATGCTCATCTTCCATACCTTTTAGGTAGCACGATCGGAATAGGGTTTTTAGTCACGAAATTTGTTTTGTAATTTCATAACCTGTATAGGTTATGAAAACAATAGTTTAGTTGCCAAAACCCCGGCTACTGATCCTGTCACGCCAACGACAACGTTCGTATACGTTTTCATCTCGTCGGACGGTTCGTAATAATCGTTAAGTGTAGGTTCTGGTCCAATATCTTCGTCCATTGCCGTGCGTAACTTGTGTAACGCTTCGTTCGTCGCGTCTAAATCTTTATTCGCATCGACCAATTGTTGATGTAATAAGGCGACTTTGTTCTTTTTTTCAACGGATTCTTTGTACCATTCTTCTTGCGCTGCTTTTAACCGTTCCATGGCTAAATTATGTCTTTTCATTTCATCTTCGTATCCTTTTTTGTCTAATTTGTGAAAAACGTAACCGGCACCTGCAAAAGCAAGGGCATTAAATAACCCACCTGCTACGACGCTTGCCATTCTTTTATCTATTGACCTTTCTTAAACGGTTCGGCCGGGACCCAATCTTTTTTCTGTGCGAATTTTACGAGTAATGATCCCCCACCCACTGCGACTGCCATCTTCACCAAATTTTGCATCGTCCGTGTTACGCTGAGATTCTCTCTTAAAAGTCTACTGCTTGCCATCGATACTCCAGCGGCTCCAACCGTGATAAGTCCAGCGTTATACAAACTGTTTAAAACTTCTTCTTTCGTTAAAGACATTACTTATTTATTTACAAGTCATCAAAATTATTTTTTTGTTTTTGTGTCTGTGGTTCTTCTTGTTGTTGGGGTTCTTCGTCTTTTTTACAAAGAAAATTATAAACTCCGTACCCAAGGCCGATTACGCCGAGCACGCCTACGGATACATAGAGAAGGTTTGCGTTCCCGGTACATTCTTCTTCCAATTTTTTACGTTCCTCTGCTTTTCGTGCTTTGGCTTCTTTGGAAATTGCCGCTAAACGTCTACCCTGTTCAACCCGTTTTGGGTTTTTAATTCTCGTAGTTATTTTTTGTTCCTCAGACATTACTTTATTTGTTTGCATTTGTTTGAATTTGTTTAAAATTTGTTGCGTGAGCTAGCTGGGTTTGCTTAAAGTTTGTGGCGTGAACTAGGTGAATTTGTTTAAAATTTGTTGCGTGAGCTAGCTTGGTTTGTTTAAAGTTTGTTGCGTGAACACAAGGTTCCTTATACAAACTATAATAAAATGTTATATAAAAACACACTATTAATAACATCAACTGCCATATTTTTTGGATTAAACCCAAGTCCTAGTCGCTTCACGGCAAGTCTATTTTTCACGATCGGTTTTCTATTCCGCGAATACTTAATATTCGAAGAAGAAGAATACGAGCCGGTAGACGAAGACCACACGCCGGCAGGAGAAATATTATCACCTTTGTTCAAATATTTGTAATTCTAAACAAAATTTTGTTTGGAATTGAAATTAAATTTTTTAATCGACGGAGTTCATATACGCATTGGAATGTTTTAGGGTATTGAAATGTTTTTCTAAAGCATAATTTGATATACATGCAATATCACAAACATCGCAGTAGTATTTCTGGCTTTCTATATTTTTTCTTTGGCTATTTAAAACACACTGCCTTACAAAATTCCTGTTATTTCCGCGGTACACCGTCTGATACTCCTCGATTGTTCATTCATCTCAGGCCGACAAGTATGAATTTAAACCGGGGCTAAGCGCTCTAACCCATCCCTTTTCTTCTTCACGTATCGTCTGTATACCACACATTCGCGACACTAGAGGTGAAACTCTCCAATTATTTAACCCGACTTCATTCATCCGCGTGTATAGACGATTATCCCCTCTATAACCCTGTCCCATAAAGTTTTTAGCTCTAGATATATGTTCCATGTACCGCTTTTTTAAAGGTGACGACGTACTACCAATATAAATTTCATTACCTCCGTCGGTACGACGTAACATATACACAGTCCGTTTCTTAATTTCATCACAAGACATGTTTTATTTTGTAACTTAAAAGTTACAAAAAATTTGCCTTCGGTTTATTCCTTCGATATTTCCAAACTCGGATATAACGGCGGGGCGGTTGGATTATTCCGAACTTCTTTTGGGGCCTGTTCACGTATAAGTTGATCACTGACTGTTTTCAAATCGTTCAGCTTTGTTTTCTTATCCTCTTTAGATTTTTTTATACCACGAACACTCGTAACCGTACTCGTACCCATATCGACCAACGCGACGGCCCCACCTAATGCAGCAATTATGATAGCCGGTGGAAAAAATAATGCGGTCGTAATGCCGCCGGCAACAAGCATGCTTTTGACTAATGTCTTTGCAAAAAGTATCGCTTTTTTCTTGTTCGGTCGGAAATTAATTCTAATTCTTGTCCGGTATATTTTAATGCTGCTTTCCACGAAAACCCGGGTAGTGTGTACGAATGTAAAATACCAAGCCCATGCGTTCCCATTAGCCGATCCCGTCGGTATTCCATAATATCCGCAAGCTGCACCGTGTCCACTTTACAATAGAAGTCGTGATAAGCACGCATGGTCTTTAAATTAAATTTGTCGCAAACATCTAAAAAATGTGCATAATCTTCATCGGAAATATGCTCGTCGTTTAATGCCGAATAGAAATCATCTTGGGTCAAATGTTTTGGATCTACATCTAAATTTTTGATCGACGTGAACCAATCGTAGGGAAAAACACCTTTACGAATTAACACGTCAAAATGTTCATCGCCAAATTCATGCTTTAATAATTTAAATTCAGATCGTGGAAACGTTTTGACACAATTGGCTAAACTTGCTTGTAAAAAACCTAACGTGTCTACAAGCCGAATATACCACGTATCTTTCTTAGTCACCGGTTCACCAGTCGCCGCATCTAATTTTGGGTGCCCGTTTTTATCCACCACAGTTGGCTCGCTAATCCACACGGCTTTTTCGACAGAAATATATTGTTCCGAATTCCGTGCAATCGTTCTTATATGACCGTTAACGCGACCTAATTCACGAACAAGTAGATGAAAATCATATTTTGTACCGTTATGAAAACCAACAGGAACCGTCTTATCTTTTTTCAAAGCCAAATTACATTTACCATGTGCTGCACCGCGGAATTTACCCGTAAAATGACAATGATCCCTTACCTTATCACCGTCAACAAAATCCTTATTACACACCCAGCATCGTGTTGCGTTATCAAACATGTCTTGATCTTCCTCGGTCATTACAATCGGCTGATCTTCAGCATACTTCTGGCCTAGGTCGTAGACTAAATCGTAGACTAAATCGTATCACCGTTCGTATAAAATGTACGGCAACATTCTCATTGTCTGTTTTAGCCGTGTATTGAACGATACGACTTTCAGAGGGATCTACACGCGATACGAATTGTAAACAGTACCCGGAACTTCTATGAATTTGCGTTTGTGTCGTTTTATCCCCTTTTTGAATATTCACTTTCTCGAGCCGACATTCAAAATCAGCGTAAATGACAAAAGGCTTAAATACTACGTCTTTAAAATTTTCAAATTGGACAACCGAACCTGCTTTAGGCATGACTTCTATAGTCCGTTTTTCTGCTCGGCAATTCTTTTTATGTCGTTCAATAGCATCCGCAGTCCGATGATGATACGTACAATACGGACAGAAGAAACTTGCGCTATCACTCATCTTGTGCCGCATTAATGCCGACATATTTTTAACTGTACTATAATGCCCGTCGTAATAAAATAATTGCACGTTTCTTTCATGCCTTGTTTTTGGCTGTCGAAGGTACGTTACTTTTTTTTCGTCCCATCCAAAAACCATGACGGAAATCTTATTCATATTCTCAAAAATATCCAATTCGTGCAGTGGCGTTGGAAAACTTGTGCACGTCCAGTCTAATTTTTCCGATTGATCTCTAAGTTTTGATGTAAGCTTTTCAGCATCCCGTTTCCGAGCAATCGGGTTTAAATAGCGTGTAACTGCCCATTTAAAACACTCATCGTCATCACTATTCTTTACGTTTACAATCCCGTTCTCACGACGATGTTCAAGTTCTTCCGGTAACGGTTTATAACTTGAACCGACGATAGCAGGGATTTTAGAAAACGCTAACATAACATGATCGAATGATTCCAACATCCACCCCGAACCTTCTGTACTCTCGACCCTATGAAATTGTTCTCGAATCACCTCTAACATCGCGTCGACTATAGCTTCAGGATTCGTACCACCGAAATTTTCAAATCTTGTTCCAGAGTGTAAACCTTTTAATTGCCGAATAAAACCATTTCCCGACCGTCGTATCATTCGTGGGCTAACACTAAGTCCAACCTTCGTATTCCGGTTCGCACGAATTAACTCGATAACCTGTGGTCTTATGAATTCAAACAACGATTCTAAATTACGGTGTTTTATACGTTGATCATCAAGTTTATAACGAATACGTGCCCCGTCAAAATGATTCCCGTATAAATTAAATTGTGGCGGTTGCTCGTATGTAATATGCCCGGGAATTCTATTCTTACGAAACTCGCGTAAAACTTTTGCCTGTAACACTTTTTTGTTCACCGTTTACATGGATTGAACCCCGTTGCCGTGGTAGAATAATATAAGGGTCACGATTATTCCGTATTTCATCTCGTAAATAAGTATCTACAGCGTCCTTTGTAATTCCACCCACTTTTAATAGTCGCCAAAGTTTGTTCCTTAACGGTCCGTCTCTCATAGGTCCATTCTGTTGCAAAAACTCAGATACGCCGGGTTCTTTCATAATATTAGTAATAGATTGTGATTTTCCGTTATAGATAAAAAATCCTTTTTTATGACCTGTCATTTCACCTCTATTTATTTTACATATTTTTAAATCCTCGATTTTCCTAAAAAAAGATAGAAAATCAAATGACAAGTCGTAGAAAAGGATTTGTTTTTTTTAAAATACACAAAAATTTCCGCTCGATTTTTTTTTTACCAAGCCATACCGACTATTGTTACATGCTCGCGAACGTGTTCTTTCACTAACGCTTCGTACACTTTTACCTGTGGACCAATTTTGTTCCCGTTCAACAAAATGCCACCAACTTCCAACACGGCTTTCACGTCGCAAATTTTATCTTCGTTCTTGGAAACGTCAACCCCACCTTCAACCTCGTAAAATTTCACGGAAGGTTTTAACTTGGGATAAATCGTATTCTCGTCGTCACCGTAAAACAATTTCTTCGTCAACGGACGGCCTAAATGATCTTCACATTTTTCCATAATAATTTTTAAAGCCTCCGAAGTTTCTTCGTCTAATTTTAAAGACATGGAAACTGTTTTAAATTTATTATCTCTTTTAACACCAAACGAAAAACATTTATTCGTCTCCAGTAAAAATGGTTTCCCTTCAATTGCCTTTACCGGAATCATTTTCATCCCAGCGACGTTTAAGGACTTTTTAGCTTTAAATTGGATCGACATTGTTTGGTTCCCTCAGATTTTATTTTTATATTTTCGCGATTTTTTTTAAAATGAAAATTCCTTAGAAAACTCGCTAAGGAACTCTCCTTGAATAATTTGCTGAAAATTTTTTTTTTGACGCCATCTTGAATTTTAATTTTTGCTGAAAAATATTTTTTCAATTGGATTTTTTTTGGTGACGTCATCACCAAAAGGAAAATTTTTTTCCATCGCTCAAAAGGCGATTTTTAACCCAAAAAGAAATTTTTTTGAAAAAATTTTATAATTTCCCATCGCTCCAAAGGCGGTGCAGAATTGGGTCGAATCCGGGCAAAATCTACCCTACTCACATGTACACCATGTCGTTAAAATTTCACACACCTCTTTTATTTTGTCTATGTTAAATAGAATCCATACCTTATGTGGGTCATCTCTCACCTTGGTTGAAGGAGTTACATCCGCTTTGAAAAATGTCATCTTAGATTGTGGAACTTGGTAATAGTACAAGCATCCAACAAAGCCACTTTAATAAAAACTGTAAGCCTTTTGGTCTTTGTACTTGCCAATATAATCCGTGTCAACAGCCTTACTTTTCAAAATAAATGAAAGCAATTTCATCAAAATCTGGCCATGATATAACGTCATCTTTCCACATTTCACTTGGTACTTCCCACGGATCGGGTGCATTTCCTGCGTTTTTCAGCCTTCTCTTATATTCCTCTTTAAGTTCATTCGAAATCTGTTCTTGTGTGAATTTTATGGGAGCATTGAGCTCATAAGCACCGAAAGCTTGTGCAACAAGAACTGCTTTATTTCCCGACTTACTTAGACCTCTCAAAGCCAGAAAATCTTGCAAAGATGTTAAAGTTAAATGTAGAAAATCTTCGAACTTGTACTGCTCGTCCTCCATATTGCTTCTATAGAATTACCTTATTTGCCCTAGTCCCTCTGAGTTACCTTGCCCTATTTGGAACATGGCCGCCGGTATCGTGAAACCTACTATACGTGGCATAGCAGATGGTCTGACTGTGGTTCTTGCACAATAATTCCCCGGGAACTTAAATTCCTTTTGTTTTCCTTTACTTTTGCCATAGTTTTTCTTTTTGTTGCCTTTTACTGTGATTCAAGATTAGGCTCATGAACAAACTTAAGAAAGATTTGTTTGCCATTTTGAATTAATACATATAAGTACTTCGTGTAACCGTATGTTATTGGATATTTTTCGTGGAATAACCGCTAAATTAACGTACAGGCGAAAATGCAATTGCAAAAATGCCAGGCGTGATTGCAAATTTGTCACGTGTTTGTGCTCAAACTGTTAATTGGAACATGTTGCCAATTTTCAAGAGTGTTGGTGCAGTATGGAAATTGACAAGTGCAGAGATGAAATGGAGCTGGCAAATGCTGCTGGTTGCATCACATCTCACCCTGGATTTGAAGAAGTGTGTCTCAATGAGTTTGTTTTGAGAGCAGCAAGTGTGGGTTTGAAAACTAAGTCAAAGAAATCTTATCTAACCACGTTTCAGGAAGGAGGAACAGAGGTGAATGAGTAAGTTATCTTCACTTAATTTGATATTTATATTTCTTTATAGCTTTACTATTTTAAAATTACAGTCAATTTACTGAAACACCTTAACAAGACAATAAAGAAATGTATATTATTCTAGGTTGATGCAATCTGTAGCATACAGACAATTTGTCAGATTGGTGTGGCAGTATGTTGGATTCTCCTAGAGAATCCCTCTGCCCTGTTGTGTGTACAACAGTATAAGGAAAAAAATTCCCAGCAACACAGAACATTTCAAGGGTTTTGAAGGTGAAGCAGACCATGACAAGTTTTTTTTGTGCTATACAACAGTATTGCATAAACTTGACAATTTATATCAACATAATTATATTGTTTGTTGTACTAATTCTTTAAAACAAATTTACTTTCCTGTTCATTATAAACACATCTTGACAATGTATTATTTGTTGCCCTAGTTATTTGAATGATGATCATGACTCATCACTACACTGCCCTTTCTTGTGGCCCTTGCGTGGTTTACCACATTTTCTGCATACTGGGCGTCTTCTTTGCTTTTGCTTGGAAGGGTTCAACATCTCTTGAAGTTCTGCATCAATCAAAGTATAATTAGGTACAGCATCAGTTGTGAAATAGACCTTTTCAACAATAATATCACTTGACTAGCTGTCAGTGAGGCTAATTGCATCTTTTTATTTTTGACATAGCAGTTAGACTTCCAGGCCAACAAAGTAATCTTGGTATGCAGTACCTGGGCAAGTAGGGGGGCATATAGGCGTCCTTTTTCCTTTCCGGGACAAAAATTTTTCTTTTGCTTTTGATTTGTCTTCTTTTTCTGACAACATGGTGTGCAATGCTTCTGGGGTTTCCTTAAATCCTCTAATTTTTCCTTAAATCATCTAACTCTTTCCTTGGTGTATTTATCATTGTATTGAACAATGCAGCAACATAATCTGCAATATAAATCAATAACAATAATCTTGTACACCATTGAAATAATAACAAAATAATCTTGTACACCATTGAAATAAATACTGTATGCTACATTGCATTGATTGTTGTAACCAAAATTAAGTACTAGCAAGTTACCATAATTTTGGGTTACTTTGATTTCTCCAACAGTAGCTTCCCGTTCTTTAAATCTGGGGTACGTAACCTTTAGTTTCTTTTTTCCAACTACATCTACTTTGTTCTTCCTGCGAACATTGTAGTTGAAATGGACAGCAGCAAGTATAGATCTATTGAAACAATTACATCAATATTACAAAGTCACCATACAAAGCAGTACAAAACACTACCAATTGCCAAAATTCGAACCTACATAACATCCCTGTATATGAAAATGCCAATGTCTTTGGGGCAAATTGATTGACTACAGAGTGATAGCCCTCCAAGCTGCTGGTTTGTTCCATAGGTGATGCATTTTTTATTGCATTTATTAAAGAGGGCTTGTTAGGTTTTTTACTACTTTTTCATGTTCTTCTGACTCTGTAAAATGAATGGTGAGTATGTATTATTATATGTTATATATTTAGCAGTTATGTTATGCCCAAAGATAATAAATGTCATATCATTCATTCTATGGCTACAACAAACCTTTTGTCATCCAAGAACGTTCTGATACTGTACAGCCATATGCACACTTGCTGAATAACTTGTTTGGCAAGTTTGTGTGAATATTAAACACGTGATGGAAAAATGCTTTAAACTTTGCTACTATCAGATCTTGAAGGTTCAATGCTGTGGAAGTAACTGACCAGTAGGAATGCCTGATGCAAGCTTTTTCCAATGTCCAATTATTTCACACCCCTTTTCCTTGCTTAATTTTGTTAACACCTTTTTAATCTCTAAAACAGAAGAGAGACAGATTTCTGACAATAACATCATGTCACTATGAGTGAAGGTCTATACTGTCCTGATGAATAACAATTACTTAGCCCCTTCGCCCTTTAGAGAACTTTTCAGCTTGAATGCTTTAATAAGTTACTTTGAAAACCTACTTTTGCCAATGTGCCACAGGTCAAAGTAGTGCTGGATCACTGGTTTTCCAAGCTCTTTGCACTTCTTTGGACATTCTTCTCTCATCCAGCTTGTTATGGCACCATGTCGATCCAATATAAAACTTTTAATTACCATTCCAGAACTCAGTAGGAAAGCCATTGCTTTCTGATGTCCCAAAAATTCCATATTTGCACTACTACCTGCTTCATTAGCCTAAAATGCAAACAGTGCATAATGTGTTAGCTAATATTTAATAAATACACATGCCAACTGTTATTAGCTGCTGCTATGTGCTGAATTTCTTTTCACATGTAATTATTCTTTTTATTTTAGTCTCTACAAGTGCATACCTGGAAACTAAGACTGATTATATGTGAATAGAAATCTCTAGTCACACGACAACAGTTTTTTATCTCCTTTAAATTAAATGCTTAATTGGAAACTAACGTTTAGCATTTACCTGTACTAGTACAATACGTATAATAAGACCAACAGTGCAGCAGAGTATGGTATAACATCTATATTTGGCAGAGTGACCCATGCTGTCATGTCTGCCATCACCATCAAGAACAACTTCTTTTCCATTTAGAGAATTTATGATGTTTGCCCTATATTCTCTCCAGAACTTGACAATTGTTGGAAGTAGGATATACCTTTGATGGTAATAATACTGCCTTCACTGAAGCAAGCCAATCCAATGTGTTTAAAGACCAGAAGTACTTTACTAGCTGATGCTCCTACACAAAGAATGCCAAAACTGAGTAGCAGGTTTGCTGCAAGAAACGTTCCTAAAAAGAATGGCTGACTTGTCCAAATCTTGGTCTTGTTGCAGGCTCTGCAGTGTTAGTGCACTGAAAACATGGTGCCAGTACATTTAACAGTATTTTTTGGGTTTGGTGCAAAGCAGAAATGACAAGAAGTGAAAAGAAGCAGCAGATTAGACAAAAACACAATTCCTTTTGGCTCTTCCATTGCATTCTTGCCATAAGATGTTAAACTACAAATCATAAAACAATTGTGACTTCATGTACACAAATGGAAATACATATGCTATAAAATTTCAGAAACAATTATTTATTTTAGAAAATAATGCTACAATGTGTTGCATGAAAAATGTTAGCTCCTCTCTTATAGCACAAGTTATATACAAATAGATTACCTTTGTTTTTCTTCTCTGTTGATGTTACTATCATCTTCTTTAGATGTATTCCTATACTCTACCTGAAATATGTTCCATTCCTCATCGTCCTCACCATTCAACATTTTATCTTCATCATCAGTTTCATCCACATCCTCACCATTCAGCATTTTATCTCCATCATCTGTTTCGTCCACATTCATACACGGTTCTTCTTCATCAAATAATGTTTGGGTTTCTTAATATAATATGTGTTATATTTCATCATTTAAGGTTCCATATGATCTTCAAAAAAATCACTCACCAACTTCAACTGTTACTTGTCTTTGCTGATCAATTTCTTGAAGTGTTTTCACCCAATTGTGTTGATTTTCAGTTATACTGTCTTTCATGCTTAGTATCTTATTTTCTAAAGCCTTTCAATTTCCTCTGCAATGCTTTCTTTTCTTTTGCAAATACCACACACTTGTCACACGAGCCAATCTCAATGTGCAGAAACAAGTTGATTGCAGCATTTGCTTTAAATAAGTATATATTCTACATTGTCACTAATTTCAAACAGGTTCGTATATTGTACAAATTGGAAATGGTTGGAAACAGAGCAAAGGTGTTTTGATTTGTTCAGAGTATTACTCACTCTGTGACTACTTGAATCCCATATTATGTGCATCATGACCAATAATTTCATGTACAGGAATTGGCTCATCTGTCACATTGGGTCCTGTCTACAATACAAAATATTAAAAAAATATGTGAACCTTACTATATTGGACAATTGCAATAAAGCTGAACACAAACTCTAACCTTGTTTGGCATGCTTGTTAATATTGGCTGGAAAGGATTATCATCCACTTCAATTGGCTATATTTGCAATAAATAACAATAATTTTGAGAAATAATAAACTAATGTATGAAAGAAACTTACTGTAGTTGAAGAATCTGTGGGAATTGTGCATTCCTCTTCATGTGCAGCGTCTGAGTTGAAGATACCACAGCTTGTTGCTTTGCTTGAAGTGTCATTCAGGATTTCGTTAATAACCTATACCAGAAATTGGTTGTTCTATTTCTAATTCTTTAGAAATTGTATGCAACCTGTGTGTTGAATAACTGTCTTTTACGTGCACATTTTTACAAAACAAGTCTAGCGTAATTAAGATATAATTTTGTGGAAACACCACGTAAGTTTATCATCGCAGAATTATTATTAGCAGTGATGAAGATCCAAGCTTACGGATTGAAAGCTCTGCGATAATAAACTTACGTGGCGTTTCCACAAAATTATATTTTAATTTGATATTCACTATGCAAACATACAAGGAAGTCTAGCGTAACTGATTAATATGCATAGTGTTGCTAGAGTATACAAAGTTAACTAACCTTGCATCTTGTCCTAGACGAGGTAGGTTTTTGCGGGTTTGCTTTCCATATTGCTGGTATAGAATCAGGCACGAGAATTCACCTAGACCCTTGCATGTGCACTCGCTGGAAATATTCAGGCGAAAAATGCTCTGAACAAACAACAAAGGTTCCTTGCAGGCTAAATTTTGCCCTGTCCATTCGAACAAAACGAATCCATTTTGCATATGTCACACTATTCGATGGACTTCGGTGAATGGAAATCCCTTCGCTGGGATTCGATACATTGCTACAGTTTTGCACAACACATCTATTCGATGGCATTCCTTGTAAAATTGCAAAATAGCGTAAAAACACAAGCCAAAGACCCCTAAATATATGTCCTAAATATAGTGATATATTGTAGATAAATCTGTGCGTTGAGTCAGTGATGTCACATCCTATATCTAAAGAAGCGAAGGTGGAACATTCAAAATTAATGGCAGACTCATTGCTCATACAAAAATACATCGAAAAGGTGGCGTTCTTCTGCTTGAAAACACTTCAAAATTGGCAGGGCAAATCCTGACCACTATTACTTTCAATTACTGCTAAAAAACTATATCATCAAAATTTCATCGCAGGGGCACTTTAAGTGCAATAATTATTGGTACATCCATGTTTCATAAACTTGAATATGCACCTGCTTTTAAGTGCTGCAGTAATCTACGAATCTGAATAGGTTTAAGAATTGAAGAAAGGTCATTTTCTTGAAGATGCTGTAAATCACTCACATCACCAACACCTAAATCAACTAATTTATCTGCTATTGACTTCAATAATTCTGGTGCCAATGACAAAATCCGCTGAATTATTTTGATTACTTTATCCATATTTTCTATCAAGTAGTTGGTAGAAAAATTAAGTTGTCTTTTTACCTAGACAAACAACAACAAAGAATTTCAACTTGCATTAACATTGTGATGATGTTGCAGTACGGGTAGAGCATGTAAATAGATTATGTGTGGACTTCCAGTAAAATAAAATTGTAACGGCTGTCCAGTTCCTTTGTAGTTCAGTTGAGGTCCTGCCTTGTTGGCACCCGATCGCGGGTTTCTGGGCTTGCTTTGGGACTTTTTGTGTAGTGCGAAATGCGAACTGGTTTACGTATATCAAATACTTGTGGTATTTTGTAGAATACATTTTGTTTACGTCAAGTTTTTCATCAGAATAATACATTGTTTTAACTATACAGAAGTGTTGTTGCCAGTTAATTCATTGTCTGCGTCACGGGAAATTCTTGTCAGCACATAAATTATAACAAAGCATCGAACGAATCTGTTCTTTTAACCCTGGAAAATGCGTATAAATACCACAAAGCGAAGCCAGGAGTTACAGTAAACGAAATTACTCTACGGCGACAGCGACTTGAAGGTTCCAAGGTTAGAATAATCAACTTTTGCGTACGTTTTGAAGCCTTATATATTCGAGTATATTAATAAATTAAACGTTCGTACGACATATTGAGCACCATTTTGAATATCTAACTGTACTTGGAGATTACCGAAGCCTGCTCAGGGACGCGTTGGAAAACATTGCATAATAGAGATATGGATGGAGAAAACGGCACGGGGGCACCAGACTCAACTGCGGAAGCCGTCCCAAGTAAAAAAAAATACACCATCTAGACTTGAACAGAAGTTTTACGCTGTGTCAAAAAAGTGGGGAAAACAAATAAATTACCTACAAGGTCAAATTATAAGTCAAAGAAACATATCGGTGTTAGAGAGAATCCCGTGTCCTAGAGGAATGCATGAATGAACTGGCATCAGTACATGAGGCATTGGAAAACATTCAAAGTTCAACAGTGGAAAAAATGACTTTATACGGAAAGTTCGAGGAGATGAGTCGAGAAGCCAATCAAATTCTCCAAGTAGGACAAGCTATCTGTGAGCTAAGAGGGAAAGAAGATGAAGACAGACAGACAGTCTGTATGTTCTACATGAAGCCATCGAAGTAGAAACTCGCATAAAACGAAAGGAAGCAAATCATCACATTCGTCCTCAGCCAGCACGAGCTCGTCTGCGCGGTTCAGAAGACTAAACTTGGAAGAAGAAATTGCTACCTTACGGGTCAAGTTGAACTTGGCAGATGAAAGAGAACAATTAGATGAGGCAAACAGACTTGCACTTAACAAAGTACAGAGACGGAAATCAGAAATTGAAAGGGAACAGCAGCGACTAATGAAGCAAATCGAAGTCTCAAAGGAAAGGTTCAAACTTAGGGAGCAGCTAGCAGAGAAGGAGGCGAGAGTTGCGGCATGTGCACGATTTGAGAATGAAGGCATATCAGTGATACTCGATGATGGAGATCAAAGCAATGCAACACACGAGAACATATCGAAAGGTTTCTTCAGTCACAAGCAGAATTATCAGATCCCCAAACTAGAGAATATGATGAATACACCTCACAAGTCATCCGGAAAATTCCTGAAATCCATCAAAACCGCTCTACTACCCAACCAATTTCCTTGGAACCCCAACTGGACCCATCTACGCCTGCCTATATCCCTAACATGCCCACCGTACCAGATGCACCAGCACACCTCGAAAATGTACCCTCTACTACCCAACCAATCTCCTTGGAACCCCAACTGGACCCATCTATGCCTGGCTATATCCCAAACACGCCCACCATACCAGATGCACAAGCACACTTCGAAAATGTACCTTCTACGAATATCAAAGAGGACCAGCTGTCGACAATTGCCAAGTTATTGGAAATCCAAGACCAGAATCGATTACCTTTACTGGAACCAG
The DNA here is from genome assembly GCA_963855995.1 of Muricea muricata. Classification (NCBI taxonomy): domain Eukaryota; kingdom Metazoa; phylum Cnidaria; class Anthozoa; order Malacalcyonacea; family Plexauridae; genus Muricea; species Muricea muricata. Next base: position 66,495,530 of record OY979716.1, read on the forward strand.
GAGTATTCAGTGGTGATCCTTTGAAATACACGATGTGGGTAAAGGCGTTCGACACCCTGAGAGAGAGTAGAGCAATCAAGCCGAGAGAACGATTGCACTTTTTTGGGAAATACGTAAGTGGCGAAGCTAAGGAAGTGGTGAACAGCTTTATGCTCTTAGACGGTGAAGATGCGTACCAGAAGGCAAAGGAAATGCTGGCAAAACGATTTGGAGATCCGTTTGCGATCGCGACGGCGTTTCGAAGGAAACTTGACGAATGGAAACAAAATCGTGCCAAACAATGCAATTGGCTTGCGAAAATACACAGATTTCCTCGTTCAGTGTGCAACGGCAATGAAAAAAGTTAGTGGCCTAAACATTCTCAATGACATACAAGAGAACCATAAAATGGTATCCAAACTTCTCAAATGGTTATCAACAAGATGGGCAAGAGTTGTGTACAAATCTAAGGAAGAGAAGAAAGGTTTTCCTGCCTTTTCGGAGTTCGTTGACTTCCTCTTGACTGAGTCAAACATTCCGTGCAATCCAGTTAATGTGAAATTTAACAGGAATAACGAAGAGAACAAACGATCAAAAGACACCCAAAAACCAGATCCTCCTCATCCAAGATACACGTCCAGACCGTCACTCGGCGGCCTAAGAACCTGCGCGACAAAATCGGAAAACAACAACCCCGAAAACCCTGCGACGAATTCCTGTCAATTGTGCAAGGCGAACCACCATCTAGATGCCTGCGAAAGGTTTTGTGAAATGGGTATACAGGAATGAAAGAAGTTCACACGAGATAAGGGACTTTGCTTTAGTTGCCTTGAGCAAGGTCACCTGTCGAAGCAATGCAAGAAACGAAGAAAATGTGACACCTGCGGAAAGCTACACCCTACCTCACTACATGGTGATCTTAAGGAGAACGCAAACGACGAAAATGCTAATAACCCATCTTGTGAAGAAACTGCTAATTCCACAACGGTTAACTGCACCAAGGCACGCTTCATGAACGATGGAAGCCAAATGCGAATCAGCTCCATGATTGTCCCGGTCTGGGTATACCACAGCGACGATCCTGAAAACAAGAACCTTACCTACGCCCTGCTAGATGACCAGTCAGATACAACCTTCGCCACCCAGAAAACTTTAAATAGCCTTAACGTCAGCGGCCCAGAAACAACGTTGTCCTTGTCAACTATGCACGCAGACAGACAAGCGATAGAAAGCACCAAAATCAAGATACTTGTGGTTTGCGATTACAACTATAACGTGTCTATCCCTCTACCCATGAGCTTTTCCTGTGTGGTCATACAGCTAAAAGGACACAGATTCCATGCCCCAAAATGGTAACCCAATGGCCACATCTGACACCGATTGCGACAAGCCTGGCACCTTACCATCATGACATCGAGGTGGGACTTCTTATTGGTTCAAACTGTTCCAGGGCTATCATGCCACGAGAGATCGTCGCAGGTCGAGACAACGAGCCATATGCACAGAAAACAGAACTTGGTTGGGGCGTCATTGGTAACTTCTCAAGGTCCAGACGAGATCTCGAGGAAAACGAACGGGAACCCGCACATGTTACACATCGAACAGTCACACGCTCTGCCAGCGACTTTAATGTGTTTGATTCGAAGACGTGCTACTTCACCTTCAGGACAACTGCGAAGGAGCTGATAAACCCGGTCCAATTGAGGCAAATGATGGAATCGGACTTCTCGGAGAGAAAATCCGCCGAACAGCCAATGTCTCTCGACGACAAGAAGTTCATGCAGAAAATGAAGCAAGGAATCCGTCTAGGAAATGATGGTCACTACGAAATGCCCCTGCCGTTTTGTGACGAAGAACCGAGGATGTCCAACAACAGGTCTCTTGCGATGCATCGACTTGCAAAGCTTAAAACTCGGCTAGAAAATGACGAACAGTACCGCAACGACTACGTTGCCTTCATGAATGACCTAATAGAAAAGAAATACACCGAGAGAGTCCCTGAACAACAGCTTCCAACTAGCAACAGCAGAATTTGGTACATCCCACATCACGGGGTATATCATCCCAAAAAACCCACGAAGATGCGCGTAGTGTTTGACTGTAGTGCTCAGTACAAAGGCGAGTCACTAAATAGTTATCTACTTCAAGGTCCCGACCTAACCAACCAATTCCTAGGGGTGCTTTGTAGGTTCAGGCAAAACCCCGTTGCCTTCATGTGCGATGTGGAATCAATGTTCCATCAGTTTAAAGTGCTTACGGCTCATCGAGATTTCTTGAGATTTCTTTGGTGGGAGAATGGAGACACCACCAAACCTCCATCTGAATTTAGAATGACAGTACACCTTTTCGGTGCTGGTTCTTCTCCCGGGTGTGCGAACTACGGACTAAAGCAGATTGCGGACGACCACGAAGAAGAATTTGGTGCCGAGGCGGCAAGCTTCGTGAGGGACAACTTTTATGTCGATGACGGCTTAAAGCCAGTCAATTAAGTTTCAGAGGCGATTTCACTGATTAAGAGAACCAAGGATCTATGCGCACGAGGCGGATTACGACTACATAAGTTCGTATCGAATTCAAGAGAAGTGATGGAGAGTATTCCACCCAACGAAAGAGCCTCTGGAATAAAGAACCTAGATATGCGCAAGGACAATCTACCGGTAGAACGACCCCTTAGCGTTGAATGGTGCGTAGAATCTAACACCTTCCAGCTTTGAGTCATCCTACAGAACAAACCCCCGACGTGGAATTTTATCCACCGTTAGTTCCATATACGATCCAATAGGATTCGTAGCCCCTCTCCTACGAGGAAAGCAAATCCTAGAAGAATTATGCTGCGAAGGAGTAGATTGGGATGATCCAGTTCCTAACGAAGTGCGAATGCGTTGGGAGAAGTGGCGTGGCAATCTTATCCTATTAAACGACTTCGGCGTCCAAAGATGCTTTTGACCCAACAACTTTGAAGTATTGAAATCGATCGAACTGCACCATTTCTCAGATGCCAGCACATCAGGGTATGGACAATGCTCGTATCTGCAACTTGTTAACGAAAGAGACGAAGTCCATTGCTTGTTCGTAATGGGAAAGGCTCGCGTTTCCCCACTGAAGAGTGTTACAGTTCCTCGCCTCGAATTAACGGCGGCACTAGTCTCGGTCAAAGTGAGTTCCATGCTGCACAGAGAACTGAATTATGAAGGTATTGTCGATTTGTTTTAGACAGACAGCAATGTAGTTCTCGGCTATATTAACAACGAAGCCAAACGCTTTCACATATTCGTTGCCAACACAGTCCAGCAGATTAGAGAGTATATGAGCCCAAGTCAATGGCATTACATTAAGGGTAAAGCAAATCCTGTGGACGACGCATCTCGGGGATTAAGCGCCCAAGATCTTATATCCGACCCCCAATGGCTCTTTGGGCCTGACTTTCTTTGGAAGGCTGAGATTGGTCTAACCCAAGTTGAAGTTCCACGCCTCTCCGAAAATGACCCGGAAGGTAGAAAGGTGAGATCCCTTGCCACCCAAGCAACAGCTGCCGAAATGCAAACGATCCCACAACGGCTTGAATACTTCTCCCATTGGCACCACGCGAAGCGAGCAATTGCAGTTTGTCGAAAATTCTTGAAGCGTCGTGTAAAGAGGCGACGAGAAAGTGTAGAACCAAATCAACCAAAGACACCTCCCGGCCTCACCAACCGCCAAATGTGAAGGATTTACGCCAAGCTGAGGTGGAGATCCTTAAAGCTGTCTAAGTCCAAGCGTTTCCTGATGAAATCAAACTGTTGCGTCGTCTGAAACCAAATCCAACTAGTAGAGAGGACGCCAAGATTCGTAAAGCCAGTCTAAGGAAAAACAGCGCACTTTTTCGACTGGACCCATTTCTTGATAACGAGGGTATCTTACGAGTCAGAGGATGCATCCACCGGGCTGACGTTCCTTTCCATGTTAAACACCTAGCTATCATCCCTCAAAATGGTCACATTACGTCATTAATAATCCGATACCACCATGAACGAGTTAATCATCAAGGTCGAGGATTCACCCATAACGAGATTCGCGAGAACGGCCTGTGGATCATTGGAGGAGGCTCTGGCGTAGCTGAATACATAACCAGATGGGTCATGTGTTGAAAGCTTCACGGGACCGTAGGCGAACAGAAAATGGCCGACCTTCCTCTCGATAGACTTAAACCTGCGCCACCATTCACCTTCTGTGGAGTGGACTATTTCGGCCCATTTTACATCAAAGACGGTCGAAGAGAACCTAAGCGCTCCGGTGTCTTGTTCACGTGCTTGTCGTCGCATGCCATTTACCTTGAAACTGCGAAAACACTGGAAACAGATTCGTTTTTAAATGCGTTGCGTCATTTTCTGGCAAGACGTGGACCAGTTCGTCAGCTGAGATCGGACCAGGGAACAAACCTCACTGGCGCACAACGCGAACTAAGAGAAGCCTTGTCGAAGATGGATCAGAACAAGGTACGATCGTTCCTACTCGAAAGGGAGTGCGATTGGTTCGAGTTTCAAATGAATGTCCCTGCCAGCAGTCACATGGGCAGCGTGTGGGAACCCCAAATCAGAACGGCCCTCAACGTTTTGAACGCTCTCCTCCTTCAAGATGGAAAGCAGTTAGGACAAAGAATCATTGCAAACATTCATGTGCGAGACCGAGGCCATCGTAAACAGCCGACCCCTAGCCGTTGCTAATATTTCTTCCCCTACCGACGCAGAACCCTTAACCCCAAACCACCTGCTAACAATGAAGTCGCGGATGTTATTACCGCCACCAGGAGAATTTCAGCGAGCTGATCTCTACCTAGTAAAGAGGTGGCGTAGAGTTCAATATCTCGCTGACCTGTTTTGGTTGTGGTGGCGCGAGGACTTTCTATGCACCCTGCAAGAGAGACCAAAGTGGAACAAGCCAAGGAGAAATATGTGTGTGGGAGATATACAGGGTGTATCAAAAAAAGTTTACAGTTGGGAAAAAGTCGATAAATTAATCAGCGCACAAAGTTTGCAGAAACTTTTGGTGGAAATAAGTAGTTTGACGTCTGCGGTTTATCTGACAGTAAAATTATTTAAAATAACCATTTTTAGCGTGAAAATTCTGTTATCGAGAAGCACTTTTCAAAGAGCTTGCGTGCAAAAATGACACATTTAAAACACAATTTGAATACATAAGGTTAAAATATGGACATAATGCTTGAGCTCAGAAAGTTTCAAAAAGATTCGTCAATGCCAGTGCGAACGCGCGGCGTCCAAATCTGGGATTATTTACTGTTTTTCGTTTTTAAATTTAAAGTGCTCATTAATTATGCATTTTGCTCATTTAACTTTTTGCACGCTCAGATTTTTGCATAAATTAGAACACGAGAATCCACAAGGGACTTTAAGCTTTTATTAGCATCGTTTAAGCTGTATTAATGCTTTATTTCAACATTCTTTCTAACGATTTTGCAGGTATTAACAACTTCATGAAGGGTTTATTTACAGGGTTTATTTACAAAAATTTACATTGTTGCTTTTAGTCTTCAACATGACCACCATTTTGTTGCAAGCATAGCTCAGCTCTGGCAGTCATGCTATTTACAGCATGTCGAACCACAGCTCTGTCCTGCCTGAGAATATCCATTTCGTTACGAATTCTCATCTCCAGGTCATCCAGATTAGCCGGCGGTGTAGTGTAAACTTTGGACTTGATATAGCCCGAGGAAAAAATCTAACGGAGTTAAGTCTGGGGATCTCGGTGGCCACTCAAAAGCATGGTTTAATGCGACAACTCGTTCTCCAAAGAAACGCTCCGTGACAATAACTCTTCTGTGTGGTGGTGCGCCGTCTTGAATCCACCAAAGACGTTGAAATCGGCCGTTTCTGTTGGGTCCAAAATGACACATTCTACGTAATGCGGATCAGCTCCATGATTGTCCCGGTCTGGGTATACCACAGCGACGATCCTGAAAACAAGAACCTTACCTACGCCCTGCTAGATGACCAGTCAGATACAACCTTCGCCACCCAGAAAACTTTAAATAGCCTTAACGTCAGCGGCCCAGAAACAACGTTGTCCTTGTCAACTATGCACGCAGACAGACAAGCGATAGAAAGCACCAAAATCAAGATACTTGTGGTTTGCGATTACAACTATAACGTGTCTATCCCTCTACCCATGAGCTTTTCCTGTGTGGTCATACAGCTAAAAGGACACAGATTCCATGCCCCAAAATGGTAACCCAATGGCCACATCTGACACCGATTGCGACAAGCCTGGCACCTTACCATCATGACATCGAGGTGGGACTTCTTATTGGTTCAAACTGTTCCAGGGCTATCATGCCACGAGAGATCGTCGCAGGTCGAGACAACGAGCCATATGCACAGAAAACAGAACTTGGTTGGGGCGTCATTGGTAACTTCTCAAGGTCCAGACGAGATCTCGAGGAAAACGAACGGGAACCCGCACATGTTACACATCGAACAGTCACACGCTCTGCCAGCGACTTTAATGTGTTTGATTCGAAGACGTGCTACTTCACCTTCAGGACAACTGCGAAGGAGCTGATAAACCCGGTCCAATTGAGGCAAATGATGGAATCGGACTTCTCGGAGAGAAAATCCGCCGAACAGCCAATGTCTCTCGACGACAAGAAGTTCATGCAGAAAATGAAGCAAGGAATCCGTCTAGGAAATGATGGTCACTACGAAATGCCCCTGCCGTTTTGTGACGAAGAACCGAGGATGTCCAACAACAGGTCTCTTGCGATGCATCGACTTGCAAAGCTTAAAACTCGGCTAGAAAATGACGAACAGTACCGCAACGACTACGTTGCCTTCATGAATGACCTAATAGAAAAGAAATACACCGAGAGAGTCCCTGAACAACAGCTTCCAACTAGCAACAGCAGAATTTGGTACATCCCACATCACGGGGTATATCATCCCAAAAAACCCACGAAGATGCGCGTAGTGTTTGACTGTAGTGCTCAGTACAAAGGCGAGTCACTAAATAGTTATCTACTTCAAGGTCCCGACCTAACCAACCAATTCCTAGGGGTGCTTTGTAGGTTCAGGCAAAACCCCGTTGCCTTCATGTGCGATGTGGAATCAATGTTCCATCAGTTTAAAGTGCTTACGGCTCATCGAGATTTCTTGAGATTTCTTTGGTGGGAGAATGGAGACACCACCAAACCTCCATCTGAATTTAGAATGACAGTACACCTTTTCGGTGCTGGTTCTTCTCCCGGGTGTGCGAACTACGGACTAAAGCAGATTGCGGACGACCACGAAGAAGAATTTGGTGCCGAGGCGGCAAGCTTCGTGAGGGACAACTTTTATGTCGATGACGGCTTAAAGCCAGTCAATTAAGTTTCAGAGGCGATTTCACTGATTAAGAGAACCAAGGATCTATGCGCACGAGGCGGATTACGACTACATAAGTTCGTATCGAATTCAAGAGAAGTGATGGAGAGTATTCCACCCAACGAAAGAGCCTCTGGAATAAAGAACCTAGATATGCGCAAGGACAATCTACCGGTAGAACGACCCCTTAGCGTTGAATGGTGCGTAGAATCTAACACCTTCCAGCTTTGAGTCATCCTACAGAACAAACCCCCGACGTGGAATTTTATCCACCGTTAGTTCCATATACGATCCAATAGGATTCGTAGCCCCTCTCCTACGAGGAAAGCAAATCCTAGAAGAATTATGCTGCGAAGGAGTAGATTGGGATGATCCAGTTCCTAACGAAGTGCGAATGCGTTGGGAGAAGTGGCGTGGCAATCTTATCCTATTAAACGACTTCGGCGTCCAAAGATGCTTTTGACCCAACAACTTTGAAGTATTGAAATCGATCGAACTGCACCATTTCTCAGATGCCAGCACATCAGGGTATGGACAATGCTCGTATCTGCAACTTGTTAACGAAAGAGACGAAGTCCATTGCTTGTTCGTAATGGGAAAGGCTCGCGTTTCCCCACTGAAGAGTGTTACAGTTCCTCGCCTCGAATTAACGGCGGCACTAGTCTCGGTCAAAGTGAGTTCCATGCTGCACAGAGAACTGAATTATGAAGGTATTGTCGATTTGTTTTAGACAGACAGCAATGTAGTTCTCGGCTATATTAACAACGAAGCCAAACGCTTTCACATATTCGTTGCCAACACAGTCCAGCAGATTAGAGAGTATATGAGCCCAAGTCAATGGCATTACATTAAGGGTAAAGCAAATCCTGTGGACGACGCATCTCGGGGATTAAGCGCCCAAGATCTTATATCCGACCCCCAATGGCTCTTTGGGCCTGACTTTCTTTGGAAGGCTGAGATTGGTCTAACCCAAGTTGAAGTTCCACGCCTCTCCGAAAATGACCCGGAAGGTAGAAAGGTGAGATCCCTTGCCACCCAAGCAACAGCTGCCGAAATGCAAACGATCCCACAACGGCTTGAATACTTCTCCCATTGGCACCACGCGAAGCGAGCAATTGCAGTTTGTCGAAAATTCTTGAAGCGTCGTGTAAAGAGGCGACGAGAAAGTGTAGAACCAAATCAACCAAAGACACCTCCCGGCCTCACCAACCGCCAAATGTGAAGGATTTACGCCAAGCTGAGGTGGAGATCCTTAAAGCTGTCTAAGTCCAAGCGTTTCCTGATGAAATCAAACTGTTGCGTCGTCTGAAACCAAATCCAACTAGTAGAGAGGACGCCAAGATTCGTAAAGCCAGTCTAAGGAAAAACAGCGCACTTTTTCGACTGGACCCATTTCTTGATAACGAGGGTATCTTACGAGTCAGAGGATGCATCCACCGGGCTGACGTTCCTTTCCATGTTAAACACCTAGCTATCATCCCTCAAAATGGTCACATTACGTCATTAATAATCCGATACCACCATGAACGAGTTAATCATCAAGGTCGAGGATTCACCCATAACGAGATTCGCGAGAACGGCCTGTGGATCATTGGAGGAGGCTCTGGCGTAGCTGAATACATAACCAGATGGGTCATGTGTTGAAAGCTTCACGGGACCGTAGGCGAACAGAAAATGGCCGACCTTCCTCTCGATAGACTTAAACCTGCGCCACCATTCACCTTCTGTGGAGTGGACTATTTCGGCCCATTTTACATCAAAGACGGTCGAAGAGAACCTAAGCGCTCCGGTGTCTTGTTCACGTGCTTGTCGTCGCATGCCATTTACCTTGAAACTGCGAAAACACTGGAAACAGATTCGTTTTTAAATGCGTTGCGTCATTTTCTGGCAAGACGTGGACCAGTTCGTCAGCTGAGATCGGACCAGGGAACAAACCTCACTGGCGCACAACGCGAACTAAGAGAAGCCTTGTCGAAGATGGATCAGAACAAGGTACGATCGTTCCTACTCGAAAGGGAGTGCGATTGGTTCGAGTTTCAAATGAATGTCCCTGCCAGCAGTCACATGGGCAGCGTGTGGGAACCCCAAATCAGAACGGCCCTCAACGTTTTGAACGCTCTCCTCCTTCAAGATGGAAAGCAGTTAGGACAAAGAATCATTGCAAACATTCATGTGCGAGACCGAGGCCATCGTAAACAGCCGACCCCTAGCCGTTGCTAATATTTCTTCCCCTACCGACGCAGAACCCTTAACCCCAAACCACCTGCTAACAATGAAGTCGCGGATGTTATTACCGCCACCAGGAGAATTTCAGCGAGCTGATCTCTACCTAGTAAAGAGGTGGCGTAGAGTTCAATATCTCGCTGACCTGTTTTGGTTGTGGTGGCGCGAGGACTTTCTATGCACCCTGCAAGAGAGACCAAAGTGGAACAAGCCAAGGAGAAATATGTGTGTGGGAGATATACAGGGTGTATCAAAAAAAGTTTACAGTTGGGAAAAAGTCGATAAATTAATCAGCGCACAAAGTTTGCAGAAACTTTTGGTGGAAATAAGTAGTTTGACGTCTGCGGTTTATCTGACAGTAAAATTATTTAAAATAACCATTTTTAGCGTGAAAATTCTGTTATCGAGAAGCACTTTTCAAAGAGCTTGCGTGCAAAAATGACACATTTAAAACACAATTTGAATACATAAGGTTAAAATATGGACATAATGCTTGAGCTCAGAAAGTTTCAAAAAGATTCGTCAATGCCAGTGCGAACGCGCGGCGTCCAAATCTGGGATTATTTACTGTTTTTCGTTTTTAAATTTAAAGTGCTCATTAATTATGCATTTTGCTCATTTAACTTTTTGCACGCTCAGATTTTTGCATAAATTAGAACACGAGAATCCACAAGGGACTTTAAGCTTTTATTAGCATCGTTTAAGCTGTATTAATGCTTTATTTCAACATTCTTTCTAACGATTTTGCAGGTATTAACAACTTCATGAAGGGTTTATTTACAGGGTTTATTTACAAAAATTTACATTGTTGCTTTTAGTCTTCAACATGACCACCATTTTGTTGCAAGCATAGCTCAGCTCTGGCAGTCATGCTATTTACAGCATGTCGAACCACAGCTCTGTCCTGCCTGAGAATATCCATTTCGTTACGAATTCTCATCTCCAGGTCATCCAGATTAGCCGGCGGTGTAGTGTAAACTTTGGACTTGATATAGCCCGAGGAAAAAATCTAACGGAGTTAAGTCTGGGGATCTCGGTGGCCACTCAAAAGCATGGTTTAATGCGACAACTCGTTCTCCAAAGAAACGCTCCGTGACAATAACTCTTCTGTGTGGTGGTGCGCCGTCTTGAATCCACCAAAGACGTTGAAATCGGCCGTTTCTGTTGGGTCCAAAATGACACATTCTACGTAATGCGGGAATCACTTGTTTGTTCAGCATCTCCAAATAGCCCTCGCCGTCTAAATTTTGCTGAAAAAAGAACGGACCTATTATGTTGCCGTTGCCCATTAATCCAACCCATACTGTCAGCTTATGGCGATCATCATTATGCTGATAGTCAAAGTCTAAAGGCTTTTCACTGCGTGGATGGTATTCTCTGACGTTGTGGGTATTGACTGTGGCATTCAACGCAAATCCGGCCTCGTCACCAATAACAACATTTTTGCGAAATCGTCGATTTTGACGAAGTAGCCACTGGCAAAAGTTTTCTCGCCGCGGATAATCATTATCCAACAACTAATGTCGTTTGATCATCCGGTACGCATGGAATCCTAAGTCCAGTTGAGTAATTCGGTTAAACGTTGCGGATGTTTGGCCAAGACCATTGCGACGAGCGCTTATTCTTGGTGCACTGTCTTCCTGGTTTTCCACGGCCTCGCGAACTGCTTGGATATTTTGTTCACATCTTTCTGTTCTGCAACGACCAGACCTGCCCTTGTTTAGGTTGCAGCTTGTCCTGTGTACGGTGTACTTTGCTACGTTTTTGTAAACAGCTACACGGGATGGACAACGCACGTCAGGATACTGTTCTCGAAATCTTTCGAGAACTCATGCAACGTTCCTGTTGCATCTGTCATATTCTCTTACTAAAAAAGATCTTTGTTGAGGTGTGAACTGTGGCCTAGCCATGATTGAAAAGGGTGAGAAAACAACTGCAAATGCAATCGCAGGCAAATCCTTAAAATTTTTTAATTCACTTGGGAAAAGGTGGAACGTCAATGTGGCACCCAAAGTAATCAAGGACAAATGATCATATCAAGCAGGACAGAGTTATGATTCGTCATGCTTAGTCACACACAATCAGCCATAGCTGAACACTGTAAACAGTGAAATGGGGCTGTTCAAAAGATCAAGAATACAACAGTTTGCATGAATAAACCCTGAAAATTATTCTCGAATTAACACAATATCCCTTGTGGATTCCCGTGTTCTGATTTATGCAAAAATCTGAGCGTGCAAAAAGTTAAATGAGCAAAATGCATAATTAATGAGCATTTTAAATTTAAAAAACGAAAAACAGTAAATAATCCAAGATTTGGATGGCAAGCGTGTGCGTTGGCATTGACGAAACTTTTCGAAACTTTCTGGGCTTAAACAGTATGTGCCATATTTTAACCTTATGTATTCAAATTGTGTTTTAAATGCTTCACTTTTGCACGCACGCTCTTTGAAAAGTGCTTCTCAGCAACAGAATTTTCACTCTAAAAATGGTTATTATTTCAAATGATTTTACTTTCGGATAAACCACAGGACGTCAAACTACTTATTTCCACCAAAGGTTTTCGCAAACTTTGTGCGCTGATTAATTTATCGCCTTTTTCCCAACTGTTAACTTTTTTTGATACACCCTGTAGTACTTATCAAGGATGACAACACTCCTCGAAACTGCTGGCGAAAGGCTCGCGTTGACGACGTTTACACTGACAATGATGGTTTGGTGCGAAAGGTAAAAATCGTTGTGGCGGACTCATCATTGAACGAACATGAAGAACGAGTACGAGCTACGAGCATCTTGGAACGACCCGTTCTAACAATAGTATTACTCCTAAAGAGTGAAGATGCGAGAACCCAATGAACGATTCCCCGACAAGGAGCCAAAGTGTATGAACAATTTAACTAATTTCGAACACGATTCTTATTTGTTGATATTAAGTCGAGTTTATGGTAAATTGTCGTAGACAATTTAGAGGAGCCATGTAATGGCTTTCCAGTTCCTTTGTAGTTCAGTTGAGGTCCTGCCCTGTTGGCACCCGATCGCGGGTTTCTGGGCTTGCTTTGGGACTTTTTGTGTAGTGCGAAATGCGAACTGGTTTACATATATCAAATACTTGCGGTATTTTGTAGAAGACATTTCGTTTACGTCAAGTTTTTCATCAGAATAATACATTCTTTTAACTATACAGAAGTGTTGTTGCAAGTTAATTCATTGTCTGCGTCACGGGAAATTCTTGTCAGTATATAAATTATAACAAAGCATTGAACGAATCTGTTCTTTTAAAACCCTGGCAAATGCATATAAATACCACAAAGCGAAGCCAGGAGTTACAAAAATATAATTATGTGGATTTTACCTTTAACTTAACATTTATCATTTTGATAATTTTTCTGATCCAATTTGAAGTTGACACTTAGGAAAATAGAAATTTGTAAAAATCTGATTGGAAATCTCTGCAAAAGTTTAGAAAAAATATTTGAAACCTTATTGCAAACAGGAACATTAAATAGGAAAGCCACATAATATTATTCTCTCATGCAAATCTTAAACTTTATGGAGTATTCAAATTGAAACTCATGACACAATAAATGGATGTATTCAAAAATATTATTTATGAACTGATTATGAATCACATACATCCATCTTGCAAATGAGGGATTTGTCAGTTTACATAACAATAGAATGCTGAAGAACACTTACTTTTTCATTATTTACTCTATAAGAGGGCAAGCAACAGCTTGATTTGAGATCAGAAAACTTAATGCAAGCAAATGGCCCAGAACTATTTTGTTTGACTTGGTAAAAACCCATGTTGGATTTGTGACAAGCTTGGCTTTTCTTTATCAAAAAACAAACAGACCTGTCCTTATGTTGAAAAAGCATAACAATTTTGGCAAATATTAGTGACAATTCATTTCTTTCAACAACTACAAATAGATCTTTTTTGTATTGAATACCATTAATATTGCCAGAGCAAGAAGTTAACACATCATCAACTGAAACATGATGACAAAAAAATGCATCTTTAATGCTGTCATTGTACAGATCTTCATTGAAACAGATTGCATTGTCAAGATAAACTGCAGTGTCAAAAAGTGAGCCATTGCTTAGATATGCCTGCAAAAGTATGACATATGTTTATGAAATTTTGGCTGTTTCAAGCACACTTTTTAAAATAGGAATGCTTACTTTCAAATCTTAAAGTCCAGACTCTAATTAATGGTCTGAATTGCAAAATTAGTCCAGGGAGTGAGCCATAAAATGATGTTTTGGTCTTACTTTCTTGTCAGGGAAAAGAGTTATCCTTTCAACCAAATACTCTTTTATCAGAACTTTCAAGTATGCAACTTGTGCCACACTTATTTCTGGTGCACATACAAGTCCAACAATTTCTTGGAGCAGGAGAATTTCATGCCACACCATATCATTGGTGTCAACAACTTTTGAAGCAATTAGCACTGGCAAAAGACGAAGAAGCACCAGTTCTGAACAGCACGACCACCAAGTTTTAATCCTTGGTCACTGATTGTACTTGGCTTATTATTACAGTCTAATGCATTATACTTAAATTTATGAATAATATGATTTAACTGAACATAAGTGAATCATTTTTTTACTTTAATCATATAATTAATAAACAGTGCCAAGTCATATTGTACAACACCTTCAAACAGATCATGGCCTAAACATGGAGGTAAACCTGGAGTGCATACGTGAAAATACTGAAGCTCATTAAAAATTGAGTTGAATTTGACAGCATGGATATTGTTTTTGTCAGGTTTGTTCTCAAGACAATCTAAGTCATTTTGATAGTTATCAGGTAACCCAGCACAATATGTGTCAAGGATATTCCCATGCTCGATTTCGTCACTTTTAAACAAACAATATCTGCAAATGAATATGCAGCCACTGAAATTTTCTACAAGTCCTCCTATGCAATGGCTTCCTAAATTATCACCAGTGATCATGGCAACAGTGCCTTTCACCAGCTTGTCATCCACTAGGACACCTATTTGCTCAATTTTCTTTAGATCATTCACTAGCACATGAAACACTGCTTCCAGGCCAAAAAATTTAAAATCAATTTCTCGAACAAGCAAAACAAGTTGCATCTGATCAATTTTTGATCTGTTTTGTGGATAAATATTACCCATGATAACATAGACTGCCAGAATTTTATGTTTTCGCTTGGTTGATCCTAGTGGATTTACTACTTCAAAGGAATCTTGTAGACCGTTGGCCGTGGTGTCAAAATGGCCATCTAAAACTAGTTGTGTAGCACACCCCCCGAGACAAAGTGAACTGTGTTTATTCTATAAAATTAGTACATGAGAAGTTCAAAAACAAAAAGTTCCCGCATTTATCTTCTGCAGTTTTTGAGAAAACTGATGATAAAGAAATGAGTAATAATGAGACTTTACCTGTACACGCTAAATCGTCTATTTCTTTAGGGAACATTGTGTTTCCAAAATTTCAGGGAAATTTACCATTTTCGAGCATGTTGAATACGAAACTGCAAATATTGGGCTAGATCAAATTTTCGTTTTGTCGTTATGACCATTTGAAATTGTGCTGACGTCAGCAAATATTTCTTAACACTTATTTATATCAGTTGCTCGTCCAATTCATAATCTGAATCATCATCGGAACTTATTGTATCGTCCTGGGCATATTGTGCAGCAGCCAAATCTTGATTGGAACAATTTTTGCACTGGCACACTTCTGTGCACTTCAAACTTGCTCGAATGCAGGAACACCGCCGATTCTGGCATCCAGTCTTGCAACCGCATGTCACATTTTCAAGTAATCCTTCTGGGGCACAAGACCTTGTCATCCATCGCACAACTAATTTATCGTCTTCAAACATCCAGCCAGACTCGCTAGGACTGGGCAAGTTCAAGACATTCGATAAACTATTTTTCCAGATGAATGCTTGGTAATTAGAGCGCAGAAGATGCTGCTGCAACGTGTCATCATTTGGCGGGAGGTTTTCTTCCGCAAACTTTCCAAGTTTGAATAGATTGTGTCTTGCAACATTCACTTTAACAACATCCACTTTAACAACATCCTTTTGGCCATATAAAGCACAAACGTACTTTTGAATTTCATCACCAAGATTATCCACAGGGGGGATTCGCTCTCCAATTTTTGCACATGATGCCAGGTATCCTTGGCTTTTAGCTAACGTAAGGGGAGTTTTCTTTCCCTTGTCAAAGAATGCGCTTGTCGAATCACATCCTAAAATAGAAATTAAAGAACGTGACTTATCATTGCATTTGTTCCTTACGACTACACCTGTACTAGAACATATGCGAAACTTAAATTCGCATCTCTAACATTTTATGAAATATTGAAAAACGGTTATAAAATTTGAATATACTTATGCACACCAGTGAGTGCATGAAGACCGGGGAGTGCCATGCACACGTCTCAACCAATTGCGATTGCTATCGCATCTATTGACAAAATTCTGTAGGCATCCCGTGTACCGGTTTCCAAAAAGAGTGATGACGCAAGAAACCACTTCAAGTACAATGCAGTGACAAAGACATCTGTGTCGAGGCTCTTTATAACAATGTTTTCATGATTTCGAGAAGCATGTAGGGCGTGCAAAAACATTCTAGTGTCAGCCTCTTCGTGATCACATTGAAGTTCCTGTATTTCTTCTACCACAGCACCATTTTCAGTGGGGGCGATGCGATGGCATTCATTACCATGTGTAACATATACTGGTATTGATCTTAGTACTACAGGGTTGCACTTTGACCAACATTCAAACAGAAATTGCATAAGTGCTTCTTTATTTGTTCCCGTTGCCATGAACTTTTGCCACTGTTTTGGCCTTTTCTGCTCTCGGCCGTATATTCGGACAACTTGCGCTCCTGCCTTTGCTCTTCTTTCCCTTTCAGTTCCTTTAATACTTGCTTTGGGATACAGATCGCCTACAAAATCAACCCGTGTAGACCGGTGACGCTTTGTCATGCCTATAAGCATTGAAAGGATTTCGTCTGCAAGATCACCGAAGGTATTCGCTTCACATTTGGTTAGTTGTTGAAGCAATGCCATTGCATCGACCACGAGAGCATTTGGAGCGGGTACTTCACTGACAACAGGATTTGGTACCGACTCTTCTATAGCATGCATAAGCTTTGCTTTATCAGTTTTAACCACACTACCGTTGATGTTGGCAAAAGGTAGGGGAGCTGATTTGAGAGCATATGAAAGGAGCTCTTGGGTGTCAATATTTCGTGACTTTCCAATAAGAAGTAAGCGAGCAAACAAGTCCCGGTCGTTTTTTAACGAGCAATTAGCTCCACTAGAATTCTTGGACGCGATCCCTTTAGACATTGAGGAGAACGTTTTTAGTTTTGCTTTCGTCATGGGTGAGTATATATCTGGTTCATCAACCAGTACTCTCTCCTTCAAAAAGCTCATCAGTTTGGCCTCTCCAATGGCGTACGCCTGCTCCATATCAACTGATGTTGCTTCATCTGCAACTGTACCTGTTGATAACTGCACCATTTCTTCAAGTTGAAGCTCGAAAGGATTTATCATGGATTCAATTGTTCTAATTACATTACTGACAGCTGCCTCATCGCGTTTTTGTCTCGATAAATCCAATTCTTTGCGATCTCTATAAAAGTGAGATAGCAAGGTTGATAGTCAAAATTAGATGAAACTATTTGGAGGAAATGTTACTAAGGGATTTTAACGAGATCCATGCAGTAAACTGGATATTTACCACTGACAAAACAACTGATAAACATCTACACAAACGCTAACACACTCAGATATTTTTAGAAAAAATAGCGTTTGCTTCAATTTAGGTAATTGCTTTTTACCTGAAACGAGTAGAAATATTTGCCATAGTTTGACATTCATTAGTTATGGCAGCACGGTCGGATTGCGATAATATCCACCTTTGCAATGCACCTCGGTTTAGTGTGAATCCGGTAACTCCACCTGCAAGTATTGTAAAAGTACAACACTTCAGTAAAAGCATAAACGAATGTGTCTTCTTAAAAGATCAATATTACTGTAGCTGTGCATGATTTTACGTAAACTATCTAAATTTAAAAGGCACATGAATTCTTACTCTCTGTACAACACAAACACAATCACTTAATTATAAACAAAAATACATATTATACTGTAATAACCTTTAGTTTTGGCATCCCTGTTACATGTTTGTTCAATGGTCTGATCACAAGCCGTTCCTGAGAAACCATAATGTTTCTGTCTTTGAACAGTCCAGTTGAGTTTAAGGTCATCAATCACACCTGCAGTAAAGTATATGCAACGAGTAAAGAAAACGATTGTAAAGAGTTATTCACCTTTAGTACGTGTACATCTAGACTTCCACTTTGTAAAAATATAACACATTTCACAGTCATAAGAGGTTCACTCATTTTATAAAAGTTTTGTCTTCAGCAGGTCACAATTTGATTCAAAACTGCATTACCTGGATGAGTGTCTTGTACACATAACATTTCAAGCCAATATAATGGAAGATATCTGGCGTAGTTTACACGGTCATATGCGAAGAACCAGGGCAACATCGATCTAATGGCTGATAAATGGAGATCCCAATCTGTAGTTCGCGTTGCTCTGACAAATAACAAAAGCAGTTGAACCATCTCTATGTATGATGACCACAATGCAAATGTCTTACATGCGCTGTTACCCTGATTTAGATATGCTGCATAACGTTCACAAATCTGATTGAACTCATCACTTTTTACTGCGGCTAAGAATGCTTCTTCTGGATACTTTTCGGTCATATCTTTTATCACATTACACGATTGAATTTGTTCTGCTTCTGTCATAGTTGAAAGGAATGCCTTGAAACGTATCCGTTGCAGGGCCTCGCTGACAGTCTTATGAGATCTCAAGGCTCTATTGTAGTGTTTTCCGGACATTACACCGCTTACAGAACCAACAGCGACGATATCTGATTCAACAATCAAATCCTATAACATATTTAATAAAGAATCAGGCTAGGTCATGTCAGGTGTTTGTATTTGATGCTATATTGATGAAGAATAAATACAATATTGGGATGTGTGTTTGTTACGTACGTTTAAATATTGCGATTGTTCCGCATTCAGAAATATCTGAACGACTAATCACAATGTTTAAATGTACCTTTACATCAAAATCATAATTTGCAAGAACATTTTTACCCACTTGTGTACTACAGTACTGTACCTGAAGACCAGCATCCTGGAATCTCTTTGCAATAGCACTACAAAAGGACATTATGGTGTGGAATTCACCAAGTCTGACAATAAATCGACTTTTGTAAGCAGAGTCCATCCATCTGATATGTTGTATTTTGGCATACACTGCCTCGTCAAACACTAGTACCATAAAATTCAACTCCAACTTGTTTGCCATTTCAAGACTTCGGTTTAAAACTTCTTTGACAGTTGAGTAATCTGTTACTGGAGCATCAATGGCAGGGAGATATGCTATGGTTGACTTGACAAGCTTAGGTTTTGATAAAAGGGTATTGAACCCAGTCCATCCAGGTAGTAAATTGTTATTTCCTGTAATCTCTGGTATTTTGCTTGTGACATATGCCAAGTCTAGCTTTCTGTGGGAAGACTGTGCTGTCAAATGAGCTGATTGTTCTAGGTTAACATTTCTATAGACATCTTTTAACTTTGGAAATGTCTTTCTTCCAACACAAAAGGGTTGAATTTCTGTGGCACTCCATTTCAATGAACGCTTCCGTTTTGAAATTGGTGGCCCACATTCATCATCCTTGGATGTTGTTGAATTTTCCTTGGATTGAATTTGAATTCCGTTAACAATATGAGTTGTTCCTCTGCCAGATTCAGTTTCCTCTAAAAAGTCACAATTGTCCCATACAGTTATTGTAAATTTTCCAGTTTCCATTGACTTGGAACAAGACTAGGATTATTCAAATTTGCAGTGGCAAATGCAGTATCAAGGGCAAGTACACTGCTATAAGAAACACAATGCCCAAAACCATTCAGCAACTTTATAGCTTTGGCAGACCCTGTAATCTGACGGACAGCCATCGCAAGTGAGAGATGCTTAGGTGTTTGCATTTTTCCTTTAGAAGAAATATAAATGATATCTTGACATAATGACAAAACTTTGACACGGGATTCTTCTGAGAGTGGTACGCGTTTATCTAGACATGGTTCTTCTGAAAATCCTAGAATCCATGCCATAAAATTGAACAACTCCACAGGCACAATTTCTAGTGCATTTTCAATAGTAATTTCTGATACATCTGGTGGCCATTTTGATGAAAAGGGTGGGACATCTTGCACTAAATTTTGCAATGTCATAGAAGTGGTGTATAAGTGCAAAAGGTTGTTGGCTTGATTAGATGGTTTCATGTATAGATCTTCTACATCATGTTCATCACCACTTTTTTCTCTTAAGTCATAATTATAATTCTCAACAATCTCATGTCTTTCTGCAAGCTCTCCGGATGTAAGCATTTCAGCAAACACAATTTCACTTTTGCTTCGGGCAAATGGCATATAAAATGACAATTGAGGAAAAGATTTCTGCAGACGTTTCTTCAGGCGGTATGGGCGATAATGTGATGCATCCAAACCTTCTGCATCTTTGACTATTTGAATGAACAATTTGCATAGATCAGTCATGTAGAGAATTTCCTTCTTCTTTAACAACCTTTTCGACACAATTTGTTCACAAAATAGATTATACGAAATGGTATACATTACATCACCTGGTGCCGTTGCATCAGCATTGGTGTGATTCAGAAAATTTACATATTTCTTGTAACAGTGGTTATGGTATCTTACTTCGGCTGCCACACAATCTTTCCCTCTAATATGCAGAAGTATCTCCTCATCATTTTTAGCTTCTGCAGCCTCTCGTAAACGCCCTGCATCTATTGTCTCACACAAAAAAAGAGCTTCTTTCTTTCTCTTTCTAGTTATCTAAGAAGCCAAAAAATACTATAATTGTTACATATACATAATGCCATGCCTATTCCACCCATTTTGCGTGTATTTGGAAGAACAAAAGGACATGAACTCGAACATACATACAACTAGTACTCCTACTTCGTTAAAAAATAGTGCAGATTTATGATCCCAAAATTTGTTTTAATAAAACAACATAAAAATTGAAATATCCACTATGTCCATGTCACTAACTTACCGGATCAGTGTAATAATTTTCAAGTTTCTTGCAGATAATACAAATTTCTGGCAAAATATCGTTTCCTGTAGAGTTTTCTTGTGGAGTTACCTTGACACTTTCTGGTTTATCTATTAAGCTGCGAGTAACTGGCCGCATTTTCTCCTCCAGATTCACTATTTGCTTGTTGTGTTTAAGGTCCACCTTTTTAAGCCGAGTCGCTGCTCTTTCCATTTTAGTTTTATCGTAAATCTTCGGTAACATTCCTTGTGATAAAAGAACGGCGGAGAATCATTCTCATAACACAATTGTTCTTGTTCAATCGTCAAAAATTCCAAAGATTTTTCAGCGATTTCCCTTTGTTCTCCATCTAAATGAAGCCATTCATTTCTGCGTTCCTTGAGTCGGTCGAACGTACATGACGTAAATTGAATTAAAGGCAAAAAAGCATCGACTTTTGAGAAATGAATAATGCAAAAGCTCATATTTCAACAATTTGAGTATTAGTAAACAGCCGCCATGTTGAATTTCACCTATTGTTCCCAGTTCTTTTGATGCTATGAAAGCACACGGCCTGAAGGCAAAAAGCGATATTTTTGCCAGGTTTTACTGTCAATTTCTGAAAAAACTGCAAGTGGAACTCATGGGAACTTTTTGAATTTATGCTTTGTATAGTTCAAGTAATTGGTCTCAATTGTTAAATTTTTGTCTCGAGAGGTGTGCTACACAAGTGAAGATTTTGACACCACGGCCAACGGCCTATTGGTAAAGAATCAGTTTAATAGCATTATGTAGCTCAATGAATAGACGATTTTTTCTTGCAACACTGCCATCAGTGAAATCTCTTAAAGTACTGTCAGAACTTAAACAATTAGGATTATTAATATCATAGTCACATCGAAATCCTTTGTTTTACTAGTGACGATTAACAACTAAATAACCCAATGAATATACACCAGGTAGGATTAGTAACTAATCGTACCTAATATTTATGCATTAGGTACGATTACTAGCTAATCGTACCTAATGTTTATGCCAAATGCCATTTCAGCTATAGTTAAATCCCCTAAAAGCGTTCCTATTGTCTCAGTGACAAAAATATTACAAAGTAATAACATAGCTTTGCGGTTGCTCAGTGATTAAATGTCCCTCAAGCCTCGGGAGGCTTTTACTAAACCCTCCTCGGCTTTCGGGTACATTTAATCACTAAGCAACCTCAGAGCTATCTTGCACTGCTTCAAAGGTTGCTGCTGATTGGTTTACGCTTGTACTGTGGTGGCAGCGGTGGTCAGCCAATCACATTGATTTGCAATAAGATTTATTAAAACATTAACTTTATTAACTAAAATTTATTCATTAATTTTTTAGTAAAAATATGTCTATGTTGCTATTATATATTATATACTTAGTAATTAAGTAGCCCCCCTTGTTAACATTTTTTCAATTTGGGGGAAGGGGCTTTCCATCCCTTAAGATTAAGACCAAGATTTTTGCCAATTCCTTAAATTTGGTGGCAGTGGTGGCAATATAACTAAGTATATATATGTAGTAAGGACAGAGATACTAGTAGCAGTTTTGACAAAGGTGGCAGTATAACTAAGTATATATATGTAGTAAAGACAGAGATACTAGTAGCAATGGTGGCAGTGGTGGCGAAGGTGGCCGTGGTGGCAATATAAAATCTTACTTAACAATCAATCCCTATGTCGAGTCGTCTAAGTGTACATCATGTCAACCAGCTGATATTTTAGTGCTTGTTCGTGTTTTCATGTTAGACCCAACTTAGTGAAATAACATGGCCTATTCCCTGAAGTAATTTTTAGAGAAAACGTTGTCCACACAGCAAAAAATGAACAACCTGTTCTGGCCTGATGAAAACAGCATTGAACAATGTTGTGCTGCCCACATTGTTCTAGGTTGTTAACAATACTGAACAAGTTGATGAGCCTGAATTAACTTGCAATCAGCTGTAACAATGTTGAACAATATTGTTGACAACCTTGAACAATGTGGGCAGCCCAACATTGTTCAATGCTGTTTTCATCAGACTAGAACAGGTTGTGCGTTTTTTGCTGTGTACACAATGTTTTGCTGCAGACATTGTTCAATGTTGTCAACAATTTTGTTCAACATTGTTACACCTGATTGCAGGCTAATTCAAGCTCAACAATACTGAACAATATTGTTGGCAACATTGAACAATGTGGGCAGCAGCAAAACATTGTTCATTGCTGTTTTCATCAGGCCAGAACAGGTTGTTCATTTTTGGCTGTGTAAGTCGAGAAAATCAAAGTTAAATTTAGGAAAATCAAACTGAATATGTGGCTCAAATACAAATCCATCACGCTGATGTTTTCTTTTGTGAATTTCTGGCAGAAATAGGAGTAGAATTGATATATACCCCAAAGTATTCATCAGACCTTAACCCCATCGAACTTTGCTTTAATAAGGTAAAAACAGAACTCAATGGTTATTATTCACATGATGTGCATGAAAATTTAAAGCTGGCAGTTTCTGATGCTATTTGTCGCGTTACACCGTCGGACGCTCGAAACTTTTATTATAAAACATCATACTTATTCCCAACATTGTAGTTCTAACTGTATGTATGCTGAATTGAGAATACTGTTTGATATAAAGAGTATTAGTCTATGCTTGTGATTGTTGCATATATTAAACTATTACTGTTGGTGCGTTCATCAATAATTCAACATTTTCTGTTTACTTTTGAGTTTTGACTTTTGTTGATATGATTTGTACCGGATGTTAAAGCCCATGTCGCCAGCAAAAAATTATGACAACAAAATTGTCTTTTGGGTTTATTTGCCGCTGGAGAAACTTGTGCGGCCTCTCCAGTTTTCATTAAAAATTTACATATTTTGTCCGACCTTTTGCTGATGGCTCCAAAGAATAAAATGTTTTGCCAGCGAAATATTACCGGTAATATGTAATATATGAGTGGAACCCGCGGGCTAACACACAGGGCATGTTAACGATGGTATTTCAATGCAAATAAATATTGGTTACAAGCCTTGAAATAAATATTTTTAGCTGACGGACACTTTGTACGGCAACTTCTTCGGTGCGCCGGACAAAATTTTCAGATATAATATTCCAGTTATGAGCACTGACAATTTTTGATATTTTCACTTATTACACAGATTAACTGTCGATTTGCTAGGTTTTCATGATAGCATCCATTGGAAAATAGCAAAAACAAGTAAATTTGAGATGTAAGGCAACGAGACTCGCTGGAACGCCGAGCGGAGTCGAGGAAGTTTTCAAAGTTCACTCGTCTCCTGCATCATATTCCAGTGGAAGAAAACTATAGAGAGCTTGGAAAATTTAATTCTTGTGGCAATAAAAATATTCCACCGGACAAAATGTCCGGCAGATCAGAAGTCATGTCGAACAAAACCGAATTTTTAAATTTTCAGCCGGACAAATGTCCGATGTCCGGTGCTATTTCAAGGCTTGTGGTTACAGTCAAATCAGGTGTTCTGTTCTCCCCAATATTGGAACATTGTCGTCAATATTGCAATGCTCATGCGCTAATTGCTCTGAGCTCTGAGCAAGTTGCACCGAAACTTGCAAGTTGCAACTGTATCAATTTTAACAAATTTGTTGATTTTAATACTTTTCAGGCAGATTTTCGCTGATAAAAGTGCTGCCAAGCGACTAAATATTGTTTGTAAATATGTTATTCTGGTCCAAATATTGTGCAAAACGACTGAATGAATAAAACACAGGTATGAAGATAACATTGAAATGCAAGTTTAACTTTTAATTTCTCACCCAAGAGAAAACAACTAGTTTGCAAAAGCCAGGCACTAACGTGCCGTGCATTTATTTTACAACTCGTACAAAATAACAAAATATCAAACAGTAGGATATCAGAATAACTATCAAAATAGACGCTACCTCATTTCAGCGTAATAATTTTAGCTAGCATCAACAGCAACTATAGGTATTTGCCGTTCAATTTACTGTAAATTTCCAAAGGTCTGAAATCTTTTGTACTTGATACACCCTGTATTATGCAACTGAAACTCAACAACGACAACTTAATAATGTAGTAAAGGTCTTAGCGATTGGCTAAAACCAGCCAGAGAGCAAGCTTTTTAAGGCTTAAATCATTTCTGCGGTAACTTTTAAAAATAGAGGGGTTGACAATTATATGTATTGTAAGTAGGTTCTGCTTCAGTATTACTGCTGATGATGCAGAGTACGCGGCCCTTTGTGCCTCCAAATATATTTTTTGAACAATGAATAGGCCTGAGTTAAAAGTTTGAGGTTGCGGTTAGCGTTTGCTGCACACGGTTTGTTAAACCTCTTCAACTAAAGTAATGCTAAATCACATATGCAACAAAACTATTAAATAAACAAACTGACGAGTAGTAAGTTACTGTAAAATTAGAGATGAATTGTACTTTACTTTTGTTCCTTTGAAGGTATTTGAGAAAGCTGCATAAGTTCTTCAGCTGCATCATGTTTGGGCGAGTTATCAATCATTTTGTCTTCCTCGTGTAAGGGCACCGAAAAATGATGCGAAAGGTTTAAAGCACTGTCCAAAACGGCACTCGTTTCGACTTCCTGACTGAGGTTTGGGGGGCCCATAGTGCAACTAGACAGCGCATCGCTTTGATCGTATGTAGAATGTAATACTGGTATTCCAGGATGGAAATATACGTTTGGTAATTGAGTGGCTTGGCGTGCATGATATTCAGCATTCGTTGGGTGAATAAACGGTGCAAAAGGCGGAACCACTTGGAATTGGCTTTGAATTGGTAAACTACAATTCTGCTGGGCACTGGAGGTATTTGTCATGGACGGTGCACAGTTTTTATCACTTTCCATTAAACTTTGTTGCAAGACCATGTTTAATTGCTCCGCTTGCTCATCTCGATTCGAAGGAGCACAACGATAAAGACTCGATTTTTTCTGGTTTTTAACATTGCGTGACGATTCTTTTGGGTCAGGAAATGTTATTCCCTCGGATTCCAAAAAGCCTTTCACTGGATTGCCTCGAGAACGAGATTGTTTTGCATGTCTGATATGTATCTCTTCATCAGAGTCATCATTCAAGTTTTCCTTTTGAAGTGCCACGCTCAAAATATCAGACAGTTTATCCTTTGGAGGAATTCTTCCGCCATAGTGAGTCTTGCAGTATTTTTCAATTATAAAAAAATGTTTATGTAAGAGAAGCCATTTTCTTTGCCCAGCATTTGTGTAATGATCTGCATTCTCTTTCATTAAACCAACTTCAATTTTGTTTGTTAAAGTTTGACTCAACTGTTTTGATGCATTTTCTTTATCACTTAATTCTCTTTCAAGTTTTGCGATATCTGCCCTAGTATTTTTTATTGACAATCTAATCGAACGACTATCAATTTCACCAGGATGGAGTTTTTCCTCGCCACACACGAAGACTGACTCACATTTTCCGTACTCACAATTGCGAGCAGTATGACCGAGTCTCAGATGACAAGATCTACAAAGATTGCCGTCACTGGAATTTGACTTAACGAGTAAAAGTTTGCATTGAGTTTCTTGCTCTTTCATTTCGAGGTTGTAAAGTTTTTCCTTCTTCTTTTAAATGTCAAGTTTTGTCTTCTTTGCAAGGGAGTTTCTACAATATCCTGCTTACTAGTACTCGCTTCTTCATCCATACAACACTCGTTAAACGTCATGTCATCCCTTTCCAATGACATTGCTTGACTCTCATTGTCCTGAGAAAAACGCAATCTTTTCCTGAGATCTTTTATAGTCTCTTTTAAACTGTTTCCACATTTATTTGCGTGTACATGCTCTCTTTCATTCTTCTTGTTGCCATGGAATGACTTTCCAATCGGTGTTAATATATCGTCGACACGTAAACATAGCCTCTTCAGTTTGCTTTCTCCTGAAAATTGTAAAGGAGTACACGAGCGAATCGCATCCTGTACATCAGATTCGTTTGAAATCGTGACAAATGTGCCTTCGTCATCTCTGTATTGTATTCGTATATTTTGGTCATCGTAAAAATCGCCAACAATACTTTGAACTAAATTTTCTAAGCTTTCTAATTTGAGTGAATTTGCTTAATCTGTCGAAATATAAAGCGTTTTACATCGCTCGTAGGAATAGCCATATAATACTTTTACTTGCACACTCATCTTACCCTGTGCCAGCGTTTTTGAAACATGTGAGTGAGAAACAAAAAACACGTCACACTAACACTTGAAACTCATTGGTTCTCGGGTTGTAATTATAATTCAACCGCGCAACGTGGCGTTTGACATGTAAACAAATGCGTTTTCAAAGTAGCACCGAACGGTTGCTCAGAAATGGTAATTATTGTCTTTGTCATATCACGCAAATGTTCTCCCATTATGGTCTCCATATTTTGGTCTTTATAAAAGGCATGATTTAGAAACTGTAAGAAAACAAAGAAAACGTAAGACTGTATCGGTATTTACATTACACAACGCATTACAACGACGCACTCTTCGAACTCCTTATTGAACTCCTTAGTGCAGTGCAACGGAAGTAAAAGAGATTTCTAAATGCGATCTATGATTCGTCGACCACCACGGCCACCAATTACCGTGCTGCAGCCAATAGCATTAGACCTTGCAAACGCTGTGACCTAACTGCAACCTCAAAGCCATGTTACTACTTATAATAAACTTGGCTTTAACACTAGGGTCTTTCAATAGTTCTTGAATAGTCTCAATAATTGGCACATATTCACAATACCTTTTGAATACAATACAATACAAGGATCTAGGAAAATTGTGTTATGCCTAATTGTAATCAAGTGTTGAACTACCTCACTGTTATTAACTGGTCATGTACTGAACATTACTTATTAGATCACTATTTTATTGTCCTGTGGTACCACACTTTTTCTAATTAGATACCATTTATTAGTGAAAGGATGTGTGTTATTCAAATAAATTTTGCATACACCTAAGTCTTCTACAATGTTTTACAGCTAAGATCAACTCACAGACTTCCCTCCACTGATCTCATACAACATTTTACATAAATTACTTTATTATGTATAAAAACAGAATTACATGATCTGCCTAGCATGTATAAATTAGATATCAGAAAAACTTGAAAATAGAAATGATAAAAATTCTGCTGTAATTTCATTTATTATAAATGGCAGCACCAGATGTCCTGTACAAAACACATGGAATCGCCCATATACAACAGGTCCATTGGTCCCATAATGAAATTAGGTGAAGTAGTCTCATAATGTGTTAGCTTGTATTGTATTAAAAAGACATTTCTTCATTTCATTCTTCATTTAAACTTTTGGTTGTACTTGAGATTGTTACAAACTATTTCCTTGACCATTTAAAAACAGACTAGAGTAAAACATATCTTACAACATCCTGAACAAGCAGTGCAAGGATATCTTACATGATTTTAATAAATAATTGTAATTTGAATTGTTATTTAAAATTAAATTGAAACTTAAGGGAACATCGTTAAACAGTCTTCAAGTTGTTAAGGTAATACAAGATCACGTAGTTGTTTTATGTCACTATCTAACCTGCTATACTAACCTGCGTGCAGCCTGGACAGTTTCGTATAAAAACCTAAGCTTTTAAAACCATATCTATTTTTGTAATATTATTCTCTGCTAGCCAATACCGTCGACACACGATACCTGCAAAAGTAGAAAAGTTAGAAATAAACATCAAAGATCGTCTCTCAGTGCCCCGAACCACATGGCATGATGAAAAAATATTTAAGCTGAATAAAAATCTCAATTTAAAAAAAGTAAATCCTTAAATACCGTGGGGATATTTTCAACATTCATCTCAACGTCAAGGATGTTCTCACAAAAGTTTTGACCATTCTGAAGCAATTCTCGGGTTGTTAGGTTCGTTAGGTCTTTTTACTTCCTTTGGACTGTTGGGTCTGTTGTGTTTGTTGAGTGTTATTTTTGTTGGATCTTTTTTACTTCCGTTGGGTTGCTCGGTCTGTTGTGTTTGTTGGGTCTGTTGAGTTTGTTGGGTCTGTTGAGTTCGTTGGGTCTTTTTACTTCCGTTGGGCTGTTGTGTTTGTTAGGTCTGTTGTTTTTGTTGGATCTTTTTTACTTCTGTTGGGTCTATTGTGTTTGTGTTCATTGGGTCTTTTTACTTCCGTTGGGCTGTTGTGTTTGTTGGGTCTGTTGTTTTTGTTGGATCTTTTTTACTTCCGTTGGGTTGTTGGGCTGTTGTGTTTGTTGGGCTGTTGTGTTTGTTGGGTTGTTGGCCTGTTGTGTTTGTTGGGTTGTTGGCCTGTTGTGTTTGTTGGGTCTTTTTACTTCCGTTGGGCTGTTGGGTTAGCATGAAGAAAATGGCTTCAGCTGTTAGTGTATAATATTTCCAAAGAGAGCTACTCGAATGCAAAAACCATCATCAATGCATTTATAATTTTGCATGTTCCAAAACGTTCGCGCATGTGCCTTTCTAAATTGCATTCATGGAAAATCCACTTCCGTTGGGCCGTTGAGCACAACAAGAAACCCAACAAAAGTATTCCACCCCTAAAACGCGATGGATATAGCAAAAACCACTTGTTTTCCGATTGCACAGAAATAATAAACATGCGGTTTTGAAGTCTAAGGCAACTGTGTCACTAGTTTCACGCCTCGTAGAATGTAGGCACGAATTTGTGCCAGACTAAAAATAACATATTTGTAATCTATGAACTATGAGCTTTCTATCGATATGCTATTCAAGCAGATACAAACCGTTTGTCTTGACAAAAATCACGTATATTTTTTATCGCGTAAAAACAATTAATATGCAGTTTGATGTGTTGGGCTAGCGTTCTACTTGTTTCACCTTCCATAGATTAAAACGGCAAACTTGTGCCAGGCTAGAAATTACATATTTGTAATCTATAGGCTGTGGGCTTTTTAATGATATGCTATTCGACTATATTCGGCATGATTCTCTTGCAAAAATCGCACGTTTTCCGCCCGTCAATTATTATAGAATACAACATTTTCATGTCGCATTCCTCAATGACATCTCATTTGTATGTTTACCTTGTAAAAGTTAATTAGTATGCATCTTCAAGCGTTCGAATCCTGTGGTAGCTTCACAAAATCGTTTTCTCGTCTATAGAGCGGAGTGACGAATTTGTGCCAGCTTAAATTGAACATATTTCTAATCTAGGGAGCATGGGGTGTCTACTGATATGTTTTCAAGTCGATTGGAGACGTTTTTCGGACTAAAATTCTGACGAGTTCAGTCGAGTGACGGAAGGCATGTTATGAAATTCCGAATCGGCGGCGAGCGTTTTTTTGCGTTCCCCATGGTGCTGTAAAATTTATGGACGAAATTGTGCCAGTTTAAATATTGCATAATTGCAATCTACTATGTATTAGCTTTCTGCTGATAGCTCATTCAAGTGGAAAGAAGCCGCCTCTGAGGATGAAAATTGCTGATTTTGGAAGTGCGTACAAAAGTATTGAACATTATTATGCGTGTATTTTTTGTCGTTTGGCGCCTCGTAGAATGAAGATACGAATTTGTGCGAGGCTTATAATTACATCTTTGCAATATACAGGCCACGGGTTTTCTATCGATATGGAGATACGAACATTTCTCTTGGCAAAAATCGCGTATATTTAGCATTGCTGGAAAATACCATCTCAAACATGCCTTCTGTCTCCTTGATCACCCGTAACCAAAAGCCGTAACCGTCCGTCGCCAAAACGGCGAATTTGTGCCAGGCTAGAAATTTATACGTATATGTAATCTATGCATTATGGGCTTTCAATAGATTTGTTATTCAAGCAAATAAGAACCGTTTCTCTTGACAAAAATCACTTATTTCTTCGATTGAGCAAAAATAATTATTATGCTGTTATTATGCAGGTAACTCAATCAGAGCACAACAAACTTCCAGCATGTCAAAGCGTTGTAAACAACCAAGATCTGAATTCTTTTCTGTGGAAGATTTGCGCAAAGAAGCTGAAGAAGAAATTGATCAAGAAGCAGTTGGTGCCAAGATATTAAATGACTAGTCAGGGAGCATATGTTGTTCCATGCGATTTTCGTGAAAAAAGCTAACCACCTATCTAGGAATGTTAGTTGGGCCCCAATGAGCATGAAAAATTTTGTCGGCAATTTTGCAACCTGCTCCAACGGCTGCGAGGACATTTCCGCCATTACTGAAAAATCGATTTTTCTCTGAACTTTTCGATTCTAAGGAAATCATTCATGTCAATGAGCACAAAGAAGCTATATTCAGGGCAGTGATGTGTTTGCTGGACCAAAATGCATGCTAATTAGGTCCGCCATTAACGAAAATCGGATTTTTCACTCTGACTCAATGCAAATTGGACCAAGATAAAAAGTGAGGGTTTCTACTTCCCCAATTATATGGTCAATTAGGATGATAATGCTAAATAAATCACTTCATCATGTTATTTTGTGCGTGAATTGGAAATTATAGTTGAAGGCAGACATCAACTGTCAGTAATCTACAAAAACCTTATCTTCACAAAAAATACCTTAAAAGGGTTCCGGGATTCTTAAAACATTGGATATGATGAAATAAATACTAACATTTACAAGCCAATGATCAAGGGGTTATGCAACCCAAGAATCACGTTACTCTACAAACGCCAAAGTTCTGAGGTTACTAATGAAGAATGATTATCTTCACGAAGTATCTTCCTCGTTGTCTTTCTCGTTGTCTTCCTGGTCAGACGATGGGTCAGATGGGCAGTTTACACAAGGCTCATCATCATCACTGCATGTGCAAAGATCAGTGCAGTTGAGCCCTGCCTTCCTG
Organism: Muricea muricata; assembly: GCA_963855995.1. Lineage (NCBI taxonomy): Eukaryota > Metazoa > Cnidaria > Anthozoa > Malacalcyonacea > Plexauridae > Muricea > Muricea muricata. The sequence continues at coordinate 66,527,020 of OY979716.1, forward strand.
CACTGACATCTGTTCGTTCCACATCCCTTGGTGCAACGTCACTTGATGAGATGAAGAACAGCATCCGGGGCGAGTCGCTGCTGATCATCACCGGATGCCATTTATCTGAATCAAAAGAAAAACCTCATGTAATATTATTTTGGTCACTTTCACAATGATATGCCTTAGATGAATTACCTTTCTCCAGGGTGGAAGGCACTAGATAGGATCGAGTAAAACCACGGCGGGCCGAGTCCTTGCTCGCCCTTCGGGCTCGCGCTTTAGCTAAATTTGGTGAAGTAGATACAGTCCCAGTGAGTGAGAATAGTGAGTGAGAATAGTTTTAATAAGAAAAAATATAAGAATATAAGAAAAAAAGTATTCAAAAAATTAAGAAAAAAAAAGTATAAAACAAAAGCGTGCAACTGGGCGCGAACCCGGAACAAACAGGTCAGAAGCGTGCGACCTAGACCACTGAGCTAATGCGGCCAATCGAAAGTTCACCGTTAAAAACTAAATTTATACTGCTTATGTAACCGTGCTTGTAGGCACCGCTGTCAAATGTATCAAGTATTAACTTATTGCGGGCTCGCCGTGGTTTTACTCGATCCTATCTAGTGCCTTCCCTCCAGGGTCCATCCAAAGGCTGCCGGTGAGGGAAGCCTTGGGTTTGGGATTATATCGTTCTTCCATACCATTGCTTGGTAATGGCATGTAATATCGCCTGTTTCAGCCTGGCTTGGTAGGTGGCAATCCCTCGGACTCTGCCTGTTTCCTTCGGAATAAAAACCATCTATGTTCCTTGACACTACTGATCTGGGTGCCAGGGAAGTACAGCAAGCACACAACAAGCTTCTCTAGGCAGCCAAGGTGAGGGTAGAGGCTGTGAGGTTCCCCCAAGGTCTGCTAGGGCATCCATGCAGACACTGTCAGCCTCTAAAAATGCCTTCCAGCAAGCTAGCTTGCCCTTCCCAGCAAAGCTACCGGTCACATCGGCTCCGCTCCACGCATGAAAACCTAGAAAAGCTGCTATTCCAGCTGGACCAAGGGCACGAACTATGGAACAGAGGGGGATTTTTCAATGCCGCTGTCCTCTGCCAGTCACGACTCGCATTTCTTCACATAGGTCTGCGTGCCGTCTCAGTGCCAATACAAACACATCAGTGTCTGGCGAGATGATGTCAATTCTCGTGCCCCCTGTGGCATCTACAGCATGCAGCAGCAGTTTTGTGTCAGCCTCCTTCTGGTTGCTGTCAAGGTATTGCATGTCTCTGTGCATTCCTTTACATTTACTATACTACGCCATCGTCACACGTGAACCCTCTTTAGGATCTTGACCTCCTTGTCGCAAGACTCTTGCAGCTGTTTTGAGGGAGAGCGGCTTACCAAGGCAGCCCTGACACAGGCGATATTACATGCCCATTACCAAGCAATGGTACGGAAGAACGATATAATCCCAAACCCAAGGCTTCCCTCACCGGCAGGCTTTGGATGGACCCTGAGAAAGGTAATTCATCTGAGGCATATCATTGTGAAAGTGGCCAAAATAATATCGAATTATGCGGTTTTTCTTTTGAATCAGATGAATGGCATCCAGTGATGATCAGCAGCGACCCGCCTCGAATGCTGTTCTTGATGTCATGAAGTGCCGTTGCACCAAGTGATGTGGAATAAACAGATGTCAGTGCAGGAAGGCAGGGCTGAACTGCACTGATGATGATGATGAGCCTTGTGTAAACTGCCCATCTGACCCATCGTCTGACCAGGAAGACGACGAGGAAGATACTTCGTGAAGATAATCATTCTTCAGTAGTAACCTCAGAATTGTGGCGCGAATGTTGGGACATAAAATTATGAAGAAATTACTGCAAATTTCCTATTTGCATATGAATGTGAATATGGACATCACCCCTAATCAGGAAAAAGAAAATATAGAAAAAGTTTGCATTTTCACTAACCAGTTGCTTTTGTAGGTGTTTGTGTTTGCTTCGTCTTTGGCAGACAAATTTACCTAGTAGGAAACATGCTTTATTTAACTCAAACTTTTCTATTCAATAATTTTGTCTGATATGTACAAGCTTGTCTTACAAATTCCTAAAAGTGTGCCAAAAACAGCTAGTGCCTTGCATTTTTAAAACACATTTTTCAATAGAATATAGCATCATGGTTGTTCTTTTTACAACCCCCTTCCGTACCCCATTACATACCAGTTCAATGGATTTATAGCCAAAAAATCTGTTTTCGATCTTGTTTTGTTGTTGACATACCCTGCATATTCCATGAAAAAAATTGTTATTTTCAATCAACAGTTGTCATTCTTGGGTATCATTCAGTGGTTTTGCTGAAGCTTTCAATGAAGTTCATAACAGCAGTAAGTTTAATGTTTGATTTCATTAAAGAGTATTTCAGTTGCACGATTATTTTGGTATGTACTCCTTGCTATTACACACTCTCTCTTATTACAAGATTTTGGAGAAAAACAAGTGGCTGCAGGGTTTTGGATTGGTGAGATGGAGCAAGAATTGCGAGAGATAGGACAGCTGGATTTTTACGGTAAATTAAAAGAAGATGATGATGCCTACAAAGTGCTAGGGGAGATTGACAAACATCGAGCCAAAACACTGTATCCACATTCGTAAGAGGATTGTTCAGATACTTGTAAAGAACGAGGTAAGACTGATTAGGTAAGACTAACGAGGTATGACTAGATATACAGTACATGCTTCCTGCGTATATAAGCCCCCTGAACTTAGGCCCCTTATTTGTGGAAATGCATTAATTGTATATAATAACTTAATAATCATTTAGTTCGATTTTCTATTGTTTTTTTATTGCAGTTAATATTTACTTGACCGACTTTATAAGGATAACATTAACTTGGATTAACAGTAACTAATCCTGACAAATTATGGCCCTCCTCCTGCTACATTTCTTGATTTTTGTAGAAGAAAGCTGTAGTGTCTGGAGGAAAACCCTCAAAGAGCTAAGATAATCCAAGAGATTTAGAAGTAAACTGTACTATTCATAATATACATGCTACAGAAATCTAATTTGAGTTTCAAACATTTTTCGCCAAGGTTGTGGAAGGCTTTGGGTTGCAGATGTGGGTTGCACATTGTATGATGCAAAGAGAGGTATGGTTCATTCAAAATAAAGTGAACATGCATGATGCATTTCAGCAGATTATTTTTGTACATTTTTAGCTTCATCTATTGTTTTCTTCATCTTATATGGGTATTTATTATTTTTTATTTATTTTGTTATGGTAGAATTTTGTAAAAGGTTTGCCATTGATAAACTATCCCAAAGTTTGTACTGAGGCCCCACAGCATGGGAAAGCATTTTGCAAGGATCCCATTAAATACCTTGAAAAAAAGTATCCAGATGTTCCCACTGATATCAGAGGATTTTTAAAACATTGTGGTGTGCTCAGAAGCAATGAAGGTATAAACTATCATGATGTCGCAAGATATTAATGCAGGAGGATGCTTACTAATAATCCTACCATGTTACTTCATTAGTTAGTGGGTTAATGCGTTGTATCTATTTAGCTGATAATACTGGGTGTGAATTTGACTAAGTTGTCATTGATTGAACAAATGGTATAGGATACTGTAGCCACAGTCTCTAAGCAAGGGGGCAAAATAAAGTGTATAACAAAGCATGAAGGTGTCACTGCAATTTTACCCATGCTATACCCCTATGCTTTCTCTGCTATGCTTTGTTAATTTAGAAGCCTGGACATCATATTATCACAAACAATAAACATATAGTCCAAGAATTGACACTGAAATTTGAAAATTTCTAAAATACAGATGAAGAATCCAAGAGTGATGAGGTTTACTTATTACCAGATGATTATGTGTCCGAACTTATAAGTTTTTTAAGCACCCTTGATGATGGTGATGAAGTTTCTCAACTTGGTAATAGTGCTGTGCAATCACAAGGTACTTGACTGTAAAGTAGTTGTAAGAAGATAGATGCACTACATTTTTGCATTTGCATTTTTTGTGTGAATGTATTGTTTTGCATGCTCTTGTTGTATTATGCCTGCAACCGTAGCTTTATTATTTCGTGTTTTGGCAGGGTTGCCACAGCTGCATGTGCCAATTACTGTTGGCATATTTTACCATACTCACACTGTTTACTTTTCCTATATGAATTTCGCAGGTCATAAATTTCGCGCGACACCGGAGAGCACACAACTTTCAGCCGAGCGTTGTACTCCTTTCACATTAAGACTTGGTTCAAGTCATCTGACAAAACACTACTGTCTAAGAATCAAACCCACAACCTTACAGGTGAATGGCAAGTGGTTTGGCCACTTCGCCATCAAAGCCCCTATGAACTAACAATGTATAATTAAGCTTTACGTTTGATACCTAATAAAGCTGCATCCTGTGTACAAATTTATAATGAATGCTTATTGGCTAAGAACCGTCCTCATATAACTAAATGCAAACACAGGAAATTTGCTGCCGCTCTTCTGTTAAATCTATTTCAATGTTGTACTTTATACTCTAAAACTGAAACACGTTTTCCACTTTCCATCAGTGTGGGTGTAACGGTGTGTCAACAGGGTGAAATGATATAAAGGAAAACATTAAATTAACTTTTACAGAAAAGTGGCAGAAAATTTTCCGTGTTGACAGTGAGTTATATCACAAACTAATATATAATAAACACTGATAATCTAATGGTTAGCAGGATGAAATTTTTAATCGTTTTTAAATTTTACACAAACAGGTACCACTGATTTTATTGAAGAAGAGAATGAAGCAATTGCATCTATATTGGATGATTGTATTGAAACAAAGCCAACTGAATGTAATAAAGAAACTGGCAGTAAACAACGTTTACAGAAATGGTCAAGGGGTCATTTGTTTATTGTTCGCAGAGGAGGTATAATTGACAAGTGGAGTCCTCTCTTCAAGTAAGTCCAAGACGCAGAGAGGTGGAACAAAAGTTAAGCGTTGAGAATTTCTTTTTTGTTGATATACTGTAAAGAAGACTTAAGGCTTATAGAATTTATTAACTGTTAGATATAGTGAAATAGATCGGTTGAATTAACAAAAATGCTACTACGACTATGTACAATATATGAAGAATTACAAGCTACTGCATTGTTTTATTTAGATCAGAAAGTCTGTCTCAAGTTTTCATTATAATTTTGTCATGGCTCTTTGCAATACTGAAGACAATTAATCCACTCAACTGGTGCAAAGCGTTTTTATCCTATGACAACATGTGTCACTTGGACGGGTTAAGGGTCGCCAGAAATGTTTTACCACGGCCTGCTCCATGGGACAAAGCGTGGATGTCAATTAAAAAAATTATAGACAGCCTTCACATTAGGAATCATAAAGATAAAACTTGCCAGGAGAAATGTGATCCACGTATTTTAAAAGAGGAAATTCTGAACGAAAATACCATGGCTGCTGAACAGACATTTGTATGGCTATCAAGATTCAAAAAAATATTGTGTGCAATGCCCAAAGCTCACCATTTGTATTTACATAGAATTGTAAAGCATAAAAACAATTATACTGTTAAGTGCTACAAAAGTGAAAAGAAACCCTTTCTACCTAAAGCCCGTAAGCATCAAAGTTAAATTAGTGGCTGTGGTTTACATACTGTAAAATATAGACATAGACAACCAAATTAAGTTATAATTAATTTGTATTAAAATGCAAAAGTAAAAACAGAGTTGCGAATATTATGCATGCATGCATGCAAATATAAAATTTTTTGTCAATAAAATTACACCTTTTGTTCAACCATGTGAGCAATATTACTGTATATCACAAATCGAATATGAAAAAAGGCTAGATGAAACGAGGATGAGAGTTAACAGTTATGAATTGTCACACGAGAGGTTTAAAGCTTCAAAGACACCGTGAAAGAATAAATGAGACTTTTAAAGGGGAATGGCAATAAAATTTTTTGTTTGCTTAATTGCAAAGAAAGTTGAGATTGTTAACAAATTAAACCTTTTTCCAAATTTTCCAGACTGCCTTAATTATTGACATATTCGAAATCAGAAGTATCCTGCTATCTGCCATCTTGTTTTATAATTAGATCTAATTAAATGACGTCGCAACCAAGTCTACACCGAACTTTTTTTATATTGGAATAGAAAATTTTTTAAACAACATGAATTACTATATGAAAATGATTAGAAATTCTTTCAAGACAAAATAACTTTTACCAGGTTGTGACGGCCCATATCCTGAAATAGATATAAATGTCCAAAAATGGCAAAATGCATAATGATTTTCCAAAATGTTTCTTGCACACATAATGCATAAACCTGTATGCAATAGCTGCTTAGCAGTTGCCAAGCATCTTGTGGACAGCTCTAAGTACAGTAGTTCAATAAAATCGGATGACTGTTTAACTCTTATCTTCGTTTGACGTAGCTTTAACTAATATTATACATTGTTCTGACAGTTTTGTCCCATGGCTTTGATTCTTGCCAGGATTACTTGCAACCAGGGCAGTACCTAAAAAAACGCGTGTGAACAAAACGATATTAAAGCTTTCTTTATTAACTTATTAATATAGTGGTAACAAAAATAGTCTAATATTTTATCATTTCAGAATTAGTTTTTTGAAAGGCGGCATGAAATTTCTATTGCAAATTTAATAATTATAAATTTGATAATTGCATTGCAATAATAAATTTATGTGGTGTTCTAACAAAGCTAAACTGGTATTGTATTCACCATACAAACGTAAGCTTGTGTGAATCAGAAAACTCACCATGGATCTTCTTTGGGCAATGCCGTAAATCCAAGGCATGCCATATGATAATAGTTGTTACCAGGACACTTAAATGTAAAATAATCCCCGAGCCAACGGCGCAAAGCGCCGTTTCGGGCGTAAGCCCGGGGTGAGGGTGACTAATTTGGTATTAGCAGAGTTCGAAGTCGTCGCTCGTGATAGGTAGTAAAAGTGGTATGTCATGATGTCATCCTCACTGATCTCAACAATATGGCGGACTATCATGAATGGCTAACACTGATTGGCCCGATTTAAAATCTATTGTTTACTGATTAATCACGAATTCAACTGACAGCAAGCCAAATTTGCTTTTTGCTCTACAATATTTTGTATTTTTGCAAAAAGATTTGGCAACTTTCACAACCAACGAAGGGTGGTCATTTATGATCTCAAGAATATGGCGGAATATCAGGAGTAGCAAACACTTAAGGCATCCAAAATGATGAGAACTGAGACGAAAATGACTGTGACAAGACTCTTTAAGAGATATTAATTCTGGGAAAATACAGAGAAGCGCCATGAATTGACTACAGTTTGTGAAACACAAAGCGAGTTTGTTGATAATGCGTATTTATACTTGTGTTTTAATGCTTTATAAAGGCCAGCGTAGCCGTACTCCTCCAGTCTATTCACTGTTTAAATTCCAGAGTAAGTTTATGTTCTGTAAATGCAAGACTGCCTTCTTATTACTGTACTTCTAAATATTGACGGACTTTACATGCAAAAGAATATGAGCGAAGATACAAAATTGGCTTGAAACGGTTTTATTTCAAACTCAAAGTTTATGTAGATAAAAATTTAGTTTAATAAATATTTCAAAACGTCTAATATATGTAATTAATAGGTCGTATTTTATACCAAATTTAAGCTTACATTAGGTGTAATAACATACCGATGACAAATGTTGTGCCATTTTAATAAATTGTCAATAAAACAAGGATTAAAAACTCAATATGTTGTCATTTTGAAAAAATATGCAGAAAGAATAACAATTGCCATGTTGCTATGACAACAACCAATTTAAGTACTTCATGTAATTCCAAAAAGATAGTTGCATGCTCTTAGTTAATGGTGATGGGTTGCTGCATGCATGTATTTCTAGTGGTAAAATTTAAGAAAGTGTATGTTGTTAACAGAACTGGCAAGTTTTGTTTGTTAGGAAAGAGTTTATACAGCATTTTACAATAATATATTAATTGCCTTGTTCATTTTCCAGCAATTCTCACAAACTACCATCCTGTTTTCTTCTTTTTGTGATCTTTCCTACAAGATGCAATTATATTAGCCACAAAACAAAAAAACATATTTCAGTTATTCCTTTTTAATTACACTGTCCGTGACCTTTTTTCGTAATAATTCGTACTATCTTCTGTTATGGATACGTAATCATAAATTGTATTGTAGACTTTCAATATGCAAAAAACATACAGAAGTCTTATTCAATTGTATACCCTGGCCCCACTTGCTTTGCGCATGTTATTCTATGTATCTACTTTATTTCCTTGGAAGATGGCTACGGAGATTGCCACTCGTTTTTTAAAATCGTAAACATGTGACGTCATTAAAAAATGCTGGATGGTTATAAGATCAAGATGGTTATAAGATTAAATCAGACCAAACATTTATCTGCGGTGTATAGCATTTCTACTATATACCGGGTGGCGCAAAAAAATGTGCCCCCTCTTTCATTGACCATTATTAGAAAAATAAAGAAGCTATCTTCTTTAAATAAGGTTTACTTAAAAAAGGAGCGTCTAATTTAAATTTTGATGTTTTTCTTAAACAATTCTGTCAAATAATTACCTAGATATTGCTGTTTAAACTCAAAGTTGCGTTTTTGAAATAAGCGAAAAATGGCGAGAAAGAACGAGTCAACGATGTCGTTTTGAAGTTACTTGTTAGGCGTTGACAACTTAATGTGAAGGGCCGTTTTTTAGGTATATGGCCTTAAACATGGTCAAAGATTACAAGAATAAGGCATTACAAGCTACAGTATCATATTTTAAAGATAGCAATAATATTGTTTATTGTTCGAATACACTTAATTGGGTCCCTATGGGAATTACAATGCACAACACAAGAAATAGAGCTCGCCTGCTTTGTATAAACATGCCTCGTTTAACGATACAGCAACGGGTCTTGATTTGTGTCGAATATGCCAGAGTCAATAATGCGTAAGAAGTTTTACGTAGATGGCGTAATCATTGGCATGATGCTCCTTCTACGGGAATAAGAACAGTGAGAAGAACTTTTCAAAAGTTTGTTTGAGAGGGAACATGTCACAATTTAAATCATGGACGAAGTGGTCGAAGGAGAACTGCAAGAACAGCAGAAAACATTGAATGAGTTCGACAGTCACTTTTACACAATGGAAGGAGTTCTTCGAGAAGAAATGGTTTAGGATTGAGTCGTCGAACATTTCAGCGAATTGTGAAATTTGACATCAAATTTCATCCATACGATTTAATCAAAAGGCAGAAGTTGAAAATGGCGATCCAGCTCAGCGGTTAGTTTTCTGCAACCGACTTTTAAATACCGTCAACCAGAATTCAGATTTTCCTGAACGTTTGATTGTATCAGATGAAGTGATGTTTAGTCTAAATTCTGAAGTGAACACAAGAAACATGAGGAACTACGCAGAACATGGCAACGGTGATCCGCCCGATCATTATGCTGAGTTTTTGCAAGGAGCGAATCAACTAATAGTATGGGCTGGCTTGACTAGGACAGGCGTAGTGTTGGGTCCACATTTTGCAGAAAGTAACCTCGACACACGAAAGTATTTGAGAATTATTCGTTACAACGTGGTACAGAGAGATTTTCGTATCCACAATGTTGATAGAAATGTCATGTGGTGGCAGCAAGATGGAGCTCCTTCCCACACGAGCAATGCAACCATACGCTATCTCCGTGGGCAATTTCCAGATAGGCTCATGAGTAAACGCGGTGATTGGCCCTGGCCTCCACGTTCCCTTGACTTGACCGTTTGCGATTTCTTTCTTTGGGGATATTTGAAATATCAAATTTGGAATGTTCCTACTCAGCAACAGCCAAGCAATCTGGGAGAGCTTCGACAAGCAATTATTATGGCATGTAACAACTTGGAGCAAGACATGATCGAAAAGGCGTTCGACTGTATGCTTTCCCGCGCGAGACGTTGTGTTCAGGTTGATGGGCATGCATTTTCCGATGAATGAGAATTGATCGAAAAGAACTGATAAACATTTCTCTTTGTTGTTCGATGTTTTTACTATGTATTGCCATAACACATGTTAATAAGCTATTTTAGACAATTTTTCGCTTGTTTCAAAACATCGGCCTTGTGTTTAAACGAGCATATGTCGGCTCATATGTCTTGAAAATTTGCACAACATACATCAAAATTTAAGTGAGACTTTACTGCATTCATTAAAAGATATTTAAACGAGATTGCTTCTCTATTTCTTTAACTACAATAAATCAAAGAGGGAGCACATTTTTTTGCGCCACCCGGTACTACCGTTATTAGCTGTTTTAAGTTCAAAACACGCCCGAGGTAGTACTGGCACTCACCAACAACATTTCCCTCACTTTTGGCACAATTTTTTGCTGTCACTGTATTTTCAATGTCTTTGTCCTGTATTTCACCATACTCTACTAAAAAGAATCACAAAGTCACCGAAACCGTTGATAGAGCAATCAACAAGTAATTATCAGAAAATTTAACTGAAGTTGAGGCCAGAAGCAATCAAACATGTGATAGAGTCTTGTGTGACTTAGATTCGTTCGATGGTATTTGACTATTTCAAGGTTTCAGCGATAAAAACATGATTGTATCCACGGAATTTTTTCACTGTGTAAAAATCTAATTGAACGTTGTAAAATTTAGCGCGCGTAAATGCTTCAATGATAAAGCTACCTTTCAGACGCCTCGTATATGTACAGTTTATTTTCTATTAATATTACCGTCCAAACTTATTCCACTGTCATCTAATCGTATTTCTTCAACTTGTGTAGAAGCAGCGGAATTTGGTGATTGATTAGCCTTTGCGTGTCGCGAAGATGCAAGAGAAGCTCGATTTAGCGATGGTTCTGCAGGTGGTGGTACAGCAGTGGAAATTGGTGGTTGATTGGATGCTTTCACTGGTGGAATTACCAAAGGTGTTTCCTTGGTGTGTTGTGAAGATACAACAGAAGATCATCGATTGAGCGATCGTTCTGCAGCTGGTGGTTGATTGGATGCTTTCACTGGTGGAATTGCCAAAGATGTTTCCTTGGTGTGTCGCGAAGATACAACAGAAGCCCGATTGGTCGATGGTTCTGCAGCTGGTGGTAAGGCAGTGGAAATTGGTGTTTGATTGGATGCTTTCACTGGTGAAACTACCAAAGATGTTTCCTTTGTGTGTCGCGAAGATACAGCAGAAGCTTGATTGGGTGATGGTTCTCCAGCTGGTGGAAAGGCAGTGGAAATTGGTTTTTGATTGGATGCTTTCACTGATGAAACTGCCAAAGATGTTTCCTTTGTGTGTCATGAAGATACAACAGAAGCTTGATTGGGTGATGGTTCTGCAGGTGGTGGAAAGGCAGTGGAAATTGGTGGCTGTGTAGAGGCTTGCACTCTTTCAGTGGCAGTGATAGTTTGATTTTTGGTTGATGGAAGTTTTAGACCAAATACTGCCATGTGTTAAATTCAGGCATAAGATGTGTGGCCCAAAATGTAGCAAAAAAATACTGACAATTTTTTTTACTTAAAATGCAGAATATCGCGCAGACAATTAAATTTTCGATGCAAACAGTGTTTGGTTACTTTTAAAAGTTTTGTGCGGATCTGATGTAGACCAAAATTATGATAAGCAGTGCCCGCGGAACGCATTGGAAAGTGAGGGGGCTTAATCAATATTTATTATTTTATAAGATTTTCCACAAATTTCTTATGAAATAATATAAATTTACCATGCAAAGTCTTAAATTATATACAGCTAATTCAATAAAAATTGCCCTTCTAAAAGCATAAACTGTAAACTATAGCACGCAAGAGATTATTACTTTCACCCACGGCCGTAGCTAGAGCGTTAATGGGGGGAAGGTTTATTTATATATTCATGTTCTGCCCGACTAGTTTCTTTTCAAATTGATAGATTTGAATTTGATTTCAAAAGAAACTAGTCGGGCAGAACATGAATATATGAATAAACACCGCGCTATTAACGTTCTAGCTACGGCCGTGCTTTCACCCCCAAACTCGGAATTGTTCTTTTAATCAGCATTGAGGACACACAGGAAACTTATTATGGCAAATTCTACTTGCTACAAACGTAACTTCCCTGACTATCGGGGCCTAAATATACAATAACCCATCATCACTTGCGCTCTCATAGTTCACACTTTATGCTTTTGGAAAGACAACCTTAATTGAATTAGCTGTATAACTAAGTTGATATTTGTCAGTTTGTGCTTGAACTTTATAATGGTAATTGCAGTGAGTGGAGTGCAATTTGGTCTGAAATCAAACGCGTGATTACAAAATCGCATGACCGCAAAGCAGGAGTTAAACATGTGTAAGTTAAATACCAGTCTCAGTTGTGTGATTTTGTTCGCACTTCTACAATTTTAAATTATTCTTTGTCGAAAAATCTGTCTCTTTCATTATAATTTCCAAATTGATTCCGTAATATTTTGTTTATATTCTTTAGTATTTTGTTGTCTGTCATTTTTGCTTGTTTATTTGAATATTTTCTGTATTTGAATACAAATTTACAGTCAATACAAAAAGTATCCCACTTCCGGTCCTATAAGAAATAGAAAACAAGTCGCGTGCGTTTATGGTGTGATAATGCATGCAGGAAGTGTTAGGAGAGTACTAGAGAAGCGTGTAAAACACAAAGATAGCCTCATGTTTTACATGTTTCTTGAGTATTCTCCTGACATTTTCCAAGTGCATTATCACACTATAAACGCACAAGATGAGTTTTTCTATTTCTTTTATAATATAAGAACTTTGTTCAATTAAAGTACTCTCTTGATAAAATTCGTTTAATTTTTGTAGTTTTCTTGCACTTTTTCACCCTTTTTTGTGTTTTCTCGCTGCCTTTTTTTTTAAAGTTTTGTCAAGTCGTTCAATCAAATTCGTACTCAGCAAAAACAGCTACAAATGTTTTTTGAATTTTATCCTCAGCTTTGCCGTTTTTTTTTGTTTCCAATCTGTTTTCTCTCTTACATTTTCACACTGTTTTTTCCTGCTTTTATATATAATAATTTGTGTATAAAAACTACACTGAACTTGATCACATTGGTCTCCCAAGAAACAGGAGACAAAACAAAAATACAGTGTGCATTGTGGTGTTATAATGCAATGCTCAGTAACCAATCACATTGCAGATTTTGTACTACTTATATTATAATGTGATTTACTGTGCTTTGTTCCGTTCTTCAGTAGTGAGAAGCCATTTATCGGCAAATATTGCACCTTTTGTTTTTGAAATGATGTTTCAACAAAGAAAGCATTCTTTAATAATAAAAGGTGCAAAATATATATTTTATTGCATTTAATCGATATCTAATATAGAAAAATACAATAAAGTACAGTAAATCACAACAGACTACAGAAGTGGCAGCGGGACACTTTTTGTATTTTGACTGTAAATTCAGCAGTTTTGTATACAAATTAACTTTTGGGAAAACTACCTGACTTGAAAGTTTAATTTTGTTTTTTTGTGTTCCTAAAGTTAAAGCAGATTGGTTGTTTCAACTCAGCTTTTTCATTTGATTGGATTTCAGGAGAGAGTGTGATTAATGTGTAATCGCACTCAAAATTATGCGATTTGGGGATTAATCACACTACTTTTGACCAATCAGATTGTGGGAAACCCCACTGATTTCAAAATGTAATAAATTATAAATTAGTTTATCATCTTTTGTCCCTCAAGTGTGTGTGTGTGTGTGTGTAGAAAGGGGGGGATGTGTGAAAGCCCCATGGAGGACATACCTTCAGCAAAAACCAACCAACTTGATGGTGTGAAAGCGGAATGCTTAATTGTAACACATGTTTTTGATTGCACTTCCACTCCATCTGCTGCCTGACTTACACTGTTGCCATTCGCGTATTTATTAAAAAATTTTTTTTTGTCCCTTATGGTGCCAATATTTAGCGTGCAAATTTCCTGCCTGACACGATCTTCCAGAGGTGGAGTATTGCCGTTGTCGCTAATTAACGCGAAAAGCCATTTGAGCGCTACTGCCTCGCTATTCACTTTTGGTGCACCATCGTCCGGCTTGTAGCTCATGCTTGGATTGATGCAAGTGAGCACCTAAAATAACAAAATTGATTATGTCTTAAAATATATGGTTTGGGGGTGAACGATGTTCCATAAGTGTTTCACATTTGATCGAAGAATAAAAATGCGCACCTGTTGCTTTGACAACTTGTACTCTGTTATGCATTTCATGAGCACATTTATTATTATTGGCTCTCTGTTAGTTGGTGTGCAATAATATTGAGTGTTCGCATTTCTTTCTTGGTACTTCAAGACAGTGCGTTGGACTATTTTTTCTGTAAAAAATGAATATGCCATGTCCTTCAATCCATCAACAGCTGCCATTTCAAAAACCTTTGAAGAGGGAGAAATTATATTTTTATTAAATGTTATGTAAAAATACATAATTCTACGCAATTGTAATTTATAGTTGTTTGATAGGTAGAATAACCGGAGTGTTTGACTTGCTGTCAACATTTTGTGGTTCTAATTTTTATCAACTTGTTATAGGGGGTGTTTATGTGAGGCAGGCCTATATTAAGAGTAAGGCCCAAGCAGTACGGCTTTTTTACCCCTCTGGAAACATCAGCCTTAGAGTTTGGACAGGCTCATTTTTTTAAATGAATGATTTACCGGCAACTCAAATGTTTTCAAAATCACATTAGCTAGACAAGCGTTCCAAAAAACATTTTAAATTGTTAGAATAATGTCAAAATAAATGCAATTAAATTTGAAAAAAAAAATCAAAACTGCAAATTGCAATCAATCCAACTTGGTAAAAGATTTACAAAATGGTGTAGCACACTGAAAGTGAAATCTGGGATAGACATCACCCCCCTCCCCACAACTTTAATTCCTTACTTATCATCAATTAGACATTCTTCATCTACTTTGATGTGCGTTCAATTCTGAATTTCATGGAGCTAAAATGGATAACGCCTACTTTTAATTCCCTAATTCTGACATTGACCCCCTCAATTAGACATCGTATTTTTTCAAAGTATTATTGAGGTATTTGTCGTTCATTTTTTGTTGTTGGAAATAATTGCATCTCGTTCCAGTATGTGAAATTATTATCTGGGCAAAATATTTCTGTTGATATACTTCTTCACGATGCAAACATACTTTTATACTTGCTGAAATGACAGTTTTTACACAATAACGCAATATTTTCTTATGAAAATCTTTCTTTGATGTCCTGAAGTAAAGCTATAATTTTTCCACCACACTAGAAAAATGGTCAGATAGGACATGTATAGTTAATGTCTGGTTTATTTTCATGATTTTCAAGAATTCAAATTAGTAAAAAATATAACCTTGCTTAACTTGCGTTGACCGGGAATCGAACCCAGATTTACTGCTTAGAAGGCAGCAATGCTAACCGTTACACCACCAACTCACTTTATTGTCTGAGCCATTTCATATTTGCATTATTTTAATACGATCAACTTCTGTGTGCGCTTAATTTTGAATTCTCTGCCCAGGGAATTTCGATGGTAACATAGAAGTACAGGAGTTGTAAGACGTTTAATTTCCATATTATACAAATTCATCTCCCATATATTATGTAAAAAGCATATACTATAGGGAAATAAATTTTTGTGGAAATACGGGCATCAATCCCGCTACCTCGCGCATGCAAAGCACGTGCTCTACTGAGCTAATGTCCCATGATACAAAAAACATACCAAGCCAATAGCAACTTTTCCCTGCATCTATATTGTTTTTTTCCATATTTTGCAAATTAAACTATATAATCAAAATATTCTTCGTTGTACTAAAATATACATTTATTCAGTTTTAATAGGGTGGCACATAACTTTAATTCCTTACTTATAATCAATTAGACATTCTGCATCTACTTCGATGTGTGTTCAATTCTGAATTCTCTGGCAAGAGAACTCTGAATTTCATGGAGCTAAATGGCATAACGCTTGCTTTTAATTCCCTAATTATTGACATTGATCTCCTCAATTAGACATCGTATTTTTTTGCACTGAACATACAAAGTGTAAATTTTTATCAAAGTATTATTAGATATTTCTTGTTCCTTTTTTGTTGTTGGAATTAATTGCATGTCGCTCCAGTATGTGTGAAATTATTATCTGGACGAAATATTTTCGTTGATATACTTTTTCACGATGCAAACATTTTTCTTTACTCAACCTGATTAGTTTCGTAAAGGTGTTTTGATCCTGTCGGGAAGCATGAAAATTTTCAACACTTCTTTGCTAAAAACCGAACGTTGTTTAAAAAAAATGAGTAGAATTATTACCCAACTAATTTTACAAATTTGTGCAAACAGTAAAAGTTTGGCAGTGATGGGATTTGAACCCACGCCATCGAAATGACTGGTGCCTTAAACCAGCGGCTTAGACCGCTTGGCCACACTACCTATGAAACATTCGCAGATCTATTGTTGAAACAGTAAAGATTTTATACTGCTGTGGTGAAAATTTAATTTCAATTAAATAATTTTTTCTCATCATTTTAAAATCTCGGCCTTACAGTACGGAAGTGGTAAGCAAGTAGATCGGAATGGATTAAATGATATCGTGCATAGGAATAAAGGATTACTGAATAGTCTTCTGTGCAGGATAGCGTGATCCATGCACGCGTGATGTTGCAAGAGTTTTGGAAAGCGTAAAAAGAGACGAGCTGCAGGCGAGTGTATTTTTTCGCTTTCCGAAAGTCGAGCAACATCCCAAGTTCATGGATCACGCTATCCTGCAGGGAAAACCATTTAGTAATTGTTTTACAAAATAACTACAATAAAACAGTGGTTAACAATTTTAAACCATTGATGAAGTACGTAATTCTCCCAAGAATTGTCAACTTTAGCTTTGTCCGCATTTGACCGTACGCTAAAATTTACACAATTTTAAAACTTTTCACATAACTTTTTCGTCTTCTGTTCTTTTACTCTAAAACTTGGTGAAAATATAGTATTTTAACAGAGACATACACTGGTGCTAAACTAAAGAGAAGAAGTTGTAAAAAACCGATGTTATTAACGGCCAAAAGTGACAGATATACTAGTTTCATTTTGTAATTTTGTATTTTTGCATAAACAAAAAACTAGAGAATTGCCGGCATTTGAAGTGCAGTACGTGTGTAAGAAAGCATTGTTGGCAAATAAAATTTAGTTCTTTACAGGCTCTATTGTATGCTGATTGGAACGGTTGTACTTTTATTGCTATAGCATAGACTGAAACAAAAATATGCGAGTGCCAAAAATCGTATTTCAGTTAAATTTATAACGTAAACAAAACAAAAATACGAGTATACAAGACATTATATGAGTTTCACAACATAAAAGATTATAGTTTCTGTACCTTGTGCTTTAGTATTTGACTTTGTCTTCATTCTCTGCTGATTTCAGAAGTTGAAATGTTTTTTGTCGGAAATTTTAAGCTCGTAAAATAAGAAGCAATGTCAACTTCCAAATTTCCCGTGCAGCATTGTCTCATCCTGCACGGGTATTAACCAATCAGAATGCGTGTTTTACTGTAGTCATTATATAAACTGTTATACTACAGCATCTAAAAATGTTGGTTTGTTTAAGTTCACTTACAATAAACTGTACTGGTCTTAAAGTACAAATGACCTCTTATTTCACACAGAAAGACAGCGTAAAACATGCGAAACTAAAACTATCCAGGTTCAGTACTTCATACTTAGTTACTACATGCAAAAGTAAACATGGATTCTTATAGTCTACAGTAATTACAGTATTATTAGTAAATGTATATAAAATGTACATTTAAGAATGTATTGCAAAGACACAAAGCAAATATATTAAATAAACATAAGTTTCAAATCAAATCAAATGAATGTCACAAAAAGATTATCTTAAATTTACACGGCCTTAGTACTTTACCTTGACTCGTCCCTCAATGAACAAAATACTTTGCAGATGAATCCACTATCTTCTCCGGCACTTTTTGGAAGTGCGTACAAAAGTATCGAACATTATTATGCATGTACTTTGTCGTTTGGCGCCTCATAGAATGAAGATACGAATTTGTGCAAGGCTTATAATTACATCTTTGTAATATACAGGCTCTCGAGGAGATACGAACGTTTCTCTTGACAAAAATCGCGTATATTTAGCATTGCTGGAAAATAATTAACATCTCAAACATGCCTTCCGTCTCCTTGACCGCCCGTAGATTAAAACCGCGAATTTGTGCCAGGCTAGAAATTTATACATATATGTAGTCTGCATTATGGGCTTTCGATAGATATGTTATTCAAGCAAATAAGAACCGTTTTGACAAAAATCACTTGTTTCTCCGATTGAGCAAAAATAATTATTATGCAGCTACAAGTCTCAAGCGTACGTTCCCTCCTGTTTGACGGCCCGTAGAATGAAGATACAAATTTGTGGCAGGCTAAAAAATAACTCCTTGTAATCTATGCCATATGGGCTTTCGATTGATATGTTATTCAATTTGATACGAGCCGTTTCTCCTTACAAAAACAACTTGTTTTCCGATTGCGCAGAAATAATGAACATGTGGTTTTGAAGTCTAAAGCAACTGTGTCACTAGTTTCATGCCTCGTAGAATGTAAGCACGAATTTGTGTCAAACTAAAAATAACATATTTGTAATCTATGAACTATGAGCTTTCTATCGATATGTTATTCAAGCAGATACAAACCGTTTGTCTTTGCGTATCTTTTTTATTGGGTAAAAACAATTAATATGCAGTTTGACGTGTCAGGCTGGCGTTCTAATTGTTTCATCTTCCGTAGATTAAAACAGCAAACTTGTGCCAGGCTAGAAATTACATATTTGTAATCTATAGGCTGTGGGCTTTTTAATGATATGACTATATTTTAATGATTCGACTATATTTGAGATGATTCTCTTGCAAAAATTGCACGTTTTCGCGCCCATCAATTAGTATAGAATACAACATTTTCATGTCGTATTCCTCAATGACATCTCATTTGTATGTTTACCTTGTAAAAGTTAATTAGTATGCGTGTTTGAGCATTTGAATCCTGTGGTAGCTTCACAAAATCATTTTCTCGTCTATAGAGCGGAGCGACGAATTTGTGCCAGCTTAAATTGAACATATTTCTAATCTACCGAGCATGGGGGTTTCTACTGATATGTTTTCAAGTCGATTAGAGACGTTTTTCAAATAAAATTCAGACAAGTTCAGTCCAGTGACAAAAGGCATGTTATGGAATCCCGAATCAGCGGCGGGCATTTAATGTTGTTAATATGTTAACATAACCGAAATATGGAATTGAACAAGTGGCAACCCAGCAAAAACAACCCATATATACGCTCAAACAAAACAAATTTGAGACTCGTTTGTGGCATATAATTTAGGGCAAGGAAGTGCTCAGGCAAAATGTTTGGTCTAGAGGCTCTCGCTAACCTACGTTTTTCTAGAGGAACAGGCGGACCTCTAGACTCAGAGGAAATGATGCATCTCTGTGCATGTTGTCAGCGAAATGAGTCCTGATGGTGTAGGGACCACCCTTGGTATACTGAGACAGTAAGGGTACTCAAAACCCGAGAGAGCATGCAAAAACTGTAGGTTTTTCTAGAGGAACAGGTGGACCTCTAGATAACGGGAGAACAGGCGAACCCCAGTTCAGGCTCGTCATTTCGTCGATGTTGAGTACTGTTTGGACTGGTGACCAAACATTGTTAACGGCACTCAACTGAAATGACTCACGCCGATAGTCTCTAGGTCAGGTCATACTGGTCGGTTTGCGATCTGAATGACCTGTAAAATACACTTCGCGTGGCGAAGTGTTGTCCCAAGGGACAGCACTTCCCTGCCATTAATGACAATCTGTAGCTACTGGTACGGATTGCCATTTCAGCCACGAGAAGTCGCATCAAAAAATAACCGGGGAACTAGTAGTGAATGATGGGGTAGCGAAAACAGAACTTCACGTACGTGCTTGAAAGCATAAACAAACGAGCGCTGGTCACAGCTTTGAATTGCACTGGTATTTATTCGGTCATGGTGACCACGGCCTGGATAGGTAGTAGGGGTAGACTTCCAGCCGATATGGGACCATCATTCAATACAGTCCCCCGGTAATGATACGTCATTGGTGCCTAGTGTGATTAAAAAATAATGGACATGGCGACTGGAGTTTGGAACAAACGGTAACATTGCACACAAACAGCAAGGATCCACACAACTGAGCTAGAGCTATAATAAAACCTAAACAGAGGTCAGTAACAATAGTTTTAATGGTTACTTGCAGTTATTTGATATGGAACAGAAACTAAAACCTCCTTGGGAGTTCGAATATAGCGTTCATAACAGTCTGATGTCCAACAACCCAGTGTCTTTATTAGCCAAGAAGGTAGTCCGGCTGAGCCAGCGGCCGTAGCAGCTCCGATTCTCAAGCTATGCGACGTGTAGAGTTTCCCATCTAGTCCAGTCTTGAAGCAAGCGGTGTAAATGCGACGTTAGTGCGGTGCGCGTAAGCAGGTCACCAGACTTGAATTTAAACAAAGGCTGGAGTGTTTGTTCTGACAGCGATTGGAGGAGATAGGTCTTCATAGCCCGTACAGGGCAAAGTTTATTATAAGAGGATCCAATGGTGAGACGGCACCCATGACGAAATGGATCGGTTTTGGAACGTTTAATAACAACGTCGTAGGATTCAGCATGTAGAATGTTGGGGTGGAAATGATGTCAGTTCGGGAAAGGTAGTAGGTTGCGTCGAACGGGGAGTTGCACGTAAATTCACTGCATCGTAGAAACCCAAAGAAGGCCAGGGTAAAGGCAGCCCAGAGCATTACATTGTCTACAGAATCCATAAATTGGGGACGTAAAGCCGCGTGGACGAATTCAAGCTCTTTTACGGTAGTAGGTTGTCGATCCCTCAGCTTTTCTCCCTTGAGGCGCTTCAGACCCTTCAAACACTTTTCAAGCAATTGCATACGACCCATGTTAAATGGGATTTGGAAAATTAAGTGGAGGTACGAGATGCTAGCCATATAAGTTTTTACGGTTGCATAGGAAACTGTTTTGGATAAATGTCCCACGAAATAGAGCAGAGTAATTTCAGTCGCAGGCAGTAAAGGCGAACGGGGTGTCACGATACCTTTCGACAGACAGAATACAATGAATTGTTTTATACCCGATGCATATGTATGTTTGGTCGATGATGCCCACGAATTTTGAATAAGCTCGCAAACGTGGTTCTTTAAGTTTGGATCATCGATGACAGGATGACGCAAGGCAGAGGAGAGGCCAACGGCGCTAACTGTTTGAAGCGATCCAGCTGAAAACGAGAGAGCGAATCAGCAATGCCATTGTCGAGGCCGCGTACATGTTTTGCTGTGAGCGTAAAGTTGTGTCGCAGCGTGCAAAGGACTATTGGATGTAGTAAATCCATTATTTTTGGGCATTTTGACGTCTTTTGGTTCAAAATCTGAACGACGGACTCGTTGTCACAGAAAAACACAATGCGTTTAGTTGTCCACTGGGAACCCCAGAGACAACAGGCAAGATAGATAGGATAAAGCTCTTGCCAGGCGATCGAAATGCCGGTTGTTTTATTAATTTCTTGTTCAGGTAACCAGTGGCCGTGAAACCACTGGCCTGCTAGATAACCACCAAAGCCAATCGAACCTGCGGCGTCAGTAAATAGCTGGATTGACGGGGATGGCGTCTGTTCGGATTCGAGAAAAAGGCTGATACCGTTCCAATTGGTCAGGAAAACCTCCCACATAGATAGGTCCTTATAAAAACCGGCGTTTAATCTGACGAAATGATAAGGTTGTTTTATGCCGCAGGTGAGAGCAATCATGCGACGAAGGAATGTGCGACCCGGGGCAATAACCCGACATGCAAATTGGAGAATTCCAATCAGGGACTGGAGTTCCTTTAACTGACAAGAGGAGCGTTTTTTTCCAAGTTTGGAGAAGAGAACTGGCCCTGTCTAGCTTATCAGTAGGAAGTAAAGCCAACATGCGTGCAGAGTCCAGAGTAATCCCAAGGAATTCTAAGGACTGGCTAGGGGCAAATGTTTTCCCAGGGGCGACCGGAACATTTAATTCAGTGAAAAGGCACAGCAGGTGGCATAGTGAAGTCAAGCAAGAGGCACGGGGCCCAGCTTCTGCCAGGAAGAAGTCGTCCAGGATGTGGAGAACATTGGAAACGCCTAATTTGTGTATAAGAATCCATTCAAGAGCATCCGAAAGCATATTGAATATAAAAGGGGCACTGCGGAGGCCAAAAGGCAATACCCGATCGAAAAAATATAAACCACGCCACTGCATGCCGAGAAGTTCCCAATCCTGAGGATGTACAGGGATATTTCGGAATGCAGATTGGACGTCTGTTTTAGCCATAAAGGAATTTGGTCCTAGCTTTAGAAGGATTCTTATAGCGTCGTCAATGCGAACATATTGTAAAGAGAAATCTTTGGAAGAAATATTAGCGTTGACGCTAGTGTGCGACGTTTTGGGATAAGACAAGTGAAAAATTGTTCTCCATTTGGATGAATTCTTCTTAGGGACGAGACCCAGGGGGTAAATTTGGAAATTTTTGAAAGGAGGCTGAGTAAAGGGCCCAATAGTACGACCCTGTTTGACCTCCTCGAGTAGGTTGCCGTCAACTATTTCCGGCAGCATGTGGGCAGTTTTTAGATTTTTTGAAACATAAGGCTGACGGGGGCCTTGATAACCAATTTTAAGACTCTCTCTCAGACCCGAACAGAGGCCAACAACAAATTCACGATCTGGGTGGTCAACCAGCATACACTCAAGTAAATTAATATTAATCGGTGTAACTGGCTCTAATCCGTCAACAAAATCTTTACTTGTGTTTTCTGCGACGCGAAGTGTCATCAGTTTGTGTAGCGCTGGCGTCATTGTGTTCATAGGCGCCGTGTCGTCCGCCTCAGTCTGCATAGTTACAGCGGTGTGTGAAGGGACATGGATTCTCTGCGCATGGGATTCCCCTGTTGAAATTGCGGCAGAAGGCACGTTGGTTGGACAAGTGTGGCCGGTTACCTCCAAACCTTTACGAGGAAAGAAGGCATAAATCAGAAAGATGATCTGCGCCGCCGCAGACGAAACAAATTGATCGCGCAAGCCCGGTAAACTTATCTTGCCAAAGCTGGAGATGGCGTTCTCCCCAATTTAATGCTGGGTTTTTAGCGGCAAGTTTTCTAAAGGCTATGTCGTACGAATACCATGCTAAACCCTTAAACTTTTGCGAGGCTTCGCGGATTATGCGCTGGTAGGCAAAGAACTGCGATGCCTTATGTGGAAATTTTTCGACAACAATCGACGCATAGATGCCAAACGCTGTAAGCCACTTATCGATACTGTCAATTTTGGGACGCTTGCCGAAACCCGAAAAACTCGGAATAGGTATCGAGAATTCCCGATCGCCTTCGACTGACAGGCGAATTGGACCGAAAGTGAGGCGGTCTGAATTACTGGGGAGAAGCAAAGTAAAATCAACAAACCCATCGCTTGAGATCTGGTCCTCGAGTTTTTTGGGCAGACTTGAAGTATCCAGTGGCGAAGAGACGTTCGTAACGGGCGGTGTAGCTGGTGTCGATATTAAGGCAGCAACGTGCGAAGGATTGCCAAGGTCCAAGGATTGCGTTGGCGCGGTTTGCGCGGGAAAATCTTCTGGCGGTGGTGGTGGGTGGTTTGGCGGGATTTGCGACGAATTCTTGTGCGTGAGGACATCTCGAAGCAATGGTGCGAGATCAGAGGCCAGCGAACGGAGAGACTCAGCTGAAAACTGCAAGGCACAGGTAGGTGTCGTGCTTGTTTGTGCCGCTTTAGAGGGCGCTGGGACGGCAGAGTTTTCTGCTGTGTCGTGGTCGATGAGGCATCGTAGGAGAGTGTCACGCGACCCAGAAAGGGACAAGTTTCGCTGTGCCAACAGGAGATGCAACACTTTGGTGGACAAGTCGGCGTAATTCGTTGCTGAGCTAGTGGTTGGTTCGGCGACGTGCTGGTTGCCATTCGAAGTCGCGCCAGTGTTGGTATTTTGGCGACGTTGTTGGCGAGGACGAGTGGAACGACGTTTGTTGCTCTGTTTTGGCATATTGTACTGATCTTTTTCTTTCTTCTTTTTTTTCTTATTTTCAGGAGAATTTATCGTTTTCAATGCTCAGAAGTTCGACCAGTGATGTTAACACGGTGGCTCTGGTCTTGCGAATGATCCTAGCTTGTGTTACATGCAGACAAAATGCCTTTG
The DNA here is from genome assembly GCA_963855995.1 of Muricea muricata. Classification (NCBI taxonomy): domain Eukaryota; kingdom Metazoa; phylum Cnidaria; class Anthozoa; order Malacalcyonacea; family Plexauridae; genus Muricea; species Muricea muricata. The sequence continues at coordinate 66,551,228 of OY979716.1, forward strand.
GAATTAGAGGGCTATTGTGTACTTTCACGTGGAGTAAAAACCCAGGAAAAAACCTGAGTATACTTGTGATTGGTTCGAACGGGACGTGCATCGGTTGTTCACATGCTAAGTTGCCAAAGTTCAACTCCATAAGAGGTTTTAAAATATTAACCGAGCGAAGAAAAGGGGTAGCATTGTTATAATGAGAGTTACCTGAACCCTCTTTGTGCTAAAAATAACACCTAGTAGAGCTAGTAGGTTAATACTTAATATCCATTAACCACAATTTATAGCTTTGCATAAATATATTTTATTGTGTTCCCCGTGGTGCTGTAAAATTCATGGACGAATTTGTGCCAATTTAAATATCACATTATCGCAATCTACTATGTATTTGCTTTCTGCTGATAGCTCATTCAAGCGGAAAGAAGCTGCTTCTGAGGACGAAAATCACTGATTTTGGAAGTGCGTACAAAAGTATCGAACATTATTATGCGTGTATTCTTTGTCGTTTGGTGCCTGGTAGAATGAAGATACCAATTTGTGCAAGGCTTATAATTACATCTTTGTAATATACAGGCCACGGTTTTCTATCGATATGTTACTTGAGGAGATATGAACGTTTCTCTTGGCAAAAATCGCGTATATTTAAGCCTCTTACAGACAAGCAAGTTTTCAATGACAAGTTTTTTTCATGGCAAGTTTACTTTGCCAATTGTACGTGTGTATGCACAACAATTTTTTATGACAAGTTTTGTTTTGACAAGTTTAATTTGTTCGTCTGTATAAGTCAGCAATTTTACTTTGCCAATTTCGCAGAGCCAGCAATGCAATTGTGCAGCGGCAAGAACCCGCGCCAAATGGCGGGAATTTTGAATGTTTGTTTTCAAAATGTCGTATGCTGATTTGAACTTGACTAAGAAACAAAGAGTGTTGGCTTGTGGTTTAGGTGTCACGCTGTTAATGCAGTACGAGTACTCAAAAAGACATTTAAATTGTTGATGGTGGACTCGCCTTTGGGCTACAAGAGGACGGCGCGTTTTGCAAGGTTTTGGGAGCAATCTTGACCAAGAATTAAGACCAACAAACGATGGATGTTTTCACAACTTTTTCCGATATGTTAATGTTTACATAATCATTGCATGGCAATTTCGTGTTTTGGCAACGAAATATAAATGTACTGATACATAAATAACCAAATAAACACCTTGTTTTATTTGGGGTTTAGAATGGATATAAGTTTGTTTGATGAACTATTAGAAAAGGTTAAGCCCCATTTAACCAAGAAAGATACAAGGATGCGGGATTCCATATCTGCACACAATAAGTTGTGTGTCACTCCACGTTTTCTTGCATCTGGACAGTCTTACACGCGGCTCAGATATGCTTTTCGAATATCTACATCCACAATTTCAGAATTTGTTCCTGAAGTGTGTAAAGTTTTATACAACGTCCTCAAAGAAGATTATATATGTGTTTACCAGCCTCCCAGGCACAGTGGTTACAGCTGGCAAAGGAATTTGAGGCTAAATGGCAATTTCCACACGCAGTGGGGGCAATTGGTGGAAACCAAATAGCTGTGAAAGCTCCACCCAATTCTGGTTCAGAATTTTTTAATTATAAAAAGCATTTTAGCATTGTCTTGCTGGCAAGCTGGCTCATACTTCATGTAATTTCACACTATGGTGACCGTACGATTCACACACAAAAAAACATGGCCGAATGGAAGAAATCGAATATTTTTATTAATGCAGACCTTGTATCTTTTAATGAAGCCGAAAATCGACTTCTAGCACAAGATTTAGAAAACAAAAATGTGAAGGATGCATTAAAAGAGTTGAAAGCGCTTGTTGAACTGGTTTCTAGAAGGCATTTTGGCAAAGATCAGACTTGCCATTTGTACTCTGTTGGTCAGTATTTTCCAATGCTTCAGCGAATGGTATGTCAATGGTATAAACAGTTCATGAGGAGAATGACTATCCGTTGTAGAGTAAGTAGTCCTTGGAAAGTAATAATGGACATAAGCATTCCTAATTAACTTTTTTTAATTATAAAAGACATGATCTTTGTTTCAAATTATGGACTTTATTATCACGAAACAAAATCGAAACCGAAGAAATTTGTTATCGCATTAACGTCTCATGTTCGAGTAAGAAATCTGTTCCTCCAATTGATGAACTTGGAAATGCCTAAGATTTTCTGCGAAGAACATACAAGGGAAAAGATCAAAAGCAGATAGAAATCATCGTTTCAGAAGAAAAGCAGTTTGGTATGCTTTACAATTCTCAAAAGGATTTTCATTTGATTTTCACTATGGTTTCTGGAATGAACATGGCTTTCCACAACACTTATAGTTATGACACAAATAAACTCACCTGGGGGAATGTTCTGTTATTTGTTGGACAACATAGCCTAATAGCCTTGTGAAATTTATTGTTTATCAGACATTTATTTTCTGCTGTACTGCAAAACACTTTTCTCACGGAACTATAATGTCGATTTGTATGTTATGTTAAAAAACTTTATCAGCATAGGCCACAGATGAATGTAATAAAAGGCTAGAGGTTGTAGCCTGTGTACCCAGAAAGTATAAGAAGGCTCAATTGACAGGAATTAAGGCCTCGAAACGTGCTAGCCTTTATTAAATTATGCAATTCCAACTCTGCATGAGTTATTTAACTTCGACTTCGCCTCAGGAAACATCGCCGGTCGAGGGGTCACAAAACATACTGCTTTCCTGAGGGCCCAGTAAATAAGTGTTTTATTAATACATCAAGTGTTAAAGTGAATGACAGTATTAAAAGGACAAAAACTGTTTTTCTTGAACAAAATAATATGACTTGAAAACATTAAAAACAACTTTCGGCTTCATAGAGACAAAGGTCGCATTTTCAGGCCACACATGCTTGACTTCCGGCTTTATCGCCACTGGGCATTAATATGGAATTAATACTTTTAATGCCCCTGCAGACCTAATGTGGTCAACAGTTGAATTTCATGACCTTCACGTGATCCTCTTGTAACCAATAAGATACTAGAATGAATGAACTTTAACACTTGATATATAATAAATAAACTTGACACATTATTACACACACCAACTGTGATATTTGAACCAGCCCTCAGCTTCAATATAGAGCATAATGAAAGGTTAAAAACTTTATTTATACAAAATAAATACATTTATACAAATTTTCAATGTATTTGATTCAACAAAGTTAAACTTAATAAAATGTCCTGTACAACATTCAGTATGGTAAATGCAATAATGATCTCAAAGGATCTTAATAAGTTATAAATATACTCTAAAGTAACTTTAACTAACAGTTACATTATTATAATCTAGTTTAACAGTTTATCAGGTTGACTCACTTTAGGACAGAGGACAGTTTACCAGATATCTTAACACACTTAACAGATTTAACTATTTCATCTGTGAGCTCATGGTCACAGTAAAAACATTTGCCAGTAACATTATCCTTAAGAAAGCCACAATAGCAAAAGAGTGCATCATTATCAACCCTTGTGGGAACAAGACTTTCCTTTGTGTGATGGTATGTGAGAAGCGATGGCTGTTGTAGTGGGAGCCATATTTTACTTATATAGTCATGTCTAAAGACCAATGACCACCTTTTGTTAATATTACTGTGCTTGGCATAACTAGCAATATGGACATGTTTTGCTTCTCGCCCTTGCATTGTGTTGATTACCATGCCAGTTCCGTACCTTTCAAACACCCACTGTGCATGCACAGGAACCACCTTCCCAATACTCCACTCACTAGGGCTTATTTGATCACAGAAAAGCACTTTAGCAGTAAAATACTTGGAATAGCTCCTGCCGGTGTTGTTCACAGAAATGATACATGGAAAAGAGTGAAACACAATCCCTTATCTAATTGCCTAGCCCTAACCCTAACAATTTCACTAATTGCTTTTTAAGTCGTTTTGCTTTTACTTCATTCTCTAGAGCATGCAGGTATCTTTTTACACTACACTCAGTGATGTCAGCAACAGAAGTAATTTTATTTGAAAGACTGTTATCAGCTAAAGCTAATAGAAGCATCTGGGAGTACAACTTTTGGACTGCGTTATTTTTCAAATGCAACGGCTCAATTATTTCTTTCTCACATAGCACACCAATAGCGGGCAAATTCTTGCCTACATTTAATGCTAGCAATATACTGAGTAACTTTACTTCTATTAGCTGCAGCTGCACATTTGGAATTCTTAGCTAGCTTTATTTTGAATGAAGCTACCTTTTTTGCATCACTAACTCTTTCAGTGTAATGCCAAGGTCTCCACTTACAGTTTGGGTCTGTTCCAATTTGACCGTCAAGACAATTAAGATCTGTATTACAAGCATTTGCAAAGCTAGAGAAATAACAGGCGGAATTTGAAATCTCGCCATTAACAAAGGCAAGAAATTTCATATCAGAGGGAACTAAATCAAACGTAAATTTAACATTCACACCACTAATAGTATAGGAACTTTGTTCAATTTCACCACATTCCTTTGTAAGGAGCTTACAAAACTGGGGCCGGTTGTGTCAAAGGCGTTTAGCTTAAACGGTGGATAAGTCGAAAATATAAAACAAGTTTTTGCATTGCATGAACGAACCAGCTAAATATTTTTAAGCATAGAACAATGTTTGAATAAACAAAATATTTATTCCATAAAATTTATGAATTCGGTTACGTACAAGATGCCAAAGTGCTTTTAAAATTTGATTTATCCACCGTTTAAGCTAAACGCCTTTGATACAACCGGGCCCTGGACAACAATCTCATCAGTTTCCTTGCAATTAGCCCCAAATAATAGAAAGTTATCATTAGGGCTAGCAACCCTGGGATCAACATTTAGGAAACTGACCAGCCATGACACAGACTCATCCCACTTGCCAAATGGTGCACCATCACCACCAACAGCAACTCTGAAATGACCAACTTCACCGCCAAACCATTTAAGCCTTCCATCTGGTTTTCTATAGCAATTTGTGTCTAAGTAGAATTTGGCAAGTGAAACAAGCAGTGTTTCTATGTTTCTGTAAACCCCATCTACATCCATCTGTACACCCTTACAAAGATTGCCTACAGGAATCAGTTTACCAATATCAACATTATTTATAATATGCATAAGATCCTTATAAGGGAGAATTTTAGATATGGGTATTCCCCCACAAACCAATAATTGCTTTCTCTGTATATGCCCCTTTTCTGTTATGTTGCCAGTGGAAAAAGTACTTAAGGTTGACCTAACTTGTGCATATTTCCTTTTGCTTAGGAGACTGCCAGCATAAAGCATGGATAAAGAGCGAGTAACATTCTCGTCACTGGCTTCAAATTTGCTCACATGCTTCTTATTAATTAAAATACTAGCATCCCTTAATTTTTTAGAACTACCAAGATATTTCACACAAGTTTTTACACTAGCATATTTATCGAAGGTTAGAAACCAACCATCAATTGCTGGCTGTCTGTTCTCTTTTGATCCATCATTCCTGCATTTCCTGTATTCTTCTGTGCTTGCTACGTAATGGAATGCTTGTGTTTATTTCTGATGTAAAGGTAGTCTGTGTTGGTGATTTCTTTCTTTCAAGAGAAGTTTTTTTCTGAAACTTTAAAAGTAGAGGGTGGAACAATAGTTGCTTTGCCACTTTCAACTCCACTCTTCATACTTTCTATCTATAAGATTAGAAATTGCATTACAGTATGTCCAATAAACATAATATAAAAGTGCTATATTTGTCAATGATACATGATGATAAACAACTTGATTTTTGACAGATTGTGATACATAACTCAACATTAATTAGGGTAGTGCTAAATTGTGATATTCCCACTCTGATTGTGTCCAATTGGGCATGATAAAAATTAGTTTAACAATGGAGGGAATCAATTGATCAGCATGCCCAGTTGGACACAGGGAGATCAGCAATATCACAATTCAATATCACCTGACAGTGAATACTTATACACTTTTGACAATTAAGCTTAATTAAGTGCTTTTCTATTTTCACTTTAATTTATTTTAAATACTACAGTGTCAAAAATTATATATTAGAATGCGGCAACAGAGAATTGCAGTGAACTTAATATTAATCTTACTTTGTCTAAAAAGACAATTTTACTCAGCAAAATAGCATATTGCAAGAAATTGGGTTAATATAAACTCTCCATTCACTAGAAATTTGGCTACAATAGTTACTATCGGCCAGGTACCACCAACTTATCAACAACGACAAAAAGTGTTGTGTGTGGCAACTAAAGTAGTTTCCCGGTTGAAAAGAAAAAAACTACAGTAGCTTTGTTGACTGTTCTCCAGAGCTGACAAAATAATGCGTAGCTTACTATGTTGACAAGTTGCATCACACACTATAGCTGATAGTAAATTGCAGTTGATAACCTAATATGCAGTCTGTGGAAGCTCTGACAGAAATTTCCATCATGACTGTTTATTATTAACCCACATTTGCCCTCAAAAGTACATTGTCTACTTTGCTTTGTTTAATACCAGCAGACTAATAAAATACTTACTTTTTCCTTCATCCTTTTGGTTTTTTTCCTTAACGCATGAAGTTCCTTCGATTTAGAAAGGAAATTTTCCTTCAAATCATGTCTCCTTTGAGCAAGCTCTCCTAAAGGAAACCGCAGTTTCTGTGACGTCTTGGTGGTTCGACTGGTTGCTCTCCATTTCTTGCTTCCCATTAGTACCTTTCACTGTGAAAATTCGTTTGAATTTTTTATTGGCTAAATAAAATGATAAAGCTCTTTCAGCCTTTGAAATATCAATAGTGACAACTATATTGTGGTTCTATGGTTTTACTTTTTCGATAAAAAGGGTAAAGCAAAAAAAAACATTAAAAATGTCATGCCAACTAACCTTACAAGATATACAACAATAACAATCATCAACTACACCACATTATATCCATTTCCAACGCGAATAATAAACCAACCCGCGTGATCTTGATGTCAAAATGAAGATAAGAACTCGGACTTTCTTGTTTGAAGGTGGGAAAAAACGCTAATACAAGTAACCAGTCCCTCAAAAAGCAAATATATTATGGCAATATTCGATCAATTAAAAAAAATTAATAACCACGCGACTTTTGGCAAATTAGAACCTGGATCTAGCGGACGTTTAATTGGCATAAATTACTGCATAAGTTTACCAGCGTGGTTGGGCAAAGTGCACTTCCTATTCCATTTTTTTTATTAGGAGATGATGCTTTTGCCCTGGATGAAAATCTTATGAAGCCTTATGCACTTCGCACTGCCATGGGTGATGAAAAAGTTTTCAACTATAGACATTCCAGGGCTAGACGCATTGTTGAAAATGCATTTGGCATACTATGTGCAAGATTTAGGGTGCTACTAAGAACATTAGAGCTGGATGTTGAAAATTCACTGCAAGTTTGTGAGAGCATGTCTTGTGCTTGGCAGTAAGAACCAACTGTAAAAATATACATGTAGAGAGTATAATATACAGAGTATACCTTAAGAACAAACAATAACTTGTTTTTTGTGCAATTAAAATAACTGAACTGTCTGAACAGCAACTATTTGTTTTAGTTAATTACTTAGGCACATAGCAAATATGAACAGCAATGTAAAATTATAGTAATTAAGAAAAAAGTCACACCAAATGAAAAAATATGTTGAAGAAAAGTTCCAAAAACTTGGTTTCAAACGTACACCCAAACCGTAACTTTCAATCCCATATCAATGTTGGAATCACTTATTTTTTATTTGATGTGTTTTAACAATTCTTGTAAAAAAAAAAGTAAAGTTTTTTTGATGTTACATGTTATGGAAACCTAAAAAGTAAACATTAATTTCCATACCAAGCTACAGGGTATGATATGTTGGACCATTTTCCTGATATGTGTTGAAGCATATGTAAGGATTTGAAGCATGTGTAGATGGTTGAGGTACCTGTGGCACTGAGGGTTGTGCTTGCTCAGTGGTTTGGAAAATTGCTGACTGTATGGCAAATTTTACACGCCTTTGTAAATCAACACTATTTATTGCATGTATGGAATTGGCAACATCTCTGCCAAAGACCTCCCATTCATCAATTTTCTTTGGAGAGGACTTTGCTCCTTTTGCAAGTTTACTCAATGCTGATGCAGCTGCTTCCATCCATTGACTGCTTCCTCTTTTTCACTTTAGTGGTTGCTCAACTTGCTTTTCAATAAGTTCCTCATCATCACCCAGGTCAAAAGGATCACTTTTAGAACCACCTTCACCACAATTGGGTGGGGGAGTAGCTTCAACAGTAAATGGCACAACATTAGAAAGGATTGGCTGGTTTGATGCAATGACATTTTCCAGGAATGAGCAACCTTTAAAATGTCTTCACTTAGGGATGTAGATGTCCGTTAAACCTTTTCCAGTGCTTTCTGATTTCTTTATTTTCCTAACTTCTTCTCTATAGGTTGTTCGAAGACTCAGTTGAGTGCAAAAGTTAACATACACGTGAGCTGAAGAAATAAAACAAAAATTGTTTTAATTATGATTCATTATAACACAACAACTTTTACATGAAATGTTGATGAGGGCATGCAGATTGCAATCGTCATTTTATATTGTCATATAAATTCGATCACTGTTGTGATATTGATAGTTGATTGTTTTGATAACAAATCCCGATGGGTCAAAAATTTACATACAAAAAAGGCGAAACCTATGGACATGGGGTGGAGTGCTTCCAATGACATACCTAATTACCTACGATAATCATGTAAGTGCTCTATTGTCTATTTAAAGTAATTCTGAATTTCTGATATGTAATAGTGCTTATTACCAGCATAAAAAGATAAAATTTTCTGGTTCCTTCCTCACTTTGGTTTATAGATGCGAGGGGAAGATCAAGAGAACATAGCCAAGACGTCAAAAAGATCGTGAATTTCTACAAGTCTGGATTATGCGTAGGAAACATATCCAAGCGATTAAACATACCACGTGCATCCGTGCAAACAATTATTCAAAAATATAAACCTTGTTGACCACAGAAACATTGCCACATTCGGGACGTAAGCAAAAATTGACGGTCGCAGATAAAAGATTGGTGGTTAGAAAGGTTAGGATGAACCCGAAATTAACCACAAAAGAAATAGTCAACTACTTGGAGGCATCAGGCATGAATGTATCAACATCCACTATCAAGCGAATTCTACATAAAATGAGCTTAAAGGGTATCGTGCCCGAAAGAAGCCATTGCTCCAACAGTGCCATTGAAAGGCAAGTTTAAAATTTGCCAGAGACCATCAAGACAAAGATCTAACCTTCTGGAAGCCTGTCCTATGGTCTGATGAGACAAAAATAGGACTCTTTGGGCACAACCATCAACGTTATGTTTGGCAAAAGGAAGGTAAAGCATTTCATCCAAATAAAACGATCCCTACAGTAAAGCATGGAGGCGGTAGTATCATGTTGTGGGGATGTTTTGCTGCAGCTGGCACTGGAAAATGCCAAAAAGTTAATGGAATTATGCAAAAAGAGCAGTATATTGAAATATTAAAGCACAATCTCAAATTCTCAGCCAGACAGTTGTAGCTTGGTTGCAAATGGATCTTTCAACAGGACAACGATCCCAAGCTTATGGCACACGTTGTCAAAAATTGGCTTCGAGACAACAAAATAAAGGTATTAGAATGGACGTCACAAAGTCCCGATCTCAATCCGATCGAAAACCTGTGGAACATGCTGAAGAGGCGTGTCAGATCAAAGCAACCGAAAACTTTGGATGATTTGTATCAATATTGTCTAGAAGAGTGGGAGAAAATACCAACTGAGTACTGTGCAAAGCTCATTGAAAATTATCCAAAACGTTTAACTGCTGTGAAGCACGTAAATGGTTATGCAACAAAATATTGATTAAAGGTATGTAAATTTTTGACCTGTAGGGATTTGTTGTGAAAACAATCAACTACCAATATCACAGTAGTGATGGAATTTATATGACAGTATAAAACGATGATTACAATCTGCATGCCCTCAATAACATTTCATGTAAAAGTTGTTGTGTTATAATGATTCATAATTCCAAAAATTGTTGTTTTATTTCTTCTGCTCAAGTGTATTTAAACTTTTGCACTCAAACGTATGTTTGAGAATTAAAAAATAAATGTCTTAAAATTTAAAATTTGGCCATTTAATGATAACATAAGAGCAATGCCAATGCTTTGAAAGTAGCCTAATGTTACACCAAAGGGCTCTTGGTTTAAGATTTTCATAGGCTCCCAGTAGAGGTGCTAAAAGCACAAGTTAAGTGCCATATATGCACAATTTTGTTAGGAGTTCCAGTCCAGGCAATGCTCAACCAGCATATTTTTAAATTTAGACTCTCTGAAATGACATTATCCAGACTTGTAATTGTCAAAAAACAACATTGTAAGATATTAGAGGTTTCCCTGGCCAATGTTTTCGTTCTACAACTTGAGCCTGTGGGCACCCATTTGGGCAAAAGGTTGGAGACCCCCCCGGATTTGCCCATAGTCCATAGTAGTTTTACACATAGAAAGCACACAATTTATAGTTGACCTGCAAACAAGTTGTGACAAGTTGTGCTCATGATGTTGATGAGGTTGATGGAACAAGTTTGGAACAGGCTGTTAACAATTTGCAACAAGCTTGGGTGTTGGGACTATCAAACCTGTTACAGGGTTGTTCTAACAAGGCTGATGATAAAACAGATCTCTATATGATGCGGCTTTAACAATCCATAAACTCTCCCTTGTTCGCAGTAATTCTAACAGAGTTGTTGTTGCGGAATCACTCCAACAAATGTTATTTGACGCCATAATGCTTTATACATGTACACCACACTGCTGGCGAACGTACTATAGGCTCAATTTAGTGTGACAAGTTTTCTTTGATGACCGTACAGAAAGGCATGTTTTTAACTTTGCCAATTTTTTCGATGACAAGTGTACTTGTTGAAAAGCTAGCATGCTAGCTTTTGAGCAAGCGTACTTGTCAGAAAAAATTGGCAAAATGCCGCATACAGACTAGCAAATAAAGCTTGCCATGAAAAAACTTGTCATAGAAAGCTTGAGTAGTACTGGTCTGTTCCTATAGCAACACATTATAAATTCAAGATGGCAGAATAATTTATGCGTTGCACTGACGTCACTATGGTGGAAAATTTATGCAAGATGGCGTAAAATTTATGCAAGATGGCAAAATAATTTATGCATAATGTATGAGTCATAGCAATGAATAGAGACACAAGATATATGTTTTGAAAAAAAATGTATATTATAAGATTTTTTACAACAATAAATGCTTTTAAATCATATGTTTGGATTACGGCATATAACTGTCCGATATAGCTGTTCGATATAGAGTTGTTTTATATGCCTACCCAGAGACAATTACATTCGGCAAGCTGTCTGCATTCTAGCGTGTGTTCATAGGGTAGGAGTGAGAGTAGGACTGTGAGATTTGCGGTGCATTCCGTGTGGTTTTTTGTGTGGCAGCACCTTGTGCAGTTGAGTTTTTCGGTGTATTCCCGTAGGCAAAGGAAACAGGCGTCTTCATATGGTTAGGGTAAGGGTTAGGGACAGAATCACTGTCTGAGCTATTTTCTGACATGTTTTGAAGAAAAATGAAAAATACCAAGACTTGTACTGCTTGCATTTAAAATGTCACTCCGTGAAAATTGTGCACCTTCGCGTACCACGTGACCTGTGAAATATGATCTATCAACATTTGAGCGAAAAGCCTTTGAAGTTTGCTGGCCTTCCTAACCATGTCCTTGTTTCTATTAACTATGCATTCACTAAGATAAGGGCTTGCCAAAACCCTTAACCGCTAGGGGCATAGCTTGTATAATCCTGGAGAAAATTGGGCCCGAACAGGGCATCTTTTCACTTTCCATACGCATTTTCACCTTGAAGAACCTATTTTTTCTAAAGAAGATGTATTGCGGGAATGATCTATGCATCGAATTCTATTGAATAGGGTAATAAAAATTTGAACACCCGATTCAGACCACGCCCATAACTTTCCCAAGCATCACTTAAAAATTTCTAAAACATCAATTCATAATTGTTTTCAGCCTCAGCCTTGACACACATTGCTTAATTAGGTCAAAACAGTGGTTAACGCCCATAAAGTAGTCCTAATTAGCGACTGGTAACCTTAACGAGTCAATTTTGGGCCAAAAAATGACTAAGTACCACAATCCACTAAATGACCATATTGCTCTAAAATGCTATCTCAACAGTCCTCCACTATTTAACCAAATCCACTATTTACACAATCCACTAAATGACAAATGGCTGGTGCGTGTCATTTAGTTGGATAATCCACTAAATACACCCCAAACTCCTAACATCGATGTAGATGACAACGAACTGTTATTTGAAGATGAGGGGATTTCTAACGCGTTTCTAGAGACTCCGGAAGCACTCGAATAGAACACTTTGGAATTTGATCTTGAGCTGACAGACGCAATAACTGAGGTAAACTTAAGTATTTTGAAACGAATTTTAGTCGGGAGCGATTAACTAACTTTTCTTTTAAATGTTTAAAATAGGTTGAGGGCACCAAATGTTTTCCCTGTGATAAATATGCAAAAATATGCAAATCTAAAGGCGGACTTACTCGACAGTCGACATAAGCCGATAAGCAAAGTAAACACAAAGAACAGGTGGGAGCATCAGTAGGTGCGTCAAAGAATTCCCCCAAAAGGACAATTGACATGGCCGTAATTCAAAAACTTTGTATAGAAATTTATGACAAAATTCGAGAGGAGAAACTTTATCCTGAGGATATTATTAAGACGGTGGAAGGATTGAAGCCTAGCGAGGAATTTGTAAATTTCGTCAGCGAGGTCTTCTCGAAGTTTGTTATAAAATGCAACCAAGACATTTTCCTGGCCAGATTTTATGGAGAGATCTATAAGAATTAGAAAAGATTTTTCCCAGCCTTGAAATGCTCTCTTTTATTGCTTATTTTACTTAATGCTATTTACACGCGCCAACATGGCCGCCATGATTTTATCTCCCCCGAGTGTTCCAAGGTCCTGGACACTACATCCCTCCCAAACTTTCAGTGGCCAACTCATGTAATCAACAATAACCACAACACCAGACTAGCAGCTACACATTACTGTCCTAACCCGCATGTAAAAATACCTACCTTTAACTATTAACATAACACAACAAGAATTAATTTACACAAACCCTATACAGGCCCTTTTGTCGGTCTAATAGTCTCCGCTGGTCTAATAGTCTTCCCCCATTTCATATTTATCATGCCATTTTGGAACTCTCCGCTGTCGCTGGGGTCAACCAACGACAAGTTGCCATTCTGCGTCAGCATCTTCTCCGTGCCTTTCCCTTGGTACAAACTGCTCCTGATCTTCATTCTCTTGTTCTCGTCTTTCTTGCTTGTTTCTTTCCTGTTCGCCTTGTAGCAGCTCCTCCGGCTCCTCATCCTCCAATTGTTGTTCACCGCCATTCTCTTTATCTCCTTCCCCCTGTCCTGGATAGATACTGCCGTTCTCTGTTATCTCGTCATCCCCTTCCATTTCATTCACTTTATTATTATTTCCTTTCGTTTTGAGTCGTTTGAAAAACGAAGTGTTCCGGGTGATTATGTGTCTTGGGTTGTTTCTGGAAGCTGTAACCATCGTTCCCTTTTTCACAACCACTGTATACGATCGAGAGTCATACTTCGGCTCCAACTTTCCTTTCTTTTCGTTTCTGACTAAGACTGCGTCTCCCACTTGAATGTTGGATGTTTGGACATAGCGCTTTCTGTCCGCGTACTGCTTAGCCTGTGACTTCTTCTTTGCATCTCTTTCCCGTATCTCGCTATCATCCGTCTGAAAAGAGGACAACTCTGGTAATCGTACCCGATATGGTCTGGTTTGAAACAATAGATCTGCAGGGCAGTTCCCAGTGGTAACATGGGGTGTTGCTCGATAGTTCCGAAGGAACTTATACAATTCTTGTTTCTAACATTTCCGCCCGAATCACCTTGTTGACCATTCGGTTGAAATTTTCGACCAAACCATTGGCTCATGGATGCAGTGGAGTAATTGTGTGATGCTCAATACCCATGAATTTGCAATAATTGGTGAACATTTCCGAATTGAATGGAGCTCCATTGTCACTTTTAAGCTGAAGTGGGATACCATATGAAGAAAAAATGCGGTCCAGCTTTGGAATGGTGGCTTTAGCTGATGTCGAGGTCGTAAAGTCGATGTCGGCAAATCTAGAATATTTGTCTATGACGACTAGTACATAGTCCCCAGATGGGATTGGTCCGTAATAGTCAACTGCTAAATTCTCCCATGGGCCTCGTGGAAGTTCTGTAGGTTTGACTGGTTCCTGCAATGGTGTGTTTATGATGGCTTGACACGAAACGCAAGGACCCACAATAGCTACAACTGTCTCATCCATTTTAGGAAACCACGCTCTAGATCTAAGAAATTGTTTTGTCTTTACGAGCCCTTGGTGACCTTCATGAGCTATTTTGACAACTTTATTTTGCAATGAGGTTGGTATGACTATCTTGTCGCCACGCAGCATGACTCCATTTACTACCGATAATTCTTCCACTACATTTCTATACCGTTTGAATTTGACTTCGTCTAACGCCTGCCTGCTCTTAATGGCGTGAAAAAGGTCATGAAGAACTGGATCACATTGTGTTGCTGTTCGTATTTCCTTTAGCGTAACCACCCAATGCACATGTGCTTCTAACTCCGCCGACGATTTCAGGTTCTCTTTTGAGCACTGGGATAGAGGTAGCGGGTGCCGTGACGTGTAATCAGCCGGGTTCAGTTTGCCAGACCGATATTTCACCTTGAATGAAAACCCTTGTAACTTGAGACGCATACGCTCTACCCGAAATGGGTTAAAACACGCTGTCGTGGGTTATTGTACAACGCAACCAAAGGTTTATGATCAGTGATTACGTCAAAATCATGCCCCAGCAAATAAATCTCGTTTCTGAGGCAACCATATTGTATGGCCAGGGACTCACGTTCAATCTGTCCGTAACGCCTTTCAACGTCGGTCAAAGATCTACTGTTATATGTGATAACTCGGGGTTCCTGTGTTTTGTGATCATATTGTACAAGCATAGCCCCTACGCCAACCGGGTAACCATCGCAGATGAGCTCAGTTTTCAAATTAGGGTCATAATAGTTCAGCAGCGCTGTTGTTCGTAGCTTCTCCTTTATCGCGCAGAACGATTCTTTGTGTCGAGCTGTCCAGACCCAACGAGCATTCTTTCTGGTCAACTCACGCAACGGTGCTGCCAAGCTTGCATAACTGTGAATAAATTGGGCCGAATAGTTGGCCATCCCTAGGAAGGACCTTAACTCGGCCTGGTTCTTTGGCGCCTCCAACTGTTGTACAGCTTCTACCTTCTCTGGATCGGGACTAATTCCTTGGTCCGAGAAAATAAGTCCAAAGAACTTGATGGATGTCTTCCCAAACTCACATTTATTTCGTTTTAACGTCAGCCCAGATTCCCTAAGTCGATTAAATACGTTGCCTAAAGCTCGATGACTCATCAACACCATAGACCAATATGTCATCATGGATATTCTTAACTCCAGGGATTCCTTCTAACTTTTTTTTTCAACTCCTCATGAAAGATCTCTGGAGCTGAATTAGTACCAAAGTTAAGCCGACAGTAGCGTCTTAATCCAATGTGGGTTCTACTTGCTTCATCTAGCTCTAGTTGGTGAAAACCATTAGCCAGGTCCAACTTGGAAAATATCTTTGCCCCATTAAGATTGTATCTAAGCTCTTCTACCGTTGGGATAACGTGCCTTGTTCTTTTAATCGCCCGGTTGGGCTCAACCATGTCCACACACTTTGTGCTACTGGTTGAACGTTTGGATCCACATGGAGTTTGACTTTTACTCCCTTAAATTTTCCAATGCCATGAAAGAGATCATCATTACTTTTAACAAGTTTCTGCAGTCCCTCCTGCTTGCCAGGCGTACAGTTATTAGACCTATCCCCTTTTTTAGGTGGATGAGGTGTTGGCTTCGCTCCCGCAAATTTACACGATTTGGTCTTCACATGATTTACTATGTGCAGGATACCAAGACTAACCACTGTCGAGGAGCCCAGCAAACATCCAGATGATCTTGACCCCTTCACTACATAAAAATCTGCCACCTTGAACCGTTTCTTTGTTGAAACAACCGCCGTAAACTTGCCAAGCAGAGGGAGAGGGTGGTGGAATTGTATGCAAACAACTTAGCCCTTGTACGGCTCAAGGTAACCTGTCCTTTCAGTTTATTAAACTGTCCACATTGTCAATGTTCACATCAGCTCCCGAATCAATTTGGACTTGGAGTGGTATTTCGTCGACCTTGACAGTTATTGTATGGCCCCTGGCCCTCTTTTGCTGGATCGCTGAGACTTGGTATTCGTCTTCACTTTCACTTCCACTTCGATTGTCAATTTTCCTTTCTTCGTTGACTTGCACTTCTTTGCGTGATGGTTTTTCTTATCGCGTTTCCGGCATTCTATACCCCATGCCGGGCAAGACTTTCTGCCATTAGAATGTGGCCACAGACCCCCACAGTTGAAGCATTCTTTCTGCTCCCCTTCACTCTGCCCTGTTTGCTCCTTATTTTTTCCTTAATGGTCCATCTACGCGCTCTTTACCACTTTTTACCTGCTGACTCACTTTCAAAATTGCCGGACTTTCCATCGCTTTAGCTTGTGCATCAGCTGTTTCCATAGCCCTGGCTGCACTCAAGAGATTGGAAAGTGAAGGGTCCTCCCTTAAAGCCTTTCGTCGTAAGCGTTCTGACAGGCATTTCTGCACTATTTGGTCTTTTATCTCTCTATCTTTATCGTGGAAATCACATCTGTTCGCCGCCTCCCGTAGGCGGGTAACAAACTTATCAACAGATTCATTGGGTTCCTGAGCTAACTGTCGGAAATTGTAAGTTTCAAATGTGACATTTACCTTTGGCTCAAAGTGCGCTTGTAGCTTTTCTTTTACTTCTTGGTATTCCTTGTCATCCTCTGAGGCTAAAGTGTGGTAGATATCTGCTAGATTTGCACCACCATAATGCAAAAGTAAAGCCTTCTGTTGAACATTATCTTTGATGTCGAGTGCCACAAACAAATTTTCGAGCCTCAAAATCCATTTTTCCCACTGAATACCCAAAGAAGTCGGTTCTGATTCCATATCAAACGGTGGGAAATCTGGTAAACTTGTTGTCATTGTGTCTTTAAATCCTCGTTGCCAATGAAATACTCTCTTTTATTGCTTATTTTACTTAATGCTATTTACACGTGGCAACATGGCCGCCATGATTTTATCTCCCCCGAGTGTTCCAGGGTCCTGGACACTACAAGCCTCAGATTCATTCCATTCACTTTCCTTAGAAATTGGTTCCATACCACAAGCAGGCCAGTACAGCTGAAGCATCCGAGGTATAAATGTTTAGATTTACTATTTTTATTATATAATGAGGTGGAACCTTACAAGATTGAAACTGCCCTTTTTAGATAACTGTGTGTGTGTATAAAATTTTTAAAGTAATATCAGTTGAAATTTATTTTCAGCAAAATGAAGAAGTCAAAATTAATCCTGAAGAGTTGGGACCACTGTCCTATATTGCTGGTTATGTTCTTCAGTCACTGTACAAAACGAGTTAGAACTCTCCTCACTGGGATTCACCCCGTAGTTTAGAGTTGCAAGGCCTGCTAAAATCAGTAAAACTGCAAGATACAGAACAGGATGAGTATATTCATTCGCTTTCTCAAGGTGGTTTGTGGGCATCAAATGAAAATGTCAAAGGCTTTGCAGAGTGCAGAGATTTCCTTTCGCAGACACCTCTTAAATTAAATAGTAAAGCTGTGACCACTTCAATACCTGTTGACAAGATAGTGGATGAATCCTGATGCAACCAGTTGTGCTTAGTTTATGGGAAAACATCATTTTAGGCTTGGACTTTGATGTTTCAAGTGAATGTAGCAAGTCAGCATTGGAAAACTTTGTAAAACTCTATATTAGGGTTAGAAGCTTTCACATGCGAAGGACATTGTTAGCCAATATAAACTAAAAGCAAAACAATTGAAGACAAAGGCATTAAGAAAACAACTGCAGGAACAATCAGAGAAAAAGTGATATTTATTATTGATCATATTTGTGCAACTATATTATGTAAATAATATCTATGAAAATCTTATGCAACTATCTTATGTAAATAAAGTGTTGCAGTATATCAGTGTTCTATTTTTAACACATATCTATAAAATAACGCGAATTTTCTATTTGATTCCAAGAAAATACATTAAATAACAACTAAGCATAATATAAATATCAACTTCCTTGTGTGTTTGCATGGTGATTACCAATCAAATAATAATTTTGTGGAAGCACCACATAAATTTATTATCACATAGCTTTTGATCTGTAGCTCAGACCTTCATCAGTGATAATAATAATTATAATAGTAATAATTATTAGCAATGATGAAGATCTGAGCCTCTGAATGGTAATGTTTGTGATAAAAAATTTATGTGGTGTCACCACATGGTATTTTTAATTAAAGAATTGTCTAGTTCTATAAAGCAGGGTTCCTCTGATGAAGTAGCCAAACACAACATATTTTTAAGATATGCACTTGCATAATAAAAATTAAATACAACATAAAGCGTCACAGCTGATGCATTTAGTAACCACAATAATAGATCTCAGGTACCGGTACACTATTGTTAGCTTATAATATGCAGCTAATTCAATTAAGTTTGAAGTCAGCAATAGTGAAATGTGCAATGTGAGTGCTCTAAGGAAAATTAGGGAAACATAGTTTTATTATAAATTCAGCACATTTAGTGGCCTTGCAAGATTATATCTCCATCACTTTTGTCGCTGCATATTGTACGCTGACAATTGTTGATGTCAACCTTCACTGAACTAACTGTATTAGCCACAAATTTATTCTTACATTTCATGCAGCAATGGTCTAGTTTTCATTCATCGTTTTCTCATATTTTGTTGATAAATTTCATGATCATCAGGCAAAAACCAGCCAAACACTGTGATTGAAAAACCAAGACCTGAGTCAAAGAATATACGGCCAATGCGTGTCTGTCATCAAAATACTCGAAAATAACACGAACAACGTGTTCTTTTCTCGACCAGCCAGTTAATTTTACAACTGTAACTCTACGTTTGAAGTTAGTCATCCAGATGTTTATATACTCGACCCGATTCTTTGCTAGTACTTGCAGCTGGTGATCCCTCGTCAGTTTCGTGGCGTTTAAGAGGCCTTCTAGGTTTTGTTTCTGTTTCGAAGGATATTTGGGGAAGATTCAACGTCGGTATAGCTCCCCGGAGCAATCTTTTACGAGTACCATTTGTAAATTAATACGAACAACATTATTGTGTACGTAAACATGACGATTCATGGCTTCGTACTGCGCGACTGATGAGACCCACAGTTGACGCATAAATATGCAAATATCATTACAATTCATGTAAATTTTACAATAATGACAATACTTACGCTTTTCGATGAATTTCTCCTCAAAATGCTTTTCGCACACATGCAGTTTGGCATCTTATTTATAGGTCCACATCAATTATGCAATTTTTAGTGATTTGGTTCACCCACTCCTCCCGCATTTTCTTTGACAAATCGTCTTCTCCGCTTGGCAGCTTAAAGATACTTATTCCAAATTTCCTTCGAGATGTAGAGCATCTGAAAATGCTACAGTTAGCGCCGGGCATGACCGTAAATGGCCATACGAAGCAAAAAAGTTTTGAAATACAATACGACCCCATACTGTTATAGCATGAATACGTTCATTGTGCACCTTCGTCGTGACGTCACAGGACATAAATCAGATCAATAACATATCCAGTCACGTGACTCAGCCTTCCTAACCATGTCCTTGTTTCTATTAACTATGGTGAATGCAAGTGCCAAGTTTGAGAAAAATCGGTCAAGTCTAACTGGTAGAAAACATTGTCTGCAGATTCAAAAACAAAATTTTTCAAATTTTTGTCCAGTTTGTCATTTTTTCACAAGGTGGGCGTGTTCCAAAGTCAACTATTGAATTAATTTTTTTGTTTTTCTGGTGATGATTGGTGACTGGTGGGCGTGGTCAGAATCGGGTGTTCAGTTTTTAGTTCTTTATCTGATAGAGCTCAATGCGTAGATCATTTCTGCAATACATCTTTTCAAAAAAAAAAATAGGTTCTTCAAGGTGAAATTGCATATGGAATAGTAAAAAGATGCCCTGTTCGGACCCAGTTTTCTCTAGGATTATATAAGCTATGCTCTAGCGGTTAAGGGTTTTGGCAAGCCCTTATTTTGCTGAATGCAAGTGCTAAGTTTGAGAAGAATCGGTCAAGTCTAACTGGTAGAAAACATTGTCCGCAGATTCAAAAACTGAACAAAATTTTTTAATTTTTTGTCCAGTTTGTCATTTTTTCACAAGCATGATGCTTTTTATGCATATATATGTGATGCCTATTATAGGGTATAAAAATAGTAGATTGGATAGGATTAGGATCAGGGTTCGGATTAGAGAAAGGGTTAGGATAAGGGTTAGTATTAGGATTAATTATATTGTGATATGATTATGAATAGCTTAGGATGAGGCTTGGGATTACGATTAGGAATGGGATAGGATTAGGATCAGGGTTCGGATTAGGGAAAGGGTTAGGATAAGGGCTTGTTTTATGATAAGTGTGTAGAAGTACTTCTGGAGGTATAATTCTCTTTTCATGATATCCCAAAACCGAAGAAATGGGAAATGTATTTACAAAAAAATATTTACATGTGGTTGTTCATTACAGAACAAAAACAAGAAAATGAATGTGACTAATGTTTATCTGTTCTTTTTTGCCACAGTCCTGAACTTATCCCTAATTTGCTGCCTTGTAAACAACTGCGTTATTCCGTGGGCCTGGCAATCTTCATCAGTGGAGACAGCCCTGTATATTTGCTCAATCTTCGCATTAAGGGGAAGTTGCATCGTTGCTTTGTAGAGAACTTCTCCTTGCAGACTTGTCCAGAAATGACGGGACCTGCCAGAGAAAGTTTAAGTGGATGATGTACATGCAACACGGTCGTGTATTTTCCCAGTGTGTATCCACGACAAACATTTTTAAGAAAAGGTGATGTTGCCGACATCAGAAGGGCGGGTCTCCTTGGCTGGCTGTGATGCCCTTGCAGTTGTTGGTGCTGTCACTGAGTCTGCTGAAGAGGATTCAGATGTGTATCGTGGTGAAGACACTTTTCTTGGTGGACATACAGCCATGGGTTTTTGGACTTCAGATATTGTGGTCGATGGTGCAAGCGATGGAAGGGGCACGTTCGTTACAACAGCTAGGGCAAGCGTTTTTAGACAATGTGGAGACACCAGGTGTTAAGTGGGCAGAGGAAGGATGTCTTGTACTGGCGGAGGCAGGTTTTCTCCAGTGATAGCTTCAACGTCGCCGCCGCCAACGAATGTTAGTGGGGTTTCAGAAAATAGAGGAGGCTCAGCTGTTTTCGCTTTGAACAGTGACAAGAGGTAGATGGCCACATCGACATCAGACTGCCCATCGTCTTCGATGTTATAATACTTTTGTGCAGTCAACACCGTGTGGCTCATTTGCTTGGCCAGCCGCTTGTCAGATATGGTTGAGGTTTTGTCCACCCGCTGCATGGTCACAATTCCCTTCCTGAGTCTCGAGCCACACAGGTTCCCGGGCATGTCAGGGTTGAGACGTTTGCCAATGGTGTCGATGCGCTTGCTTAGCATGCTTTCGTTCATTTGCTGACCAGCAGCAGTGATGAAGAAAGCAGGCTTCTTTGGAATGCCAGCACTCGCAGGAATCATCGGCCTATAATTTAAAAAAATTAATGGTGATGAACTGTTTTGTTTTATTAAAGAATTTTGTAATAAAGTTTTAATAATAAAACTTTTGCATACCTCTCATTGGCAAACAATGGTCGCAGGATGTACAGATAAGTTGTTGCCATTTTCTTCAAGTCTTCATCCCACAGCAACTTTGCCCGGCCGCCCGCGGTCGTCTTGTGCTTTAGCGTCTTGATGATGTAGATGTTGTCACGCAGGACACTTTGCTGAACTCCTCGACTGTGAGGTTGCCGGCAGCCCCACATCGTTGACCACTTGCTGTGATGACCAGCAGCAGCAAGTAGTCCCGGAGTTCGGCAAAGGTGTTGATGTCTACCGCTTGCGTGGGATCGTCTGCGAGCATCTCGTATTTGGCACGGATTGCAACTGCCTTTTCGCTGCTGATGAAGGGCTGGAAGTCTCTTTGGGTGAGCCGTTCTTTTTCATCGCGGTCATGCAGTTCTGCTTTGCGCAGGTGGAAGGCATCGGTGTAGGCCTTTGGCCACATCTCCAACCTGGCAAGTGCACTTCGGATCTGCAAGAAGAAGAAGAAGAATTTATTTTAGACCGCACAGGCATTCATTTGCCCAGCCTCTCTGGTCCGAGGGTACTAAAATGTTAAAATCTCTCACCTGGTGGATGTCGTCGTCACCAATGTTTTCCAGGAGACAGATGCTTTCTTCCGACGACAAGATGAACTTCAGGAACATGCGATAGCTCACCATGTAAGATTTCAGTGTTTGTGGCATCCTTTTGTGATCACCCAGAAGATCGTTGCCCTCGAAGAAATTATTTCGGATTTTATTCATTGGCAGGAGTTGCCACAACTTCTTCACGCTCTTGGGCGTGGAATCGACCTCGTAGAGGAGGCGTCCCACTCTTCTTACTTGGTCAACACAGATTCTTTTCTTTCTATGGCCACCCTCGAACACATTCAGGGTGTGCAAGAAGAGCTTCATGACCGGAAGCTCTTTAATCTCATTGACCACCTGTAATCGTTTAGAGAGGTATAGAGATCAGAAGAAAATCCAGGGAACAGTGTATATCATGACGAGAGATTGGTAACATTTTATGAAATACCGTCACTTGCAACTAAGCGGAAACACGTAACGATAAAGCGCGATCTTACTGACCAATAACATAATATGTTTACGCGCAAACATAGCACGTTAGAGGTCAAATCGTACAAGGTTTATATTATGAGCATTTAACTGTGTTTACGAAGCAAAAATGGATATCGAAACATTCTTTACGAGAATCGATCGCGATCTTCTCCAATATGCTCGTGCATTTCGAAAACTGGGATTTACGTCCAGCCAAACAATGAAGTATTGGCGGGAAGAAGACTTTGAGAATCTTGACATAGATGTTCCTGAAGGTCATCGACGTCTGATTCTTAATATGATCGCGAAACTCCGAACACCAGAAATTATTAAGTCCCCAAAAAAAAACAATTGGTATTGGTAGCCCAGAAATAAATTGTTTTCGCTCAAGGAGAGATCTTGCCCTTAGTTTCAGCGATATGTCAAAGTCACATGTAATGAAGTCGGCCGATATGGATGAACCTAACGAAGAAATCCCACCAAGTTGCAAACAACGCAAACTTGATATTTCACCGGTAGATCGGTATATCCGAAGCAAAGAGCAGGAACTGCAGCAAAAAGACAATGAGATAATGCAAAAGAAAACTGAATTACTCGACATGACAGATCGAATAAAAGCAGCCTTTCAGAGAGGTCAGAAATGTTCAAATTGTCACGAAAAAAATCACACCGTTCGGTCTTGTACCGGAGACAAATGCGAGTCTTCGTTTCTTTGTGGCGACCTGTCAAAACATTCAGATGAAAAGCTGGCTATTCAAGTAAAGAAACGTGATATTTCGACAATGGAAGCCGCCGCTAAAAAAATTAGCCAAGAATTAACAGCTCGCAAAACGGCGTTGCTCCGCGTTAATAATTCCATTGCTACTTCTATCGAAGAGACACTTCTTGACGAATTTCCGGACGAATACAGTGCCAATGGTGTGAAAGACTGGTTGAAAATACAACAAGATGTTGCCTTAGTCAAGAAATCTTTCAAAGGTAATGCAGTGCCATCTCACGCAGCTGTGAAGAGAATTATTGAAGAAAAATACGAGGACAAAATTCTAAATTTAAAATCAAGCGGATTGACGACTAATCGGCAAAGTTCATGAACAGCAATCGAGACCAAAACTTGCTTCGTACGGAGTAGAATTTCCAGCAAAAAAAAAGAAAGATAAATAACGCGATGACTGTTCTTCATCCACTGTCTTTACAAGAAGAACAAGAACAAATTCGAATGGCAACTACTCTTTCAATGCACGATAAAAAGAATACTGTGTCAACGCCGGACGAAGAGCATGCAGACAGCAACTGCTTGGAGTCAGACCACAAAATACAGGTAATCTCCGGTGAAGAATAAATAAGAAAAAATGACATATGTGACATTGCTAAATTTTGACAATAGTAGTTGAATTGTTAATATTTTGTTATTACATTAGGAGTTTTAGTATCGTCTATTTATTGTCACACGTGCCCATTTGTACAAGTCCGACAGCCGTATAAATGTAGTGCAATGTCGTAAGCTTGTTTTTTATGCAGCTTTGAAACTTACAATCAAAAGAGGGGTTACAGTCCTTATTTATGTAAACAAACGCTTTGTTTACGTTTTGAGCCGCTACATTTGTAATACGATTCACTTACTGAATATCCGACACTGTTCAGGTTTGCTTTGTTTTCCTCATAAATAAATGTAAACCAGTGTTTCAATTCAAATGTTTAAATCAGCAAATCCCATTTGCTATGAGCAGAACCGATGCACAGAAGGGACTGTAACCTATCTTTAAGCATTGAGTTAAGTTCAAATTTTATTCAGTAGTCTTTTCATGTCACTGTAAACACATTTATAATATCATAACATAAAACTTTTCAACTATTTACACGGCAAACTATAAACTCTTTTCATACTGAAAACCTGATTTTTTCGTTCACTAAAGCTGCAAATTTACAATGAGTTAAAAATTTTGTCTTATTATTCCATGTGAATGCAGCCATATGAATATATTTTTAATTAGTAGAATCATACTAGTATACTATTGCAAATGCTGTAATTTGATTGGTTACTCTACTCGCTATCTATTCCTCGATAGATAGCGAGTAGCGAAACAATCATCTTCCTATAGAGATTTCTTTTAAAAAAATTGCTCAAAAATCAAATTTTTTGTTGAATATTCCATGTTCAACCTCTGATTCTACTAAAACAATTAGATTACTCGCTCTCGATTTCTATGCGGTGATAGTTGATTCGGACTTCACCCTCATCAATTATCACCGCATAGAAATCTTGAGCTCGTAATCTAATTGTTAAATATAAAGTATTCATACGTGAAATGTAATTACAGAGATATGATATTTACAATAACAGTGTACAGTAAGTACTCGTCATAAAAATATACTACTCTTGATCTGTTTTTGCGTGCGTTTTGCATTTTGTTATTTTGCGTGCGTTTTGTTATTTTGCATGAAATTTAAAGCTCGATTTCAAAGAATTTAAACAGGTAAATTGTGTTATTAAGAACGACTTATATAAGATACCCTACGTGTCTATAATATCCATAGAGGTCTGCAGCTTCTAAATCGCCGAGTGCGCACCAAACAGCATACTCTAAGTTATCGAATACTATATCCTGGTATCTGTATTTTAAAAGATACTTCAGTTTAGAAAAGACTTCTTCTACGGGATTGAAGTCGGGTGAATACACAGGCAAGAACGAGAGTTCCATCCCTATGTTATCCAAGGATTCGCGAAGTGCCTGTTCTGCCTCTCTGTGGTGAGCAGCAAAGTTGTCAACAACTATAATATCCCCAACTTCTAATATTGGTCTGTGGGTTTTTGGATCAACTGTTTGCAATGCCTCAGTAAAGAACGTCAAGAATTCGACTGAGTTACATGCACCTTGAATTATGTTTGCATATTTGATGCCATCGATACCTGCTAAAAAATTCATGGTAATATTAGCAGTTGAAATATAGCGTCTAGCGTCAATGCATGGCTCTCCGACTGGCGAGTAACCTTAATTTCTGTGACCAGCGTCTGGTAGCTGGAATCCTGTTTCGTCAAAAAATTTTACTGACGCAGGATCTTTTTTGGCCAAGTAATCTAAGTACAGCTGAGTGTACACCAGATTTTCATGTGTAAACCTGTTAACTGCACTCTTCCCCATTCGTTTGGGCGAGTAGTTCTTGTTGCTCGGCAGGTGATGACGAACGTGCCGTGATATTGTTGAGGTAGAAATCTCTCCGCAGTCACCAAAGTCGGACAGCTCAGATTGCATCTCCTTTAGGGAGGTAGACCCTTTATTTTCAACAATTGTTTCTAATAACACTGAATCTTCAAACGTTAGTTTGCTTGGTGTTCTTATGTGGTTTCTTTGGCTCGATTCGACGGTCCCTGTTTCTCTATATCGCTTTACGTACTTGGAGACGGTTGAGGACCGAATACGCAATTTTCTACCTACTTCACGAACAGACATACTTTTCGCCAAATGAATGGCCTCATACCTTATAGGTATGGGTAAGCCAACGCCAGGTTTGTAGATTCGCCCATCGCTATTTGTCAACATTTCCTAAAGAAATTCAAAACCTCGTGCCACTTTATGAATCGCTGTATGGTTGCGTTTTAAACATGCCATGTTTACACGCAAACGTATTAGGATTATTGGCCAATTAGATCGCGTTTTATCGTTACATGTTTCCGCTTAGATGCAAGCGACGGTACATCATGCAGAAAACAAAAATATTACAATACCGTAAGTGGTGGGTACGCCTTCGGGCTACTCGGCGAAGCTCTCAAATGTTCCAGGGGTGTCTTCTTCACAAAATCTTCGCCCATGCTGGAGAAAGAAGAGGAATGGCCATCATCATCTTGTCCACTCGTTGTGGGCTGATCTTTAGATGTCCTGCCCCATGATCGAAGTTGAGCAACTTCCTCCATTATATCTGTTACAGAACACAAATACATAAGAAACTGCAACAAATTCGCCGAAATTTTCAACCAGATGTTATAGAAAAGTTAAATGTATTTTAACAAATCAACCTCTTGTAGTCCTCGCTGTCCTTGTCCAGTTTGTGCTTGTAACGAAGATGCACGTCGACACGGGCGATGTAGGAACGGCACCCAGGCACGGGACATGGAATCGGTTTTCTCTTCTGACTGACGCCCAACTTGACAGCACAATTGCATTTCGAGATGTCAACCGCCTCACTGGCAGACTGCTTGTGCATGGTACGCAAGTGAGCGGTCATGTACTTGACCTCCTTTCCACACACAAGACAGGGTCGAAGTCTTCTCACTTGCTGTATTATAAAATAATAAATTTAATTATTTTTAGGTAATTTGTTAATAATTATTTTTTATGTTATTTTAAAAAATTATAAAAAATATTTACAAGATTTGAACAAACCTTTTTTTTTTAGGCAACTTCCAGATCGCTGGAGGAATGGCTGGAGGAACCGCTGCTGTCAAGTGGATTTACATGTTTCTAAGATACGAGCAGAGGATATACGTCGTACGAGTAAGGAAATTTAGACTGACAATGACCGATCAAAAATACCTTATGTACTGCCAAAGGCTTGTCAGGTGACTGTTCCATGGACCCCTCGCACTCCTTACTTTCTAGGTTCTAAAAAATGAGGATAGGAAATGTGTAGCACATGAATAGGGTTAGTTTTGACCGGTTACATTAAATAAGAATGATTCCATCTAAAGATTTATTAGAAAAACTCATGTAGAAATGTTTAGAATGACTATCACTAGTGAGACATACCTTTACGACCAGTGGGAGTTTTTCAATCACAACACGTAGCATCTTTTTGCTGTCCAACAATATCTTTTTCTGAAATAAGGGAATAGGAAATATGTGACACATGAATAAGATTTTTTTGCCGATTATCACTAGTGCAAAGATACCTTTGGTGCGAATGGGTTCTCCTGAGGCACACTGGCTGATGGGACAAATTTTGTGAAAGTTTTTCGTTTCTGAAATATGGCACCAGGAAATATGTGACATATAAATAAAATAATTTTGACCAATTATCACTAGTGGAAAATACCTTTGGGGCCCTTGGCTCATCGGCAAAAATGTCCCTTCCCATGGAAGGTCTTCTGGCAGACGGCAAACTTTTTCCACCCTTAAGTATGGCAATAGGAAATATGTGACATATTAGTGAGGGAGCTTTGACTGATCACCACTAGTGGAACGTACCTTTGCGCCTGTTGGCGGGTCTTTAAAAAGGTTGCGAACCGCCAAGTTTGTACTACGTTCTGAACTGTTCCTTTTCTGAAATATAGGAATAAGAAGCATGTGACATATGAAGGAAATTCCAACAGATTAAAATTTGCCAAGCATACCAGCGATGGAGGATGAGCTCCTTTGAAAACAAGATGTCGTGGAGGGCCATGAATTCTTGGGCTCTAAATGATCAAATACTTATTAATAAATTAAGATTAGGTATCAATATTAGTTATCAATTTAATAAAATAATTACCTTTCTTCTTTTCTCTGAAGATGGTGGAATAACATCCTCACCAAGATGTCCATGATTTATCATTAAAGAAAATCAGATAATTTTTTTTAAATGTACATGGGATAGACATTACATTTCACGTTTTTCACCAAATAACCCCTCCTGTTCTTCAGGGAAGTCGCCCTCCAGGAGTTGTTCCTCTGCCTCTTGATATGATAAGTTCTTTATGTCCATGAACATCTTGATGAGGGTTTCCGGCAAGAGCACCTTCATCACCACATCCAGGTTCCTGGAACTGTTACCAGGCAGCAAATCCATGAGTTGTTCTATAAGTTGTAGTTCATCCTCAGAGAAATACTCAAACAGGCATTCATGTATCAGGTTCATCCTTTGAATATAATTATTTTTTTATAAAATTTGCCATTAAAACATTATCTTACTAACCTAACAGGATTAAACATGCATATTGAATGACAGATGATGAACACAGCTTGGTTACTAAAGCAGCAATTAGCCTGTTACCTTCCTTTTGACTGCCATAGTAAAATGTGCTCATGCACTTACAAGCCACATTCTCGTGAAGGATATCTTGTAAGTAGTCAAAAAGACTTTCCAACTTGGTAGCGATGTCATGAGCCGACATAGGCATTTTTAGAAAAAAAAACGGCTTGCTTCAAGAAAAAAAATAAAAAAATTTATAAAGAAATAAAAAAAAGTAAAAAAAATAACCAAAAATGTTAAAAAAAAAATTTTTTTTAAAAATCATCAAAAAATTACCAAAAAAAAGTTAAAAGAAAAGCAAAATATTTAAAAAAAGTAAAAAAAAAACCCAAAAAACTAAAAATGTTTTTATTCCATAGTCCAGGTTCCACAGTCCGCAATTCCACGATCCAGTCCTCTCCATAAATATTAATATTTTTTACAAATATTAAACGTGTCCTTTAAACATCGAACTTAAACCCATCTTTTAAAGTTTTTATTAGAAAAATTATCTAAATACTTCCATGAAGCTCTTAACTACAAACAGGGAACAAAAAAATACAATTGCTATATTTTAACCAAAAATTAGAGAAAATGCAGAGAACCAAAACGACGATGCAAATGACGCGAGGCATGCTTAGGAACAGGGGTCTGGGTCTAGTGCAGTGCTTCCATTTTAAAAATTGGAAATTTCCTTATTTTTTCTCTTTTTTGACCGAAATTTCCTTCAAAAAAGAGCAAAAATTCCTTCGCAAATTTTGATGCAGCGGTGTTAATTCAGCAACCTCTCATAGAAGAAAATCTGTATTTTACTATGAATATAAAGAAATTGCACATTAAAAGAATTAATACACTGATCAATCTTATGGATAATGAATCGTAAATTCCTTCGCTTATATCATGGAAACGTCCCTTCAATAAACTACTCATTTTGCTATCAAATGTTTTAGAACAACATACATTGCAATGAGAATATAACATAAGAACATAAAAAGTCAGGAACAGTATGTCAATGTTCGGAAAGTTTTAAAACGTTTTTCTGTGGCGGAAGTTCAGCTTATTAGAATCAGGGAATTTCAGATGTCTATTAAGAATTCCTTTCTTAATCCTTTCACTTGCTCGTCGGTAGCATCCGATTTTGCATCCCGCGCCAGCTTTAAAAGTTCTTTGTTAGGCTGCAGACTCGCAGCAGTGACCACCTTGATTTTTCAAGCTTAATTTGCTTTGAAGTAATGAAACCAAGGACATCGATTTCAGAGAATTTCTGTGGTTGGCCTTGACTAATTTGAGCTGACTGAACACCCGCTCCACAGCTACATTTGAAAAAGGTAGAGATGAAAGAGTAGCAAAGAATTTGATTAAATTGGGGTAGTTCGGGTCACCCATTGGGGACTGGGCATCTCGCACAGCTAACCAGTATTCCTCCCAGGAACGATTCGCGTTTAATTTTGCGTCGAGGGCTTGTAATCTCCATTCCAAGTCGAGCTTGCTGGTTTCCAAAACTTCCTTAAGACAAAGCATTTTCTCACAGATTCTTGCCAATGACCTGGGATTAAGATTGGCGGCACTTTGTGGCTGAAGACATTCAACGAGGTCGTGGTATTCTGCATTCAAGTCGAATCTGCTTCTTATCTGGAGAATTAGACTGCGAGCAGTCCCTCCTTTCCCCGGGTATGTTGGGACAGGACAGGAAAGGAGGGACTGCAGACAACAGAGGAAGAAATGAAATACGCTTTGCTCAGACAACCGTCAAATTGGCCCCGCCTTCGCGTTACATAAATTATTTGCAAATTAAATCTACCTTAGAGAAATATGATGGATATTCTGAAGAGGTTTTTGAAGAACTAATTCGTGTTCTAAACGAGGTGGGAATCAACTTGGAACGTGATCGCGTTTATTTAAAGGATGTAGTCGAATTGCAAACAAAACTCAAAAGCAAAAAGTATCCTACATACATGTTAGTATTCAATTTAATTACACTAGCTGGTTTATTGAGTCCTGAAGGTAATCAAAATTTATTTTGTATGTATTCAATTTAATTAAAAACGGACGATTTATATACAAATTATTTATATGTAGAAGTATATTCTGCAGACTGCTAACTGCTTTAATATGTCGACGACGAAATATTCGTGTAAACGAACTTACGAACCCGCGTATTAAATTATATTAGAGTTTATGCTGTGGAACCATAGATTATCTTTAATCTATGGTGGAGCGGTTTGTCTTGTTGTCGATAGTTTCCTGGTATCTCCAAACGTGCGAATTGAAATACTAGTAAGTTTTTTTTAGCCAAATTTGTCTATTCTTGCCCTGGTTGTTCGAAAGTTGATTAATAGCTTGTGTATAATCCATTAAAAAACGCCGTCAAACTGTCAAAGTAAACTTCTCAACAATTTGCTTTCAAACCAGAATTTGGTCTGGATTTTTTACAGATGTTTTAAAAATATTAAAACCTGTAGCGCAATACAAACAACATTTCGAGCAATTTGAGGATCTGTTATTTTGTTGAGAAGTTTTCCCTGATTTAATTTTTAAACTTTTCATGACTAGCTAATAGCTATTGACTCTGGGGAAAACCAGCAAATATATATTGTACAGATTTTGTAGAAACATTGAAACTTTACTGTGCCTCGAGACTACTTACTTTATTGTGTATCATTATAGGTAGGTATAATTATTAAGCAGTGATTTATGATTATATATTCAACAAATTTGTCAAATAATTGCCAAAATATTATCGACTTTGGTTGTGATTTGTACACCCAAATTCTATGCACTGCTTATAATATGAACATAAAGACACTTTACATGAGTTAATGATTTATACTCTTCATTTAGGATTGTGGCAGACAATTTAGACTTCAGTGTGAAAACTCGAGTTCAAACCAGCAAGAATAAGAACCTGTCCATCCACTGGACTCATCAGTATGGAATACAAGACAGGGTCAACTGTGCCCTAGCAAGTGAAAACAGTGGTCAAAAAAAGATAGAAGAGCTAGATCTGTCAGAGCTCCTGCCAACAGCAGAAGTCACTGCTGAAGTAGCCTCTGACTTTGTAATATTGGTATCAAGGGTTCTCACAAAGTTCCTTAAGCCTTTTGAGGTATTCAAAGATGTTGTAATTCCTCATCAATATACAGATGAAATGACTGCTAAATCAGATGTGGTAAGCATATATTTTTAGCTGAATTTATATTAATTCATCATTATTCATGCACATAAATTTGTATACTCTAAATCAATGCTAGCTGCATGTATTTGTTAGTCTAATTACACTAGCTAGTATATTGAGTCTTGAAGGTAATCAAAATATACATGTATTTTGTATGTATTTCTGTGTGTTTCAGTATATGCCTCAGTCTAGGTATTTAAGTAGATCAATTTAGTATATTAATTTAGAAAGGCACCATTGAGACATCAAGAAAAGTAGACTGTTCATTGAATAATTAGTTAATTACTATATTTCTCCCCACTCTTCTGCAGAGGTTAAACTATATTTATTTATATCTTACAATATTAATTTTATATATTCAATCTTACATCAAAATACATAAATCTAAATATATTGATGTTATTATGTAAGATAAATTTAAATAAATATTGGTATGGTGCAAGTCATACTTGATGTAACATTATAAATAAATATAAATATCCTTATAACCTCTGCAGACAGATACTTTCCCTTTACAGACACCGTAATCTCTCTATTTAGCCCCCCTCTCAAATGAGCCCCCCCCCCTTTGAGTGAAAAAATGAAATAAGTCCCCTCTCTAATAAGCCCCCCCCCCATAATATATACATATTATATGTTGTTATATTGTTAATATAAATGTTGTTGTTACATGATATATACTGTGTAATGATTTTGAGTTTATTGCAGTTCAAAGAAATAATCTCTATCGTTGTTTTTTTGGATGAATAAATAGGCCCCCTTTCAATTATTGTTAAGCCCCCCCCCCCCCTCCAATAATCCCCCTGAAAAGGTCCTGAAATGAATAAGCCCCCTGGGGGCTAAATAGAGAGAATACGGTAGATACATATAGGTTTTTAAATAATTCAATATGGACGAGTCTGACCTGTTGATGCAGACAACTAGAACATTAACTGGTAAACTCAATAGCAATGGAGAACATTATATGCATGCTCTACCTTTGCTTATTTTAGTGCTGTCTTGGTTTAGAATTCTTCAATACCAACATATCTGGTGAAATGGCACAGTTCCTCAAGACTGATCAATCTAAATATGTTCCCCTTCATGGAAATGATACTGATGAACAAATTGTTTTAGAATCTATATTTCTTGATGGTGACCAGTTAAGGAAGAGCGTGCTAGAAATGTACAATGGGTTTTCAAAGATGGGGATAATGTTTATGATCGCTTGGAAGGACTTGACCCAACACATGCTGACTGGCATGCCAAAGTAAATTTATATCAGGTATATTAAATTGTAACACGAATATCTTATATGTTGCAAAAGCACACAATTTGTACAAATTATCTTTGAACACCTCCAAAAATAATAATTGCTGGATTATTTCTTGCTTGTATGTCATTGCATGTGCAATTGCATACAAATAACAAATTGTAATAAATTACATGTAACTGATGTAAGATGTCTAGGGTCTAAATCAGAATTAAGAGACCTTCAAACCGTTTGAGTGCACATTTTTATCTAAGAAATTAGCTCAAACTCAATGTTACAATGACTATTATTGATTGTAACTATGTAGTAAGTATACATACTTTTAATTTTCCTGCACATTCCAGCAACTTTTGGAAGTGTCTTAATTTATAATTGATTAATCTGGACTGAATTTTTTGGGAGTCTATGAAGAAGTTTGGTTTTTAATAGCAAATCAATCAACTGGGTTTTCTTTTCAAGTTTTATTGAATTAAATTCATATGTGATAGTTTGCTGATATAACATGTCATTATTTTAGATTGAAAATAAGATATTTTTGAAGGATGAATCTGCTGCAGAAATCGGGACAAGAGCTTCAATTAATAGAAGTGGCAAGACCAATGCTGGAAAGGGTGCAAAAGATTATAATGCATACAAGGATTTTCATGACAGGGAAATTGAAGCACATAGATTGGCATCCTTTATGACATTTGCTGGGATGAGTGACTTTAATGGTATATAATTATTTTATCTTTATGTTATAATAAGCAGCTTTTAATTTAATTAAAAGAAAATACTAAAAATTATAAATTGTATTAATTAGAACCAAGTGAATTGATGAGTCATATGATCCTTATTGGAAGTTAACTCCCCCCTTTTATATGACACATAAATTATCACATAATTAAAAGTACCCAAAATGAAGTTTATGTTTTCTGAAAAGAGGCATTTACCTGTTAAATAGTGTATTATATCCGTAGCTAATATGGTAAGTACTGACTTTATATTTTATATCTATTTTATCAGGTCCTCCATCAAAAATTCAACTTCCAGCTAAATGGGATAACAGGGCACAAAAAAGAACATGGTTCCATGATATCATAAGAGAGTTTCTTGCCATGTATGTTTTTGAAAATCAAGAAGCCGCAGAGATAACCGACAATGTAATTAACCTGGAAAGTAATGTGAACTTAGGATTTACCTGTCGATTACAGGAATGTGGGAAGCATTACAAGAGTGATTCTTGGAGAGTAAGGTATGTGCATCTCGGTCTGGTTATTAATAGACCATTCTCTGACCAAAGATTTCTATTTACATGTTTACAGCTATACCGGTATGTCATAATAGCCTTCCAAATCTAAAACACTGTTACACTTAAATATAGAAGGGGCAAAACCAGGCTTCATGATTAAAAGCAGTCATATGCACACTATTGTTTTTCACTTGTCCTTTGACTCAGCCACACCAACATGTTGAAAGCAAATATGTTGCATAATACACCATTTCGTAGCTACAGTACCAGCTTAATTCAATGCTACGTCACTTCTGCCATTAACCTAGCCATCTGAGGGTCGGTTGTTGAAAAGGCGGTTCTCTTAATCCAGGGTTAACTTAAAATTCAAGGCAAATTTCTGAACAGCTAATATATCAACTTGTAAATATCTCTGAATCAATAGGAGTTTTCGTTTCTGAATTCTTTAAATAAATGGGGGTGCAGAAATACACAGTGTATATTGAATGTAATATAACACAGCAGGTTAAATGTAACATAGGGTTAGCATTAATCCAGCTTTGATCATGAACAACCAGCCCCTGTGCATTGTAATGCTGCTCGTCCATAAAATTATATAGTTTGAGAACCCTTTAGTATAGACTGCAAGCAGTCTGGTCTTTTTTCCCTGAGATCAGGTACACGTGCTCTGGATGCACTTTGTCAAACTGTATATTTTAAAATTGATGAAACTGGCTGTGCATGTTTATAAAAACGTAATGCATTATGACTATGCATGTTTAATTTTGCATATCATTGAGTAATATATTTTATAGGCATGAGATGCATCAACATGGTCTGAGAGTGGAAGATACAGGTCAAGATGATAGCAGAAATAGCTTGGGTTACTATAAGTGCTGTGCACCCAACTGTGGACTGGTTTACAAAACCAAGGCAACATTAAACAGGCAAAGGAGATCACCATTTAAATGCTTGAATTAATAGGCAGGTAATTTGGCCCATTTGGCAGTGGGAAATGTTTTTTGGAGGGGGGAGTGCCCCCTGACCACCCAAAATTGGAATTGCCTGAGTAAAAGTAGTGTTTTGACATCAATTGATACTCACACGCTTTTAATACGTAAAAAAACAAATGCTAATAGCAATGACCAGAAGTACCTAAAAATATGCATATCTTTAGTGATGCAACAATGCATCCCCTTACAGGGAAAACTGCTTGACCTCTGTCATATGAGCCCAAATCTGCCCTTTCTATGGAGTCAAACTGTGTGGTGTACTTCACAAATAGATTACATTTTGCTGTTGTCTGTTCGATTCTAGATACACGGTATGACGTCATAACGTGGTAAGAACAAAAAGTGGCCCACGAGCCGCCTAGGCGAGTGGGTCACCGACGTTCTTACCACATTGACGTCTACCGTGTATCTATAACAGAACAGACAACGGTAAAATGTAATCTATTTGTTTTAATCAATAAAAATGTGAAAAATTTTCTCAAAATAAACTTTCTAGTGCGACAAAAAGACTTTAGCGCACCATTTGACATGATCATGATCTATACAAAACAAAGCACGCCATTGGCTGCCGATAGTTCTAAAATTGCTGTGAATAATGTGATTGGCTTGTCACTGAAATGGCATCAGCGTGCGTCTGTCCTGTAATAGATCACAGTTCTCGACCAATGAAAATTCAGAATGAACTATGATTATTATATAAATGCGTATAGACAGATAGAGATAGAAAAACTTCATTTAAACATGTTCACCCTGTCAACTTGAGCTGATTTCCAGGAGGGATGTGTACAAAATGTTTTACATTAAATAAATAATTATTACAGAATTAACAAGGGTAATATGTCGATATACTGTATAAATTGAAAATTAAGTGTTTACAGGTATAAACTTTATTTACATAACTTTAATTAATAATTAGTAATAACCTAATATTTATTTGAAAGGGGTTGCAAATATTTCAAAGCTCGCCTGATCGAGTAATGTAATAACTAGTAAATATATTCAAGGACCCTTGTACCTTATCACATCAAAGAATATATGCCAGTTTGATTCCTGCCTGCCTATTAGTTGTAACTGTCACAGCCAAGGCATTGTGCAAATGAAATTGGTTCCAAAGAGGAATAATAATCTGGCTGAATTCTTTCATTATGTGCTGGGCAGTCAGGGATATTCACAAACACTTTTTGGTATAGGGTAGTAAATACTCATTCTTCAGTTTTTTAATTTCTGAAAATATTTGATTGCTGTGATTTTTTCAACATAATTGCTTTAATTATGTTGCCACCCCTCCCACTTCCCTAAAAAACTCAATATTCTTCTCAAAAACAGTAGTAGACTAAAATGCTTCTGAATATCCTGGGCAGTTGAAATGGAATTATTTGGTCTTGCACCAAATTTCATTTTAAAATAGACAAGAGTACAAGACCAGCAGCTGAATTTTTACATGCATAATTGTACAGTATCATTTATTACAGGCACTTAAAGAAAGAGCACACTGATTTCATCCCAGAAACTACAGAGGGCAAAGGCAAAGATGACAAGAAAAATGCTGAAGACTACAAGTTTAACTACCATAAAGCAAAGATGCGCTTTGGTCTAATGCTATTTGACATCAATGATGCCATAAGAGAAGGGGATGGCAAGCGTTTGGTATGCCTGTACCAACTGGCTCTTCTCTTTTACAAATGTTATGGGCACACTAAATACTCCTATACATGTTTGCTGTTCTTAACGAAAGTCAATGCTATTTTGTCAAAAGAAAAAGCACAAAGTTTAATTTCAAATAGGTTCTGCAACAACCATGGAAAAATAGGTAAACATATCATTAGATCTAAGATTAGAACACTTGAACAACATTCTCAAGGCATGTTTGAAGGTGCTTGGTTCCAACTTCTGTGAAGCATCTACACAAAGAGTAGCAAGGTCTATTGGAAAGATAGACGAGATATTACAAAGTATTGACAACGACTGTGACAGGTACAAGGAAATCAAATCTCGTTCAAAAACAGACCCAACTGAAGCTGTACAACAAATTGTTGGTGACCTTATCAGCCAGAATGCTTTTGTATATATGCCGGGAAGAGAAGGCTATCAATCCTTCCCTCATTTCAATTCCAACCTGTTAGAACAACTTGACTATCGTGATTTACATCAGTGGATGAAAGATAAACTGTTGTTATGGTCAAACATGTATGAAAAATAGATGAGTTGTGCACAGTATATATTTGACATTGCAATTATAATTCCTAGTACCTTCATGGACTCCCATCTTTGTACATTGTAGAATGGATGTAAAATTAACATGAACTGCAAAGCAATGCAGTATAGTGTTTGCATGACAACATGTCATAAAATTCTAATAGTAACAATATGCATATATACGGTACAATATGATAATGTGCATCTTAACTGGCACATATAGAATTGGTACGCATATAAATGGATGCTAAATAACAGTGCTGTAACAAGTAACAGGTTAGGCACAAATATAGGCATAGCCATAATGAACGAAACATAAATTTTGAAAATTCTAGATCAGTACTAAGTAGGTGCAACAACGAAACATAATTACCTAAATAGAAGAACTTGTTGTGTGAAGAAAGGTAAAATACAGTGATCCCATCATAAAATTCAAAATCAAGCCACCAGGGCTTCATATGCTGTATATCAGCTGCTTTTAACATGTATATAACAGGTCTTTTTCGGAATATTCATCATTATTCTGATAACAGAACTGAGTTACTTAACAGTTCATAAATGTCAGGAATAACAAATAAGCATGGTCCACACATTGTCTCTTAATCAGTACAAATTGGCAACCATAATTAATAATGTGACAGATGCAAGTTCAAATTCGGAAAGAGTCAAAAGTTTATAATTCACTAAGTTCAACTCTCATATTGTGGCAAAAGGTCTGGATCTTCATCATCACTGTCTGTGTTGTCAAAGTAGTTTTTGAAATAATCTGTTTCGCTCAATATCATCTAACAAGTCCATTTCATCAATTGAGTCTGCCAGGTCGATATCACTAATATCATAATTACATGTAGCACCTAAGGTATCTTGAAAAATGTCTTGAAAACATCCAAGATAAATTTGGCATGCTTACTTGAAAATACTGGCGAGGTATGTAACAAATTCTCCAATGTAAATATACTTTCTGCATCACGAACAACAGATGCAATAAGATCATCAGAGAATCCATGAGCAGATGTACTGCCAAACAGTGATGTTGAACTTTCACTTAAAAAATTTTGATACTCTTTAAGAGCCTCCTTTAATACAACCCTATCCTCAGTGCAAACCACTCTGGTTTTCTGCTGTGTCTGGGTACAACAGGGTGTTGAGTTTTCAAAGGGGAACTTCTCACCACTGCAGTTTTCACCATTACACTTGCACAATTTGGTACAGTTTGAACAACATAAATGCAGTGGTTCTACACTGGCCACTGATTTGTCCAATGAGTGCAACAAAGCTTTTCTAAAACAGGTAGTTGCTCTTACAAACTCTTTAACTGCTGTTTCACACTGTGCAAGTTTTTGTCCTGTTGCAATGACAAAATTATGAGCTAGCTTGCCATCACGACCAGCTCTGCCAGATTGCTGAATATGGTCAATGACTGATCTGGCAGGGCCAAAATGAATGGCATAACGTATGTTGGGAAAATTTACACCCATTCCTAATGTAGACGAAGCAAGGAGGATGC
The DNA here is from genome assembly GCA_963855995.1 of Muricea muricata. Taxonomy (NCBI): domain Eukaryota; kingdom Metazoa; phylum Cnidaria; class Anthozoa; order Malacalcyonacea; family Plexauridae; genus Muricea; species Muricea muricata. Next base: position 66,590,441 of record OY979716.1, read on the forward strand.
GAGAATTCCCACTGTCGTGGTTGAAGGAGCTAGTCACTCTATCTTTATATTTTTTCCATGTTGTTGAGTGGTATATTGCCACAATTCTGTTAGATGGACATTTTGTATGGTGTCGGATGTAAGCTGCTTCACCAAGAACCTTCAGAATATAGGACAAAACTGTAGCAATTTCATTATAGGTATTACAAAAAACTATAGTTTTTGGCATTAAAGTTACAAATTCTTTAGCAATGTCCATTATCCAGTTCAATTGTTCCAAATCTTTTCCTTTGTCTACTAGCTTGACACTATATCTTACATTTGGCCCGTCTGGACTAACTGTAATAGTTAAGGTATCTGGTCTCATAGTCAACATAGTTTTGATCTTCTTGGTTAGCTTTGTACTTCCAGTTCCAGTTAGGGCAAGTAGAGGTGTTCCTGAAAAATAATATAGGATAAAATGAATGTATAATCATAATACAAAAATAAATAAGGGGCTATTTACATGGAGCTAATATTACAGGAAATATGCCCCCCCCCAACAATTTGTTGCCCGGGTCATTAATTTCCTAGGAAATATGTCCACCCCATATGAGAAATTGAGGCTTCACAAAGCAAGATCTTAAAATTAGGGGCCAGTCTGGTTCAGAGGCCAGCCTGGTTCTAATATAACTGTAAAATAACATAATGGATTTCAACTAAGCAAGTGAGCTGGTTTTAGGACAGGTGGTTGTTTGTCTCCACATACACACCCCCTTTAGTTGATCAGGAAAGTTATTTCAACATAAGAATAACTATATGGCAAGTCTTCTGCATTCTGAGCTCTTACCTTGTCCACAGAAAGATCTAAGAGATGCCAAATTTCCATAATCCTTTCGAAACGCTGGTCCCAGTACCTTCTTCCCTTTCATCTTTGCAGTGCCCCTTTGAGATTTGAAATAACTAATAGTTCTGTGTATGTATACAAATTAATTTAATACAGCAACAAAAAACTATTTGGAAATATATCGCTCGCATTCTAAATATTACAGCAAAAGCTTTTCAAAAGAGTGTTACTTACCAAGTATCAACCGCGTGTGATTCGTCTACAACTATCAAAGATATTTGTTTACCAAGTTCGCTCTTCAACATATGCTGGAAAGCACTAGACAGACAATTCTCTGCTGACGCAAATATGACTTCGTACTTAAATATCTCTCTCAGGGAATTCCCATCGATGGTTAGTTCGGTGGCAGAGATAGAAAGTTCTACTAAGCCTTTTATTTGGTCTTCTATAATGCTTTTCAATGGAGAAATAACAAGAGTACAACTTCTATGACAGCCAGATCTAATTTTCGCCAGGACGTACAACTGGTAGATAAGGCTCTTGCCGAAACCCGTTGGAAGGATGGCTAGGACATCTTTACCTTTTAGCAAACATTCGACTGCCAGCTTTTGCTCCGGCTTCAAATATCTAATATTAGTAAAGCTCTCTATTAAACACGCCTCAATCACATCCGCCATATTGCCTTTATGAAATTAATATTCAAGTCTGGAAATTATTTGTAGAATGAGTATTACGTTCAGATTTGATTGACGGACACATCGATTGTTCAACCAATGGAAATTTTGCGTTGTCTGAGCAACGTGTATTTCATTTCTTCCTGTGTTGTCTGCAGTCCCTCCTTTCCTTTCCTCCCCCAACCCGCGAGTAGGTGTATCTGTACCCGGGGAAAGGAGGGACTGCTCGCAGTCTACTAGAGAATGCTCTCTATCAGAAAGTTTTTGCAGTCGATAAAAAATTTGTTGATGTCCTCATCCTTTGCTTTGTTCTTTATTGAATGTATAGTTGAAGTTGCAGCAATTCCTACGTACGTCTGCTGTAATGGGACGTGTTTGGTGAGATCGGAGGGATCAAGATCTTTTACCTGAGTTGTTTTCACAATGCCGAGATCAATAAAGTCACTTGCAATAGATTTCACAAGGCCTTCAATCTCATGTTTCAAATTGTGAAGCAGGGGTTGTTCACTTTGAAACAAGCTATTCAAGTCATTCAGACGTTCCAGTTGGTAGCTGAGGAATTCCAAATAGGCTTGAGTGAAATGGTTTTGCAGTGATGCCAAAATACGATCGTTGGTATGGGACGGGTCATCATTTGCGGTAAGGGCAAAATAATTCTTCAATGCTTCGTATTGTTCTAGAATACGGTTAACACATTCTTAAAGAGATAACCATCGCGTCTGAGCAGGAGACAGAATCTTTAGTGGTTCCACGTTAAAAAAGGCCTGGAACTCTTTATAGACATCTTGCCTTTTTGACGAGCGGTGAAAATGAGCATACAAATCCCGACAGAGATCTTCGACACTTTTTGGCAGTTTTAATGCAGCATAAGAGGAAACTAGATGAATTAGGTGGCAAGAACACTTCACAACTTGAATAAAGTTGAAGTCGCATTTAAGCAACTGAGCAACAGAGTTATGTTGTCCAAACACAACATTAGTGGTGTCTGATGAGTAGCCAATGATATGAGTCATCTCAATATGCAGGTCATCAAACGTCTCCTTCAACTTTGAGTAAATTACCACGGCAGTTCTATCATCGGCCTCTACCATATCCACCAGCCAGTAACCCATTTTAAATTTTTCGATATTGAAAAAGTTGGCAAGGATGGCAAGCTGCTTCTTTGTACTTTGGTCGGTAGTTTCGTCAATGATAATGCTGAAAAAATTGTGCCGTAGCAATGAAATCATTTCCTTTAAGTAGTTGAAGCCGAGAACCTGGCGGACAATGTTCGTCGCTTTTTGTTTTCCCAACCCGACGTTTTTCAGCGCTGCATTGTTCAGACAAAGGGAGCGAAGTAATTGTACCATATCACCCGTAAGAGATAATGGCAGGTTGTGCTGTGCGACGAATGCACATAATTTCACCTCCATGGATGTTGAAGCATCAGCAGTCGTAGGTTGATTCATCATTTTGAGGATGGAGCTTTTTGTTTGATTTTTCCTGATGCTTTTTACTAACCATGTGACGCTTCACACCGGTTTTGGAACACGTCAGAAATTTCTCACACAGGTTGCAGTAAGGTTTCATCTTTTTGCCACTTAACCTTTTGGCAAGCCAACCTTTAAACTCAGGAACGCCAAGCCAGTTATCCATGAATGGTTGATCTCGTGGTGGAAGCTTTCGCTTTTTGGATCCCGATGGTGTTTCATGGCTTTCCTCATCATCTGATTCACTCTCCGAAACCAAATCTTCACAGTCCATACGAAAAATTCTTTAAAAGACTCCAATAAGACAATATAACGACTTTATGCAAAATTTCTTTCAATTACACACTAACGACAGCTAACAATTTTCAATATATTGCAGTCTTACAGTTATTTACTGTTGTAACATTTTCCCCGTTAAAATTAATTAACCTGATTGTAAAATTCCCCTTCAAGAATCACGTGCGTATGAATGAAAAATACGCGCGTGATTCTTGCAGGGGATTTTTTTATATTTTTGAACGTTTTGCAATTTCCTTCAGATTTCCCTTCGTTTTTTAAAATTTCCTTCAAATTTTTTTTCCTTCAATTTTCCTTCACTTTCTTAGAATTTCCTTTCAAAAGAAAATTTCCTTCAAAATGGAAGCACTGGTCTAGCGCATCTTCAACAATATAACATGAAGTTTGCCCATTGCTCATTTTTAATGTTTTGATTTTATTGTTGGTTTTCTTCTTTTTTTGAATTTTTTCATTTTTTCCCTATAGAACTTGATGAGTAGATCATTTTTGGAACATATCCTTTCAAGAAAAAATTGGTTCTTAACAGTGTACTAGACAGAAAAAACACCGATGTCATTTAGTGGATTATTTAGAAATAATCATACATAGCGTGTAAGGTTCAAGAGGGTTTGGGCTTAAATTAGGTAGGGACATGCATTTGGTCACCCTCTTTAATGCTAGTGTAATTTTGAAAAGGATTCGGCTTATTAAATACCTTAAATAAGAAATTTATGAAAAAAATCAAAAAAATTAGAAAGAAAAAATTTCATTAGTTTAAATAGTCACACCCACCACCTGATAGGTGCTATGGCAAAATCAGACAATGTTTCACATACAGCAGATAATGGAGATCATTCCCGTAATACATCTTTACCGGAAAAAATAGGTTCTTCATAACGAACAATGCAGGTCAATTTAGTGAATTTTTCAAAAATAATCATTTGTAGCGTGCAAGCGTTAAAAGGACTGGGCCCGAAATTTGGTAGGAGCATGCGCTTGCATCCATTTTCTAGCGCTAGCGTTGTCCTGAAAAGAATCCAGGTTACTAAAGGCCGTAAATAAAAAAATTTTAAAAAATGTAAATGCAAAAACACTTTTTTCAAAATAAAAATCTCTAAAAAATCAGGATTAATTTTTTTTCAAAATTTGACACCACCACACGACTCACTGTTCGAAAATGCACCTATGTGCCAAGTTTCGTCAACCTACGGCCATCAGGAATAGCTGCATTGTCGTTCACATGTAGATTGGAAAGGATTTGCCCAAATCTGTTTCTTGTCATTACGGCAGACACAAAAGGTACATTGAAATCAGGGTCTGTGTTCCAATAATTCCAACAAAGCCGTAAAACTCCTCTCTTGTGATGGGTGAAACATTTCGCTGCTTTTGGGTGATGTAAAGATTTGTTTGGAAAACAATATTGTCAACAATTTCAGTGTCAAGGAACTGGGAAAATACATCAGCTGGTGTGTGGCAATTGGAGAAGTACTCAATGTTTGGACCTTCAGGACAGGTGAATACAGAATCTTCAGATGGCTTGTCAATCTTTTTCCAATGACGTCTAGCAATTTCAAACAACTTTATCACTTGGGCAACACTAAGCTTTTCCTTGCATTTGGACTGGATTCTTTGTTGTAAGCATTTGATCTGACTTGCTGATAGTGGATAAGGATCACCATTTTCTGTCAAAAATTGTTCAACCAATTCTAGCTGCGCAACAGTTTTATCTTTCTTTTGGCCAGTAGTTGAAACTTCTTTTCTTCTTTTTCCTTTTGATTTTGGTTTTTCAGTTGTGACTACTGGAATCTCTTGTGATTCACTAACATCAATTTCATTCACTACAGGAATCTCTTGTGGTTCACTTACATCAACTTCATCCCCAGCTGGTTAATAATCTTTATCCAAAACATCATCATCTGAAGATGACTCATCTGTATCAGTTTCATCAGCTGGAATTTCATCCCACATTTCGAGAATATCGTTCACACCAAATAGCTTACACATTGTGACAAGAAAATGACGATCTAGAAGGTCACGAATGTTTGTTAGATTGTAACATGTGGGGGTGTAATAATTATAGCAAGTATACTAAAATTCAATAGTGAAAAGCCCAAAAAAACTGAAAGTTTGAACTAGCAGACATGGATAAATCGACTGGTCAATACACCCTGGCGGGACTTATAAGTCCCGAACAAAAAATCAACATTTTTGACGATAGTTTCTTTCTTTTTTAGCATAAAAATACTATAGAACCCTTCTTTACAAGCTAAGATATATATTAAAAAATTCCCATCGCATTTCATAGTGATTAAGTTAGGGAAAATTGAAAAAGAAACCAACATACCTTACAAAGTGCTCCTTTCACAAGACCGCCATTTTGAAAATGCTAATGAGACCTCCCAACTTGTGCTCAGAGCATCAAATTAGCATGAATTACTTCATTTAAGTATACTTATGATGTTTAGAATGCACTCAGTGTATTTCATTATCCCAGTCGGTCCTACGAGCACCTTCAATATATGGGACTTATAAGTCCTGTCGGTAAGAAAGTGTTAAAAGGACTGGACCAAAAATTTGGTAGGGGCATGCATATGGCAACCTTCTCTAACGCCAGAGTAGTCTTGGATGAATAGAGGTTTTTTATTAGTTGAAATAAAAAGAAAAAGGGAAAAATTTTTTTTTCCAAAAATCACCCGCCTGGCGCCAGAGAGGCTAGTCACGTGATACTATTTTTGAAAAGAAAAAAATTAAATATTCTAAATTATGCAAAAAACATTCCGAAAATTTTTTTATAAGCTTATCTGATAGAGCTTGATGAGGCGGTCATTCTGTACTAGGTCACAGCAAAAAAAATAGGTTCTTCAAGGTAAAAATGCATACAGAATAGTAAAAAGATGCCCTGTTCAGGTCCAATTTTCTCGCCAAATATACAACTTAAGGTTTGCTAAGGTCAAGGATAATTGGTCAAGGCTAACTGGTAGAAAACATTGTCCGCACATTGAAAAATGGACAAGATTTTTTATTATTTTCCAGTTTGTAACTTTTTTGGAAACTAAAGGTGGAATTGCACTTAGAACAGTGTCAGAATGATATTTTATCCTTACACTTTTGCGTCATAGTTTCAGGATAAGCCTCTGTATAGATACAGACATGTATCAGAATAATTTTCCTTCAAAAACATGACTGAGTGTTTGACTGCAAAAACGTTCATATGTACAGTCCGTTTTTATTACCCAGTCTGATAGAAGTCGATGCGTAGATCATTTTTACAATACATCCTTTCAGGAAAAAATAGGTCCTTCCAGGTGAAAATGCATACATAATAAAAAAGAAATTTAAAATTACATTAATTTATCTTTTTTATGCTTTTGTTTTTCTTTTTTCTTAATTTTTTTTTAATTTTCCCAATAGAAATTGATGCGTAGATCATTCCCACAATATGTTTTATCAGGAAAAAATACGTTCTTCACGGAAAACGACGTAGGTCAATTTAGTAGATTTTTTAAAAATAATCATTTGTAGGATGCGAGCGTTTAAAGGACTGGGCCCGAAATTTGGTAAGACCATGCACTTGCGTCCCCTTTCTAGCGCCAGCGTTGTCCTGAAAAGAATCCTGGTTACTAAAGGCCGTAAATACAAAAAATTCGAAAAAAATTTTAAAAAATGTAAATGCAAAATTTACATAGCTGGCGCTGGACACGCCCCCCCCCCCCCCGCATGATACCATTTATGGTAAAAGAATTTTAAAATATGCAAAAACACTTTTTTCAAAAAAAATCTTTAAAAAAATAAGGATTTGTTTTTTTTTTCAAAATTTGACACCACCACGCGACTCACCCTCCAAAAATGCACCTATGTGCCAAGTTTCGTCGACCTACGGCAAGATTTAAAGATTTTTCTGACGGATTGACTCTAGCTTATTAGCCTATATGTTTCTATATAACCTTTACTACACTTTGAAAAATACCCTGTGTCTTTGGCTAAAACTTTATTTTAGCCTATTTCTTTTACCTAGATACGGGGTTGGATGTAAATGAGGGCGTAGAACATTTTTGCAATATATCCTTTCAAGAAAAAATAGGTTCTTCAAGGCAAACAAGCCAGACAACACCGGTGTCATTTAGTGGATTTTGTTAAAAAAAGATGTCATTGCAATGGACATGCCCGCCAGGTAATATAATGTATGCCAAAACAAAAGACACAGGGATATGAAACAGAACACGAGCAACATTTCTACAATGTGTCTTTTCAGAGGGGGGGGGTAGGTTTTTCATGAAGAACAAGCAAGATAAATTTGATGTTTTTTTGTGAATTTTGAAAAAATAATTGCTTGTAGCGTTTAATTATGTGTTCAAAGGACTGGACCCGAAATTTGGTAGGGGCATGCATATGGCAACCTTCTCTAGCACCAGAGTAGTCTTGGATGAATGGTTTTTTATTAGTTGAAATAAGAAAAAAAAAGGGAAAAATTTTTTTTTCCAAAAATCAACCCCCTGGCGCCAGAGAGGCTAGTCACGTGATGCTATTTTTGAAAAGAAAAAAATTAAATATTTTAAATTATGTGAAAAAAAAATTCCGAAAATTTTTTTATAAGCTTATATGATAGAGCTTGATGAGGCGGTCATTCTGAACTAGGTCACGGCGAAAAAAATAGGTTCTTCAAGGAGAAAACGCGTACAGTAAATTAAAAATCTAATTTTTTTGTTATGCTATCAATTCGAAAGCATATATCTTTGCTGATTATCAAAGTATATCTCAAAAAAAGGCAGTTTCATATGGAACAGACATTGGAGATAATTTTTGCAATATATCATTTCAAGAAAAAATAGGTTCTTCACAGTGTACTAAGACAGACAACACTGATGTCATTTAGTGGATTATTTAGGAATAATCATGTCTAGCATGTAAGGTTCAAGAGGGTTTGAGCTCAAATTAGGTAGAGATATGCACTTGCCCACCTTCTTTAGCGCTAGGTTAATTTAAAAAAGAATTCGGCGAAATAAATACTTTAAATAACAAACTTATAAAAAAAATTGGAAAAAGTAAAAACAAAAAAATCACCTTTGTTCCAATAGATGCACCGCCTCGTGATATAATTTATGCCAAAATGAAGCAAAATAAACCTCATTGATCAGAAGATGTAGATCATTTTTGCAATACATCTTTTCACGAAAAAATAGGTTCTTCGAGGCAAACGGGTTTGGTAAATTTGTTGGTTTTTTCAAAAATAATGATTTGTAGCGTGCGAGCGTTAGAAGGACTGGGCCTGAAACTTGGTAGGTGTATTTGGTTCCCCTTTCCAGTGCCAATATTTTTTTGAGGAAAATTCTGGCAGTTAAATACCCAAAGTAAAAAACTTATGAAAAAGTCTGAAAAAATGTTAACATGAAAACGAGATTCCTGGCACTAGACACGCCCCCCCCCCCCACGTGGTCCCATTTATGGCAAAAAAATTTCAAAAAAAACTTTTTTCAGAAAAATCACCATTCCAATCACCAAAAATTTCAAATTTTTTTTTGAAATTTGATGCCACCATGTTATGTACCGCCCCACAATGCATCTGTGTGCCAAGTTTCGTCTACCTGAGGCAATATCTTAACAATTTTTTGGCCAGCCTAGGGTATATTATTAGCCTACATGTATCCGCATAACCTTTACTACACTTTGTAAAATAACCTGGGTAATTTGGCCAATACCGAATTTGGGGCATTGGTGCCAGGTTACTAAGTACCCCAGGGAGGCCCTAACCCTGTTGGAATTAGTGAGTAACACTTTAACGGGGCCGAGTTAGCGCAGGTGTCAAATAGTGGATTTGAAAAAAGAAATTAATATGAGCCCCCTTAAGTTGAAAACTTTAGACGAGTCGGCCAAGAGTGGGGGACCCCCCAAGGGGTATGCACACCAAATTTGGTCGATTTTCATCAAAAGTCCACTTCATAGGGCTGAAATGAGTATAATCCACTAAATGGCAAAACCTCTACTTAGGGTTAGGGTTAAAATGGCCATAGTTTCGACAAAATTAGTGAAATAAACTAGTGAGAACTTACATCGCCATGTTTTTTCTCACGAAAAGCAGAAAGTTACTACCACAATGCTTAGCGATCGTACCGCGCACACCGCCTCCTTTCATTAGCATTCGTCATTATTGATTATTTGACATGCTTGTATCTATTAATTATTAGTTCACCTCGACTTGTCATTCCAGCTTTGCTTCCACACAAAAAATATGGATGTGAGCCAATTTCATTTGGTCCTCTAAGTTCTTCTAGAATCACATCTTCTGCTATTAACATGTATGAATTGCTTTAACTCGGATTCAGAAAATGCATGACCAAATTCTGGAACTTCATGCAGTGACTTGCTCACAACTTCCTTCCGTTTAGACCCTCTGTAAACCAACATTAACAAGTTCAATGTAACCTTGTTTTGAACAATTCGTACATTGTTGAGAACTTAATACCCCGAGAGCATAAGTGCTAGCAGAGAGCATTTGTGGTTCCATATTGCATGTTCCCAAGCAAACATCACACATGTTACAACAAGGATCTTTATAGTTCTTGGAAAAATAGTGGACCAGTTGAAGCTTCCTGCATTTGGGTAAGATGCAATATTCGACAACCTCATTCAATTTTTTTTTCAAATCTCGGTGCTCACTCTCCGGCAATGAGGAAATCATATGCATGTGTTGTGTACAGTCCTCAAAATGGAAAAATATGCATGATGTCGACTCTTTCCATCGCACACCAAATTTGCCTAATGGTGATGTTGTACTCTGGTAAATATGATATTATGATGCTGAGTGTAAGCCACACTGGGCAGGCTGAAAAATTTGCCTGGCCACAGCGGGATTCGAACCAGCCACCTTTGGAATACTAGCCCCAACGCTCTACCAACTGAGCTACACGGTCAGGATGGTTCGATAAGTGATACTTCGGAACAGAGTCTAGTTCCTTCAATACCTAATACTCTAATTATATAATATATGATACTAATGGTGATGTTGTACTCGAGTAAATATGATATTATGATGCTACTCTGAGTGTAAGCCACACTGGGCAGGCTGACAAATTTGCCTGGCCACAGTGAGATTCGAACCAGCGACCTTTGGAATACTAGCCCCAACGCTCTACCAACTGAGATACATGGTCAGGACGGTTCAATAAGTGATATTTCGGAACAGAGCCTAGTTCCTTTAATACCTAATACTCTAATTATATAATATATAATACTAATGGTGATGTTGTACTCGGGTAAATATGATATTATGATGCTACTCCGAGTGTAAGCCACACTGGGCAGGCCGAAAAATTTTGTATAATATATAATTAGAGTATCAGGTATTGAAGGAACTAGACTCTGTTCCGAAATATCACTTATCGAACCGTCCTGATCGTGTAGCTCAGTTGGTAGAGCGTTGGGGCTAGTATCCAAAGGTCGTTGGTTTGAATCCCGCTGTGGCCAGGCAAATTTTTCAGCCTGCCCAGTGTGGCTTACACTCGGAGTAGCATCATAATATCATATTTACCCGAGTACAACATCACCATTAGTATTGTATATTATATAGAGTATTAGGTATTGAAGGAACTAGACTCTGTCCCGCAATATCACTTATCGAACCGTCCTGACCGTGTAGCTCAGTTGGTAGAGTGTTGGGGCTAGTATTCCAAAGGTCGCTGGTTCGAATCCCGCTGTGGCCAGGCAAATTTTTCAGCCTACCCAGAGTCTCCAGCCTGCTACTCGGAGTAGCATCATAATATCAGATACAGAGCGTTGTTTACCTGTATGACGATACATGCAATTCACATTGAAGTCGCCCATAGCCTGGATACCAATTCACTCCTTCATGATAGCTGCCTGGAACCAAGAGAAGCTACATCAATTCCTTCTGCAACGTGATGTGAAATGGATCTTCAATCCGCCTGCTGGCTTTCATTTTGGCGGCGTGTGGGAGTGCTGCATAAGGACGGTTCGTAAGGTAATAAGGTTCGTAAGGTAATAAGGTTCGTAAGGTAGAACCCATTATCAACAGCCGACCATAAACAAAGGTGTCTGCCGACCCAGAAGACATGGAAGCACTCACACCCAATCACCTGCACTTTCTACGTTCAGGATCCTTGCTAGCTCCTGGAATTTTCAATAAAGGCGACCTTTACAGCTGTGGAAGATGGAGACCAGTGCAGTATCTATCTGATGTATTTTGGCAAAGATGGATAAAGAATATCTTCCCAGTTTACAACAAAGACAGAAATGGGTGAAGTCTTGCAGAAATTTTGCACCTGGTGATATAGTTCTACAGTACTTATGGATGAAAACTCAGCAAGATGTACGTGGCCTCTTGCTCACATATTAGAAGTGAAACCAAACACTAAAGATGGCTATGTAAAGATGGTGACTTTGAAGACAAAATCTACAATACTAGAGTGACCATCAGCGTCTATCAAACTCCTGTGGACCATTGCAAGTATATTTCATCTGTGATGGTTTGAATCCTTTAATTAGTTTAATGTAAATGTTTAAACATTTAAGGGGGCCGGAATGTAGGATTCAATTTGTTTACAATTGTAATTCATGAATAATTTATTATGTATGTCTCATGATCGAATAATAAGTGAACTTCGGGTAAAAGACTAGTAGACTCTTTCGCGAACGGACTATCGATTCCTACTTTTGTAGGTTTTGAAATGCAAATTATTCAAAACACTGTAGGATGTTTTTTGGACAATTTTCAAAGTAAACAAGCAAGTTGTTATTTTCCGTTGTTAGCCAACAGTTCCTATCGAATGCGTAAATTTAGCTAGCAAAACGTGTAAACAAGTAAATTTCCCACGACTAGAAGCACGTTTCATCCAGTCAAATGTGTAATGCGGTTGCTTAGCCTAGCAGCGCTATGTCCGTTGCGAAAACCATTGATTTTTCGATTATGTCAAATTCTGGTGTGTGTTTGCGCAAAAACAGCTAACTTAGTCCGTAAAATTCATTCTGCAACAAGTCATCGACGCGAACGCTTAAAATAAGAAGCTGTATCTACGCTTAATTCTAAAGTTAAATTGGTGCGTTTGCAAACCAAAGTAAGTCCATAGATAATATCTGCTCCTTGCTCTACTCTTTTTAGTGCATGTCTAAGCATTTGAATTGTTCATACTAAGTTATGCCTTTCAGCTAAAAGGCCAGCAATGTATATATATATGTGCGCGATTTCGTGTTTGAAAAGTTAATTCTGTTTGGGTATGGCTTTTAGTGGTAGCTAAGTTGCGCAAGCTTAGTTAAGTTACGTTATATAAGTTAAAATGCCAAATTATGCTAAAATTTATTTTCTGTTTCGAGTCCGTGTTGCTAAAATCAGTCTGGCTAACTATTGCATGTTGTTACTAATTAGATAGCATTATAATCTAGTATGTGTTGATTGTTGTTTTAAAATTGTCACATATTCCTTTATATTTGTACTATTATTGTATACTCGTACTATAGTTAGTTTATTCAATTGTTACATTCTAGTTCGAATCGATCTTGTACAATCTAGCACAATCTTGAACGATTTGAACAACTTGAATTAATTCAAACATTCATCTAATTGAACTGTTATCAACTCAACTAGTTACAAGTTTCGTCGAGTCTATGTATTGTTGATTTATATTAAATCTTGTCAGAAATTCTTCTATCGTGTTCGATTTATCTGCGTACCTGTCTACCTAGAAGTGTTTCGTTTGGGTTTTGTTGGTGTTCAATTTCTACCAAATGAAAGCTACAACTTTGTCTTCGAAGTGGAAATATCTGTAAGTTGTTAAGTTGTAATATGTTTGTGCTTGCAGTGTTTAATATTGTTGTAATATTGTGATAGTGTCTCATATTTTTGTAATTTTTCAGTCCAACCGTACTTATTAAAGAATGAAAAATCCCATACGCATCTCGAAGATCGAAGGGAAAGTAGCATTGTAGAGCCGTTGAGTTCTACAGTAAATAGTAGATTTAAAATACTGTTTGCAAAAGCAAGCAAGTGTGCATTGAAACTTTTTGTTCAAGATAACTGCCCAGTTCAGAATTTGAATATTGTGAAAAAAAAAACATTGAAAGAGAATCAAATTGAGCAGTTGAAAATTCCTGCTAGGAGTCCTGATCTCAATCCAATAGAGAATTTGTTTCATCGCATGAAAAATTAGTTAAGACTAGACGTGTTAAATGATAATATAACTTGTGAAACTTTTGACAAGTTTACAGCACAAGTTAAAAGAACTGTGTATAATTTTTCTGTAGCTGAAATTGACAATTGTATTGAGTCAATGAACCATCGTTTGGATTTAGTAATACGATCAAAAGGAGAAAGGATTAAGTACTAAACATTTTATAGAATTACAACTATATGGTGAAGAGTGAAGTCTATTAAAATTGTTTCGTGTGTTACCGCAGGCTATTTCGCACCTCCTGTCGGGTAGTATATAATGTGCTGAATATTTATTAAGCTTTGTGGAAACACCACGTAAATTCATTATTGTTGCAGAGCTTTCGATCCGTAAGCTCAGATCTTCATCAGTGCTATAGTGATATTATTACAGCACTGATGAAGATCCGAGCTTACGGATCAAAAGCTCTGCAACAATAATAAATTTACGTGGTGTTTCCACAAAGCTTAATAAATATATTGTATTCACCATGCAAACATACAAGAAACTTAGTACTGAATATTATTTTATTGAATTTAACAATTTCTACTGCTCGATATATTTTACTTCTTACATGAGTATTCAAAAAAATGGAATTACAAACATTTTGGATGATTAACCACGCATTTTTGTTTGATTTTGATGGTTAACGGCTAAAACTCCAACTTCTATTTATAGATGAGAGGTCAATTATTGTTTTAAGAGTAAGTTAGCCATTAACCGTTAAAAATGCCAGTTAACCCTTGTATTAGGCCCCTAACATTTATAACTTGAAAAGTTAATCATTCTATAAAAATTCAGATGAAATAGTCCAAGTCTTAGTCTAGTACTAAGCTGGCAAAACAACGAGGACATGACGTAACCTCTTTCCGTTAGTTAGTTCCGTTAGTTAGTTGGAATTTGATGGTTAAACTGGATTAATTTCCAACGGACACGAATCATTTCGGTTTCTCGCTCATCAATAACCCCATTTTTTATAAAGACAAGTGGGTTCTTGCTTGTACAAAATATAGGGGTCTCATTTTTGAATATTGTGTCCTTTGCAAAGTGGGTTTTAGGTGCGGGTAAGCGAACAACATAACCTTCAAGCAACAGAAGTCATGCCATGGCAACAGTTGCGGAGACCAACGAAAATCGTTAAGGAAAATGCACTCAGCTGTTTCCGCTCCAATCCATGCAAAAGTGCATGACGCTGGATTACAAAACGTGTAAGGGGTTTGAAAAGAAATGTTTTCCCGCAATTAGCTACAATCCTGGACAAAATATATGGCAAAAATGGCGTTTTATTCCCCTTCCCCCAATATCAATGTTGTTTGCGCCAATACACATGTTTTTACGCGAAGATTTTCCCGAAAATAGCAACATTGATATAGGGGGAGGGACAAGCGTACCTAATAATTAAATATAGTAGACAAACAACTGTATGACGAAAAATAAGAAAGCAAAATAGGTTTTGCCAAACTATTTTGTCCAAGATTGTAGACCTGAGAGCATTAAGTTTCGGTACTTGCCTCTTCCCTTGATTAACAGCTCACAAACAACTTCACTACAGTACTCACCTGTCAATCCGTTCTTATCAAGAATTTTCTTCGGACAGTCATATCAATTGCCATCATATCCCGGCGCACATTTGGTTATTCTCGTTTCATTCCCTCTCTCTAATTTCACTTTCGATTCTTCAATCTCCCATGTAGATTGCATCACATCGGCAACTGCTTGTGGATTTCGATTTATTAAGAACTCGGCAAGGTCAGCTTTTCCTTCCCCTTTTTGTTCTGGTGCAAGTGCTTGAAGCTCGGTTAAGCTTTTAATGTTCCCTTAGACAATAATTTGGGACACTTCAAATTGTACGTTTTCGTTTGTTCTTTCTACCGCTGGATGGCCCCTCCCCAATCTCGTCTTCATCTTCAAGTGTGCTTTCTTGAGCCATGGCATATAGCGCTGGTGGTTTTTGTTTTCCTCTTGCATCTTGCTTGGCTGACGTTTGACATTTTGGGTTTCGCAGCATCTTGTAAACGAGGATGTTCATCACTTTGAACGTAATCTTCATCTGATTTTGTCAAATATTTCCACGCGCTTTAGTAATTGTGATGTACACTCGAGTAATGCACACTTACACCATAGTTATCCATCAGATACTTCTTAGACGTTAGCCACTTTTGGTTCTGAGTCAGTTTTATCGCTAGATGGTAGTGAATCCTGTTGCTTTTGTGTCTTTCTTCAGCGCAACACCATTGTTCTGTCTGAGCCTTCCCATGTGAAAAAGACTTAACCACGGCCTGTGCAGAATCACTGTGAGTTGGAAAAATACTTTTATCAATGTACACTGTACGGCATACTCTAGCTGTTTTGCCATCTATGTATGTCTTTTATTTCTGCATGAAACAACTCATTATCACTGTTATATTGTTTTAAAAACTCCATGTCAGCCAACAAAGCTCAAACTTGTTGGTATATCATTCACAAACAATTTGCTCTTTATGCATTATCTAGTAACCTTGGGCTATTTTTCCTTGACAACTTATGCAATTTCCTTAACTACTGTTAATAATCCTTTAATAAGTACATAAATCAAAAGTAACCTCGAATAAGTCGTTTATACTGGTTTTCACGCGTGAGCTTGATTTGCATACTCACTGTAGATTATTAGCAAAGCAAATGACTGCTATGCCCTGGTCTTTGGGGTGTGGGGATTTATAT
Organism: Muricea muricata; assembly: GCA_963855995.1. Taxonomy (NCBI): domain Eukaryota; kingdom Metazoa; phylum Cnidaria; class Anthozoa; order Malacalcyonacea; family Plexauridae; genus Muricea; species Muricea muricata. Next base: position 66,606,522 of record OY979716.1, read on the forward strand.
TGACTGCTGCATAATATAACTAGACATATAAATTTTGTAAAAATATATTTATTCTGGATTTTGTGAGTATATATTTAAAATAAAAAAGAGTGAGCAATCTCATTATGTTTTTCCAGAAAAGATTGCTAAAGGATATTTGTAAGTGTCTATTTACATTTCTGAACATGGAAGGAAACAGAAATATACAGAGTAGTTTTGCTGGGGGAATGGAGGGGATGAACCCTTTTAGCACTGGTCAAAAGGGGGTTTACCCCGAGGGAGGGGAGCTATAGAGACATGTTAAAAACAAAGTTGGAGTTAGAAGGCATGTGTCTAGGCTTGAAAGTTGAGAAACCATTTGGTCTTGGGGATTAATTAGCCAAAGTACATATAGTGTACAATTCTACAAAATCAAAAAGTCAGCTTGTTAAAAAATATATTTGACAACAAACATTGCAAAAACATTTCTTATATAACTTTGCTCCCTCAAAAATTTAGCCCCTAGGCAGACCTCTCAAGGTTGCAAAATTAAAATGCATGACACTCCCCCCTATTTGTAATATATGCTCATATATAGTTGCCATATATGGACATCAATTAGGTTGATAGACAGTTCAGATCATAATCACTAGCAATGTAATTGTAATGGGAATCTGAAGGACTCGCTAGAACACCTAGATTTGATCAGATGTGTATTTTTTACTTATGAATAAATCTTCTATAAGCACATAGAAGCAGTACACTATGAACTTCAAAATCCCCTTTCAGTCTACTTTAACAAGATTTTGAAAATTTATTTTGTGTGTGTCAAAGAATATTGTGGGAAAAAAATACATGACACTTGACATGTCTGGTTACATGGCATGAAAAGTGGGACGTCATAAAATGATAAAAATGTGTAACTTTTGCATCATTTTAATGATGTGTGCGGAACAGCGGGAACAAAAGCAGAATGTGTAACTCTCACGCAAAATGCGGGAAACTTGGCAGGTCTGCCTAGGTATAATTTAGTACCTTTTATAAAATGAAAAATATTAACAGTACTTCATTTACCATTAGTTATATGAATAACTATTGTTCTATTTTGTTTACTTTATAGTCATATAGCTATAGGCATGGCTATGAAAATAATACTAAAAAAGCTAGTTTCCACTGGGGATAGTTTTTGAATGGATAGGAGTGGGCAAAAAAGTGTCACAGGAATGTTAGTTTCCCTTTGGTGACCATACTAAACAACATTCCTGTTAGTTTCTGTAAGATAATTAGGGTGAGTGGAAACCAGCCTTGCATCTAGATAGATACTAGCACACAGGGATCATAAATAACACTAGAGGGGACATCGAGGGTAAAATTTGGGAGCGCAGCGATTGGGGGGGCAAATTCAAGTCCTGGATGTTCACTCATTCACGATGTCCCAGGCAAAAAAGTCATTTTAGACGAGTTTTTCTGCTTTTTGAAATGTTTTTCCTCGTAAAAATATTAAAAATATCATTTCAGATTGTCTCAAATAATAAAAACAATTGAAAAAGTACTATTTTGCCCACAAAACCAGCCGAACGACCTCAACAACGATGAGGAAAAAAATTTATACAGATTTCTGCTGTTGCTAAGGTGGTTGCTAAGGAAGCATTAGCTCAGCCAGTAAGCGCCTGGCCCTGCATCCAGGCAAAGAGTAAGGACATAGATAAGATATATACAGATAGGGAACTCGCGGGAAATCATGTCCCCACTTTTAATGCGCATGCGCTATGCTCTGGCAAGTGTAATGCACATTTTTTATTAGGAAAAAGATAGGGAAATGCAAAATTTTGGCAATTAAACGGCGATTTTAGGCGCAATAACTGATCGATCTTTATTTTCTGGACGAATTTTACTGATAAATGGCGCACTGCGTGTTCTTAGAAAGAAGGAATTCAACGAATACCCTTTTTAGGCAATCTGAAGATTCGATTCAGTACTCTGAACTCGAATTGGAATTTGGCAACTTTATAATAAATGTAAGTTTTTTTTTGCAATAGCTCGTATATATGAAATTATCAATATATTTTTGTGAAGTGCAATGTTGTATCAAAGGGTATTTAAGCACTTTTATAGATCAAGGACATGCAAAAACAAAATGAACATCAACATGCACAAACCAGGGTTGGCAAATGTTCTTATATTAGTTGTTCTTATATTATATAAGAAAATTTTTTGTGGAGGCAAAAATGTTCTTATACTTTCTTACATTATTCTCATTAATTATTTTACTTCAAGGTTGTAAATCTCCACTATATGAGAATCATCTTTAAAATAAGATATACAAATAATAGTTGTGTAAATACTGCAGTAATAACTATTTTTATAACTTTGAAAGCCCATTGTACCTAATGGAGTAATGCAACCAGCTTGTACGTTTTTGATTTTGGATGGCAAGGTTTTTGAAAATGTTCTTATATTACAAAAAATGTTCTTATATTAATATGAGAAATAAGAAAATTACATTTTTGAAAAAATGTTCTTATATCCAACCCAGGCACAAATGGTGCCATGGAGCAAGACATGTAGACTTTATTTAACTTATGGGATTCCTCTAGGCTTTGAACAGTGCATTGGTCAATGGTGATGCAGAGTTACTGTAAATATGAGTATTAACCTAAACTGTTTTATATTTTATTTTTCTAGATTGCCAATCAATCCTGTTAGACTGCATTATTCTTTCAGTTACAGTGAATCAGATACAGGATAATACAACTATGGTTAATTTTTTCACTTAATTGTGGAAAACCAGTTGATTTTAGTATAAATTTCCAGGTAACTATTGATTTTCCTGCACTCTGATTTGTCAAGGTCCACTGTTTCTGAAGTGACAGTCACTGGTCAGTGACTATAGCTTTTTGCTTTTTGTCTTTTTTACACAGAAATAAATTTGAAGTGAATTTTTATCGAGTTGTGTAGATTATTATTTGTAACCGCCTGGAAATTTATACTAAAACAGTTAGTCGCTGAAGGCGAGGTGATTACAAGCCTATATTCACTTCGGCTCAGTGAATATAGGCTTGTAATCACCTTGCCTTTGGCGACTAATAGTTAATTATTGGAATGCCTACCAATTTTACATAAGTATATAATCTCTAGTTACGTCAATAGAGATGCTACACCCCCTGAGAGTGGAACCTACTAGGCACCCTACTGAACAGGGTTGCCATATTTCTTGAATAATTAAGCCAAACCATCATTAGTGCTGTCACAAAAACAAAGAAAACAAAAGGCAAATGCAATGAAAAACAAAGAGCATTGTTAAAAGTTCGGCTAATTTATGGATGCAATCTGGCAACCCTGCTACTGAGTGAGATAAGTTCAAAATTTTTCTGTGTAAACACTTGCCTGGCATTTGCTACAATAGTATTATGTTTATACAATTTTACCTTGCCAGAGTGGCTCAAGGAGTAAACACAAGATTATATAAACATGCCTTCAGACTGTGCTGGTTTAATCAAAGGTTTAAAAAAAGCAGCCCAGCCCCCCCAAGGAAGAGTTTTGCACTTTAATATAGGGCTTCCCTGTAAATAGAAAATTTCTTATCAAAGAAAGGAACAATGCATTTATCCATAGTATTTAAAATTTTATATCTAGATAACTGTAAAAGTAAACATTGGATCATTGGCTGCTTTTTTATTTAGTAATTTTCATGACAGCATGTGGGGTCTATTGCCTGTTTTAGAGTGAGTTTATATTAGACATTGAGAATGTAATAATGTATGTGTGTGTGAGAATGTAATGTTCATTGACATTGAACACATATGTAGTTTTTAATAATTTATTAATATATTAAGCACTTTTATATAAATGTGGAATAAATAAACATTTATCAAAACAAACTTTGTATTTTTAAACCTTAATTACACTGTACAGTAGCATCTGTAGTATACATTTTTAAATGTAGTAATCTCACATTGCGTGTACAAAATTTGTCTTCACAAGTGTCTTTGCCTGCCTGGACTGTTGGTGTATATTATGCTTTGAAGTTTGGGAACCAGGAGTTATGTTCAAAGAAGAAGAAAAGTAGAAAATACATGAAGGTTCAACATTTATGACTTGGTTCCAATGAGACATCAAAATTTAAATTGATTTCATAAATATTGAGATTGCTTGAGATTAACTAAATTTAAACATATACATTTTATGTCTGATCTTGCATGTATAGTTTGCATACTGAGTCATACATGTTAAACTCAAATAGCATATATTATTCATACAAAGTAGATTTCATGTCAAATCATCAGTGTTTATCATAGAAAGTTGACAGGGATATGCTGTGGTTCAACATTTGTGGTCAAGTATTATACCATATCACTTGACAAGTATAAATCACCAGTATGACAAAATCAGTAAAATTATTGTAAAATCAGTAAAAATTAGAGTAAAATGCTAACGTACTGTACCATAGGTCTAGGTACAGTAGTGTGTTTAAGGATTAACAGAACATAATGGCAGAAAATCATCTGACGTTAAACAGAGTAAATACTAAAGTGGGGCACATGAGGGCACTGTTGCTCTTTAAACAAAGACAAAGTTCACCTTACTATCGGGGTTATCTTGCTTTTGACTATGACCACACTGATTGATTGATATACAGTAGAAAGTGTATAAACTATAATAACAGTAATACATTATTAAATTTCATGTAAATAGTATTATATATACAAAATTATATTTGTATATTTTAAATTCTTAAGTTTTAAAGTAAAAACATGGCTGCTGGAGCAATAAGCAGTCACTGCACTGCTACTGGTATTTTCAAATGTGTATTGTGGGTTACTAATTATTAATGGTTTGACCTGTCTTCCTCAAAACGACCAAAAGAATCGATCAAATTCAATTGCTATTGTTTTAAAATCAACACCTATGCTTTCTTACTAATTCAAAAGACAGGAAAGTAGTACTTTTACCATTAATTTATCGAAATGGACATCGGATTCTCCTGGGTGATGCGGCAGAACTTCACAAGCACCGAGATTGTAAAATATGGCCATGCGGTGCAAATTTTATATTATTTTATTCTTCGTATTTAGCCCATAAATGTACATCTTTTTACATAAAAATAACCACTTACTATTTTCCTTCACCGATCTTCATTTGAATCCCAAAATGAAGATCGGTGAAGGAACTTTGCAAAAATATTTATTTTTGTACTTTCGAACAGGGTTTTCCCCATGCTTTTGACTGAAAACACGACGAACGACACTTGCCAGAGCAATTTGCGTGGCGCGTGGAATGACGTGAGCGCGGGGACACAAAAATTGAGGTTATTGAGTGCGAGTTCCCTATCTGTATATCTCATATCTGTGGTAAGGATATAAAGAGGGTTCACTCAGACCAAATTTGGTCACACGCATAGATTGGCTGTACTGCACATGCGCAACATCCTAGCCAGTACCGTGAAAATTTTTATTAAGAAAACAATAGGGAAAACAGATTTTTTGTCATAAAAACAGCGATTTTAACGAAACCATCGAGGCGTTTCACTGATGCCTTTCAATAACGAGAAAGTGGGTTGTTGTGGACATTTTAACAATAAATAGAGCAATAAATGTCATCTGAACACTGCAAAAAGGGAAAACTATACTCGGAGTGGAGTTCGAAAAGAACATCGTGTTGACATAGTCAAAAAAACAAATCAAAAAGTTATTCTACACAAGTTTTTATACTACATTGTGTCGTTTCTAATCAGGGAAAGACTCTAAAAATGTTGAATTGACAATCCAGTCTATTTGGTATTGTAATGCTGTGCTGAGTGTGCTAGTATAAGCATGTATTAAATTCACAAAATACACAGAATAACAACAATATAAGTCTTGGGTCAAATGTCTTTAATATTTTAGAGTACACATTATATGTGCTGTATTTTGGATAATAAGGGTATCTGCTTGGAAAGTCAAGTTTGTACTAGAATATATTCTGGCAAATAGTTTTGTTCCTTCGCTTCATGTGATAATCACAAGTCAAAACATAATATTGACACTTATCACCAGCATGGCATTATTTTAATATGGTCCCAATTTTTATCTCAACAGCCTTAAAATGATACAGCAGAGTAAATAGGGACTGGGCTTACTAAGTTAAAAAATAGTACCAAATATTTATCACATAGCCAGTAACAGGGTATTATGTTACTTATGGTTTCCAAAATGTGCAGTTAACTTGTAGTGAGGAAACAAAACTATTTGCCAGAAGATAAAGTTTATATATCACCATATTTCATTATTCCTGTTTGTTGTCTGTTGTAAAGTGTTTTTCTTATTTTTAGTGAAGCAGCAGACATGAAGAATGCATACAACAGCTTATTCTTTTAGTAAATCTTCAAGTTGCAGTGAATGAGTTGATACTTATAATAGGGAGTAAATAGCAAGTCTCCTTTAAGTAAAATATTTGGCACAAAACAAAACTTTGAGATGTGCATGTGTTTTAGATAAATTGACGATGCATGGCTAACCAAGGCACATTTCACCCTGCCTAGCTCTTTGATAAGTAAAATTACCTAATCACACAAAATAAAAACAAATATTAGAATTATGTGTGCAATGTGCCTTAGGTAGAATAATATGTTTGGCAAACAAACCCCTAAGGGTTGCCAAACTTTCAGCAAAATAAAGTCTAAAGTTTTTTTTTTGTTTTTTAGGAATTTTTTTTAATAAAGTATGAAAAATTAAGTCCAAAGGTCAAGTGAGTGAGCAGTCATGCACTGGAAAGGTCAAGTGAATACTCAGTACAGCTGATGGCCTTAATTTCTCAATACTTATGGGAAACTAATAGGTCGCCAGCATGAACTGTGTACGAAACCCTTTACCTTCTAAATAAACTCTATAATAGTGACAATTGACCTTGTATTGTAGACAGTGTGAAAATTCTAAATTTAAATAATTGATAGGCTAGAAACCCTGATGAAATGTATCTATCTTTTAATAATAACATTTGTGTAAAAAGAATTATTTTGGTATTTTGTAAATCTTCGCTTATAGCTTTTTAATTCTTCGAAAAACTTTATAAACGTCGTTAAGCGTAAGATCTCTGCAGGAGGAAATCTTATCAAATCTTATACTCATTGATAAAAACTGACGTCAGCTTTTCTTTGCCTTTTTTCAATTTTTTTTTGTTTGCGCGAAGTTATATTTTTGCTAAACTTAGAAAATCCTTTTTTGAAAGTTATTTGTTTGGGCAAAGTCATTATTTTAGCCAATATTCATAAAAACTGCCAAGAAATAGGCAAATGGAGGTATCAAAAGGCAAAGGAAAACGCGGAACAACGTACTGCTCAGCCTTGAATTGCAATAACAACAAGATTGACAACAAAGAACTCTCGTTTTTTCGCTTTCCGAAAGATTTTAACAGGTTAGTTGTGGTTTGAGGGCAGCTGACATTTCATATACCTCGTCTGCTCGTCATGTACATATCAAACATAATCCTAAAAAGAATAAAAAGGATCGCCGTTAGGATTAAGGATATCATTTATTGATATTTGCTTGGCCTAATTGATAAGACGCAAAAGCTGATATTTCTGGATTATGTAAACTGATTATGAGAATTGAGCCGGTAATTTTAAGGCCAATTATCTTTTACCTTTTGAAAAAATCAGGACAGTTTATCCTTATCCTTGGGTCGGTTTGCGAGGAGAGTAGTTAGTCACTAGTGACATTGACATTGAGTATGGTCTGTTGATTTATAAAGGTAAAAAAAAATGGGTCATTAACTGCAGACAAAATGACTTTTTCACGCGCGACCCCGAGTTTTTGTACAAGAATATCCGTCTCTGCAGCAATCACTTCGAAGATTGTATGTTCACAAGCTGCCTGAAGTCAAGGATTAGAAGTGATGCAGTACCAACCATCTTTGACATCTCGAATCCACCACCAAAAATAGGGGCAAAATGGAGACTACTATTCCGGCAAGAAACCCCACCCAATGGTAGTAATTATAAAATTACGTACTTTTTAATAAGAAACTTTTTATATTATTATACAATATGTATACAAGTAATGTTTGGTTTTGATACCAAAATTTTTCAAATTATTTTCAGTGCATTCAAAAAAAAGGAGAAAATCAAATGAAGATGTACACAATCATACGGTGGCCCACAAGGGCCACCTCTTCTCCGTGCAAATGTGTTAGTGTTCCGTGAAAACAAAGTTGATCTGAGAAAATCTGACTCTCTTTTCCGTGCAAACATAACTGTTCTTCGAGTAAATGTGGCTGTTCTTCAAAAATATACACATAGTGACACTTACGGGGCACCTCTTCTGCGAGGAAACATGCGCTTTCTCGGTCGCCACGAACCTCTTCTGCGTGTAAACAACTGCATTCTCCGTGTGTACTTCCACTTTACAGTATTCGCTTTCTGTGGAAAATTGCGTAATTAATATCGGGAAAAATACTTGGGGGGGGGGAGATAGCGGGATCAGTCGCGAAATTTTTAAATTTACTGCCAAACACACTGTGAACCGGAGATGAGGTGTTGCGAGCATTGTAAAAAGAGCTATACAGACGAAAATAATTTTTGTGGCAACTGTGGAAAAAAACTCCCTGATTGTAATTGTGAGTACCCTTTAGATCTATTATTTTTGTCATAATACCTGTGTGTGCATGCAGTTCCTGCACAAAGTAAAATAGTAATTTAGTAATCGCTCGCGTCTCGCGAAGCCTTCTCTTTTTACTTTGGATTAAAGTAATCGTAATTAATTTTGTGTCGTAGACTAAATAAAATGCATAGCTGTGTTTTATATTTTGCTATGGGTTTTATGTCGATTTTACGTATGCTGCTGCAATGCGAGAGTATTTATTATCAAAATCTCGAATATTGTGTTTGTTTTTACAGTAATAATTTATAATAATTAGAAGCGTTTGGCGGGAAAGCCCGTACCATTGAACTATATAAGTAAACTGGAACGATAAGTCAGGGAGGAAAATTGAAATGAAGCCAATTTCATTCAGTTTTTCTGAGTTTTGAGTTGAAATACTAAACATGACAAAAAGGGCCATATTTCAAATTTGCTGTATTTTTCAAAATTGCAGTAAAATCATATTTTTTAGGCATTTTCTTTTTGTCTAAAATCTTAAATTTTTTATATGATGGGTGTATTAGAATCCGAAAAACCGAACAAGAAACATAGGCGGCCCAGATCTGTGTGTAGTTTCATATAGAGATCAGTGCGCACATAAAGACACTTCATACATTATTATATAAATATCCTTAGATGCAAAGGATATATAATAATGTATGATGCAAAGGATATTTATATAATAATGTATGAAGTGTGTTTATGTGCACACTGATCTCTATATGAAACTACACACTGAATTGGGCCGCCTATGCAAGAAACCAATAAAAACCGATGCAAAAACTTACATCCCAGAATTAGATCCTGGCCGAAAATTACATCCCAGATCCGCAAGAGCGAAAATCCCAACACACACCTGCTGAATAGTTTATATTATAGGCTATCAACTAAATTCATATTAGGTCATATTAAATTAGAAAATGCAAAACAGTGGTGAAACAAAAGAAGATTAAGCAATTTAAGGTGCAGGAATTTAAAAGCAATGTAAGATGCAGGAATTTGAGAGCAAGTGAAGACAGGAATGTCAGAACTTGGGGGGTATGTTTCCATGGAGGGAAGAGGCATTTTTGTCAAATTTTCTCTTGTTAATACAATAAGTAACTGAGATGTACTAATGCATGAAAAACATCAGGATTTTGAAGGTAATGGTTCTGAACTAATATTTGGACTCAACTACCCAGTCTGCAGGCAATGATTTGCAGGTGTGTAATTTGAGATTTGAGAGGGAAAATGCTGTAAAATTTGAAACTGAAAGTATTTGAAATCATTTATAAATTGTAGTGGTACAGGTGTCTATGATCAAAATTTACATGCATAACAATATAGCCTTAAAAGATGAGCCTTAAATCCAATATAGCCTTAAATCTGAAATGGTCATTTCCAGGCATCTAGAGCCTCCAATTTTTAAACATTTTTAGCACTGGAACCTTTTATATTTTGCACACAGTTGCTCAGCTATCCCTTCACATAATGTTATCTGCTATTTCTTTCACTTCTACACAACCAGCCTCAGCTTTTTGAACAAATTTATTATTTTGAACAACTTAAATATTTCTCATTTTAGCTACCAGTACCTCAACAGCATCTGTACCATCAACATCCTCAGTAACTCAACGGTCCCTGTCATATGAGGAATTTTGTAAAAGAAAGGCAGTTGACAGGGTAACAACACTGCCTAAGGTGGCAAAGAAAAGCAAATCAACCAAATCTAAAGCAAATTGCTATGATAAGGTCAAAGTACAAATTGGTATTAAAGAATTCCATGAAACTGATGGGGCCCTCAAGATATTAAAAGGACGATCCCTTCCAGTGTCTGTTAAACCAAACACTAATGCAAAACAGCTACTCGAAGAAGCAACCAATAAACATGCCAAACATTTTCGTTCATTCAACCAATACGAGCCCTATGTTTTGCTTTACCCTGATAATACCATGATTGATAAACTTCCTGGTGCATTAGAAGACTTCACATTAGAACGTTACAAAGAAGAGTTGGAGAAACCCTATTCTAAAATTACATTGTACATATGCCGAAAGAAATGTTTGGAAAGGATCGACTTAGAGTCAGATTGCGACAGCATTGCTGGTGATTTAGCCTTAGAAAGAAGCTATGTTTCAAAGGACTCCTCCACTGACAAAAGTATTACACATCCTATTCGTCCATTTTGTACAATTGATGATAAAAAGCCTGACTCTGTTCCAGTCATCTCCCTGATAGATAAAGATGAAAAAAGCACATTACAAGCTAAAGCAACATGCCCAATGTGTTATCTTGATTTCCCATACAGTGAGATCGAATATCATGCTGATATTTGTTCTGAACAGCTTGACTTTGTTGGCTTTGTTGAAGAGCCATCTGAAGCAACTGATGATGATGATGTTACTGTTGTGGATGGAAAGAATGATGTTCATGATATAGATGATGCAGATGGAAATACAATTTGGATTGGTAAAATAAAAGATGTGGTATCATGTGCGAATAAAAAGGTTGACATGAAAACTGTAAACCGTGTGTCGATCAGAAGAAGATTTGTTGTTAAAGATTACATAACAGCTAGGGAAAAGATGATGCAGAGAAATCGTTTTAACCCTACAGGCCTATTGAAGATTACTTTTATTGGAGAGCCAGCAGTTGACGACGGAGGACCACGGCGTGAATTCTTTTCTGGTAGAGCAGCATAATATTTACACAGTCTGTCAGGTGATTCTACTGTCACACACATGACATGTCAGTTCAAAGTGAATGCTAGCAATGTCATGTGCATGACACTGATGACAGAATAATCACCTTCACCAAACTTCAGGATAATCTGAAGTTTATTATAAAATTTAATTTTGTTAATTTGGTAATAAAATTTTTAGGCATTGAATTTCCTGACAGTGAACTTTTCTTTGTAGAAGCACTTGAGGAAATTGAAAGGCGACTTTTTCAAAGTGGTTCTCCTGTTATCAATATGGCTGCTCTTGTAAATGAAGAGTTTGTCGTTGCTGGTGAAGTCATGGCTTCCTCGATTGCACAAGGTGGACCAGCTCCAAATATAATGAATATGTCTTCATTTTCATATATTGCTTATGGTGTTCAGAGTGTTGAAATTGATTCTGTTGTTGTAGAAGATGTAGTATTGAAAGCTGCCATTGACAAAGCAAGTATATTATTTAATGTTGTTACAGTAACAGTATGTGTACCCTGTGGGTGTGGTGAGTAATTACAAGAGTGCATCATCATTGGTTAGCAAAATGGTAAAGTATGTGGTAAATTTGGCTTAAAATTGTGATAATAGTAATACATATTGGTTAATATAAATGAAAAAGCTCTTTCACCATTCAACTATTTGAATATCTGCAGCCCTTGCTTGCAATGGTCCCACAATGATCCCTTACAACGATTTAGTGAAATTTAAGCCTAACTTACAATTTTTTAAAAATTGTAGTTAAACAGTTGTGAAAATGATGATGGTTTTAGAGAAACTCTGTTATCTGCTGCAGTGTTTGACGTACTTGAAAAGATTGGATATCGTGGAATAGTAACAAGGGAAACTCTTTCATCAAGAAATGACATCATAAGGTAGCACAACGTTTGTACTTTATAAGTTGTAACAGAACAATGTTATCACTGTTTTTATGACACTGCATTTCAAACTAAGCTTTGTTGTTTTTTCTTGTATTATTAGAGAAATTGTTATGTATGAATTTACCAAAAGAATGCCAATGCTACATCAAATAAGTTCTGGCTTACAGGCATTTGGTATTCTTGATGCCATTAAAAAACGTCCAAAGCTTCTGGAACCAGTATTTACTAAATCGCCATTTTTCAAGCCGAATGCAGACACCTTCATTGACAATATGGTGGGTAGTTTCAGTGAAGATGGTTCAAATGACAAATTGGCCGAGATTGATGTTTATAAATATTTCACAGATTTCATTGAAGATTGTGAATGTTCTGGTAAGTACATAATAAATAAAAACATGCAATTAATTAAACATAAGAAATGTAAATACAGTCTGTCTAAAATTATTGATCTTTTTCTATTTGTTATTTTGTAAACAAAGATGTGCTTACAAAATTGTTCAAGTTTATTACTGCTAGCAGCTCAATTCCTCCCCTCGGTTTACTCAAAGGAATCACCATTAAGTTTAAGCACAGTTGCTTACCAGAATGCAAATGCAGAGCAACAGCATCAACATGTGATCTTAGCATAACATTTCCAGTGCATTATTCTGGTCCTGAAGAATTCAAAGAATATTTAGATTCTGCCTTGGTTGAGGGAATCGGTCTTGGTAATTTGTAGAGACTTTAGTGCGTAATATGTTTACTAAAACTGACAGTCATTTGCTGCTGCCTAAGTTTTACTCATAACACAGTCACAGAATAGCAGCTAAAGAGAAGGGCCAATCCAGTCTTGTCTCCCCGTGCATGTTGCATTATGCATGTTCATTAACAGGTTCTGACCAGTCAATTCCATTTTCTAGCCAATAGAAATGCTGAACAGCTGGCTGTTCCACCATTACTATGGCCAGTCAATAGACCTTTCCGGTAATTATGTCACAGCTAACACGGTTTCAACTTAGGACCACCTTGAATAGAGCAAATTTTAAGTTTGTTGCTCACAGGCTGTGGTCAGAGGCGCAGGACATCCTTTGTCAACACATGCATAAAAAAGAATTTTGGATTTTGACCAATAAATGCGGAAAAAAGCTTAAACACGAAACCAAGGCCGAGGGGCCATGACCTTCAGCCTCGTTTTCGTGTTTAATTAAGCTTATTTCCATGTTTATTGTCAAAATCCCAAATTCTTTTATATGCATGTGTTGACGAAGGGTGTTCTGGGCCCCGGACTATAGCCTGTGAAAAACAAACTTAAAATCCACTACATTTAAGGTGGTCCTAAGTTGAAAACAGTGTTAGCTGTGACGTAATTACTGGAAAGGTCTATTGAATAAACGTGCGAGACATTTGCACTGCCGAGTAGTCTTAGTGTTTATTCCCTATACTGTGATACACTATTTACATTTGTTCATTTAGTAGTGATTGACCGATAATCGGTATCAAGCTGATATTTGCCTTATTTCCTACCAATGACATCATAGGTAAATTGGTGATGGCTAACAAGAACAAGATATTGTGAAGTGAATTTGTGATTTGTATTGTGAATTGTCTAATACCTACATGTTGTTTACATACTACAGTTTTAATTAACTTGAAATATGAGAAAATTTTATTATAAAACATAACACCTAAAACATAATCTAAAATTCAAATTAAATTAAGTGATGTCAGCTTGATTTGATCAACTGATATTTTTATGTCATTAAAAATTGGTATTGGGTTAAAATAAGTTGTAAAATAATCAGCTATTGGTAACACCGATTGTGGCACTATCAGTCAATCACTACATTTCATGTTTGTCATATTTTAATCTTAGTTTCAAATTTGTTTTGAGTTCAGTTATATAAATTATATGATATGATACAATGATTGGCAGGCTAACTTGGCAAAGCAATGCTCATCAATTTTTGAAAGGTATTAAATGCCTGCTTGGCATTTGTTGGATATTGTAAGCTTTCATTTTCCATGACATAATGAAAGTATTCTTTGTAACCATTTTCTTCATCATCCACAGCATGTCGTTGTTCCATTTCAAAGATTTTAGCTTGTGTAACTTCCTGTAAATTATCCTCACCTCCTGATCGCTCAGGCAAGTAGAAAAGAAAGTTTGGTGAGCCTGAGACACAGTCATGTCTGGATGGTCTAATGTGATGAGAATTCCAACACTCTTTAAATTTCTGTAGATCATCATTTAGAATACTATAAAAACAAAACCAAAGACATTCCTTTTGTAATTCACTATCCAGATCCACCACACCTGAACTGACCATGTCCTTAAAGAAATTTATCCACCAGTGTGAACGCATTTTCCTAAAATGAGACCAAAAATTTTCGATCCTCTGGTTCCTGGTTGAGGTACCATACTGGTGCGCATTCTCCCCAGCAAAACTGTCAGTACCATCATTACGAAAGTAACACTGCATTGCAGCTAGCATGCCATTTTCTGTCCCGCAATCAGTTCTTACAATTACAGGACACCCTTTCAGTTCCTTGACAACATTTAAGTAAAGCTGTGCAGGGATGCTAGGCAAATTATTTGATTGTACAACCTCCAACCATAAAATCTTGCGACTATATCCATCAACTCCTGCATGGATGGGAAAGCCAAATGGCTTCATCTTGTCATACCCTATTAAAATTTATTGGAGCATTTATTAGAAATTACATTTACCAAAATGACAAATCATATGCTATCCAGTTAGGGGGGGGGGGCAAATTACTGACTCGTGCACAGCCCAAATAGGTTAAAATTATATGAAATATAATAGTTACATTTACCATCAACATGCCAACAATAGTTTGGTCCCGGAGACAGGTATTTTCTTCTTCTTAACCTTCTTGACTTGCGTGCTAAGCTTGCTTCGGGATCTAGTTCCCTTAATATATCAGCTACCATTTGTCGAGGAGGATGAATATTGTGAACATGTCTAAGAGCATGCCAAATTGACCGGTACCCTGACTGTGCTCCAGCATGGGCCATTTCAACTTTAACTAAGTCCCGTACCTCTGCAACGTCCACCAGATGTTCCTTCTTTTTTAAACCATAAGCTTTAAGCCGTCGTTTTAAAGTTCGTAAACTTATTGATATGTTATGATATTTACCAAGGAACTCCAAGATGACTGCATACAAGTAACCACAGTTAAAGTAATATTCTATCAGTTCTCTTTCATCGGTTGGTGAATGAGAATTTTCACTGTCTAATAAAAATACATTGTGTTCGCAATTTGTATATTTCTACAAACATTTTAAATATATAATGGGCATTCAAAAAACAAACGTTTTCGCGATGTTGCATGATATTGAGCTGTAAAATGTAAACAATGCGAAAGTAATGATACTTGCACACTGAGATTAGAGATAAATTTGCTTTACTTCCACTATAAGTTCTAAGATCAATATACATACAAATAAGCCAGGGCAAAAAGAAGGACAAATTACCTCTTTCCATCAAGTAATAACGTAATCAAATTTCAAAGTTCAGCCCATAGTTCAGCCTTGAGAAATGAATGAAAAACTACCTGTATGCTGCAGATAACAAAATGTCTGTTTGCACCATTAGTTTGAAGGCCCCCCCCCGAAGTTTTTTCCCGATATTAATTACGCAATTTTCCACAGAAAGCGAATACTGTAAAGTGGAAGTACACACGGAGAATGCAGTTGTTTACACGCAGAAGAGGTTCGTCGCGACCGAGAAAGCGCATGTTTCCTCGCATGTTTCCTCGCAGAAGAGGTGCCCCGTAAGTGTCACTATGTGTATATTTTTGAAGAACAGCCGCATTTACTCGAAGAACAGTTATGTTTGCACGGAGAAGAGAGTCAGATTTTCTCAGATCAACTTTGTTTTCACGGAACACTAACACATTTGCACGGAGAAGAGGTGGCCCTTGTGGGCCACCGTACAATCATGTTGAAACTAGTGGCTTTTTAGAAAGTAAATACCACTGAATTTAGTCTAACCACTGCAGCCAAATTTGTAAAATATAGTTATAAACTAGTGTGTCATACCTATATATAATGGTATAATTTTCCAGATCACTCCTTGCCAATGACATCAACACCTGTGAATGACATCAGCATTAAACTAAATGACACTGAATGTATATACCAATTGAGTTTTTAACAATGTATATATTAAATTTGTAAAACATAGTTATAAACTAATGTGTCATACCTATATATAATTATGGTCATTTTTCAGATCACTCCTTGCCAATGACATCAACACCTGTGAATGACATCAGCATTGAACTAGATGACACTGAAGGTATATACCAATTGAGTTTTTAACAATGTATATATTAAATTTGTAAAATATAGTTATAAACTAGTGTGTCATACCTATATATAATGGTCATTTTCCAGATCACTCCTTGCCAATGACATCAACACCTGTGAATGATATCAGCATTGAACTAGATGACACTGAAGGTATATACCAATTGAGTTTTTAACAATGTATATATTAAATTTGTAAAACATAGTTATAAACTAGTGTGTCATACCTATATATAATTATGGTCATTTTTCAGATCACTCCTTGCCAATGACATCAACACCTGTGAATGACATCAGCATTGAACTAGATGACACTGAAGGTATATACCAATTGAGTTTTTAACAATGTATATATTAAATTTGTAAAATATAGTTATGGGCTAGTGTGTCATACCTATATATAATCACAGTTAATAGAGCAAGATGGTTTGGAAAGTCATTAGAACTACAATGTAAGTCATTATCTATGTTTTTGTTCTGGTTTATGATGGAATGAGGTCCTTCGTCGTCATGTGCGTATTGTATTTTCACCTAACTAACCAATAACAATGTTTGAGGAAAGTTAGCCATCCGCGACTTGAACAATAGGGTAATTTAAGAATTCCGATTGGTGGATTTGGCGAAAACACAATACACACGTGACGATGAAGAACCATATTTTTGAATAAATGTTGACCAACATAGATAATGAGTTATATTGTTATTCTAATGAGTTTCCAAACCATCTATTCTATTAACTATGATATAATGGTCATTTTCCAGATCACTCCTTGCCGATGACATCAACACCTGTGAATGACATCAGCATTGAACTAGATGACACTGAAGGTATACACCAATTGAGTTCTTAACAATGTATACATTAAATTTGTAAAACATAGTTATAAACTAGTGTGTCATACCTATATATAATTATGGTCATTTTTCAGATCACTCCTTGCCAATGACATCAACACCTGTGAATGACATCAGCATTGAACTAGATGACACTGAAGGTACTGACAGTTGTATATAATTTATTATGCAATATAAAATGATTCCTTAGCACTAGATGCATGGTCAAGATATACTATTAGAGTAATTATTAAATTATCTATTTAAACTATAGGTTGTACTTGGGAGCCCAGAAGGCAGGTTCATTTGGAAAATTTATCATATGATGACTATGACAGAGGTATACAAAATAAGAGATAATTAATAAGGGATAATTCTATTTGCAGAACTATAGTTGATTAGTAAGTGGTAAACAAATTGACATTTTTGTATGTTGTAGATCCTCTTCGCCCATCAGACTATGACAACACCACTGGAGAAACATCTAGTGTTGACAAAGGTAATTATGTATAGTCAGAATCAAACATCTATTACCGTAATTATATGTTTTAACACCTTTACTGGACATTAATTACTACTGGGGATCATAAATATGTCACTGACGGTCGATCCACCTAAAGAACAAAAAATGTTATACTGCAGGTCCCCCTAACCCACTAGATGAACATATTCATTGCACCGACAATATCCATACATCTTGAACAACATCTAGTGGCAATGAAGGTACAAAACTGATATTAATTTTATATTACTCTGTCTATAATGGGATCCAACATGGACCAATGCACTAATCCTCCTTTTATCTATAGATATCATGCACTCTCCATGTCCTCAAAGGCAGACAAATAGGAAAACAACATCAACATCACCCAGTAAAAAATATCGCATTTTGTTGGCAAGACAAAGGAAAAGGGTACAACGTCTGCAACAAACAGTGAATAGGAAAAAGAAGAGAGACATGAACAGGAAAGCAGCTTTAGAAGTGCTAGAAACTGTGCTTTCCAAGAGAACGATCAAATTTATAGAGGGCCAAATACAGCTGCACACCAGAAAAAGTGGTGGAAAACGATATACACCTGAAATGAAATCTTTTGCCATATCACTTTACCATGTGAGTGGTAAGGCATATAGACTAGTTTCAAAGTTTTTCCACTTACCCGTCAAAGAGCAGTCTTCTGAGATGGGTATCTGGGCTCCCAATATCACCAGGCATATCCCAACAAGCACTGGATGCGATTGAAAGCAAGGTAAAATGCATGAGTGATGCTGCCAAGGTCTGCACAATTTCAATGGATGAAATATCTCTTAAAATGTCACTTCAATATGACTCCACAAGAGATCAGGTGGTTGGCGTTGAGGATTTTGGAAATGGCAACCGAACTAATCACTTGGCAACATCTGCTGTCGTATTCATGGCCCGTGGTCTTACATCCAACTGGAAACAGCCCCTTGGGTACTATTTAGTCCATGAGTCCTGTTCAAGCAGCATGCTGAAGACCAAATTGTTTGAGATAATTAGCCAAGTTACATCTATTGGTCTGAATGTTTGTGCTGTCATATCTGATCTCGATTCCAATTTTCAAAAACTTCTTAAGGAAATGGACATCACTCCCACAACACCATGGTTTATGTGCAATGGCAAAAAGATCTTCTATTTGTTTGACACCCCTCACCTCATAAAGGCTGTCAGAAACAATCTAATCAACTATGACTTCCATTTTGGCCAAAAAATTGCCCGATGAAATGACATATTAACAATGTATGAAAGGGACAAGTCACAAACAATTCGATCATGTCCAAAACTAACAAACAAACATATGTACATTTAACTGGACTCACCAAGATGAAGGTTAAATATGCCACACAAATCCTTAGCCATAATGTCTCTGCTACTATTTTGACCTATTCCAGTCTCGGTGCTTTACCCTCGACTGCTGCAGACACAGCTGTACTTGTTGCCAATTTTGACAAAATATTTGACTGTCTGAACAGCTCAACATTGAACAGTCCAAAAGAACATCGAAGACCAATAACTGAGAAGTCTGTCCACCACAAGTTTCTGTCAGACATGTTACTATTCATAAAATCAATCAAAGTCATTGATCGTGTAACAAAGGAAGACCACACAAACCAACTGAAATGCCTGAACGGTTTCCAATTGACCATAAATGGACTTACATCACTGTGGCAGATGCTTCATGAAAAAGAAGGCATTCAATTTCTAATGACAAGGCGACTTAATCAAGACCCCCTCGAGAACTTTTTTGGTTCAATCTGCCAGCAGGGAGGCAACTCTGACAGCCCTACCCCAATACAATTCACAAGGGCTTTCAGAAAGCTTTTTTACGACCACTGTCTAGCCCTTTCAAGTGGTAACTGCACAGAGGATTTAGATGCAATCCTACTAGCTGGGTCCAAATTTGAAAAAGCATCAAAGCCTCGTGTCCAGGAAGACAAACCAGCCACTGCTCCATTGGAAGTTGACGTCACAGATTACAAGTCCTTCCTAGAAAGCGACATCATTGGGATGAATGCCATGACATATGTTGCAGGCTATCTGCTGAAGAAGTGCTTTCTGAAGCATACCTGTGACATATGTCAGAATGCATTGGTCAAACAAGAGCTGAGCAGCAGCACAGTTGCTATGTTTATTCAAGGCATATGAAGAAACAAGGGAGAAACCTTTTGGAGGACTTATTTCCCCATCAAATGTGTTTGTCGACTATGTTCTCGATTTGGAGGCAAAATTTGTGTCAGAATTTGAGAAAAATGTGAGCAAGGTTGGTATTGGTGACTATCTACTATCAAACCTTCCCAAATTTGCATCAATTGGCTGCCCAAGTTTTCCAAGTTTGTATCTGTTGAAACTCTTTGTTAGGATGCGCACTCACTACGCATTAAAATTTGGTAACAGGGAACTATACTCTACAAAGAGAAAAAACAGAAAATACCTAAAAGTTAGCCATTTGTAGGCATGCAATTACCCCCATCTATTTAACAACAGTTAAAAGGGAGTTGAACAACAGTTGACAGGTGAGTCTCGCCTCTTAGAAGATGTAATTTGACTAGCTGATAATTAATGGTGGTCTCTAATCTGAATGCTTGATTTCATGTGAAATTATGAAGGGTAAGGGTTAGGGAAAGGGTTAGGGAAAGGGTAGGGAGGGGGTTGGGGATGGGATTAGGGTTAAGTTTATTTTATATGCATGAAATGACAATTGAAAATTATTTATTGTTAACATTTGAATGCCCTAGCACTTGTTGAAAAATTAAAATATCTTTGTAAAGTACGTTTGTTTTGCTCATGGGAATTTACATTTGAAAATTGTTTTCTCTAAATCAAATAACCCATGCATCAAATTTGATTGCATTTTTAATATGCACTCGTAGGTTTAGTTTTTTTGTCTGGCATAAAAATGGTTAACACTGAGTATTACTATCAATTATGACGGCTATGTCAATAGTTTATCCACTCATTGGTTCAATTTGGTGCTAGGCATTGAAATTCTAACAATAGATTATTTCCAATAGTTTTTGGGGTTTTTTTGGGACACCCTGTATATTAATTATGACAGTTATGTCAATAATTTATCCACTCGTGGGTTCAATTTGGTGTTAGGCATTGAAATTCTAACAATAGATCATTTTCAATAGTTTTTGGATTTTTCGGGACACCATGTATATAGCTGCTTACTTTATATTGTTCAAATTGCTTACCAAATATCTTACAGTAACTGTTTGACTTTGACATTCAATCCTTTTCAATCCAGCAGGTTTATCCATTTTAACACGTATTGTTGTTCCTCATTGATGCCTGCAACTTCTCTTCTTTTGTGTCAAGGGTTTTTTTTACATAAAATATCTAAATAAAACGTACAACTAATATCTAGCAAACTACTAACACACACCGCATGGCTGCCCAAGTTCGAACTGCAATGGAAGGCCTCGCTTCTACTTTCAAAATCAAATAAGAGTATTTTAAAACTCACCCAAACTTCTTACGTGAATAGTTTTACACATATTGCTGTCGATCATTGATGCCTGCAACTTCTTTTCTCTTGTGCCATGCTTTTTTGTGCATAAAATATCTAAATAAATGTACAACGAACATTTATTAGCAAATGAACATACACGGCATGGCTGCCTGAGTTCGAACTGCGATGGCAGGCCGCTCCTTGTACTGTCAAAATAAAAAAATAGTATTTTAAAAACTCACTTGAGCTTCTTCCATGAATAGAAAAGATCACAGATTGTCATTCTTGAAAATTCTGTCCAGATTAGAAGGTAAAAAGCGCCGTTTTCTTAAAATACCATTTTTCGCATTTCGAACTGCATTTTCCCTGTAGTTTTGTATTGAAAACGCAGCGATGGTACTGGCTGCTGTATATTAAATTTTTTTTTGAATAATTAATGTTGTTTTTGATGGCGTGTCATGACGTCAGCATCGGAAATCCGTGTGACACTGGATTTGTACTGAGTGAACCCTCTTTGTATACTTACTCTTTGATCCAGGACATGGATTTTCTTATTGTTTCTAAGCATGACGCATTAGTCATGCTTTGATAATTTATGTATTAACTTGTAATACATGCCGGAGTGGTTATTTGCATTGTAAGGACACCCTTAGTAACAATTGTTCCTGTAGCAGGGGTGTATAAAAGGGGCTGATAAGCGAGTGTATGTCATTCACGTTCTGGCAACAAGAACCTCAACACAACGCTGTATCACATTCAAAATGAGTATGTCAAACGGACCGGCGGAGGAAGAAGAATCGCTGGTGTTCACGAGGAGGCACAAGAGCCTACCGATATCATACAAAACGCTTTCCAGCAGTTCAAAACTTACATTGATGTACGTTTGGAGGATTTGACAAAGACCTTACAAGTCTGCAGAGTCCGAACATCTTCTGGCAACAAGGAAACTGCAACGGGAAACTGAGGCACAGAAATTCTGATACAAAGCCAAATCAAGACAGTTTATTCACAACACAGCAGTCCAAGACCATGTGCTAGCAACCATCAATTGCCTGACCCAAGAACGCCCGGATTCAGCTAAAGCGTTAACCTCGGCAAATCAAGCATTAGAGGTGATTCAGAAGCGGCAAAAATTGATAAAGTTGGCTGATAAAAGTGAGGCTGGTTGGCTGGCTGTGGAAGAATATGAAAGTGATGAGCTAGCTGACAACTCGGATGACGAAAAACATATCAAGAAAGCTCAAGATAAGGCCACCCGCAAGAAGAAACAACTGGCTTTCGCTCGGGCGAAGCGACAAAAAGTCGCTCTACAGCAGATTACGCTGCAGCCACAGGACAAGCAGCTTTTTCAAGGTTAGCCTTTTGTGTATATCCTCTTGCTTTCTTTGTAGATTCAACAATTTACATATATATATATACATATCTTGTTTGCTTGGAGCTAGCCAAGCCTGTAAATTGTGTCCTTTTATGTGCTGTGCATGATATAGAGCATGACAGATTAATAAGAAAATATTTTTCATTTGGACGAATGCAATGAGGGAGAATGAAAATGGATTTTCTTATTGTCTCTAGGCATGACGCATTAGTCATGCTTTGGTAATTTATGTATTAACAACTTGTAATACATGCAGGAGTGGTTATTTGCATTGTAAGGACACTCTTAGGAACAATTGTTCCTATAGCAGGGGTGTATAAAAGGGGCTGATAAGCGAGTGTATGTCATTCACGTTTCGGCAACAAGAACCTCAACACAACGCTGTATCACA
This sequence comes from Muricea muricata, assembly GCA_963855995.1. NCBI lineage: Eukaryota > Metazoa > Cnidaria > Anthozoa > Malacalcyonacea > Plexauridae > Muricea > Muricea muricata. The sequence continues at coordinate 66,629,552 of OY979716.1, forward strand.
TTCAAAATTTTGGTAGAGATATAGGTAATCTAAATCCATTCTCTGTATTTCCTTTCTATGTTCATGCGGCCACCAGGCTATCAGCCACTACGTAGAAAATATGATGACGTCTGCTTCACCCACGGCTATAAAGAACACTGGAGCAGCGAGTGCCAATCAAGAGGCAGTACAAGCCGGCCAAAGTTCTATGGGGGTTACGTCAAGAAAGATTGGTCAACCCATGCTACAAGTAACAGAGACAAAGAAAGTGACAGGAAATGAGGAGTGTTCTGAGTGGTCCGATGAGGAAATGTGTGTGTTACAGGTATACATGGGAGATAAAGGTGAAGTTAATTCAATATATACACCTTCAGGCGGTACACACCTTGTGAACGAGGTGCGAGCAGGTTAAAAGCCCACATTGCTTTTTGGGTGAGAATTGACACGCCCGAATTTATCTTAGACACTATACGATGAGTAAAAAATTCCTTTCATACACAAGGCAACCAGAATGATCATGACAAATAATAATTCGGCATACGTTCACCGAGATTTCGTAGAGGAAGCCATACAAGAGCTTTTAGCGAGCAGTATAATCTCGGAAGTTCACAGTAAGGATCAATTTTATGTCATAAATCCATTGTCGGTGTCCGTGCAGGCATCGGGTAAGAAAAGGTTAATTCTAGACCTGAGAAAAGTTAACCATTGTCTATACAAGCAAAAGTTCAAGTTCGAAGATTATAAACACGCTTTAGCCTATTTCCAGCCCAGTTGCTTTTTCACCAAGTTCGATCTCAAATGTGGATACCACCACGTTGAAATATTCCCTGACCACAGAAAGTACCTAGGCTTTTCTTGGAAATTTTGCAACGGGCAAACCAGGTATTTCATGTTTAACGTACTACCGTTCGGATTGTCTACAGCACCATATATTTTTACCAAATTGTTTCGGCCGTTAGTAAAGCTTTGGAGAAGTAGATGTTTCCACCCGGTCGTGTATTTAGATGATGGCCTGAATATTGAAGATTCTCTTGAGCAGGCACATACGGCATCTCATCAGACAAGAGGTGACTTGTATGTGGCCGGATTTATTGTTGCCGAAGAGAAAACTATTTGGCATCCAGTTCAGTATATTGACTGGCTAGGCATTCACTGGAATTCGCTTGACGGTTGCATTTCAATTGTCGACAAGCGTGTTGAAAAAGCGAAAAAATCGATAAAGGAAACACTTAAAAAATCTCGGATTACTGCACGGGAGTTAGCGTCAGTAGTGGGTTCTATTATTTCAATGAGTGTTGTCTTTGGCAGGGTTGCACGTATAATGACACGACATTGCCAAATATTTATCGCGGCAGCAGACGCGTGGGACACTCAACAGCAGGTCGATGACTATTGTCACCTTGAATTACGGCTTTGGGACTCCAACCTGGAGAAGTTTAACAAAAAACATTGTTTTCCTTATCCTATATACAACAAAATCATTTATTCTGACGCGAGTAGTTATGCATGTGGAGCACTAATCCAAAATGCTGAACAATCGATTTGCCATAAAATGTTTACACCAGAGGAAATAAGTTCCAGTTTTACCCACAGAGAGTTACTCACTATATTGTACAGTTTATAAGCGTTTGGCACTAACTTGCATAATTCTTCCATTAAGTGGTATACTGACAACCAAGCAACTGCAAAAATTATTGACGTAGGGTCCATGCGGCTAGTTCTGCAAACGGTTGCATACGAATTTTTTACATATTGTCTGGAAAATAATATTGATCTGCATATTGAATAGATTCCTAGAGCGTTAAATCGACAAGCTGATTTCATCAGCAAAATTCAAGATTGTGATGACTGGCAGACCACACGAGAGTTCTTCGATGAATTAAACAGTATGTGGGGGCCGTACACTGTCGACTGTTTTTCGTCTTCTTGTAATAAAAAAGTCGACAAGTTTTATTCCAGGTTTTGGAATCCCGGATGTGCCGGAGTTGATGCGTTGTACCAATCCTGGGTGGGGGAGAACTGTTGGCTAGTACCACCCGTAAACATTATTCCCAGTGTTTTACATTATGAGTACACAAGCCACACAAGGAACTTTGATCGTTCCTGCATGGCCATCTGCAGTTTTTTGGCCATTACTATGGCAACGTTATGCTCGAGCAATTCATGAAGTTCGATATTATATAGGTAAGGAATGTTGCACGCACGGTAGAAACACCACATCGGTGATAGGTGCCCCTACATGGGACGGCTATATTATAGCTATTCGATTAAATTTTAAGTGAAGACTATTTCATATGCCGAGACGGTACTGTTGTAATTGTTCATGACACTTTTCATGCTGTAAAGTGTTACATGCTATATATATATATGAACAAGGCCAGTGTGCTAGATCGATGGATCACATCGTCAGAGCCAATGGTCTGAAACCTGTACTGTGATCAGTGGATCACCGAGCCGAGGGGCTGTTTTTAGTTAATGGACTAGACCAGGGGGTCACAGCGTCAGCCAGTGGGCATGTTATACCTGCTCAACTTTTCTGAATCGGTTTTAGGTTTCAAAGCACTTCCCCAGCTGCCTAGTCTTTTCCTGACCAAATATTATTTGACAGGGTTTTTGTGTTTTTTCCCCTTTTATCTTTTCTAGATGTTGCTCAATCACAATGCTGGCATGCTCTGTCTGAAATATCAGCACAAAAATTGTTACAAGGTTGCCTCCAGTCAAGAGCGCCGTCTACTGTTAGAAATTATCTCAGGGAAGGGGTCTTGTACCTGACGTTTTTGCGACAGCATAGATTGCCCGAAGTTCTGCCTACGTCCGTGGAGCATGTTTCGCTGTATTTGTCCTTGTTGTTAGAAAAGAACCAAGCAAGTGCCGTTTCTATGGCCTATTCTGCGTTAAAATGGATTCATGGGCTGTTGCCAATTCCACATAATCCTTTGGATGTGGATTTGTGCCAAAAGTTTGTGGACGCTGAAAGACGATGGAGAAAAACACCTATCTTAAAGAAACAACCAACATCGCTGGAATTGATAAAGAAGATTGCGGATAAGTTTGCAAACGAAAGTGCGACGTTGAAAGATTTAAGACTCGCAACAATGAGCGTTATAAGCTTCGCTGGCCTGTTCCGATCAAAGGAGCTACTCAACATCCGAGTATGTGATGTAAGTTTGAAAGATGACCATGTCAAGATCCACGTTGTGTCGGGCAAAACAGACATTTATAGGGAGGGTCACGATGTGTTTATCTCAAGGTCCAATACAAACGCATGTCCAGGCTTGTTGTTGGAGAAGTATCTTCAAAAAGCCAACGTAACTTTAAACAACAGTTCCAACTACTTGTTTAGGAACCTGATATACTTAAAAAAGACAAAGCAATACATTCTAGGGAAGAAGGCGGTGTCTTACACAAGGTTTCGTCAACTGTTTAAGGAATGCCTGACACAATTAGGATATGACTGTAGCGTTTACTCGCTTTACAGGCGGAGCAACAGAAATAGTAAAGAATTTCCCAAATATAAAGGAGAGAGAATGTTTACTGAAACTTCACGGTAGATGGAAATCCAATATCGCTAAGGACATGTACGTACAAGAAGACATACAAGAGAGATTGGCTGTTACTAAAGCATTAAGATTATAAGTAATGAGTGTAAAAAATAAATAAATAAATAAATTGGTTCTTGTTTGCTTGGAGCTAGCCAAGCCTGTAAATTGTGTCCTTTTATGTGCTGTGTATGATATAGAGCATGACAGACTAATAAGAAAATATTTTTCATTCGGATGAATGCAATGAGGGAGAATGAAATTGAATTTTTCCCCCAAAAAACGCATTCCCTTTTGTTTTCAGTGAAAAAGATTACGATGCCTCCTCTAGTGTTATTTATAATCTCTATGTACTGGCATGCACGTTAAGGCCGGTTTACACGATGCGACATGTCGCATGCGATTCTGATTTTGACGTATGGAATTGAGTAAATGTTTGTGTAAAGATGTCACACTTTGTTGTAGGCTGTAGCTAATAAGCAGAAGTAATGGCTTCGGCAGTCATTTTCATACGCCAGAATGACAATCGCATGCGACATGTCACATCGTGTAAACGCTCCTTTAGTGTCCTGCTCAGTGTGTCCCTACAAATCCAAGCTTTTTGAAGTTGAGAAATTTCCTTTTAAGGGACTGGTCATAAAGTATGGGGGGGGGGCTATAAAAATTTAATTATTAAAAGGCTAATTTTGTGTGGCCCACCCCTGATTTTCCTACAAATACACATGACCCACCTCCTATTTGGCACTAGAAATCCTTAAATATCCCCCAGTATATCCTTAAAATTTTCCTGACCCACCCCTATTTCTGACTTGAAAAACTTCATGACCCACTCCTCAATTTCCACAGCCCACCCTCCTATACTTTATGACCAGTCCCTAATATGATATGATGGTAATATGATACTCAATTTCAAAGCTTTGATTTTCTGGAACACTCTGTACATTAATGTAATTTTATAATATGAGCAGTATATATTATCACACTGATATACTACATCCCAATAAGCTAAATCATGTAATTACCTAATTTTAGTTCCACAGTCATTTACTTCTTTCTCTTTTAAGCTGGCTCATCACTCACAGAAAACCACTTCTTCTCATAGCGGCCACCGACATTTCCTCTCACAACTGGTGCAATATCCCTCTGAATTCCTATTTTAAGATCGTTGTAACCAAACTCATATGCACTTGGATTATCTGACCTGTGTCTTTTGGCCCGTTGATGTCCAAAATAGTCCTCAAGGACCATCCTGCATAAACTGTTCGCTTAACACATACTCAAATCCGTTTTCAGGCAGAAATTTAATCGCTTCAACATGTGAATATACTGAAATCTTGAGGCCTTCATATGTTTGCTGTGAAAGAAACATCTCTCAAGAAGAGTCTCGATTGCAGTAAAGGATGAGCTTAAAGCCGAGTTTGACTGCCTTGTCAAGCTTGAAGTCATCACACCTGTTGACAGTCCTACTGAGTGGATTTCTGCTACTGTAGTTGTTGTCAAGAAAGATGGCAACATCCGATTTTGTATAGATGCAAAACCATTAAACAAGGCACTTAAACGCAACCACTACCCTTTGCTCACCATCGATGACATTTTGCCAGACTTGACACATGCGCGATACTTTTCTGTTCTTGACGCCAAGAATGGTTATTGGCATGTTGAATTGGACAAACCAAATTCATTTGCTACCACATTTGAAATACCATGGGGGCACTATCGGTGGTTACGCATGCCTTTTGGGTTAGCGCCAGAGGAGTTTCAACGCCGGGTGAATTCTGTACTAAACAACCTACCAGGTGTCAAAGTCATTGCTGATGACATTTTGGTCTATGGATGTGGCTCAACAGACACAGAAGCACTTGCAGATCATGACAAGAATCTCAAGCTGTTGATGGAATGTTGCAAAGGAAAGGGACTTGCATTGAATCCTCAGAAAATACAACTGAGGCTGAGAGAAGTAACCTACATGGGCCATCTGATCATGGCAGAGGGACTGAAGATTGACCCAGAGAAGACCAAGGCCATCCGAGACATGCCAGTTCCTGTAGGCAAGGCAGGAGTACAATAACTGCTTGGCATGGTAAACTATGTTCAAAAGTTTGCCCCAAGTCTTGCAGAAATCACCACACCCCTACGTGAGTTAACCAAGAAAGACAACGAGTTTATATGGGACGAGCATATCCATGGTAAAGTGTTAGATCAAGTGCGAGAAATCCTATCGCAGCCACCTGTTCTACGATATTTCGATCCACATTGAACACCGGTACTTCAATGTGATGCCTCCTTAAATGGCCTAGGAGCTTGTCTCATGCAGAGTAATCAACCAGTGGCCTATGCCTTGAGGTCGCCAACACAAACTGAAGTCCAATATGCACAAATTGAAAAAGAGATGCTGGCCATAGTGTTTGGGATGGAAAAGTTTGAGACTTACCTGTATGGTAGAAAAGTGTTAGTGGAATCCGATCACAAACCACTTGAGTCCATTCTAAAGAAAAGTATACTCAATGCACCAAAGCGACTACAATGAATGATGCTAAGACTCCAGCAGTTTGAGTTTGAAGTCGAGTACAAGAAGGGTCCGCTTATGTTCCTAGCTGATACTCTCAGTCGTGCAACAATCACTAGCTTCACGATTGACCAGAAAACTGAGGCAGGAGATGTGATGTGTATACAGGAGACAAGATGAATGACTGAACAAGAAATAGAGGAGATTGACATGTTAAGAAATTTGTCGGTAAAAGACTCAACGCTTAATCAAATCAGACAAGAAACCACAGCAGACAGCACCTTGTGAGCACTGATGACTGTAATCAAGGAAGGATGGCCAAACAAGCGAAGCGATGCTCTACCACTGTTATATCCCTACCACCCCTTCCGAGACGAGTTGGTGAAACAGAAAAGTGTTGTGTTAAAGGGTGAACGCCTAATTATTCTCTCCAGCATGAGAACACAGATGGTCGACAGGCTCCATTGTAACCATGGAGGTATACAAGCCACCTTACGAAGAGCACGGGACGTTTTCTACTGGCCAGGGATGAATCAAGAAATTGAAAAGTTTGTTGCAAGCTGCAGCACTTGCTCAGCATACCAGTCGGTGAGCCAGAAAGAACCTCTCATGGGTCACCCAATTCCAACACAACCGTGGCAGTACATTGCAACTGACTTGTTATATCTTAAAGGAAAAGACTACTTGTTGACTGTGGACTGTTATTCCAATTTTATCAAAATAGACTGCCTGTATAACACAACCAGCAGTGAAGTCATAGACAAATTGAAAGCACACATGGCCCGTCACGAAATCCCCGAACTTGTGGTGAGTGACAATGGCCCACAGTACAATTCTGACGAATTCCGTCATTTTGCGATGACGTACGAGTTTTAACATGTGACCCCCTCAACAAGATATTTCCAATCCAATGGTAAGGCAGAAAGCGTGGTCAAAATGGCAAACGCATAATGGAAAAGGCTTCAGCTGTCAAACAAGACCCCTATCTAGCTCTGCTCGAACACAGGAATACGCCATCAGATGGAATGAGTACCTCCTCTGCACAAAGACTCTTCGGCCGAAGAACCAGAACCAGACTTCCGACATCTACTTGCCTACTGGAACCTGCAACGGGAATGACTAGGACGAAAGTAGAACTGGAACAGGCGAAATCGAAGCTGACGCTATACTACGATCGTGGTGCGAAGAGCCTACCTGAATTAAAAGTTGGAGATATAGTTTGGATGCTTCCAAAGAAAGGAGAAAAATGTGGGCAAAGGCAAAAGTGACGATGGAAGTAAGTCCAAGATCATACATTGTCACAACTGGAGATGCAGTGAAGTATAGACGAAACCGCCGACACCTGCAAAGAACCCTAGAACCAGATATGGAATTGGAAGAGGATGGTGTTGATTTGCCTTTGATCAATGGAAATGAAGAACATAGGGACAAGCAGCAGTCAGTGGTAGATTCTCGTGCGGCTGCTCAACCTGAATGTAACCCACTGCCCAGCCCTATTGCTGAAGCGACTAGAACCCCAAGAAGAAGACAAACCCGCCAACCAACATACCTTCAGGACTATGTCACGGATTAAAGTTTTTAAGAAATCTTTGAGAAGGGAGATGTGAAAGGATCCGCTTGGGTCTGGGACCAACAGCAACTGGTGTTTAACTTGTGCTTCCCGAATATGGTTGTCATTAGTTACAGTTTTTAGACTAAAAAACATTGAACTAGAGCACTTGTGTGTTAGGACTTATAAATACATTGTTAAACGACTTATTTGAGAAAGGATAAAACAGTTATTTCAAGTCTTGATGAATTCATTTTTCTTGTGGATGTGCTCTGTACGTGATCATACATAAGTGCAGTCAAAAAATGAATTCATCATTCTGCAAAATTCTGCAGTCCCCAAAACGTCATCATCACCAGCTTCTCCTAAAGCAATTCCAACTGACTGACTTAATAAGGTGGTCCAATACACTTGAAATCTTTTTTTTTGGTTTTTAATGCTAGGATGTTCATCTTTTGTCAGTTTCTAGGGCATGGTGCAACTAACATAAAAATATGTTGTTCAAAGTTACTGTTGCTACGGTTACCCAAATTAATTACCCCCAGCGGTGCAAAATTATCATATTTGTAAACATATCTCAGTAAGTATATATGCTAGAGACATAAAATAGGTTTTATTTAAAGAGCTTACAATGTCCTGTAGGGGATGAACTAGAATTATGATGACAGATGCAATAGTAAGTTTTTTGCAGCAAAAAATTGGAAATACACATCATCGGCATGACGTTAGACATCACAATTTTCAATCTTTTGTAGATATTTCTTAGATTTTAGTTCATCCCCAAGAGAAGGCAATGCAAAACCTACCCTGAAAATTGGAAGCAAAAAGCTTAAATACTTCTTGAGCATACAATAACCGACATTGGGGAATTTTGGTAGTTTGAGAAAAACAGCTTTAAAGTTTAACATATAGATTATCAGAATGATAATCACCTACAGTTAATACAAGAAAGCAATAAGTGCAGTGAGAAGGCCCCTGCCTCATAGGTATTGCCTTCTACTTCTTTATTTTTGTCTTCTGTCTTCTTTTTCTGTCCACGTGGCACCTTTCTTCTTTTCTTTACCTCGGGTGTTGCCTGGTGATTTGCTTTCTTTACGCATTTCTGGTTAGCCTTTCTCATACCCATTTCAAAGAAATACCCTGGAATACACCCTTGCTCTTTTGAAATTTTAACAGCAGCCCTGGAACCAATGTTAAAATGTGCAACTGCATCATATACACCTAATTTGAGGACATCAGCACCAACAAAAATACTCTTTGGTAGCCGGGTCCAAATCATTCCATTTAGCGACTCATTCTGGTTCTGTGTTTTACCATCCAGACACTTACTCAAAAGTATGTCTGCACTAAGTCTGGCATAAATGGGTTTGATCAGCTTAGTTATGTCATCTGGGAGGCCAGGTCCTGGTGTATGTAAGTCAGTATTGTTAGCTTTACCTTGCTTGTAGCGGCACCAGCTCTCTGAACCATCAGGACAATACTGGTGTAGATTACGCTGATCAGATGAAGCACAGTGGAAAAGGCTTTCATAAATTGTAGATTTCATGCTTTTCAATTCACCACAATTTCTTCTAATTGCAATGGCATAGTAATTTTGAAGTTTGTCTATTAGTCTGTCAGTTTTCCTTTTCCATTAATTCCCTTGTCTTTCTTCAGTTTTCTTAACGCTGTCCCAACCCGCTTTTGAACGTGACCTACACATTCCTTTTTTTCTACATGCACATTATCATATGCGTTTTCAACTTCATAAGCCTTGCTATCACCATCACCAAAGTACTCTGTATATTGCAGTTTTCTAGTTTCTTTACTTCTCGTAAAGATTCTCTTCACACCCTCTGTCTCCATTGATGGTGCTGATCCTGAGTAATTTGCTTGGCACTGATGTTTCCAGCAGATCTGCTTTTTTAGAAGCATCAGTCACTTTGGCAATATTGTTACAACCATGACACACCTTTGTGAGGATTTCGACATCCAAACACTTTCCAGTATCAATGGATAATGTTGTTACACAGCCATTTAGTGAAGAATACCCACATCTTTGCCATGTTCCATCACATGAGACTCTACATTGTGTAATGTTTTCTCCCCTCGGATTTCCTGTGCAGCAACATTCATTGATTTCATAGCCGTAGCCGAGGCAGCTTTTGACAGAGCAATGTTACAAGCTCTGTATGCTTTGAACTGCATGGATGATGGCATATTCATGAGAGCACAGAAACTTTTCATAGATGCATCATGCCCTTGACCAATGGATCTCATAAACAAGCCTTTTATTTACATCGAAAGACTGCTTTACATTTTTTGACGAGTAAAAGGCATATACCCAGCTACACTGATCGCACCTTATTCCCAGATGGGAAGCACTTCCTTTTTGTTCAAAAGATTTATTTATCTTCCAGCTTGAGACACGAGGAATTTCTGCACTCTTTGCAATTGGTTTGTAGAAAGACTTCACTCAATATTTCCAAATCAATAATGCGATACCCAGATACCTCTGGTTGGTCTTATTTAGCTCTATCTGGGAGATTCAGGTTGATTTTGTGCGAGAAGGCTGAATCAGTTTCACTCGTACTTGATTCTCCGTCAGTGTTTGCTGGACAATGCTGAGGGTTCTCATTTGTGTATGCTTTCTTTGCACTTTTATTATATAGGTTGTACTTTATGTTAATGATCATAAAAATATACAATTGTTTTATATCTTATGTTTTATATCTTGCCTCATTTTCAGACAGTAAACTATGGTTGCTAATGGCGTTGCTAGGGAGAAAAAACCAAATGACCTTCATATTTTCCTATTTTTCTTCAATTTAAAGCAGCTTTTTCAAAAAAAAGTCTCAGGGATATATTCTAAGATGAGCAGGACCACAATTTTTGAAATATTGCAAATTTCACGAAAAAAGGCTGTTTTGGTACCTTCGTCTTATCGACCCATGTAAGGTAATCCAAGAGGTCTTTGGATTCCGGATTCCATATCCTGGATTCCGGATTCCCCAGCTTGGATTCTGGATTCCGGAACCATCGAGAATCCTGGATTCCTATTAATGTTGAGATTGGATTCCAATCTCTGTTTCACATGTTGATTTGGTAAAAATACTTTTAGTAGACCGATTTCAATGAATAAATCAAAGCTACGTATTAAAATAAACACAAACAACAAAATCTTGTGCAGCTACTTACAACAAAATGTACTTACTTCATCACAAATAAGTTGTACTCTTGCCTTATACTTGCCATTACTACAACAACTTGTAATGTGACGCACATCGAGCACCCTTTAGCTATAAAAAAGCTTTAAAATTACTTGTATGGTCCTCAATCTTGATTAAACTTAGTGGCGTTAGTGCGTGGACTGGTTAATACAACATGCACTGTCCACCACAAAGGTCGCTATTCATTTAATGTGAGCGCACAGAGTATAAAATATGTGCTTGATAAAATGAAAGTCAAATGCAAAAACGAAGTTAACCCAGCGCAGGACGTTGATTGCGATTTAAGGGATCGAATCCTAATTTGTACAAAAACCACATGCAGGCTGAAAACATTATAGGTAATAAAAAAATGTATGAAACAAATTCTTGCAATTCAAAATAGGAATGAAAGAAGGCGAGTGATTGAGACTAAATTTTTGACTGTATTTCAAACGTCCAACAGAATGAAAAATTATCAAACACAAACAAAGTTCACAGTCTCAATCACTCGTCTTGTTTTATTGTTCCTTTTTGTATCTCCTACTTTGTACAGTATCAAACAGTATGTCTTAAAACTCTGTACCAACAGTGAGAAAGTGCTATATATGAAAGGCGATTTGTAAAACCATTTGTAAAATGTCTGTTTCAGAACATACTGAAATCTATAATCCCAAACATGAATGTCCCAACCCGAAAACGTCACTATTTTAAACAAATATCTAATTAACTTAGAACAAAACGGGTTATTCTTCTTCCAGAATGGGATATTCCCGCCATTCTTGGGGGCTGTAGCTCTTTGTTCACAAGGCCTGGGTGTGGCTCTTCTTCAATTTCTTCTATATGGTCTTGTTCGTTGTTCTCATTTTCCTTATCTCCATTGGCTATGCGAGATAATCGAATGTCTTCCTCGAGAAAGACATGAAACCGATTTTTTTCATGCAAAATGCCACGGGAGCCGCTTATGATACATTTCGGAGAGTTGGTGTTGCAGATATCACCTTTAATGTAACACAGTGGATCGTCTGTTGGGTTAAGCCATTGAATCTTTATCTTATTTCACATGAACCTCCCGCTCTCTGCTTCGATGCAGACGTTTTCGAGCAAAATAGCTAACCAGCAAGGGGATGGCTCCCTCCTCAAATTGTGCCTGACGGCGACGACATCGTCACTGCGATAAAGAACTCTCACCTGTACACTGTTGCCTGGGTTTACGTTAGGCGCATTGACAGTCTGACATTCTGACACGATGTCATCTACTTCATTGGAGGCTGTAATGGCGGCCGGTCACATGCTTAAGGCATATGGAAGTGTTCCTGTAATCTCTTTCGTCTTAGAACGAACATTCTCTTGTCTCACACCTCTGCCGTATTGGCTTACGAATTCTCGCATGACATTCTCGCGCAATTTGTCCTTATCTTTGTTTACACTCCCTTTACTTGCAATGCTCTGTTTGGTGGCTAGCGTATCCATGTTTGGAGAATCACTATTGATAATTTTTTCTGGATGAAAAGAATTTGGTCCGGTGAAATACGAAAAACGCTTTTGATAGATGCGCATCATGTCGTCTTTCACACAGGGAGCTCTCTTGTAGGCATATCCTGCTACGGTAGGCATATCATGACCGACTCTCATTGCCTTGAAAAAGCACTCGACACCAAGCATCGTAAGGCTTTCAAAACGAATACTGTCGAGGAGATGATCCATACCAATCTCTGTGAGGGTGTTTGAAAGGCTTGTAAGCGAGTCTAACACAATTTGAAAAGACTGACGTGTACATCATGCAACTGTCATGTCCGGCCTGTTGGTGTTCAGCTTGCCAGTCCTCTCAAATGCTTGTTGTTCTTGCTCAGAAAAGAAGGAATTAACCTCCTGTACGTGCTTCAAATGTTCGTCAAATGTAACAGGTAAATCCTTTTGTAACCCTTCCTTGTCCAGTCTAAACACGTTTGCGTACTTGGCCATTCCTTTCTGTAGGGGAAGACGCTTTTTTGCAGATGTTAGAATTTGCACTGCCTTGTTCTCGATATCACACACAAACACTGTATTACGGTACGCACATAAAGCGGAAGGCATGTTCCATTCACTGTTGATACCATCTCAGTGTCCAGGTCTGGTACTTCCACATGCCAATGTAAGTCAGTACTATCTCGTCTTGCTGCGCACAACACAGCCCATGTTCTTTGCTGGAGGATACAAACACAGTTCTTTCCTCCGTAACAGCAATTCCCATAGGGCATGAGATGTTTGAAATTGATGGTATCTCCTCTAAATTATCCAGAGAACATATATGGATCTTAGAAGCATTCTCATTGCAGTCTGCAACTAGCAAATACTGCTCATCTTGTGTTACGGCCAGCGATGTGTCAGCACACTAGAGCGTCCAAAATAGCGTGCTTTTCTCATATGGCCCCCAAAATTTTCCTCATCTTGACTGATACTTTAAATCACAAAAATTTTGTGTTGCCAAATATCTGATAAATATAACTGGAATTGTTTTTTCACTGAGGCACACATAGCATAAAAGGAGACTCAAGATGAAACTTCATCGCCTTCGAAACTCAAGGAAAGATCTTTCACTTCAAACTTGCGAACACGTCGAACTGCACAATCCTCCGCATCGTTTTCACTTTCTTCGCCATGTTGCGGAATCTGCGAAAAGTGGCAGAAAAGCGAAGCCACGTTGACTACCCTTATTCTTCCATTCCCTTGATCACAAGGAATTAATAAAGGAATTAATAACAATATGTTCCAATGTCAATTTAGGAAGTACATGCATTGGAGCTGACTGATCCTTATAAAAAAGTTCCACTATGTGTCTGAATAGCAAATGGTGACCATCATTCCACATGAAACGACTGCATGTAAACGAAATTATAAAAACAATTCCGTGCCATCTTCATTAAATGTGGGGAATCTGCAAAAAAATAAATAAATCGCTGTGATGTTGCAAAAAGATTAATGGTCTTGAATATTTCACAATTTGGATCATCAACCAATTCTGTGTGCAGGTTGAACAGCTTTTGATTAAGTGAGGCACCATCATTGACCAAACCAATTACATAGAGACTCAGTGACAGTTCCAATGTCAAAACCACTTTCCAAAGCCTGGCATTAATTGGAATGAAGTGACATTTCATGTAAAGTAGTATGCAATGACGCGTTTTAAGTCATACATAGTCCTCTGACAAGAAATGCTAGGGCATGAGTGGCTAGGCTATCTTCCTTTAGAAGGCAGGCAAAATTGGTCATGTGGTCACAAAGATCAACAAATCCAACAAGGTTGCCAGAATGCTTGTCAAAAACAACCTCAACTGGATTTTCATCTCGTCCACTACCAGGACAACATATCTCTGCACTTCAGTGAAGGACGAAACTTTCTTTCTTAATTCATCAACATTTTCATTGTTGATTCCAGCTTTACGTGTGAAATAGTTTTTATAATCACGCAGGACTCTCTCACTTGGCAGGACTAGAGCACCACTATCTCTTAATTCTCTGTAGGCAGCAGGTGATTTTCCGTAGACGGGCAAAGCAAAACCACCACTGCTTGATGATTGCGACAATTTTATCTGTTCTTGCCAAAAAAACTTCATGTGTGGAGTGGCTTCTATATTTTGTCCATTCATAATTTGCCCAATGTCTTCTTCAAGGGATTTGTCCACACTTACTCCATGGTCAACAATCTTTTGTTGCAGTTTTCCCAGCTGTTCTTTAAGCATCTTGCTTCGAAGACCTTGGCAAAGCATGCCCTTCTCGATAGTATTTAAAAGTTCTTTAATCTGTCCACAAGTACTTATTGAGTGTTTGCATTCATTCTAGATTTGATGATCATGTGGTATTGGCCAGTTGAAGGCAAAGAAGGTGATTTTCATTCTCTGGTCAATTACAACAGTATACTTGCAACGGAATGGAGTGAACAGTGTCATAAAGTTGAAAAGTCACCCTATCATCTTTCACATCACTTTCCCAAGGCTCTAAACACTCTCTCCCAGCGTATGTTTTGATATCATCAAAGCTTATAAAATAATATACAAATCAAAAATAGTCTGACTGAAGTGAAAACATGTGTGTGCTTTGCTTCAGCAATCCAGCCATAAACATTTCAATGTTGTGAGTATATTTAATAAAGCGCAAGATATGCAAGATCAAAACAAATCAATGCTATGAGTATATTTAATAAAGCGCAAGATATGCAAGACAGGACAGTTACTCACCTTTCGAAATGCATTCATCCTTAAAATGACGCTCACAAACATATATATATCATTGTTCGCTATTCTCTTCTTCACTTTTGGCATAATCTCCCTGGTTCTGAAAATAACCTCAAGCCATTTTTCCCAAGCCTCCTTTTTTTTATCGATGACGTATGTTCACGTTCATGCGCACTTACGATGGGTATTCAAAACAATGATATTTGGTGCTTTTGGCTTCTTGGACAGCCAATAAAAGCACAATTACAACCAGACATAGCTTAAACACTTCATAGCAAGCTAACAAAATTCCGAACACATGGCGAACAGATGTAAAACATATATTATTTCAAAGCAAAGTTAGGTAATTCGATGCCATATTATATGGCGTTTGTAATATGATGCACACTATTTGACACATGACTGCTGCAAGCACAGATCAAAGACATATACTGAAACTCTGCCCACTTTCCAAACCATCTTATTCCTATTAACTGTGGTAAGACTTGGCACTGAAGCTCTGGCTTTCAAAAATGAATTCACCATGGCCTTCATTTGTGATATTGGATTTGGTCGTTCTGTCAGCTAGGCATTTCTGGCAATGGGTAACGAAATGTCTTGGTCAATTGTGCAACCACTTTAGAAGGGATTCATTTTACTGGTGATAGGCACTTGTATAACGGATGTTGCTTCCAATACATCTAATGGGGGAAAATAGAGATAGAAAATAAACATATGTACGTCTAACCTAGAGGGTATTGCGGTTGTATTGATATACTGTATATATAACTGATAGTAGGTCAAAGGGTTTTGCAGATTGAAATTTCAAAAAAAAACTAATACATATTTTAGAAATATTAGACCTACTGCCAGTTCAACTTAACTTAAATGATTCATTCACACTTCAACTTACCACCACTATCAAAAACTTAAAGTAATTGCTAAAGATTCTAATTTTTGCTTACTTTTTGTAGGTATTGGGAAGGAACTGTGTAACCATAACATTTATCAGGCCACTGAATGTTTTATCTCTGTTGTCTGCAAGAAACTTGTACTTGAATGACCGGTTTTGTCTCTCCACGCCATTGTTAGTATTCATTTTCACATTAAAACAGTCTTTTCTGCATGCCCAAACCCAGTGCTAAATAGCGAATAGAAAGAAAACATCACAAGTGAAGACAAGTGTGGATCTGTCTGCACCAATTTAGCCACTTTGCAGGCTTAGTTCTTGACCGGCCATTTGCATTTTGCACTTCGACTAATCTGCCTGAGAGCCTATTTTGCTTGTTTTATTATTGAATATAAATAATTTCTTTTCACCATTATGCTAAAACAAAAATCTTTTACATATAGTTAAATTTACACTCTTTTTTTCAGGAAGCCAGGTTGTATTCATCCAGTCTTGGAGTAATTTGTTCGCTTTCCATAATTCATCACTTTGCAGATTAGTCAGGATCATTTGAAACTCTTCTGTATTGGGAGCTTATCTTCCTGTTGCTTGTTCACACCATGTATGTTTTTTTTCACCCATCTAACCCAGGCCTGTTCACGATGAAAGTCACACAGGTAGGCAAGACAGCCTAGAATATAGAAGCAGTGCCTATTGTCATGCTAGGCTTCACTCTATCGTGCAATATACTCTACTATACAATATTATACTGTATATTATAAGTATTATATAATACTGTATATAAACTACAGGTTATACCCTTATCTGGAAAAAAGTCTTTCAATGGCATTTATTTTGGCTTCACAGAAATCAACCATGAAGAAATCAGGACTCCAAGTTGGGTTCCAATCACACAAGATGTGCAAAGCTTCTTAAATCGAATCAGGATTCTCCTGTTGGATTACAAAGGAAGCAACAATGCAGTAATGGATGTTGGTTTTGACGCACATGAAGAACATAGGAAGAGCATAGCACAACATCAAGCAGACAAACATCACCTCCATACTTTTCAAGGAGTCCCTTTGCCATTGGGTTTAATGAACAAAAAGAATATTTTTTATTGCTCCTGTTGTTTTATTTCGATGATGTTGTTGTTCTTCTGTTGTTCAATTTCCGGTATTGTCATCCCCAATGGGGTTTGTATGAGTATACAGTCTTAAAAAGTATTTGTAATCTGGACTTTCTTTTCCCCATTCTTTAATTTTAATTTCAAGGTTTTCTTGATCAATATTGGAATGTCTGTGCTGTACTGTTGATCTGTACCTGTGATTTCTCACATCTATGCTAGTAGGGAAGAAATGCCTGTTTGTCACCTCTGGTGGTTTTTAGCCGGCAAAGATTTCATTCCTCACATAGTATTGCAAGTGACGTTGCATCTCCAAGACGCAATTTACCCCACTTGACACAAACTCCTGTATTTTCTTCACCAGTCTCATTAATGGGTTGAAGTAGTCCAGAGATCTATAATATTAATATGGAAAATTTTATTAAAAAATAGTGTCACTTTGGTTGTCTGTATGATTATATATATACACTGCATGAAGTAGATGCATGCATGTGGGACAAAGTATAGGAAATTGCTTTTTCTTTTCGTTCAACAGCAGTACATATTGCTGATCTCCACACTTTTGCAATGCAAACCAAACAGTTATTTACTTTTCCTGTGAGGTGAAACGAATGGTCCTTGATCTTTGGGAGGGTGATATAAAAACGCTTCTCCATCACAACTTTTCATCTCCAGCGGACCGGGCATTTTGCAAGGCCTTTGACGCTGTCTCTCTTTCTTTTTTGTGTCCTCTGTAATTTGAAAAAAGTAATTCTGAGATGGCCAGTTTCACCTGATATCCCAGTATTCAGCTCACATCTTACTGCAAAGGAAATTCATGGCAAGAAGACAAATGCATGCTATCTATTGCAATAAAACAACTAACAAGGAATTGCTATTATAAAAAAGGCATAAGCACTTATGTGTACAGCGCAGTGAGTTCAGGAAAAGAAATGTTAGGGGTTTTAATTATATGTGCGAGTTGATATATTTACAAAGGTATGATTAACAATGACATATGTTAGAGTTAAATACCGAGAAAGAGGGATGTATGTCATATACAGCCCCCGAGGACGCACAGCGTCTGAGGGCTGTATATGACATATATCCCCACTTTTGAGGTATTTAACTAACTTACTTTGTTTTTGAAGAAGTTTCCTGACAGAGTCTTTTGACTTTAAACAATTTAAGTCTAGATTCATCGAGATTTTCCACAACTTTGATCTAATTATTTATTCAAGGTAAATAACCTATATACAACCCGCGGTACATCAAAGAAAACCGACTCAAAAATAAATTAATAACATATAGCTACACTTACGTTATAATCCAGAAACTTAATTATTTTCCTCATGTAAATTCTGGCAGAACAGCCACATCTTTTCGTCTCTTGTTCCGTAAAACATCATTTAGGATGATGATAGGTGTGATCAGCTCCATGCTAATAATAACATAATTGTGTTATTTATAGTTTAGGAAACTTTTTGGGGCTCAAGGGAAAATATGAAGGAGGGGTCACTTTTCAATTTCTGCAATTTAAGGGGGCTTTCAATTATTAAAATTTAAAAAATCCCCCCTTCCATAAATAATGACCAGTCCCTAATAATCGACCTTTCTTATAATGACGTCAAATACGGTTGTGAGATGTTTACACGAAATTTGATCAGCTCAGTAAAAATGTCAAGCCAATCAAATTTCATGTTACATTAATTTTTCCATGACATCCAGGATTTTCATTCCAGCAATTTCGAAAGCGATTCCGTCAAACTCGATCTTGTACCCTGTAGTCTCGTCATTCGTATCACTAAATCCTACTGTTTGCTTGAGTACAGTAAAGTGACTAGTGTTGGCAATTTCATACAATGTGATGTCCACGGATTGTTTGATGTAGAACTCGCATTTTAAGTTTTGCACAAAATGCCACAAATTTGATTTTATTGTTTACGTTTAAATTACCGGAAGCGCAGCAGCTGGAAAAGAGTCCGTGCTGTTCATTACCACTTGTAAAATGTCAAGTGACTGATGGCTCACGAGTTTAGGTCAATCCTAATTGGAAGGATCGACCTAAACCCTGTCTCTGCTCTTATTTAAAGTGTCAAAGTTTGTGTGCCTAAAACCTACCTTGTTTGCCATCGCTTGCATAAAAAATCACTGCATCCAAAGGACAAAAGATTGAAATGAAATGTACGAAAGTATGGCTCTTTGAAAACCAGAAAACCAACTCTAAATATCGCGGAAATGAGTTGAGTGTTCATTCAAATACCGCTGGTAAAATATTATGTGATGGTTGGCTCGTGGGGTTTAAGGCAATCCTATCTAGTGCCTTATGAGAATAACATGTTGTTTGCGTTCTTGAAGATGATGCCATATTTACATATTTTATACAACATACATCAGCAGTAGAAATGGTATTGGTCAATATACGATTGGCAATTACAACAGAAGGGTTGGAATTTCAAATAATTTAATTATTATGTTGTTATAAACAGGCAGATTGCTTAGGGAAAAGTGTTTTCACAGCAGTAATTATGTTAGATCATGTATGTTTATGTGAATTTATTTAAATTTTTTAAATGATTTGCAAAATGCTAGCGTGTGTTGGTTACAAATTATGAGCAGTTAAATTATTTTTGTATAGTAAAATTCAACCTTGTGTTTCCAGTAGCGAAAGTATCAATAACTTTTTCGACATTAGGAACAATTGCTTCTGTGAAATATGCACAACATTGGACACGAGATTCAACACGACATTCAAAAGCCATACGGGCTCATTTCAATCTTTCAAAAGTTTACCAACAGATATAGTCATTATTTATCTTACTTAATCAAACTAGAAAAGAACTAAAACACTTACTTCTTATCAGTTAACAATAATAACTATATTTACTTTTTGAATAAACTGTAATTTTCTCAGTCGCAATTCTATAAGATTTTTTAAAATTTAATATCTTAACAGAATTTCATTTTTACTTTCTATCAGTGCAAGTTCCATAGGTGGTGCAAGTCTATAAATAGGCTGTTGTGCTTTTGGTGATGTCATAGATTTTGACATTGAGGCTAGGGGATTTTTAGCACGTGGGTCTAGGAGAAAAAAGAGTTTAAGTCAATCGTGTGTATCTGAGTTTAGCGTAAAAATAGTAATTTATTTGGAGTTTATCGTTTATTGAAGAGAGTATATTTATACAATTCATAACATTTGGTGCCGACTCTGTGTGAAAATCTAAATCTTTGGAAATTTGAATCTCTGTGGAAAATCCATAAATGTCTGAGCTGAAGAAGAAATCTCAGGCCAGAAATGGCCACAAAGCCTTTGAGAAGAAAGTCATGAACAACGTAGAAGAGTTGTTAACGAACAATACAAACGATATGTTGATACTTGAAGCGTGCAAAATTGCACTGCAGAAACAACTTCAAGAAATTCAAAAATGAGATGGGCAAATAATTGAATTAGTTGAAGAAGAAAACATCGAAAAAGAAATATTTGATCGCAGCGACTTTGAAACAGCTGTACTAGAGGTAATCTGTCATTTAAACTCGTTTATTAGTGGGAAAAATATACAAGAAAATATTGAAAGAGTGCATTCCGTGCAAAGCGAAGCCAGTGTCCCAGATGCCGAAGTTCAAGTTCGAGGTCAACCAAAGCAGGCAAACAAAACAAAACTCCCGAAAATGGTTTTACTTAGATTTAGTGGAGATCCAACGAAATGGACCCCCTTCTGGGACAGTTTGAAACCAGAATGCTGATTTGAACGGATAAATTTCAATAATTAAAATCACTACTCCAAGGCTCGGCTGTTAATGCAATATCTCTTTTGCCACTAACAAATTCAAATTATAAGGAAGATGTGGCGATACTGAAAGATCCATTTGGTAACAAACCAGTTATTATCTCTAAACATATGGATGCTTTACTACAGCTGCCAGTCGTGAATAATGATGATGACCTGAAAAAGCTAAGCCAGCTGTATGATAAAACTGGGACAAGTGTAAGAAGTCTTACGCCTGTATTCTAAACGCACACTCATGTTCAATGAGTGGACACTCATTCTTCATGAGTGCAACTCACCACTCAATGAGTGACCACTCACACTATAATAGTATAATGCGACACTCACATTCCAACTATTCAAAGACACAACTCACACTCAAGTGAAGCTCCGATTTTGAGTAAAGTGTGAGTGAGAGGTATACCTCCCTTGAGCCACACTCAGACTCATCTTGATTCAAACATGGTGGAAAGGTGGTTAAAAAGGTACAAGAAACAACAGACAGGAGAAGACCATATATTTGTGATTATGGGAAATATGATGAGGAGTAGTTTTGATCCAGATACCGTGTAACTGAGGCTGCATTTTGAGAGTTACTGGATATAATTAGCCCAGACATCTGCACACAACAACCGAGGAAAGCCCATTGCTGCAGATATTCAACTTTTGTTGACGCTAAGGTTTTATGCCACAGGTACATTCCAGCTAGCATGCGAAGACTTGTGAGCGATTTCGCAGCCATCAGTAAGCCGAATTATTAAGCGAGTATCCGAGGCAATTGCTCGCTTTAGGAACAGTTACATAACATGACTAATGAAGGATAAACTGAATTCGTCCTAAAACTGAAAACCTAATACGCTAAGATGCCCTTGGGCTGACATAATGGTACGGTATATGAAGGAGTCCAATGACTACTGCACTTTTCATTTTAGCAGACATATATTGCCAAATAGAATTATTGAAAGCATAATATTTCTGTGGTAATTGCATATTTGAAGATTGCTCTTGCAAGTTCAAACTCAAAATGAGGCATAGAGATAAGGCCACAAAAAGAATAACTGTTTTATGAAGGTTCCATTACACCTGACAGGGAATTGAATTGTTAAGATAAAGCTTCCCACATTTTACTTTTCTGTTGTATGGTTTTATAATCATTCTTTTTGTTTTCTACAAGATCTTTGTGCTTTCACACAGTGACTTTTCCAATTGCAAAAAATATTGTCTACCTTCAGCCATATTAGAAAAAATTGAGGAAGCGCGGCCAGGATTATATATAATGAATAAATACAAACGCTATCTGACCGAATAAATTTATAATTCGAGCTTTCGGCTGCCAGACTGCAGCCTTCAACGGGAAACAAAAAAAAATATTCAGCCATATTGTTTAGCTACGCCTTACGAATGCATCTACAAGTCTACAAAAGTTTCATTAGTTTATATACCTTCTATCGTTAATTATTCATCAACATCAAACCTACACTCCAGCAAGTCACACTCGAGTGAGCTCTTTAAGCACAAACATCGCTAATATTTTTAAGGGTGAGTGTTCCCTTGTTGAGTGGGCACTTACACTCATACTCTACTCTCACTCACACTTCAACCCTTCTTGAGCACATCTCATTCGAGTCACACTCAAGTGTGAGTGAGTGAGCTTTTTGAATACAGGCCTACTTGGTATTCTCCGTGTGTGTGTGTCTGTGCGCGCGCGTCTGTCTGTGCGCGCGCGTGTGTCTGTGCGCACGTGTGTCTGCATCTGTCTGCGTGTCTCTGCGTCTGTCTCTGTGTGTATGTGTATATGTGTATGTGTATATGTGTATGTATGTGTACGTTTATAATTATTAGACTCAGAATCGGACTTAATTCATAAATTTCTCAACCTGAATTTCTATCACATATCAGTGAAGACTCCTTTACACTCATGATTTCTTTTGTCGGTTTTTATGAATTATTAATAACTAAAGCTTCACAACGGTATAGTCGTCAATTCATTAAAAATACTCTAAATTTAACTTCTATCAAATTAGTACGCTGATATCAGCATAGTTGGCCAATTTCAACATTTTCAAAAATACTTGTTCAGTAATTTAAAATTTGGATAGCTCAGATAATAGCTACTGTAGTCCAGCTGATTGGTCAGCAAAAATGATAAAGCAATTGTGATTTATTAATGATACAAGCCCACAATTTGCCATGATTTTATGACATATTTAAGAAAAGCATTTTTGATGGGGCCATAACAGATTTTTTCGTTGACGTGACAAAATCGAGTTTTCTTACAAATAATATGTTCAAATACCATTCCTTTGAAAAAAACCGAAATTTTGGATGCATTATTAGCAAAAACCACTTGTATCTATAGAAAGTTTGGCAAAAACTACATATGGAACATTGAAGCAGGAAGTGCGGTTTTTGAACCTGTTTTCGAGTTGCAGGAGGTTGAAGTAATTAAAAACACCTCTTTAGAGTATTTGTGGAGTTTTTCACCTGTTTGAGCGCAGTGGCGTAGCCTTGAGGACATTGGGAGTAAATGCAAAAAACTTTGTGTGAAAACGACAGAGAAACCATCTATATTGTGAGTTTCACGAGAGCAACAGAAAAATCTTGCTGATTTTAAATGGATTTCAGTACTACGTGAAATGAAAGAAAGAGTACCTGATATACTGAAGATTTTGGTTGCAATAGCGGCACCTCGCATAAAAAATGATTGTTCGCAAGTAGCTCCCTTATGTACTGCATTTGGAATACTGACCCTGGTAGAAATCCTAAGCAGGATCCTATAAGATCCTACAGGATCCTGTCAGGATCCTAAATTTACCAGGATCCTAACTAGGATCCTAACTAGGATCCTGAATGTAACAAGATTTGAAATAGGATCCTGAACATATCCTGACAAAATCAGGATCCTAATCAGGATTCTAACTAGAATCCTAAAAGCAACAGGATACATACAGGATTTTGAATAAATCCTGACCTAAACAGGATCTTAACTAGGATCCTGCAAGATCAGGATACTGAAAAAGTAGTGCTAATTATATGAAAATCCTAATTAATTAATATCGAGGTATGATATGATGCTGATAATTATAAATAATATTCCATAAAAACTGACGTGAAGCTTGTAAAAGAAGCAACAGGATCTTGAGCAAGATCCTACCAGAAAAACCAGGATCCTGTAAATGAAATAACAGGATCTTGAGCAAGATCCTACCAGAATAACCAGGATCCTGTAAATGAAATAACAGGATCTGGAGCAAGATCCTACCAGAAAAACCAGGATCCTGTAAATTAAATAACAGGATCTTGAGCAGGACCTTACCAGAAAAACCAGGATCCTGTAAATGAAATAACAGGATCTTGAGCAAGATCCTACCAGAAAAACCAGGATCCTGTAAATGAAGTAATAGGATCTTGAGCAAGATCCTACCAGAAAAACCAGGATCCTGTAAATGAAATAACAGGATCTTGAGCAAGATCCTACCAGAAAAACCAGGATCCTGTAAATGAAGTAATAGGATCTTGAGCAAGATCCTACCAGAAAAACCAGGATCCTGTAAATGAAGTAATAGGATCTTGAGCAAGATCCTACCAGAAAAACCAGGATCCTGTAAATGAAATAACAGGATCTTGAGCAAGATCCTACCAGAAAAACCACGATCCTGTAAATGAAGTAATAGGATCTTGAGCAAGATCCTACCAGAAAAACCACGATCCTGTAAATGAAATAACAGGATCTTGAGCAAGATCCTACCAGAAAAACCAAAATCCTGTAAATGAAACAACAGGATCTTGAGCAAGACCCTACCAGAAAAACCACGATCCTGTAAATGAAGTAATAGGATCTTGAGTAGGATCCTACCATAATGTAGAAATTAAATTTTAAATCAAAATGAAAGTTTATTTTTTTGTTGGCGAAAAAGACTTACAGTACAGAATAAACCAAAATATTCAAAATATGGGAATGTTTCTATGTAAAGTTAATTTCCAATAAGCCACTTATAATTATGTGCACTAAGCGGCTCAATCTTAGTCATGTTGGTAGCTTTTTAAAACTGTTGAAACGTAACCATCCACATCTGGTTCTTCACTTTGAACAAAAACAATTCGATGTTGGATACTCGAGCAATGGATATATTTATACTCTTGTGTCTCTTGCACTGCAGTGAAATGGCAACCGAGATAGCGCGCTGACCAAAACTCTTTTAAAACTGGATCTTCAGGCTCGACAATATTTATCTCAGAAACGTTTAATTGGAGATTTTTAAACATGTTAACAACTGCAAATCCATCGCCGTTCTTTATGAAGTATTCAACTTTCCCAAAGTACACTGACCCTTCCTCACTGAACTGCACCAAGAAACTAGCGGAATTTTTCTTACGGGAATAACTACAGCTATGATAAACTTGATCATCTTTTATCATTCGTTGGGCAACTGTTATTCCTTCTACATCTACAGGAAAATTTTGGATTGGATGTTGAATTTGAGGGATTTTCTGCTGTAAAGGTAGAACGAACTTCATACCATCATTAATTTTTATAGCATTCTTAGAATTTGACGGATTTAAAAGCGTTTCAGCAAATTCTTTCACCGCGTTATTCTTTTGGACATTTTTTACGATGTGCCCTTTTGCGTGTTGTGCCAATGCCAACTTTTTAATAATTTGGTCAGGTATCCCCCTCGTACCATGAAACAATGAGCTAGATTAGCTAACATGGATTCGAACATGAATGTTGAATGTAGAATCAGTGGACCATGACCTCGTACTTGTTGAGGAAAATGAGTAAGGGAGTGTGAATTATATGTTGCTTCAGTGACATCAAAAAGACTTGGAAGAAGTCTTGTATAATTATGGAGCATGGCTTCAGGTACGTTGATGTCGTCTTCAGTTATAGTGCCTTCACATAAAAGTCTGATACCCGTCACGAGCAGGCAGTGGTGGTGAAACAATTCCGTTGGCAGCAGTTGCTTCAGGATGGGCAGTCCAACGTGAAGGAACATTGTTTGTTTCTCATTCGCTTTCCATTTCTGAAATTCCTCAACTTGTCTAAGCTTTCTTTTGAATCATGTGGAAGGAAGGTCGACATGAGTTTTTTACTAAGTGCCTCTTTAGTTGCTTCATCACGAAGACTTACCCCACTAGGGCAACTCCCATTAAACCATTTTGAGAGCCTTCTAGTGTACTCCCCTTCAAGAACTTGATGCATGTAGTCAAGCAATATCATTTCAGGTGTATCTAGGATATTGTGTACTGGTGAAGTGCCTTTAACGCCATATACCGCTTCCCCACTTTGTTCGGCCAGAAGAGCATGAAGTAGGAAATCATTGTGATTCCTTCTGGATGGAATCTCAGGACAATATTCATACACCCTCTTATTTCCACGACCTGGTAATCTCCTCCCTGCATGTAAGCATGTACAACAACCAAACTTGCCGTTATGAAGCTTGCAGTTAATCGACGGTCCCTTTGCAACTAAATCTGCTGCTTGCCCACAAACAGCAAGTTTAAATTTTGTAAACCTGAAACCATCTTTAAGTATTTTTACCTGCTCAATAAACCTATTTTGGAACACTTTCATTTCCGGCTTCTTTTGCCCATACCATAGCCCAGAAAGTAAAATGTTTCTAAATGAATACCTTAAATAAGGAGGCATTTCTGCGACAAAGCTCTGGATTGGCCACAAGGACATATTTTTTTATTTCAGTGCTGGAGCTCCATCAGTATGCCAATACAAGGAAATACAAAAACTTCCATCGCTCGTTGCAGCTTCGCTTTCTCTCCTGTAGACTTCACCATCAAGAATGTCGTTATACGTACCAACACTGTGGACATAATTATTGACGTAATTCTTCATGTGAGTAAAGTTCTCTAAATAAAAAACATCATTTAGGCAATAGAAATATCAATTTGGCTTACAGAGTTCAGATATCAATAATTAACTAATAATTACTTATAATTAACATCATTGCACGACACAATCCTTAATAATTAATTTGAATTGGTTATTCGAGCGAAAATAATCAACAGTAATTTTTGTTTCACTCGCCTGAAATAAACGCCTTTATCTCTTCAACCAGGTCAATTACGTAAAATAGGCTGGAATTCTCTCCCATTCCATTATTTTCATATTCAGAACATTCGACGTTCGTGCACAAGCTTTCGTCCAGGATGTGCTGACATTTTTGGCAAGTGATGGTTTTCTTAAAAGAATACGAAAGTATGCTTTGTTCAGTTTCCAGTTTGTAGTTTGAAGATGGGCATTTATTTCCTGAAGGAAGAGTCACTTGAAACAGTTTCAGAATATTGTTCGTAGCTGAAGATGAAAAGTTGTGCTTCTGTTGTAAAGCCAATAACATGCTACGGAATTCCTCACATGAGACTGGAGAACCATCGTAAAGTGAAATTTCGGAATTCTGATCACCATCGCTTTCGATGCTCTCATCATCATTTTCGCCATGGTCATTCTCATCTTCACTATCGTCATCGCTATCATCATCGCTATCATCGCTATCATCACCATTGTCAACATTGTCATTGTGATCATTCTCATTATCACTACTATTATAGTTACCTCCAACATTATTACCACTATCGTCACCAGACTCATCAGCATTATCAACGTCACCATCAACACTGCCAAAATCATCATCATGGTCTTCACCATCATCAAAATGACCACAATCCTCATTATTATCATCACCACAGTTAACATCATTACCATCATTCTCATTTTCATGGTCATCACCACCGCTATCGTTGCCATCACAAACGTTAGCTTCGTAATCACCATCATCATCATGATAATTATCCCGATCAACATGATTAGTACCTTCATTATGGCCATTTTCATCATTGGTTGAATCATCTCCAGCACTGACGTTGCAATCATTGTCACTACTATTTTCACAATCACGTCCATAAGACTCGTATATGTAGTATGTTTCAGCATCATTTTCTTTTTCTGGATAACAAAAGATTACAGTACATTAAAATCCATTTCAAAAATGAAAGGTTGTTTCTTTCTCAAATTAGTAAATAATTAAATCATTTACCAGTGCCATTCGGTTCCAAATTACTGCGTTATTATGATGGGGGGAGAGCTGGGGGGGGGGGTTCGTTCAACTGCCGCAGCGCTCTATAAATTTTTAGGGCTTTTTGAAAGCAACGCGCTATTAATTATTTTTTTACTTACATGCATCTTCCTTCAAAATCAGAAGTGCGCGCATAGTAATTGACTTAGACAAACTTAAAATACAAAATAATGGATTGTGAATCCGGCGTCAGGAAAGGATTAACAAAGTCTAATACCTAGTCAGTGGAAATGTGGAATCTTGTCAATAGACATCTTCATTTTCGGCATAAGGTGAAACAGCGTTGGGCATGCAAATCACACTATGTGGAAGGAAATGCCGCGTATTATTGATTGAGCACATTGCGAGCTATAAAGATTTCGTATATTAAAATGAGAGCATAAAAATCATACTGAGAAACTTGCCAAAGAAAACTGTCAAAACCTTCTTGTCTGTTATGTTTAACTGCTACTGTGCTGCATATTATGCCTTTCGCTTTTGTCTGATTGATAGCTTCACTGTCACTGCACTTACGATTTCATACTTACTTCTCGAGTAATCCTCGTCTGTTTCGCTTCCACTAGAAGTACTGGTATACTCCTGTTCGGAACATGAAGAAGTATGTAAAATTTCATTCACTTTGTCGTGGTGCAATACCTCGTCCTCACTTGACTCGGAACTGGATCCAAAGCGATATTTTTTTGTCAGTGCCGGCTCTAACTCGTTACTAGTATCAGTATCTTGAGATTCTGAAGAATCATCTTCGAAAGGATCGTTTACATAATAATGACGCTTAGACATAGAAAAAACTTATCCAAAAAAATGTACTACATGACATTATAACTTGCGCGGAATTTTGCGCGAAACTTGCCGTTGGCTCTATCTATGCATATGAATGGCTGTTGTTATCCAATTTTTGAAATGATTGGCAGACAGGATATTAACTAATTAAACACACTTGGCATGAACAACATTATGTATTCGCGTCTACCAGAACAACGTCATTGGTCGCATGACTGTTGCTTGAGACTTACGGCTATATTGTGCGCGCAGTTTTTGAAATCTATTCTACAGAAGATAATGGCTACAAATAGAATCCCAATGTCGGAGAGGATGCAAAACAAAATCCAAAAAGACAAGTTCCCTGGTAAGTAAGCAATTAATAGTTTGATTGTTTGCACTATTTTAAACCTTCAAAGTAGCATGACGCATCGAAGCAGTTTGTACATAGCTAAACGTCTACATAATATAAAGCCAAAAATATGCTATGTCCAAATATCATTTAAGGAAGGACAAGTAGTGTAAAATGAGACCGTTCAGTGAACTCTCCTGTATACAATATATTTTATCTGGCCTTATTCATATATTTTTCTAATTGCATAACTATAATTTCGCACAACTCTATAGGCCTAAATGTTCAGATCTTACCTCATGATCAGTATAGTTTATAGAGACAAAGTGATTTCAGGCTATAGTGCATTTAGGCTTTTTAAAAGTATAAAGTGTTTTGAACAGCTGCTCATATACTAACTTTGGCAAATATCCCAGTCAGAATACAAAATTGTTAATACATCTTTGGAGCGTATATTTAGTTTCGCCAAAATGAGTTGGTGTTGTGAAGCCCTTTATTATTTAATTAGCTAATTTTAATACGGCTGATAAAGTAAAACTACTTATTTCGGACAATTTCATTCAGCTAGATACTGATAAATACTCAAAAGCACACATGCTTTGGTTTGTGAACACCTTGGCCATATAGATTTTTTATTATACTATTACAGGATGTTACCAAGTATCTTCCAAATTAAGAGTTTTGGCCAGAAGAACCATTTTATTAATTTGTGATAAATGAAAATAGTGTCTGTTAAAAACATATTTTCCATAAACGTTTCAGTATAGCTATATTTATAACTATAAATTTTATCGATCCGACTTAATTCGCACAATGCTTGGCCAAACTGCCTGAAGATCTTCCTGGCCTCTTTTCTAATTTCCCGTGCTTATACAGGTATCTATAGTGCCCAGCTGTTTTGTTAATTTAGGTTCTCGAGGTAAAAGTGAAGTGTGCTTCATAGTATATTATCCGATGGAAATGTCTTACCCTTTGGTGGATGGAAAAAATATTGTAACTCCAGAGAACCCAGCAGTGAAAGACACCGTGACTTTAAAAGATGGCAAAGGTGATACGTTTCAAGGGAAGGTTGTTTTTATTGGTAAGTATATGTCAGATTATTAGGTGTCACATACGAGTTAAAGCACAGATATTAGTTAAAGCACAGCGAACACCGCTCAGTTTTAGCCAATGTTATCAATAAAGAAACCCTTTCTGTATTATCTGGCTTTTCACTTCACTTCACTTCAGTTAAGTAATACTATATAATCCGTAACTTTGTATTAATTCAGGAGACAGAGAAAAGTGCATTGTGAAACAGGCGTCACTAGACTTGGCCTTAGAAAAGATTTTGGGCGGTGGATTTGACGACGTGAAGGACAGCGCAAAAGAACTAGACGACAGCGATGATGACAAGCAAAGGATTAACTTGTCGTCTAAGAAGGGTATTCCAACAATTTAAGATGATTCTTTAACTTATAAATAAAATAGCTTATCAATAAACGGTTTATTTTCAGCATCGGGCAAGCAGAAAGCTGCACCGACGGCAAACTCGTCTAGAAAACATGTGAAAACCCCACATCTCGAGTCAAGTGAAGAGGAAGAAGAAAATGAGAAGACGGCAACAAACGGTATAAGAGTCTCACTTTTATTTATATGTTGCTATATGAGTGCATTAAATTGCCGGTAAAGAATTATTTAAAAAAAAAACACCTCAAAGTGTGTGTAAAAAACTCGACTAGCATCTCGTTTTTCAACACACTTTTCGGTGTTTTATACGCCGGTAATAAACGCTCTCTCGTTTATTATATTGCTTCTCAAACGAACCGTTGTATTTAGCGAGAAATTCAACGCGAAAGTTGAGTTAATTTATGGACGTTTATTACCGTGGTATCAAGACAACGATATGGTGGTGAATTATTAATGAGTTTGAGAAATATAGATAATACACTGTACATGTGATAAATCACAGTTTATAAAATAAACTGGTTAGGCTAGCGTTACCACGTGACAAAACATGTTATTCAACCCGATTTGGAAAGGTCACGTGGAGCGGTACCTGCATCATTCTTACTTCCGGTGTTTGAGGCATAACTAAACAATAGAGCGACATTCAAAAGTCTGTGTAGAAAGTCTTATTTTTAAGCGGATACTTTTCGGGTTTATTTGTTTTCTTTGGTATGATGTGAAATTAACATTATTCCAGGTGAGAATTGTGCGTTTTTCGGCTGTTCGACAAGCCGAAAGCACGGGATTGGGCTCTTCAAGTTGCCTTGCCCTCGGGCTGATGAAAATGAGGAGATTACACGTTTGAAGACGAATGCAAGGGAACCGTGGCTTAATTTAATACTCAGAACCAGGCAGTCAACACCAGAATTGAAGGCTCGTATTGAGAAAAACAACATTTATGTTTGTGAGCATCATTTCAAGCCTGAATGCATCATAGAATGTAAGTACTTTTTGATGAATTTTGTGCGTGTTATTAATGTCACTATTATTACAACAAAGGGCTATTCACGAATATTAAAATTGCTTTTAATAATGTAGATCCCAAAAGGAAAATCTTGGTTACTGGTAGCATTCCGACGGAAAATTTACCAACAAAGAGCCACGATGTTGTGAGTAAAAAGGAGCGCAGGACTTTGGTGAGAGTTAACGTCGAGGATATGCCATCTACTTCGACCGCCAGTGCTTTGTCTTATCACGCGTTGTCTGAAGTGTCGCCAGAAATCCCAGCTGAACCAATAAGTATCCAAGATCTTCATATGCAGCTTGTTAAAATTGACATACTGCCATGGACGGTGAATAATATTGATGATATGAATAAAACCTTGAAATTGGAACTTTTCGACGGAGTCCATGAAGTTGCAAAATTTACGGTGACGATCACAACAGAACTAGACTTCACCGTCTTTGTTTATCATTGGCCTATCCCTAATGACCAACATTATATTTACAGTGATGAGAAGAAATTACTCAGTGTAGAATGCGTTATGGGACTTCTCAACTCAATTGAAAATTCCAGTCTTTGTAGCAGAGTGCCAAAAGAATTTGATTCTGTTGCTGTAGATCCCACATGGGATGAAAAGTTAGTGAGTTATTTAAACTCAGCAGTTGTTCGACATTCCATTCCAAGACTGCTGAGTCCAGACCACTTTCAGTCCACAGTAACACTGCGAAATCCTGGCTGTGAAGTCATCATGGACAATGCTAAGCCAAAAAAGGAACTGTGCAAACCATGCTCTATTACCACCAACACTTTAAAGAAAGCAGCCTCAAGAAAGAAGAAAATATCAACAGCTCCTGCAAAATCTAAAGCCCCTCTATCAGCCTGTGGATCTGAGAAGCTGATTGCGACTGTTAAAGCATCGAGAATAACATGCAAGCAATTGGAAGATCGAGTGGAACAGCTTGAAGCTCAGATCAAAAAAGATGGAGTGGGTATAAGCGATTCTTTGGAGAAGGATATTCTAAAGATAATGGGTGAGCAGAATTTGGAAGCCACACCCCACATGAGGTTTTTCTGGCAACAGCAAATGAAACTGTTGCAATCAAAGAAAATGGGACGGAGATATCATCCCCAACTAATTCGCTTTGCTTTGTCTTTGCATGGAAAATCACCATCTGCATACAAGGAACTAAGAGATAGTAGAGCTCTTATTCTCCCAAGTAAACGCATTCTCAGGGACTATAAAAACTATTTTAAACCGAAAGCTGGTATTAATCTAGACAATATTGAAACCCTAAGAGAAAAAGCTTCATCATTATCGGAAGTTCAACGGTACGTGGTTATAGTGATGGATGAGATGAAAATCCAATCCAGTCTTGTTTTTGACAAGTACTCAGGTGATCTAATTGGATTCGTGAATCTTGGAGATGAGGCCACAAATTATGCTAGTCTGGGTGAGGAAGATGTCATGGCAACTCATGCACTAGCATTCTTGGTAAGTGCAGTGACTTAAAGCATGTCATTGCATATTATTTTACCGAGAATGTAACTTCCTACCAGTTGATGTCTATCTTCTGGAAAGTTGTTGGTGTGCTTGAGTTGTCCTTAAAGCTTCCAGTATGTGCAACTGTCAACGATGGAGCTTCACCCAACGGCAAGTTTTTTGACCTGCATTTCCAGTTGGTACCCAACCACAAGTGTGATGTGATTTATAAGGTCCCCAACCTTTTTGCTCTGCCGGTACCACGGTTCATTTACTTCTTCGCCGATTCCTGCCATTTGATCAAGACTGCTCGAAATTGCTTATACAACTCTGGCTCGGGTTCCAACAGTCGTTTCATGTGGAACAATGGCAGTTACTTGATGTTCAGGCACATCGCAGACCTATTTTACAGTGACCAGGAGTTGGCTCTGCATACTCTGCCAAAGTTATCACTAGATCACATCGTTCTTACTTCATACAGCAAAATGAAGGTATGTTTGTAAATGTAATTTTGTTTTAGGGACTTATGAAAAACACTGGGATGAATATTGGCTTATGAGACTTACTGTGTGCTGGGGGTCTAGCAGCTTTCCACCAAAGATGCTTTGGTATAATTCAAAGCAAATTAGATAAAAAAAATAATTTGTGAAGCAGCACTTTTTTCTGAACTTTACTGGCACTATCTTTTTGTATAATTTCTGAAATCCAGTAGGTTGAATTTGGAATCTAATGGGCAGAGATTTTAATTGGGGTGATTCATTCTAAGTATAAAAAATAGAAAAATCTATTTGGCATTGCAAGAGGTTTTATCTGGTCAGGAGAGTTTTCAGCTTTTGCATTAATATATGTTACTGTATAATTGAAGGTAAAGCTGGTTACACAAGTTCTGAGCAAGTCAGTGGCAATAGCATTGGAGGAAACAGAAAATGATGAGGTTCTTGGTACTGCTGAATTTTGCAAAATGATGAACAATTATTTTGATTGTACGAATGTAAGGTCTTTGACCGAGCATGAGAAAAAAAGAAATTCTCTTCTCAAGCCATACTCATCCCAAGATGATGAAAGATTTTCCTGGCTAAAGGATGTTTTCCTCAACTACCTTGAAACATGGAAGCAAAGTAGCTTCTCAGAGGGATATCGCTCCAGTGCTGAGAGGCAACGTAGGTGGGAGATATGAAAAGCAAAAGTGGAATATTGTTAGTGATGTTCCAGTGAAGAAAAGAAAAAGCGACGAGAAACCAGAATGATTAGCTGCAACACCTGATGGTTGTATGGTATTATTACTAACCTTATACATAACAATTTTACTTTACCATTCATTAAAATTTAAACATTTGGTTTGAATAGTGTAGGAAAAAGTCTGATTAGCTTTATGTGTATGCAAATATTTTCCAAAACTTAGTAATCAATCAAGTGTATTCAACTTTTTAACTGTCCAAGTTTGCAACATTCCAATATTGCATCTAAATGTTGAATACATAATTGATTTATTATGCTACCTTGCAAAACTATTCAAAGTAAATCTGTTCCTAGTACAGGACTTCAAATTTGCAGCATCCCAATTCAAGTGCATACCATTGCTTGCCATTGGGGTATTGAACATTTTTTTCTAAAACATAACCAAGTGGAATTTATTGACTTTTGATTATAGTCAGGGTTGGTATATTCATGAATAAATAAGCCAAACCATAATTAGTGCCTTCAACAAAACAAAGATAACAAAAGGCCAGTACAAAGAAAAACAAAGAGCATTGTTAAAGTTGGCTTACTTATTCATTAAATCTACCAACCCTGATTATGCTGTTAAATTTAGTTACTGCGGTTATTCAATAAATTTGCATGCTACCACCCAGATGTGGAAAGGAATTCTAGATTTCAAGTTGTCAACCCATACTGCTGCAAAATTGAAATTTGAAACCGTGTGATCTCAGCACAAAATAAATTTCAGTGGAATATTAAAATTAGGGATATGTAAGTAGTAATCTATTAGCTGTACAAAGTTTAGAACCTCTAAAACTATATAATAACAAACCTACATTTATGTACATAGTGAAAAGTGTAATGATGCCATATTATGAAAGTGTTCAAGTATACCCTTCTTAAATTATGCACTAGTCAATTGAATTCCCAGCTCCCTGGGCATGTATGGGGATTATGAATCATTTGTTTTTCTAGTGACTTAATTCACCTATAAGGAGACAAAAAGCTCTTAATCCCTGCTTATGCCTGGGGGTTGTGGGATAAAGTTTTCAAGTGACTAGTGCATTATACAGCTAGTTCAACGTGGTTATCCTTCCAAAAATATAATCTGTAAACTTTGAAAGCACAGGGATATTTAGAGCCCTAGATTAAAAAACCTGACTTTCAAAGCATACCTTATTATCCCTTGTGTGCTTAGAGTTTACAGTAGCATTTTTGAAAGTACAGTGTGTCCCAGAAAAAAAGGCTACCCTTTGAAACTAATAAACAATCCGGTGTAGCAGAGGATTAGGCATTCTTGGGTTCATTAGGGATTTAAAACAATCAAATTTAAACGTTTGACTATGGTGCTTGTCTACCAAGGGCAGCCTTCTTTTTGGGACACACTGTATAAATTATGATATAGAATATCTATATGTGTATATAGAATGTTCGATTGGGTTGTTTCTGATGAACGTTTCAAGTCCTTTCTCAAAGCTTTTTGCTTAGTCTGTTTCTCTTTTATTTTATATTTATTTAAGTAATCTCTTGCATAGGAGAATGAACGGACCTTAATGTAAAGTTTAATAGTGTTTTCCAAGCACAATTTCTGAGTAGTACTAGATGGATCAACTGTTGAGGATAAAACAATGTTCTCCCAAAGTGACTTGACCATTGGGTTTTTTAAAGTGCCATTACATATTTCATCAATTGGAATATTTCTCAAAGTCGACTTTTTCTTAATCACTTGTTGTCGGAATTCGTACTCAGCCTGTTCTAAAATTCCAACCAAATCTTTTGATGGATTTACCAGGCCACCTCTTGTGCGGGATGAGATATAGCTCGACTGGTCTAGAGATTTCATACTCTGTAGCAGAGATTTTAGTTCCTCATTAGTTTTTT
Source organism: Muricea muricata (assembly GCA_963855995.1). NCBI lineage: Eukaryota > Metazoa > Cnidaria > Anthozoa > Malacalcyonacea > Plexauridae > Muricea > Muricea muricata. The sequence continues at coordinate 66,665,455 of OY979716.1, forward strand.
TTGCCTTTTTACAAGTTTGGAAGAGCTTTGCCAAAATATATCCAGCAACATATGTCAAAGGGCCACGTTCAGTAGGATTGATTCTACCAATGCTGCTCAACTGGGATGCCGAATCTTCTGAAACCACTGTCTGAGTGGTCTGGTCGTGGTAGAAACCAACTAGATAGTCATAAATGAATCATAACCAGATTAGCAGCCTTGTGGTTTTCACGATTTAATAATGTACATGACTCGGGCATTAAACCAAAGAATGATTCGAATAGTTGGTCTTGGTTAGTCTTTCGCCAAAATTTTTCAATAATTGGATAAATGGCATCGTACAAAGCTTTCGTGGAAGACAAATTTTCTACCTCCTCGTTTATTTCTGTTCCATATAGTTTCTCTTCGATAATTTTGCTCTTTATTGTCTCAACCATGTCAGCAACCGTTTTTTCACAAAAAGATGCAGGGAGGGAATTCTGCTTTGATGCCACCGTGTTGTGTTTTGCGTTTGTATGTCTTGTAAGGCCTCCCTTTGACTTACAAACTTTCTCGCACTGCGAACATGGAAACGACTTCATGCCTTCGATCTCAACCAGCGCATCATTAAATTCATTCTCAATCTCTTCTCCTTCGACTTCAGTAACAGCCACAGTGAGAAAGAGCTGATATTCATCGGAAAAAGCCTCTGAAGGATTTTGGAATTGGCTCCCCTTTGTACTATCACCTTCGTCGCGACTGGTGACAAGTTCGTGTTGAGCGCCTTGTTCTTCTTCGATTTTGTCATCCTCGGCGGTTAAAATCTCTTCCATTTGATCAAAATAACAAAGAAATGCGCTCAAATAAACATAAATTCCAAATAAAGCTGAAAAGATGTAATATAATACGATAAAATAGCGAACACACGCTGTTATCTGTATGGTTTCTATATCAACACTCCTGCTACAATGCAGGCTCCGTTCCACGTGACTTCGGATTTTGTGCTTCCCAACATGATTTTCGCTTCCCTTTGAAGTTTGCCGGCTAGCCTAACCAGTTTATTTTATAAACTGTGGATAAATATATGTAATGATCGATATGATATAGGTATGTGTGATAGCAATATAGGTATATGCATGTGACTGCAGTGGAGTGCAAGTAGCAGACTTGTCTATAATTTCATAATTTATACTCATTTATATGCTTTTTCAAACGCGAAACACCGCCAGGCGATGTTGTTCTAAAATCACAGAATTTATTATTTATATGTATATGTATATAGAAATATCAGCGGAAGTGACTAAAGAAGCAAAGAGAGTCAGCAACCTTTTAAAGATATCACAACAAAAGGTATATTATATATATACAGACAACTGTTTGTCTCTTATTAAACTATTAAAGAGCGGTAATTAATTCGAGGGGGTTATAGGGCTGTGTAAAATGGGGGAGGGTCACGAATTTCTGTATAATGAAATAAGTCATATAAAAGTTTATTGCCATTTAAATCATATCAACCATAGTATGGGACGTGGAGTGGCTTCATACGACTTTATTTCACTAATCCATAAATGAATTTCAAGAATAAGCTATTTCGATGCGTTTTTAGACAGCGCCAGTGGTAATCAAAGACAAGTTTTTAGACAGTGGTAATCAAATATGTGATGTATTGACAGCCATGAAAGAAGTCACGACAAGTTTAGATGACATTAAACAGTTGCTTCAGAAACTGGTGAATGAGGGACAGTTCAAACGACAGGGTGATTCGGAGCCTTTTGCAGTCACGCCACCACAGAAAAAGATGAAAGTGAGTCATGTACAGTATAATCCTCAATTTAAATCACTATAGACAGCAAAATGCTATCTTCTAACATATTCACATTATCTACATAGTAATAATTGTTGTATAAACTGCCTCTGGTTACAATGTTCAAGGTTTTAAGATCAAAGAAAAGGCATAAGTTTAGTTATTAAATAGGCGCCACCATAATGACTAGTAAACAAGTATTCATAATTAACATCAGAAAATTACAATTGCAGAGAACTAATGGATCTCCTGGAAGCGTAACGGTTACAGAAGAAGTAGAATCTGTGGACGTTACCAATCAAGAAGAGTTCGTAAGTATTATGTCACTAATAGTTATTGTAGAAAATATAACAGAATGGAACTGCTGATATTATTTAATGTAAGAATTAGATATAGAAATTAAGTTTATTTTCCCAAGGGACAGTAAGTACAGTACTACGTATTAAGAGCTGTGTAAATAGAAACAAATCTTTAATTTTCTAGATAGTTGGTGGGGTGAATCTTTTGCAGGATATACCTGCAAAATTTAAAAAACCCAATTTATACGCCACAAGCCTGCTGTCTCAACTTTTCACGGATGAGGAAATGAGGGAGGGTGCAGTTGAGCCAGGTGAACATTGTAAGAAACGTGCTTTGGATCAAGAAAAAATAAACTTGATAAAAAGTAAGTATTAGTTTAACAATCTGATAACCTAATGAAATTTAAAGTAAGTCTAAGATTTCCCCATCAAGTCATTAATTAATATTTTTCATTAACAGAATGCATAGTCATTAAATATGGGGAAAAAGCATTGCAAAAGAAAGGGTGGCATGATATCCAGACGAGCCTAAACCAAAAGTGTTTGGACAAACTGAAAGCCTGGAAACGAAAAAACGATGCCAAATTAGATGAACTAACCAAGAATGATTAGCCAGTATTTATATGTGGACTTGCATAAATTGTTTAACAAATAAAGTAATATGGCAGTAGAACATCAATAGACAACAGCCTTGTTAGCAAATTGTTTACTCCTGACCATAATATGAGGTTTACTGCTCTTTATATTTGTCATTTACAGTATGAGGTAACGTGAAAACAATATCATATATTATACTATATTTGAACTTGACAACTCATAATTGAAGCATGAAGCAGCGGCGAAATGTTATACTGTAAATACAAAAATTAAATGTTGACTTCCAGTTTCAGGAATTATTATAACGTTTTAGAGAATTTACTTCATTCAATATTCTGCATTAATTCCAATTCAATAGGATCCAGCATGATCCTATAGGTCCCTGCTAGGAACTTTCAGATCCTGACAGATCCTGCAGGATCTTGCTGGAAGTGTTGAAGGATCCTAGCAAAATCCTACAGGATCATGCTAGGCACCTTTAGAATCCTGACAAGATCCTACGGGATCCCACCAGGAACATTCAAGATCCTGAGGATATCCTGTAGGATCCTGCTAGGAACTTTGGAGTATTCAGACAAAATCCTGTAGGATCCTGAGTAGATCCTGAGTAGATCCAATAGGATCCTGCTAGGAACTTTTAGGATCCTGACAAACTGCTATAGGATCCTGCTAGGATATAGATAGGATCCTACATAAGATCCTGCCAGGAGATAGGATCCTGAATAGGATCCTACAGGATCCTATAGGATCCTTAATAGGATCCTATAGGATCCTATTCAGGATCCTACAGGATCCTGTAGGATCCTATGACAGGATCCTGTTAAAATCTTGTAGGATCCTATCAGGATCCTGATAAGATCCTGGTAGGATCCTGTTAGGATCCTTACAGGATCCTGTTCAAGATTTCTACCAGGGGATGCATACACGTAACCGGGAATTGTCTCTCATGCAAAAGCTGAATACCATTGTTATTGGAACTGGAAATGCTACAAAAAAGGTATACAGTAAATCGCTTCCTTGTACTCCAGGGCCTCAGTGCGTTAGACAACATACACCATTAGAAATAAATTAAGTGTTTTGATTTCCATGACCCAAATTAGAATCATGTGTGCAAAAAAACTAAGTATGTGCAATTTACAGCTGAACGGCATATCTATCATCATTTGCTGCAAAAACGTTGCTTGTCCTCATTGTTTTTTTCCTACATGAATTGTGAACTTGCCCACAAATAATCTTTATATACAATAACATTTCCAGACATTCCAGAGGCTTGCAAAACGTGGAATTACTCAAAGCAGGGAGAGCTTCAGAAATACCATGGATGATGCTGGAAGTGATCTCAAAAACGAAATCAAAGAATTGGTTAAGAGTGAAGGAAAACCACGAATGGTTTTTGATAATTTTGATTTCAAAATACTGGCCGACATCATTTTACCAAGCCATTGAAACTTAGATATGCACTAGATAGTGCAGTTTATGACATTCTAACAGGTTTCCTTCGGATCATTTAGATGACACCAAGCCGTTGGTTGCTGATGTAAAGTTATTTGGTGACAAGGAGTTCATACATGTCCAATATTGACAATCTGTATCCGATCGACAAATCAACTTTATCGTCGGTACGTTTCGATCCATCGGTCTGTTGTTACTTATGGTCGGACAGTTGTTATTTACGGTTGGACAATATTTTGCAGTTGGTACAATGTCGTGCCATGCAGGAAGTGCGTCATACAGCGCTTCTGTCTTGCTGGTTTCATATGCTTGCTTGCATATGTTTTCTTCATTCTCAAGATAACGTACATCACATGTAACTATTATATTTTATGATGCATATATGACAGAACAAGTAGAATACAATCAAATGCAAGTCATAATAAAACCATATGACATGCTGACTCTTTTTACGACCCACATAATCGTATGCTGACTCTTTTTATGACGCATATAATCATAATCATATTACAATAACAACATGCTTGCTTCGTTCTCAAGAAAATCTATATGACATGCCAACTCTTATATTTTACGACGCGCATAGTCACAAACATAACACAAAAAATATGCTTGCTTCGTTCTAAAGACAACTTGCATGACATGCTAACTATTATATTTTAGGATGCACATATGACAAAATAAGTAGAATACAATCAAATGCAGGTCGTAATAAAACCATATGACATGCCGACTCTTATATTTTACGACGCACATAGTCACAATCATATTACAATAACAATATGCTTGCTTTGTTCTCAAGAAAATCTATGACATGCCGACTATTATATTTTACGACGCAAATAATGACAACCATGTAACACCAAAAATATGTTTGCTTCATGAAATGCTATGCATTTCACCATCGGTAAAATATTTGTCCGACCGCAAGATTGCTTGTCCGATGGATCCAATCGATCCATTGAACCGCCTGACATTTGGCATGCTTACAAACCCTCTTGCTTCAAGACTGTGCTCCCTAGCACTTTGTAATTACGTCATTTCACCATCGGTAAAATATTTGTCCGACCGTAAGATTTCTTGTCCGATCGATCCATCTGACATTTGGCATGCTTGCAAACCCTCTTGCTCCAAGACTGTGCTCCCTAGCATTTTGCAATAACGTCATTTCACCATCGGTAAAATATTTGTCCGACCGTAAGATTGCTTGTCCGATGGATCCGATTAATCCATTGAACCAGCTGACATTTGGCATGCTTGCAAACCCTCTTGCTTCAAGACTGTGCTCCCTAGCATTTTGCAATAACGTCATTTCACCACCGGTAAAATATTTGTCCGACCATAAGATTGCTTGTCTGATGGATCCGATCGATCCATCGGACCATCTGACATTTGCCCATAGGCGGCCCAATTTAGTGTGTAGTTTCATATAGAGATCAGTGCGCATTAGGTGCCCACTGATCTCTATATGAAACTACACACTAAATTGGGCTGCCTAAGTTTGCCCTGCTTCCTTGCAAACCCCTTGCTTCAAAGACTGTACTACCTAGCGCTTGGCAATTACGTCATTTCGCCATCCGTAAAATATTTGTCCGACTGTAAGATTGCTTGTCCGATGGATCCGATGGATCCATTGGACCATCTGACATTTGCAATGCTTGCAAACCCTTTTGCTTCAAGACTGTACTGCTTATAGCACTTTGCAATTACGTCATTTCATATTTGAAATAAAATATTTGTCCAACCGTAAAATTGTTTGTCTGATCGATCCATCGGACCATCTGACATTTGCCATGTTTGCAAATCCTCTCGCTTGAAGACTGTACTGCATAGCGATTTGCAATTACGTCATTTACTCGTCATTAATTCTCTTTATGTTTAACCGGATTCGTCAATTCACCATCGGTGAAATATTTGTCCGACCGTAAGATTGCTTGTCCGATCGTAAGATTCCTTGTCCGATGGGTCCGATCGATCCATGGGACCATCTGACATTTGCCATGATTGCAAACCCTCTTGCTTCAAGACTGTACTACCTAGCGCTTTGCAATTACATCATTTACTCGTCATTAATTCCCTTTATCTTTAACCGGATTCGTCAATTCACCATCAGTAAAATATTTGTCCGACCGTAAGATTCCTTGTCCAATGGATTTGATCGATCCATCGGACCATCTGACATTTGCCATGCTTGCAAACCCTCTTGCTTCAAGGCTGTACTGCCTGTAGCGCTTTGCAATTACGTCATTTCACCATCTGTAAATTATTTGTCCGACCGTAAGATTGCTTGTCCGATGGATCCGATTGATCCATGGGACCATCTGACATTTCCCATGCTTGCAAACCCTCTTGCTTCAAGACTGTACAACCTAGCGCTTTGCAATTACATCATTTACTCGTCATTAATTCCCTTTATCTTTAACCGGATTCGTCAATTCACCATCAGTAAAATATTTGTCCAACCGTAAGATTCCTTGTCTGATGGATCTGATCGATCCATCGGACCATCTGACATTTGCCATGCTTGCAAACCCTCTTGCTTCAAGGCTGTACTGCCTGTAGCGCTTTGCAATTACGTCATTTCACCATCTGTAAATTATTTGTCCGACCGTAAGATTGCTTGTCCGATGGATCCGATTGATCCATCGGACCATCTGACATTTGCCATGCTTGCAAACCCCCTTGCTTCAAGGCTGTACTGCTTATAGCGCTTTGCAATTATGTCATTTCACCATCTGTAAATTACTTGTCCGACCATAAGATTCCTTGTCTGATGGATCTGATCGATCCATCGGACCATCTGACATTTGCCATGCTTGCAAACCCTCTTGCTTCAAGGCTGTACTGCCTGTAGCGCTTTGCAATTACGTCATTTCACCATCTGTAAATTATTTGTCCGACCGTGAGATTGCTTGTCCGATGGATCCGATTGATCCATGGGACCATCTGACATTTCCCATGCTTGCAAACCCTCTTGCTTCAAGACTGTACAACCTAGCGCTTTGCAATTACATCATTTACTCGTCATTAATTCCCTTTATCTTTAACCGGATTCGTCAATTCACCATCAGTAAAATATTTGTCCAACCTCAAGATTCCTTGTCTGATGGATCTGATCGATCCATCGGACCATCTGACATTTGCCATGCTTGCAAACCCCCTTGCTTCAAGGCTGTACTGCTTATAGCGCTTTGCAATTATGTCATTTCACCATCTGTAAATTACTTGTCCGACCGTAAGATTGCTTGTGCGATGGATCCGATCGATCCATCGGACATTTGCCATGCTTGCAAACCCTTTTGCGTCAAGACTGTACTGCTTATAGCACTTTGCAATTACATCATTTCACCATCTGTAAAATATTTGTCCAACCGTAAAATTGTTTGTCCGATGGATCCGATCGATCCATCGGACCATCTGACATTTCCCATGCTTGCAAACCCTCTTGCTTCAAGACTGTACTACCTAGCGCTTTGCAAATTACGTCATTTACTCGTCATTAATTCCCTTTGAACAGAAGTAATGCGTGACTAATTAGTCCTAATGTTTTGTATATAAGTGTGTGCATCTGGATCGTGTGGTGAATAAACAATTTTTAATCGAATACATCTCATCGTTTAGTTTTTCGGTCGCTTCCAACCATTTTATGGTAGCAGAGAGTGGTTTCAGTTTGATAAATGTCCAATCATTCTGAACTACGAAGTTCGTTAAATGATTTAGTCGCCGCAATGCAAACGGCAAACGTACATGAAGATAGATATAGTTATCGAGAGAGACAAAGCGTAACGACAGACGAACGCTTGGACAGCTTGAAATATAGAAAAGCTATCGCTAAAACTGCCTTTACTAAAGCAAGAAATCAAGTCGTACGTTTATTAGAAGAAGAATGTATTAATAAATCGAATCGAAGTCGAATAAACGAAGCTTGTGAAAAATTGTCTATTAAGCAAGACCAACTTATGGAAATTTTCGAAGCTTTGGTCGAGGAGTATTCAAGCAGAACAAGATCGTCAAAACAAAGTAAAAACAATCGAAGAGATTGAGAAAATGGAGCGAGAATTTAGCGAAACATTGAATCAAGTCCAACGATATTTAAATAATACATTTTCGGAGATGTTTCATGGAGAACAGTCACCAAAAATCGAACCAACAGCAAGACAGTCAGGAGAAGGCAGTAAAAAATTAGACTAAACAAACTAAAGAACTGCAATATTTAAAGACTGTGTTCAAAACAGTCGAATATGAACTTGACAAGCAAATAAATGAGCTCGAAAGTCAAGTCCAACTAGAATGGGAAAGAATAAAGGAATATGAGAAAACCCCGAAGCTACAGTTTCAAAAACCGCCCAAAGCTAAAGTTAGCACATCGCCAAGGTCGGATGAATGCGAAATCGGAAGTTCATCGAACAGTGATTGGACAAAGTTCCACAAGCAAAGTACACCAAGGGCAAAATCATATCAAAGTGAAATCGGCGCTGACCTATGGAAGCAGCTGAGACGTGTCACAATACCAGTGTTTAACGGTGAAAAGAGTCATTATGAAAGCTGGAAAGCGGCCTTTATGGCATGTGTTGATAAAGCACCAGCAACACCTGAATACAAATTACTGCAGCTGAAACAATGCTTGTCTGGTGAAGCATTAAGAACAATCCAGAATTTGGGACACTCGGCGGCAAGCTACGAAGTAGCAAAAGCGAGATTGGAACGAAAGTTTGGTGGCCAACGAAGGAAAGTTGCGTTGCATCTGGAACAAATCGAAAGACTAAAACCTATGCAAGACGAAAACGCGAGAAAGTTGGAGAAAATCGCAGATATGTTGGATATGGTTATTGTTAATCTAGAAGAAGCTGGTCGTGATGAAGAATTGGGTAATGGTGTTCTTTATGTGACCGTACAAAAAAAGTTTGCGGAATCCTTACTTGTTCGATATCATCGCTGGATCCACGAAAACCAGAAAAGAGAGTCCGTATTAGCCTTACGAGACTGGATGCTCCAGGAAGTGGAATTCCTTACAACGGCGTCTGAAACAATTCATGGCTTCATGTCTCGCCCTGACTCGAGAAGAAAGAAGAATTTTAATCAACAAACCTATTTCGGACGAAACGATAAGTCAAAGTCGAGATCAAAGGCATGTCCCAAGTGTGGAGGTTGTCATGGAATGTGGAACTGTAATAAATTTCGAGAGTTACAACCATGGCAACGATGGAACGTAGCAAAACAGTTCAAGCTGTGTTTCCGATGTCTGGATCAGGATCATATTGGAAGTTCGTGCCCAGCAACAAGAGTTTGTGGAAAGGAGGGTTGTCAGAAAACCCACCATGAACTGTTACATACAACATTCAACCTAGATAATTTCAATCGAAGTGAGTTTGAGAAAAATCGACAAACTCCTCCAATCAAATGCGATCAAAAAGTTGTTAAAACATCTTGTACTGCTACCCAAACAGAAACAACGGGGGAATTTAGTGAAGAAGATAATCCAACCAACAGTAGTACTCGGTCCCATACAACAAGGAAACGACAAACATCTGAAGACAGGCATGGATTCATAGCATTACGAACAGTACCTGTGATTCTCAAGAATGGCAATCGTGAAATTGCAGTTAATGCCTCATTGGATGACGCGAGTACAAAAACGTATATTAACACTGATGTGGCGGCGGAGTTGGGTCTACAAGGAAAATTCCAAAAGGCGTCGGTGAATGTGCTGAACGGACAAGTGGAAACATTTGTGACTATGCCCGTTGAGTTTGAGTTAAAGAGCTTGGATGGCGAAGTTACACATCATGTTAACGCCTTCACAACAGAGAAAGTGACTGGAGATATGGAAGTCGTTGATTGGAATAAGTTTGCCAAGCGTTGGGATCACTTGAAGAATATAAACTTTCCAAAGATTCATCAGAAGTCAACTGTGGATCTGCTGATTGGCGTAGATCATGCTGACCTCCTTTATTCAAAACAGGAGATTCGAGGTGATGAAGGTGAACCTATTGCGAGATTGACTCCATTAGGATGGACATGTATCGGGGTGCCAAGCAAAGATATCTTACATAATCACACGAACTTTAATCGCGCTTACTTTACCCGGACGGAAACGGAGTTAACAGAAGTGAACCAAATCTTACGAAAATTTTGGGAAATAGAAGAAACATCTTACCATGATATTGCGACTATGAATGCTGAAGATAATCTCGCAGTGAATAAAGTTACAAATTCATTGAAATATCAGAATGGTTGTTACCAAGTGGCAATTCCATGGAAAGAAGATCCTTCAAATTTACCCTCTAACTATGATATGGCTTTGAAGTGTTTGAAAAACCACGGAGAAACGATTGGTTAATGATCCTGAGCTAAGTGGAGCCTATTCGAATATAATCGAACAATACCTTAAGAAAAAATACATTTGAAAGGTACCAAAGGAGGAGGTAAGTTCAGTTGGTGTTTGGTATCTGCCTCATTTCACAGTATTGCGTCCTGACAAGCCTACTACCAAAACAAGAATAGTCTTCGACGCGTCCGCAAAATGTGAAGAAATTTCGCTGAATGATGTCATGCTACAAGGTCCGAAGTTGCAACGTGATTTATTCAACGTACTCCTACGTTTTCGAAGACACCCCGTAGCAGTCGTTTGTGATATATCCGAAATGTACTTACGAGTGGAGATCGCGCCTGAAGATCGAAATTACCACCGATTCCTTTGGCGTTCTATGGATTTATCTAAAGAACCAGAAGAATATGAATTCAACCGTGTTGTTTTTGGAACCAGCTCGTCTTCCTTCCTCGCCCAATTTGTCCTTCAGCGGCGTGCCCAAGGGGGCAAAGGGTCCTGTCCGTTAGCAGCCGACACTGTCGAAAATGCAACATATATGGACGACAGCATGGACTCAGCAGTTGATGATCAGCAGGCTATTGAACTTTATGGACAATTGAAACAATTGTATCAGAAAGCCGACATGCATCCTCATAAATGGTTATCTAATTCAAGAGCTGTTTTAGAACAGATTCCCTTACAAGAAAGAGCCTCCGAGGTGCATCTTGATGATGATCAATTACCTTCCATGAAAACGTTAGGTTTATTGTGGTTAGCGGAAGAAGATGTATTTACCTTTATTGGTCTTCCTCCGAAAGCAATTCAATTCGTTGTGTTTATCTGCAGAGTCCATGGTTTTGTTGACCTTGCATACATTTTTCGACGCCTCGGAGAAAGCGTATGGTGCAGTCGTGTATTTTTGAAGTGTTTATGAAGATGGGACGATTTTGATCCAGCTAGTTTCTGCAAAATCCAAGGTGGCACCTTTGAAAGCGATATCTGTACCACGTTTGGAATTAATGGGTGCAGTGGTTGGATTGAAACTAAGTATTCTCATCGCTAAGCAATTGGAGATTGATGTTAATGAAGTAACTTATTGGTGTGACAGCATGAATGTTCTCGGGTGGATTAGAAACCAAAGTCGAAAGTTCAAACCATTTGTAGCCAATCGAATTGGAGAGCTACAAAGTCATAGTAATCCACAACAATGGCGTTACGTGCCATCGGAACAAAATGCTGCAGATTTGATCACGAGAGGCACAACTGTATCTGGATTAAAAAAATCAGAGCTGTGGTGGAATGGCCCAAAATTCCTACAGAAGAATCATGAAGATTGGCCATCAATGCAACTGGACAATGTGGAATATGAAAGACAAGAGGAGAGAAAGACAAAGTCAGCCACACCGTTGAAGGGGGTGAAAACAAGTTTCCAGAAATTGGACAATACATTAATAACGGTGAAAATAGTCGAACCTGTAACATGGCGATTAGATCCGAAACGTTTTTCCAGTTGGCTACGTCTTAAAAGAATTCGAGCATGGGTAAATCGGTTTATCGACAATTGCGCACAGCCACGAGATAAACAAACAAACAGAGAATTAACAGTTGAGGAAATCGATGATTCCGAAAATCAGCTAATCCAGCTTGTCCAGCTTGTCCAGCTTGATGCATTTTCCGACGAAATGACTGCTCTACAAAATGGAAAAGAATTACCAAAGACGAGCAAACTTCTTCCGCTAAAACCGTGGTTAGACGAAGACGGAATTCTAAGATTAGGTGGTCGTCTTCAGTTTGCAGAATTCTTACCCTTCTCGACCAGACACCCCATTGTGCTACCTCGTAAAGAATGGATTACCACACTAATCGTCAAATCGTATCATGAAGCCAGGAATCATGTATGTGGGACCAATCATACCCTAGCATCACTTTCCTCCCGCTATTGGATACTTTGTGGTCGTGAAGAAATAAGAGATTGGGAGAAGAAATGTGCGGAATGCAAGAAAAGAACGTCCAAACCAGCAACCCAACTGATGGCGCCACTCTCTGATATACGGTTACGTATGACGATGCGTGCATTTGCTCAAACTGCAGTGGATTTCGCCGGTCCTTTTGTTACAATTCAGGGACGAGGAAAACGAAGAGCAGAACGGTATCTTTCACTCTTTACTTGTCTAGCAACACGAGCAGGCCATTTGGAAATTGCCTATTCGATGGAAACCGATTCCTTCCTTAATTCCTTTTATCGTATAGCTAGTCGCAGAGGTTTGCCTGACGAAGTCATTTCAGACAATGGGAGAAATTTTATTGGAGCAGATAAAGAATTAAAGGAATTAGTAAAGCAACTGGATGTAAGAAAACTTCAAGTTTGAACAGCGAACTTAGCGGTTAAATGGCATTTTAACCCTCCTTACGCTCCGCACTTTGGTGGCATACACGAAACGATGATCAAGGCTGCTGAACGAGCAGTGTATGCTATTTTAAGCAATGCAGATATTACGGATGAAGAACTTCTCACAGCCTTTGTTGGAGCAGAAGGTTTAATAAACTCACGCCCATTGACTTATCAAAGTGCCAATCCTAAAGACGAAGTACCATTAACACCAACCAAATCATTTTTTGATCGGACAGATGGGCGGAAAGTTTGCGCCAGAGTCTGTTGATATAACATCATTTAATCCTCAGAAAAGATGGCGTCGAGTTCAAGAATTAATTCGACATTTCTGGCACAGATGGTTACGAGAATGGATCCCTAGCCTAAATAGAAGACAAAAGTGGCTCTTGCCTCAAAATAATGTTAAGGAAGACGACCTCGTGTTAGTTATGTCATCAAGTACACCCAGAGGAAATTGGCCAATTGGCCGAGTCATAAAAGTGTATCCTGGTAAAGATGGACTTACACGTGTCGTTCGAGTGCGAGTGGGTCAACAAGAATTAGCAAGATCGATTACAAAACTTTGCCCTTTACGATATGACTAAAGTGTATATAGTTATTGTAAACAATTTTATGTGTAACCTCTGATTGTTGATGGTAAAATACGTCAAGGAGGGGGGTATGAACAGAAGTAATGCGTGACTAATAAGTCCTAATGTTTTGTATATAAGTGTGTGCATCTGGATCGTGTGGTGAATAAACAATTTTTAATCGAATAGATCTCATCGTTTAGTTTTTCGGTCAGTTCCAACCACCCTTGATGTTTAACCGGTTTCATCAATTCACCATCGGTAAAATATTTGTCCGACCGTAAGATTCCTTGTCCGACCGTAAGATTGCTTGTCCGATGGATCCGATCGATCTATGGGACCATCTGACATTTGCCATGATTGCAAACCCTCTTGCTTCAAGACTGTACTACCTAGCGCTTTGCAATTACGTCATTTCACCATCGGTAAAATATTTGACCGACCGTAAGATTGCTTGTCCGATGGATCCATTGGACATTCGCCACGAGCAATTGAAAAAAGAATCGACACTTAGAAAAAACATAGGAGAAGCGTTGTTAAGCTGTTAAGTATAAATAACCATAGCAATAAATGCGTATGCATATTATAGTTCCCCACTTGACAAACATTTTTCGGACGGTAAACATCTTTTACTATCGGATCGATCGGAACCACCTGTAAGAGAGATTTCTCCATCAGACTCCAATTGCCGGTGTTGGGCATCAATCAGGAGTTTTTGGTGACAGAAATGGAAATTCAGAATGTCAAGTCCAACTTTGTCACACTAGTAATGAGGATACTAGTCGAGTTTTTTTCTGTATGAGACATTTAAAGAGTGTCGTCTTTGAACACATCCCACACAGGTAAAGAGAAGAAGTGAACGCTAGTTAGCCATTTTCCAATCGAGATCTGCAATTCTATGGACTGTTTGTATAGGCAGTTCAAGCTAGATTGTCACACGACAGAAAACCAATGCACCGTAAATAATGCATGGTGACATGTCAAATGACATGCCAAAAAATGCAACTACAACGGAAAAGACATGCCAGGAGTTACCTATAGATGCTTTCATGCGGCTCTCAGTTGAGAAATGGCTAATATACAGCACAAGTCAGTAAAAACATGAAGAGTAATTAAAATGAATTAAACTGATTGACTGCTATAATCTACGTAGTATTTAATATACGAGAAGGAGTGCTTTATCAGATATTAAACGCAAGGCCCACCCGAGCGTATTATAACTGATAAAGCACGGATTGCTTGTATATTAAATAATTTAACGATCCATTTTATACCCATCTTGTCAGTTTGTTTGCGAAAGAATTTTCAATATAGATAATGCATACACCGAGAAAGTCGAAGCAAAAGTTTTGTGAAAATCCACATGTGTTTTATCAGGTATAGACTACTACTACAGTTGTGATTTCGTTTGTGTGTTTTGCTCAAGAATTATTAATGAGTGTTTTAATTACTTACAATGTCTTACCTATAATGAATTGTTATAATCTGATTATAAAAATGCCTCGAAAACTTACCACTACATAGCCTGTTCCATCCAAGAGGAATCTTCAGGTGGTAGACCTGAGGCATTTTATGTGTGCGTGTGTGCGTGTGCGTGTGTGCGCGTGTGCATGTGCTAGCTAGAGCTAGCGAACAACATTCTGATGTAATTTGAATAGGCATATTCTTTGAAATACTATTTAAACACAAATTCCTATTCCAACTCAAATAATAATTTTAATAATAATAAACATGTTTACATGGTTTTCTTTATTTCAGTACGCATGGGAGAAGCTGTACAAAGCTACACCAGAGTGTGGAAGAGAAGAAGGCACTCTACAATTTTAGGCAACAATTCAGAGTGACCAACGTTTACAACGATGTCAAGAAGAATTACAAGAGCGCTGAACATCTTATGCTCTGGAGTACAAAGGCGTACATATGTTCTGCTTTCATGACATGGGCAGGGCTGGAAAACATCAACGACAAACCCTGCCACTTAACTATTCCACCAAAGCTCAGCAAGAAAGTCGAAAAACAGGAATTTGTACAGAAGGAGACTGACAGCTTTGTTGAACAGAACGTTCTCCCTAAATTTGATGTAGAAAAGTTCACAGAAAGGAGATTGAGAGTATAAGGGAAAAATTTGAGAAAACGATTCAGCCAAATGAAAGGAATTTTAATACAGGTAATCTTTGCTTAGTTTGCATTCATTAAGACCGCAGTCTAGTTTTCATGCGAGCAGAGTCTCGGTCTCACAAAGGCGCAAAGAAAAGAGGAGAGTCAGCATAATCTATACGATGCTCCCTATCCAGAAATTTGGATGATGACATACTTAGCTTTGGGTTTATACAGTGTATTAATTGAGTCACTATTCAGCACTTAAAACTCTGACTTATCCAAATGATCTAATTCGATATTTTCATATACTTTTGGGGAAATTGTGATAATGGTACATTCAAACGAGGTCGTTCAAAGGGATTACCACTACCTTGGTATGGGTAAAATAGTCGATTCTCCAGTAGATGTTATGGATCAACCAGAAGGTTCAGTTTTTCTGCAGGTGCTTGCAGTTGAAACTTTGGCATCCTCTCTTGTCAAGGTTGGACAGATCGTCTCATGGCCTAAATTACATCTTGCCGCACCCGTTAAGCCAAAAACCACGAGCTCTACATCGACACTTGATGCTAATACCGAATCACAGCAACCATACGATGATGACGGAGTAATGAATTATGCATTGCAATGCATACAGTTGGATATGATGTTGATGCAATTAAATGATACAGAGAAAGAAGGTGACGGGGATCGATGCATCACGAATTGGAAACTTTTAATGTTATACTTTAGATCACGAAAATGCGGCATGAAGCATGCATTTGAGGCTATGCGGTTGCTAACGTGTGTCAAAGCCTTATTTAGTGAACGAATGGCACATCGCATTATCCACGGGCAATTTATCAATGCAAAAGGAGGACCAGGAAAGAACTATGCAAATATTTGAAGATGGAAACATTGGTAAAAGATCATAAAGTTATTTTAAAAGGATTATGTGGAAATACAACTTTAAAAGCTGTTCAGAGAAGTACCAATGCAGTATATGAATTGAAAAGTATGGTCGAATTGATCGACAAAGAGAGTAATGTACCACCTGACTCTATCAAGCACACCCACGCAAGTTCAACGAAAATTATTCATGAAATGATCAGTGTATTACAGCGGGTCAAACCTTTTGACGAGCGACCTGTTAGGGCATACCGATCGTTTCCTGATATTCGCAAAAGCCCACTACAGAATTTGGACGTTACTGTGTTACACTCGTGGCTGACATACAACAAGAAAAAGTATTTGACAATTCATTCGCAGCAGATGATACAGATGATGATGTAGATCAGGCAATGTCTGACGGTAAAGAAAGTGAAAGGGAGGAGCTCAGCGAGAATGATGATGACATGGAAATTTTTCTACTATAATACAAAGTCTTAATGAAGGGCTGTAAATGTAAACATTTACTGTATTGCTGAAAGTGGTAGAGGGTCTTCGTCACATTTCACTCACCTAGGTAAAACAGCAATCTCACGTTCCACTTCACGTTTCACAGAAAATGTTGTTACTTAATTTCTTTTTCCTCATGTACCATTGCTGTTATAGTAAATAATAGGGCCATTAATATGAGATGAAACATGCCACGACCTAATTGAGTCTCGTTTTATTTAAGACAAAAAATGGCTACGATAAGAGAACAAGCTTCGCAGTAAAACAAAAATTATGCTTATCAGAACATTGCTGTTGAAATTTCGTTTCGCATTGAATATACTAGTAATTTCTTACTTGAATCCTATTCACAAAATATAAAGAATGTATTGTCTATGAGTTCAGGCTTCTCGAAAGTAACTTTTACAACCCTCATTCAAGGGTACCAGAAAGACTGAAAAGTGACGGGGTCATAAAAAAATAATAAAATTTTTGGTGGAACATTTCAGTAGCTGATGAAGTCTTACAGTTAGTATGAGTCAATAATTTATATAAAATTTGCAGTAAATAAGATTTTTACATTATAAATACATTAATACATTATAAATAATTAAATGGGATAAGACGTCCATCTGCTCTCGGGGTTTTGGCGCCTTTTCTCTTATTACTACGTCAATACTGTTATAGTTAGACAAACAACCCTGGGTCACCCAATTAATTGCTGTTTCAGTGAACGCAGAGATCAGTGCATACATTATACCCACTTCGTAATTTAAATAATAGTTAACTTGCTGATTGATGAAGCAAACACACTCAATTTACTAAGTGCGTGTAACTTATTATGTTATGCTTTATTTATCCAACAAAACGTTTATGTATAATACTCTAATAATGTATGTCAAACTCGTGTTCTGTGTTTTTCTACCTCTTTTTTTGCTTCCACTTTGTGCTTCCACTTGTCATGTGTCCGATGCAGAACACTACATCCCTCCCCCCTTTTGATAATAAGTCAGGTCATTTGAGTCCTGCTTAGATATAAACAAAATGTAAACTTATCTTAATTAGTTTATTTGTCCTGGTTTTTATAACGTCTAATCTCTAACAAAGTCGTGCAAGTACTTCGGTCTTTCTGAATCTGACTGATGCTGTGCTGGCTTGTGGTTGGTGGAATCTAGGAGTTTTTTGAAGAAAGATGAGTTTCTTGTAACGACTTTCCCCTTCGAAGCTGATGTAAGCATGGATCCTTTCATTGCCTGGATGGTATGTGGCTCAGGTGCGTATGGAGTTGTAAACTTGTTTCCCTTCTCACTTTTTACGAGCACCTTGTCTCCGATCCGGAAATCTCTTTCTTTCGCTTTGTTTCGGCGATCAGCATATTGTTTCGCGTTGGCTTTCGCAGATTTGTTGTTCACTTTAGCTTGAGTTGAGGCAGCAGATTCATGCTCAAGCTTGTTTGGTATTTCCGGAAACTTTGTTCTTGGACTTCGACCAAAAAGGAGGTGGAAGGGGGCTTTGTCGAAGGATGGGGTGTGGATCGGTATTGTCTAAGAAATTTATGCATTTTTTTGGCACCAATTTTTGCCTCCAAGATGTGCTGTTCGTATCGACTTCATAAGGGGTTTGTTGAAGGATTCTGCTTGTGCATTTGCTCTGGGCCATAAGGGGGTTATTTTGCGATGGTCAAACTCTATGTATTTTGCATAGTTTGAAAATGCAAAGGAATTAAATGGGGCACCATTGTCTCACTTTATAACTTTAGGGCATCCGAATTGTGAGATAACTTTATCAAGGACAGGAATCAAGGTGGAAGCTAAAATAGACTTGACAATCTCGACAACTGCGAATTGCGAGTGTTCATCAATGATAACAAACAGGTATTGCCCCGTAGGAAGAGGTCCGGAGAAGTCGACACTTAAGTTCTCCCATACTTTATCTGGCATGTCTGACATTTTGAGAGGTTCCATTGAAGATGTGTTTGCATAGGTTGCCGCTTGACATGGTATGCAGTTCTTAATGATATTTTCAACTTGTTCATCAATTCGCAGGAACCATATTTTTGATCAAATGAATGACTTGGTGCAATTAATCCCTTGGTGTACTTCGTGTGCAATATCGATGGCTTGACAACGTAATGACGAGGGTATGATGATGATGAGATTGTTTCTCAGTAAAGTGTTGTCCGTGTGGCAGGCGAGCTCATCTCTCACGTTGTAGAATAACTGTAATTCTTTCATGTCGATATTGGGGTCGTTTATAGTTTTTATTTCATGCCAGCGGGATGAACGAACCAATGACATAACTTTTTTGCATAGTTTGGTCCTTTTGTGTTTCGTTTTTAATGTCATCCAGGGACATTGACTGTGGTGTTGATGTGATAGCGAGAAAGTTAACATACCGTTCTGCGACTCTTTCTTGCAACGATTTCATGCTACGGGTTTGATCATTTGGTTCTGGATGTCTTGATAAATAATCACTTGGGTTGGAGCTGCTTGGTTGGTAAGAGATGGTGAACTTGTACGGTTGCAGTCGTAGACCCCAGCGTTGTATTCTCGGCGTAGGGTTGGTCTTTTGCCAAATGTTCTCAAGTGGTTTATGGTTGGTTATTACAGTGAAATGTTGTGCACCATTAGTGTACATGTCAAAATGTTTGCAGGCCCAAACAATTGCTAGCGCTTCACGCTCAGTCTGGCTATATTGCGATTCGACTTCGGTCAGGGAACGGCTGGCGTAACCGAGTACGTGGTTATCTTGTGTCAAAATTCTGCCTAGTCCAATTGGGCTGGCATCTACAATGATTGTGAAGTTCTTCTGGGGGTCGAAATACCGCATCCCTAAGTTACTTGTTAGGCTATCTTTAAGGGAAAGAAAAGCGGTCTCTTGTTTGTCTGACCAACACCATGGGGTGTTTGTTTTGGTTAAGCGCCGGAGTGGCTCGGAAATGGTTTTGTAATCTTTGATGAATCGAGAGCAGTAGCTGGTCATGCCTAAGAAGCTTTTGATTTCTGCAACATCATTGGGTTTGGTGGCATGCTTGATAGCAGTAACTTTGCTAGGGTCTGGTGAAACACCGTCTGAGCTGAATACAAGGCCAAATAATTCAATAGTAGTTTGATTAAAAAGGCACTTACTTTTGTTGATGGTCAGTCCTGTTTCATGCAGACGTCTGAATACAGCTTCCAAGGTTTTGAACACTACACCTGTGCACTGTTCTTTATATAGCACTGAAACTACAATTAATTGGGCGACCTGAGATTCAAGGATTGGGATAGCAGTAGATTTATGTCTTAAAAGAATGATAGAAAACAGTGAAATGAAACAAAAGCTTGTATTTAGTAAGTCAGTAACTGTAGTCACAACTAAAGAGTGCATGAAATTCAATGAATTATCTGCAAGCTGTTTTGTTAATTTGACAGCTTTGTATGCTTCAATCTGATGACTCGTAAAAATACAGGCCACAGGGTCTTGCACAAAATCAATAATAACATCATATAACTTCCATGAGTACAAGACCTTGTGTTTTTGCAAGCTGTCACTTAGAGCTTTCATTTTAATACAACATTTTAGTTTTCTGCAAAAGGACAGAGCTACCAACCAAGACCATCTAAAATGATTTATAAAAGATTTATAAAAAATATATGGACATTTTCTAAATTATAGCAATTTACATCAGATGCAGAAATGTCACATTATGTCAATTTCAATTGAAAAATACCAAATTCATGGAGTAGAAGCTTGTATAGGTCTCTGAATAATACACAGCTGACAAAACTTGTAAACAATCATCTTTAAAAGTTATTACTTTAAACTGACTCTGTTTTAATGATTTATAATATTTAGAGAATGGTTTACTTTAAAAAGGGTGATGGTCTTTCAACAGCAAACATTATGCCATAAACATAACACTCGAGCATGTTTGCACTTATTGCTTTGGTATAAATTGCAGTAGGTAAGCAAAATTTTTTAAAATGTGCAGGATAACTGCTTTGATAGTTAAAAATTGGGTCAATGTGATAAAAAAATTGAGTGATCTGCATGTTTGTTTAAAAAATGGGTGACACCAAATAGAACCAGGTGAGTTGGCAGGTCTGAATGGATGTCTAATGTTTCTGGATTGACCCATCAAGTATATAATATAACTCACTGTCGTTGCAATGGAAGTGTTGATAAAATATTGTTTCAATTGACCTAATAGAAAATTGATCAACTTCCTTCAAAATTGATTAACTTCCTTGTTTTCTGTTGGTCAATACATTTTGAAGTGAAATTGAACTGGCTAACAGGAACTGGATCACAAGAATTTGATCAATTGTCTATCAAATTAATTGATCAACTTGAAGAAATGAATTGATCCAATATTTTATCAACACATCCACTGCAACAACAGTAATGTCTAGAGGCATACTAAACATGTGCAATTTATGTGCTTTTCACACTTTGTACAATTTCGAAAATCACTTGTGCATGATCATTATCAAATAATACTACTGTGAAATACGCACGACATTGGACACGACATTCAACATGACATTCAAAAATCGTACATGCTCATTTCAATCGTTCAAAAGTATACCAACAGATATAGTCATTATTTAACTTACGAATTGAACTAGAAAGGAACTACAACACTCACTTCTTACCAGTTAACAACAATAACTATATTTAATACCTAAAATAGCCGAAATTTTCAGTCAAAGCGGTCCATCTCATGCCCCAAATATACAGTACAATACTACAACTGATTAGACAAACGTGATTTGAAGTCTTCTCGAGTAAACTGCAAATTTTCTCTGCCGCAATTCTATAAGATTTCTTAAAATTTTAATATCTTACAGAATTTCATATTTACTTTGTACCGGTACAAGTTCTGTAGGTGGTGCAAGCATATAAAAAGGCGAAATTCTAAGTCAAACGTGCTATATCCTGCGCAGATTTTTAATTAAGTAAATCACGCAAACACCCTGTCAAGTCAACTTCAATAAACTACAATTTTCTCTTCTGCAATCATATAGGATTTTTTAAAAATTTCATATGGTATATAATTTTGTATTTCCTTTCTAACGATACCAGTTTCGTAGGTGGCACAAGCCTATAAATAGGCGAAATTCTATGTCAAACTTGATGTGTCTGCTTACGAATTTTAATTATAGAACTAATAACTCAAACATGCTGTCAAGTCATCTTCAATAAACTACAATTTTCTCGTCCGCAATCGTATAGGATTTTTTAAAAATTTCATATGTTAAATAAATTTTGTATTTCCTTTCTAACGATATAAGTTTTGTAGGTGGCACAAGCCTATAAATATGAGAAATTCTATGTCAAACTGGATGTGTCTGCTCATGAATTTTAATTATGTTGAACTAATAGCTTAAACACGCTGTCAAGTCATCTTCAATAAACTACAATTTTCTCATCCGCAATCGTATAGGATTTTTTTTAAATTTCATATGTTATATGATTTTGTATTTCCTTTATAACGATATAAGTTTTGTAGGTGGCACAAGCCTATAAAGAGGCGAAATTCTATGTCAAACTGAATGTGTCCGCTCAGGAATTTTAATTATAGAACTAATAACTCAAACACACTGTCAAGTCGTCTTCAATAAACTACAATTTTCTCGTCCCCAATCGTATTGAATTTTTTGAAAATTTCATGTCTTACACAATTTTGTATTTCATTTGTTATAGTGCCACATTTGTAGGCGGTGCAAGCCTATAAATAAGCGAAATTCTGAGTGAAACTTCATATATCGTATAAACTGGATTTTAATCAATTATGGATTCAATTGGAATGTGTATACTGTTTAGCTGTAGAATATTTTTTATTTAAAGCATATTTTTCATTTTACATTAAAAATGATAGCTTTGTGCACTAATCCTGTCAATGCCAGTTGAGTATGTGAGAGAGCAATATCAATTATATTTTGATATACAGGGTGTCCCAAAAAAACCCCAAGAAGTATTGAAAATGATCTCTTGTTAACATTTGAATGCCCTATAGGCCGTAGGATGAGCATCCAAAAGATGCTTAGAAAGCGCATTCCGTTGCACCCTCGTGGAACTACATAATTTTCACACAAATGGATAGATAAAAACTCACTTTATTAGAATCCGCTGCTCCCCAAGCGAAACAGGTGCACACTTGGGAAAAAATTCCCTCCAAAGTTTGTTAATTTTGCGCTTTGAAATATTCGAACCGCCATTGTTTTGGCGACAAATACGCATGCGCACAGCAGCTGAAGATATCTGTGATATTCGGATATCCTCATGTTTTATGCATTTTGATGGCGCTACGGAGCAGCTTTGCAAAGTTACACGCCAAAGGCTTAAGAAATGTCTTGAGTGTAGGTCCAAATGGGCCAAACTTAATTGTCAACAAGCTGAAATAGCTAAAAAATCGTATGAGAACATCGATGACGGATCTGTCACTTCGTACATGAAGAAGAATCCTGACAGCATTAATTTAGAATGGTTCCATCCTATGAAATGCTGGAAGACATTTTGTGATGAAGGGAAGATCCGCAGACAACAGAGAAAGGTGAAAAAGGGCGAAAGAACTAGCTGTAAAGGGCAAACGCCCAGCTTCTACCGAAGTATCACCTGAAGTAGAGCCACCTTGCCACAAAGAAACACGCATGTGCTTCCAGAGATATGTATGTATTATTCGTGGGAGAGACGCTTCTTAGCTTGGTTTTCATTCGACAAGGTAGGGGCACTTTGATAGGTATATATACAGTAATTTTAGCGTTATATGGACATGGGGATAACATTGCTATGAATATCCAGCATTGTTATTACTAGGTAATTTGTTTAATACATTTGTTTTAACATCAGGTAACAAAGAAGAGAAGAAGAACACCACTCATGTTGGAAGAAACAACTGATGCTGGTCTTTTACGTAGAGCTCCCGAGAGAAAGAATGATGAATGGATACTTGTGCAAATTCGGGGGAAAGACTGTGTAGCACTGGAAGTCTGCTATCTCAAAGATGATGTTTTCTGTAAGGAAGTAATAGAGACAGAGATAATTGGAGATAAGAAAATAATGTACATGAAAGACATTCTGGAGAAATTTGTTACCATTGCAAAAGTCATCAAGAATGTAGATGCATCTAAATATAGAGCATTTAAACTCAAGCAACGACTGATGAAAAGCTACCCCCAACTTGTATTTTGTGTTTCTAAAATGAGAAATGTTTGTGACATTGTATATCTTGATAATTTGGATTCTTCTGAATTGGTTGGAGAACATATGTCAAATACGTCTGAAAACAAGGATAAAGAAAACTGTACCATTCATGATTAAAATCTGAACTCTGACACAGAAACTGAGAACAATTCTGAAGTTAATGAGTTACAAATTCTATACAATGCTGCAATGATTCTTCATGAAAAAGTCCAAGAAATACCAAAACTAAATCTTCCTTGGCCACCATGGGCATCTGATTTGACAATGGATAATGTGCAAAAAGTAGTCCCATGTGAACATTATAATATGTTGGCTTGGACTTGCGGATTCTCTTCAAAGCCAACTTTAAGCGAGTATGTGGCAATCGAGGGTAAGAACAGCACCAAACAAACATCAATTGAAATCCAAGACTGGTACCCATGCAACAGACTTGTGATAGATGGAATGCACAATTTAAATTGAGCCAAACATATCTTGCATAGTTATTCAATAATACATTAAAGATTCAGCCAGAGGTTTTTTAAAAAATATAACTTAAAGCCTGGGACAAACTGGGAAAAATTGTTGCGTGAAAATGTTTGTCGTATTATTCATATTCGTGTTCTGCATTATTTATTTATTTTTAAATCAATTGTTTTTACACTCTGTTAACACGAATATATGAATATTAGCACACACACATGCCCCAATTATCGATCGTTGACCGCCCCTGCATCAAATAATAGGAAATCCTTTTGCCTTCTTCGACAAAGTTAAGCTGAGGATTTAGTTCATCAAAATATTTAATTTGTTCCTTGATCGTGGGAATTGTATATATATTTATTATTTATAGTTGTATGTATATTTATTTATCATCCATCCTGCTTGATACATGTGGATTTTTACCTCACACAAATTTGTATTGAATTAGGGACTGGTCATAAAGTATGGGGGGGGGGGGGGGCTATGAAAATTGAGGGGTGGGTCATGAATTTATCAAGTCACAAATAGGGGTGGGTCATGAAAATTTTAAGGATATACTGGGGGATATTTAAGGATTTCTAGTGCCAAATAGGGGGTGGGTCATGTATATTTTGTAGAAAAATCAGAAGTAGGCCACACAAAATTAGCCTTTTAATAATTAAATTTTTATAGCCCCCCCCCCCCTATACTTTATGACCAGTCCCTTAGAATGTTAAAACCAATATTTCAATAAATCAATGGAAATAATTTAGCATACAAGCA
Source organism: Muricea muricata (assembly GCA_963855995.1). Lineage (NCBI taxonomy): Eukaryota > Metazoa > Cnidaria > Anthozoa > Malacalcyonacea > Plexauridae > Muricea > Muricea muricata. Next base: position 66,690,701 of record OY979716.1, read on the forward strand.
AACGTAGTTTTCAGTGCGTTCTGGGAAATATTTAAGAGCGTGTGTTTATTTGTTAATATTACAAATTTTGAGCTCTATTCCGTGTCTTTTATTTGTGGTTTTAACATAGTAAATGGGGGAAAACCCACAGAGAAAATCCATTTTTGTTAAATGCATGTGCGCAGTGGGAGTTTGGATGACGTGCGCATGCGTATTTGTCACCAAAACAATGGCGGTTTGAATATTTCAAAGCACGACCAAGTGCGACTTTGGAGGGAATTTTTTCCCAATTGTGCACCTGTTTCGCTTGGGGAGCAGCGGATTCTAATAAAGTGAGTTTTTATCTATCCATTCGTGTGAAAATCATGTAGTTCCACGAGGGGTGCAACGGAATTGCATCTTTTGGACGCTCATCCTACGGCCTACTAGCACTTGTTAAAAAATGAAAATATCTTTGTGAAGTACGTTTGTTTTGCTCATGGGAATTTACATTTGTAAATTGTTTTCTCTAAATCAAATAACCATGCATAAAATTCAATGACATTTTTAATATGCACTCGTATGTTTAGTTTTTTGCCTTGCATAAAAATTGTTAACACTGAGTATTACTATTAATTATGACAGTTATGTCAATAGTTTATCCACTCGTGGGCTCAATTTAGTGCTAGGCATTGAAATTCTAACAATAGATCATTTTCAATAGTTTTTGGGGTTTTTTGGGACACCCTGTAGTATAGACCTGGGAAAGGTACTTATTAATCGTTCATCATAATTTTAGTTAATCATAGATAAGGAGTCCTTGGGAAAATACGTGATACTCTTAGCCGTGAGGCTTAGACTTGGATCAAGTTAGTCTATCGACAAGTGGAAAGAGGCGAAAAGAGTTTTCAGGTTTTAGGTGTTTTAATAAGGAAATTAAATTGCAGGAACAAACATGAACAATTAATATTAATTAATTTATTTCAGTTATTTCTAGTGACATCTTGCCAACAGAATAACATATCTGTGATTCTGGCGCTAAGTGTTGGTGTACCATGGTTTTGTCTCAGACTGTAACCCTATGGAGAGACGCACTTGATCCAAGTGTGTTTGTGTTACAGGATCTGTTGGTATTTTAAATTGTTTCAAATACATGATAAGTAGTTAACCCCAATCGCCTTTTTGCCTCCCTCCCCCACGCCTTATTATAATTAAGAGATAAGTGAATTTACGTACTTTGCGAACGATCCCTAATAGTATCGTAACGAAAATTGCAGTTTATTGAAGATGACTTGACAGTGTGTTTAGTTATTAGTTCTATAATTAAAATTCCTGAGCGGACACATCCAGTTTGACATAGAATTTTGTCTATTTATAGGTTTGTGCCACCTACGAAACTGGTATCGTTAGAAAGGAAATACAAAGTTATATAACATATGAAATTTTAAAAAAATCCTATACGATTGCGCACGAGAAAATTGTAGTTTATTGAAGATGGCTTGACAGCGTGTTTAAGTTATTAGTTCTATAATTAAAATTCCTGAGCGGACACATCCAGTTTGACATAGAATTTTGTCTACTTATAGGTTTGTGCCACCTACGAAACTGGTATCGTTAGAAAGGAAATAAAAAATTATATAACATATGAAATTTTAAAAAATCCTATATGATTGCGGAAGAAAAAATTGTAGTTTATTGAAGATGACTTGACAGCGTGTTTAGTTATTAGTTCTATAATTAAAATTTGTAAGCGGACATATCCAGTTTGACATAGAATTTTGCCTATTTATAGGCTTGTGCCACCTACGAAACTGGTTTCGTTAGAAAGAAAATACAAAATTATATAACATGAAATTTTAAAAAATCCTATACGATTGCGCACGAGAAAATTGTAGTTTATTGAAGATGACTTGACAGCGTGTTTAAGTTATTAGTTCTATAATTAAAATTCCTGGGCCGACACATCCAGTTTGACATAGAATTTTGTCTATTTATAGGTTTGTGCCACCTACGAAACTGGTATCGTTAGAAAGGAAATACAAAGTTATATAACATATGAAATTTTAAAAAAATCCTATACGATTGCGCACGAGAAAATTGTAGTTTATTGAAGATGACTTGACAGCGTGTTTAAGTTATTAGTTCTATAATTAAAATTCCTGAGCGGACGGACACATCCAGTTTGACATAGAATTTTGTCTACTTATAGGTTTGTGCCACCTACGAAACTGGTATCATTAGAAAGGAAATAAAAAATTATAAAACATATGAAATTTTAAAAAATCCTATATGATTGCGGAAGAGAAAATTGTAGTTTATTGAAGATGACTTGACAGCGTGTTTAGTTATTAGTTCTATAATTAAAATTTGTAAGCGGACACATCCAGTTTGACATAGAATTTTGCCTATTTATAGGCTTGTGCCACCTACGAAACTGGTTTCATTAGAAAGAAAATACAAAATTATATAACATGAAATTTTAAAAAATCCTATACGATTGCGCACGAGAAAATTGTAGTTTATTGAAGATGACTTGACAGCGTGTTTAAGTTATTAGTTCTATAATTAAAATTCCTGAGCCGACACATCCAGTTTGACATAGAATTTCGTCTATTTATAGGTTTGTGCCACCTACGAAACTGGTATCGTTAGAAAGAAAAAACAAAATTATATAACGTATGAAATTTTAAAAAAATCCTATACGATTGCAGCTGAGAAAATTGTAGTTTATTGAAGTTGACTTGACAGGTTGTTTGAGTGATTTATTTAATTAAAAATCTGCACAGGATATAGCACGTTTGACTTAGAATTTTGACTTTTTATAGGCTTGCACCACCTACAGAACTTGTACCGGTACAAAGTAAATATGAACACTTCCCACACAACTCTTTCCATAGGCGGTTTTGCAGATGCGAGCAACATTGCATACGGTGCAAATGTGTATTTGCGAGTTACGACTTCCAGTGGAGTTTTGGTACAGCTATTAACCTCGAAGACCAAAGTCGCTCCGTTGAAAAAAGACAATTTCACGGCTGGAATTGCTGGCCGAATTAATGCTAGCGAAACTCATGAAATCTGTACCTGACTCGTTGGATAGTGTTTTAGAGATTGATGAGATTATTTGTTGGGTTGATTCTCAAATTATTCTATGGTGGATAAAGGGTAAAGGCAAGCAGTATAAACAGTTCGTCCACAATCGCGTAACACAGATTCGAGAATTATTCAGTGAAGAGGGTTGGAGATATGGCCCAACTGGTTAGAATCTGGCTGATATAGCGTTGAGAGGAACGAAGTGTTCAGAACTAAAGTCCAACCAACTCTGGTGGAATGGTCCACCACCACCATTCCTCCAGGAAGAGCATGGCCAATGAATGTCACCTGTACGAGTTCAGGCATTTCTGAGCTGGATGAAGTTAAATGTGAAGAAAAGCGCACAGAAGTTTGCAACACTTTCTTAGTGTCAGCAAAGTGTCATGAGAAGTTCAGTAAGTTGAATAAGCTTCTCTATGTTACTGCCTACATTCTTCAATTTTGTCAGGAACTGTAGAAATCCAACCAAGCGAGAAGTCAGAGAACAACGTAATGTCGAGGAAATACAGACAGCTTTAACGCTATGCCACAAAGAAGTACAGTTACATCTACAAGAAAACAATGAATCTTTAGGCGTTTTCGAGGACGAAGATGTAGTTCTGCGCTGCAAGGGATGAATCCAGAATTCCATGTTGCCATACTCAACAAAGTTTCCCATATTGCTGCCGAGGAAGCATCATTTAATCAAGCTGGTCATCCTTCATAGCCATGGCGCAGTGAAACACAATGGGATTCGTGAGACACTTACTGAAGTAATATCCAATTACTGGATAGTAAAGGGTCATCAGGCGGTTAAAGGGCTGCTGTTTAGATGTGTTGTTTGCAAGAAGTTATCAGGAAAACCTTATGAAAACAACCAATGCCTTCATTACCTGATTTTAGAGTTGTGGAAGATCCAGCCTTTTCGAGAATTGGAATTGATTTCGCTGGTCCCGTCTGTGTTAAGGACATATATTGAAGAGCTGAAGTGAACAAATTTTACATCGCTGTGTTCACGTGTGCAAGTTCAGAGCACTACACCTTGAGTTAGTGCCTAATCTAACTGGTGATTTATTCATTCAAGAGATTTATGGGGCGTCAAGGTATTCCTTCCGTTGTAGTTAGTGACAATGGAAATATGTTCCATGATGCAAAGGGTGGGGAGGTTTTTTGAAATTTATGTAAAATTGGTTAAGCATTCCCTTGAGAAAGTGGTTGGCAGTGCAAAGCTGAGTTATGAAGAGTTGGAGACAACCCTGATTGAAATTGAGGGTGTGCTAAATTCTAGACCCCCTGACCTACGTGTATGACGAGATTATGGATCAACCTATTACACCATCTTGTTTGGTAATCGGTCGACGCTTGATCAATCTCCAGGTGGTATTTGGACATCCTATAACCTTTGTGCGTTATAGCCTTGAGCCCCGAGACAGTGCCGTTCTTAGCGACAGCAGTCGTAATAGCCTCATTAGGTAAACCATATGGTACATGATCTAAAACAACGATAGTCGTTGATGTAACGGGATCGACTTTAAGTTGGTGCCCTCTCCGTAAGCAACAAAATCCGGTACTTGCTCCGGACTGGCCAGGTGCAACAAAGAGGCCTTGTTTCCGTGCTCTATAATATTGCACACACGGGTTTTCATGTTATCCGAGCCAATCTGGCTCTTCAAGTCATCTAAAATACCTACCAGGGTTGGAGCGGGCTTAAGAGCCAAAGCGGGTATGGTACACAGTACCGCCCGCTTATGTTCGTAGATGGGTATTGTCACACAAAGAAAAAGTGTAAAAGTTACCAGAGTTGGCCCCAATTTGGGTTGAACCAACTCAAAAAGTCCGCAATAATCCACGCACACACGAACACATCAAATATATACAAGGAAGGTCCAAGCCAACACACTCGAACACAGGCAGGACCACGGACCAAAGACAGGCCAAGGAAGACAACGACCAATGGCAGGACCAAGGTCAGGATCAGAACCAATGCTAGCCAACAGCAGTAACGAAACCAGGACCACTGGATGGCGCTTGAGACGTTCTGGAACTGCTTGGTACACAAACCGGATCTTTGTCAGGATCTTCACACGGGTTCTTCAGCTGAGACAACAGTAGGATCTTCTTTTCTTGCTCTTCTTTCTTCCTCAAGTAACAGGAACTATCATCAAAGGATAAGCCATATCTTAGCCAAAAGGCTGAGAAGCGACACCTTGGCTGGCAGCGAGAACTCTTTATCCCCGTCGCGTTGGCGTGCGTGCACGTGGTGAGTACTTTTGTGCGTTGAGTTTGCATCAGAATCGCTCGCGCAGCACGGGAACGGCCCGTTTCGGGCACGCAGGTCACATGCATACGGCGTGGGCATCGTCTACGGCTTTCTTCATCACGCGCAAACTTCCGATTCAACGTAACAACAGCACAAGTTTAATGATTTCAACAGTCGTCATTATATCGTCGAGCACATCGTCATTAACTACGCCATCCAGGGTCCGCCATACCCGATGGATGATTTGGTAGAAAGCAGGAAGTGTTTTTGCCCGCTGGTGATAGTGCTCAACCAAAAGAGCATTGCGTGGCTGCATGTCAAATGCCGACATGTAAAAATGCATAAAGAACGCTTTCCATGTGCCCACACAGACGAGGCAAAGAAGCGCTTCAGCCACTGCAATGCAAACGAGTCAGCCTTTTTGTGAAGATTTATGACCCCAAAGCCACCCTGGCCTTTGGGAAGGCTGACTGTTGTACGGGCAACAAGATCTTTTTTGCCCGACCAGAAAAAATTCCAGACCGCCGTTATAATGCATCTCCCAGCCCAACTTGGTACTGGAAAGACATGACCGGCCATTGATGACGACTGTCTTTCCTTGGAAAGACGGCCTGCCCAAGCAGAAAGTCTCGATTCTAAGTTGCTAACTTCTGGTTCCCAAGTTAGCATGCTGTAATCACCAACACTGAAGGTCGCACCAAGCAGTGGAAGTTGTTTTACCCACTGCAACCCATACTGGGTATCTTGGCGATCCTTCCACGAGCCAGCCGACTTTTCGCGATTTAATTTTGCACCTGAGGCCCGTTCGAATTGAGAATAGACGTTGAACGTCTCCTCTATAGATTAATCGTTTGTCACGACTACGGTCGTATTGTCAGTGTAGCCGGAACATTTGTATGGGTCCACCGAGTGCAGTATTGTAACGCCGGTGATTCTAGGTGATTTACGAATACACTTGGCGAGTACCTCGATGGAGAGCACATACAAGAGAGGAGACAATGGACACCCTTGTCGAACACCTTGCGAGGGGCGAAAGAAAGAAGATGTCTAGCCGTTGATGACTACGGCAGATTCAACGTCTGTGTAAAATAATTTGACCCAGTTCATAAAATCTGGGCCAAAGTTAAATGTTTCGAGTATGCGATGCAGGAAACCCCAATCAACTCTATCAAAAGCCTTCTCTTGATCTAAAGAGAGAAGGGCAAGGGGTAGGTTTTCCGGATGCACATACTCAAGGAGATCTCTGATCGTAAATAGATTCTCGCTAATGGACCTGCCACGTACGCCACACGTTTGGCCAGGTCCAATAATGCTTCCCATGACACCAAGCAGTCGTCCAGATATAGCCCTAGTGGCGATCTTATAGTCCACATTCAAAAGGCTAATAGGACGCCAGTTCTTGGTGTCTAATTTGTCGTTCTTTTTGTAGAGAACGATAATCAAACCCCTGTGATGTGAGATGGAGAGTTGGCCGGCCTCAAAAGCAGCGTTGAGGATGCTAACCAAATCAGCGCCAAGAGTTTGCCATAATGTTTGGTAGATTTCCATTGGGAAGCCACCCAAACCTGGCGTTTTGCCCTTGGGCATACCCTTGAGAGCCTCTAAACACTCCTCAAGTGCAAGGTTGCCTTTGCAGCCTGCTCTCTCGGCCATACTAAGACGACGATGTAACTGAGAGAGCATTTCATCCTGTGCAACAGGATCGCAGTTCTGTGCTGTGAACAGGTTCGAATAATACAAGCGCCACACACCCAGGATCTCAAATAGGTCGTGGCGAACAAGTTAAGTCTCTGGATCATGGATAGAATGCATTGTCTGTTGGGCTTTGTGATGAGTTTCTAAATTGAAGAAGGAAGACGAAGTCTCTCCTTTGGGCCATTGGCAACGAGCGCGCACCTGTGCCCCTCGTGCCTTGTGCAGAGCGATGCCTAGCAATTCTTGCTTGACTTCCCATAATTTGCCAAATGCAGTTCAATCCCCCTGGTCGAACGATCGTTTTAATTTGTACATTTGCCGTGTGAGAGAGGATTTTCGGCTGCATTGGTCGGCAGCTTTCGAACGTGAATACGAACGAGTTACCTCTCTCAAATAAAATTTACCCTGGTCCCACCAGTCCATAAAGGAGGAAAAGTCCTCATGGATAGACCGGTAGTATCTCCTCACTGGTAGCGGTGGTATGGCTAGTCCAGCGGGAGGAGACTGGCGGACCTCACTCCCCTAATTGATGTTAACGCAGGAAAATTTGTGTTTAAAGAGTCCACAACACTGGACCTCGACAAACGCTCGTCCACAGCCTCCACCTTGTGCGTCAAGAGCAAACGCCGCCTCTTGCATTCCTTGCACTGTTGCGATCTTAAATTTGCCAGACCCCCCGGGGGGAACAAGGGAGAGGGCACGAAGCACCTCGATACGCCCTTGTCCACTCAGATGTAACGGTGGAGGCACTGGTTGTAGTGGACGACACAGAGACGGTTGTAAGCGTAAAGGAGAACTGCTCGACTGAGTGAGCGACACCAGGGACATTATTATCTGGCGTGCTAACTAGGACCGGCTTGGTCTTAGTTGATCTTAGACGGCTCGACCAACCAGAACCCCCGCAGGCAAAAGATGCTGGTGTGGCTATGGCGAGCGTTGCCACATTAGCAACTGACTGGGCCTGCTGAGCCAGAGATGCAAAGTCGGTCTGACTCTGAATCTCAAATTTCCCCCGGCTTCAAATCGTCCGATGGTGTGGACATGCCAAACACCTGGCCTAGCGCAGCCAGGTGATGAGCCGGGGGAGATGTTGATATTTTATTGTTGCTGTTGATACTAAGTGGAGGCTGGGTATCTCTCAGACAAGCCTTGCGAGGAGCGGAAGGGGCAGTCTCACCCTGTGGATCTATGGCGACCGCCCAATCTCCCGCTGCCGTTGAAGACCGGCTGTTAGATTTGCCAGCCTCACTATTCATAGAACAAGCCAAATTGTTGGGGATTTATTGATGGGACCGTAAGAGCGATCTGCAGACCTGAGAAGAATCAAAGAACTGTTTACAATGGACACAAAAGGTTTCATGCTTTAAAATACCAGTCTGTTATAGCAGCTAATGGTCTGATTGCCAATCTTTATGGGCTTATTGGTAAGTTGTTTTTTTTTTAATTTTGGTGTGCCTAGATACAAAAGTTGACTTGATTTCATTGCTCGACTGAGTGAGCGACACCAGGGACATTATTATCTGGCGTGCTAACTAGGACCGGCTTGGTCTTAGTTGATCGTAAACGGCTCAACCAAGCAGAACCCCCGCAGGCAAAAGATGCTGGTGTGGCTATGGCGAGCGTTGCCACATTAGCAACTGACTGGGCCTGCTGAGCCAGAGATGCAAAGTCGGTCTGACTCTGAATCTCAAATTTCCCCCGGCTTCAAATCGTCCGATGGTGTGGACATGCCAAACACCTGGCCTAGCGCAGCCAGGTGATGAGCCGGGGGAGATGTTGATATTTTATTGTTGCTGTTGATACTAAGTGGAGACTGGGTATCTCTCAGACAAGCCTTGCGAGGAGCGGAAGGGGCAGTCTCACCCTGTGGATCTATGGCGACCGCCCAATCTCCCGCTGCCGTTGAAGACCGGCTGTTAGATTTGCCAGCCTCACTATTCATAGAACAAGCCAAATTGTTGGGGATTTATTGATGGGACCGTAAGAGCGATCTGCAGACCTGAGAAGAATCAAAGAACTGTTTACAATGGACACAAAAGGTTTCATGCTTTAAAATACCAGTCTGTTATAGCAGCTAATGGTCTGATTGCCAATCTTTATGGGCTTATTGGTAAGTTGTTTTTTTTTTTAATTTTGGTGTGCCTAGATACAAAAGTTGACTTGATTTCATTCATTTTATAGTAATAATACTATCTTCTGTGACACATAAAGTTAATTAAAGATAATTTATCTAACAATTTGAAGAGCCTTAATATATTGTAACCAAATGAAAAGTTGTTAATGGTGGTTACAATGCAAGTTCTAGGAAATAAGTTTCTTTGGGTCTATATATTGACATCAAGAATATAGTGGAAATTTCATATGATATTTGTTGATGCAGGTAAATTTGTGATACTCATTATAGAGGGAAAGTCTTACGATGCTGGCATACTGCAAAGGTCGCATCTTTTAGATGAACTTGAAAGAAAGTGCAACACAGAATGTGGAGATCCGCTTTGCATTTATGGTGATTCTGCTTATCCTGAGCGTATGCATTTGCAAACACCTTACAAGGGTAACAATTTGACCAATGACCAAAAGGCCTTTAACACAGCTATGAGCAAAGTTAGAGTCTCTGTGGAATGGGTATTTCTGATTGCAGCCTATTTTGCATTTATTGATTTAAAAAAAATCAAAAAATTGGATTGCAGCAAGTTGGAACAATGTACATTACTTGAGCTTTATCGAGGAATGCCATTTCATGCTTATATGGGTCTACAACCAGCATATACTTTAACTTAGACCCTCCAGCTTTGGAAGAGTACTTCCAATATAATAATCTGGATGAATAAATAATTGATGTCAGTTAGAATTAGCCTGTAATTAATTACATATACAATAAATATCATGCCCCACAATTTCTTGTCTTGCTGTGGGGCTGCCTTGTTTAGTTTTTCTAAAAAAAAAACAGAGTTAGTTACTGTATTTTGGATAAAAATAGATTAACAAATAAGAGGAACCTTTATTAATGCCAGAAAGCAGTTCTATTTACTGCAAGATATTGTTGGTGAGGAGTGATATGCTTCAGTTGATCACCACTAATATACTATGTTTTGATCTGACCATTGTTTTGACAATATAATACTGCGATTTCCAGTTGAGCGTGGAATTGCGAATGTTTGTTCGTTAAGTTTTGTAGTTTGAATAATAAGTTTGTGACGTCATTCTACATTGTTACTAGGGCGCGCTCGCAATGTTGTCAAGTAAATACTGTAAATTATATGAGTATATTTAAATACAGACGTTTCAAAGGTTTCAAAGTCTAAGCATGTAAACCTGATTTCAAGCATGTATTTCAATTATATGGAGAATTGTACCGTTTGCTCATGAATCTTTGTTATAGGTAACTTCGCATATTAAAATCAGGTTATTTTGGAATCAGTTTCACGAAGCCATAACATAAACATGAATTCGTACTCACATAATTAGGTATTTAGCATCGAAAATTTTATCACACAAAGCGCCTATCAATCCTCTACGACCTAAAACAGTTGATAGAGGGTCTTAAAATAGTCGAAAATGAACACATTTCTTTTCGATTATTAATTTGAACCTTTATCTTTGCGGCTTTGCGCACGAAACTTTGCATATATTAATTGCAACATAGCTATTTATATAATCAGATGTTTCCGCCTACTTTGCAACTTTGTGCTTGCTGACATGTGCTATGAAGCTGAACGGTTCGCAGTAAAAACAAATGGCATCGAATATTCAAGTAAAAGTAGAATACGGATATGAAAAATGGCTTAATTTCTTCGTTAATATCAGACGAATTTTCAACGGTGATTACAAGTTCTTTGACGTAGTTGATGATATAATTCAGCGATGTTCAGCACTCAGTCATCTCAATGCATGTAATATCAGAATCCGGTATCAAGATGATGAAAATTCATATATTAACTCAAATTATGGTGACGATGAAGCGTTTCAAGATATGTGGACTAATGCATGCGTTGTTGCGGACCGCGAATATAAAAGAATTTGAATAAAAGCTAGTGAAATTGATTCACCTTGTAACATTTCTGTTCCAAAAGATAAAACTTCTGTCTCGGGACGTTCGCTTTCATCTGTTGTCAACAATGCAAACAGACAAAGCATCATGAAACCACGACAACTGTATTCAGTTTCAACTGAGTGCGGTAATTACGAAGAATTATCGACTGAGCAAAAGAAAAGAACAAAAATTGATCCCTGTATAAAAGTTTGTCAAGCTGAAACTGAAGTACAACTGTTGACAATTGACGATGGGGCAAGCGTTGTATGCCATATTAAAACCCCTATGGATAGACTGCTAAATAATTTAGAGACAACGATAAGGAGACTTTCTGCAGATCTCGAAAACAAGGAAACTACACTAACGCATTTAAATGATTCGGTAAAAAAATGCTCTGTCACAGAGCGACAGAAATCTACCAATATGTGGCCAATGTCATTTGCGAGAAGGACATACCAAACGAAATTGTCTTCTGGGAGAATGTCCAAGCGCGAAATCGTGTGGGCTTATTGAAAAACACCCAACTAAAAAAGGCGGGAAAAGAAAACTCCAGAGTGAAATAGCAAACCTAAGAAAGAATCTTAACATGACCCAAGATAACTACAAGATGAAATCTACATCATCCTACGCAAAAATAAGCAATTCATTTGTTCACAAGGTCGAAAGTGATTTGATAACCACCAACCCAAAATTGTATATACAGAATGGCTGTAAAAACTGTGCTTTGATTAATAAACATGCAGCTATTTTGGAGAAGAAATGCAAGGGCAAGCTGCCGAAAAAAGCTGAAATTCCAAAGCTTTTAAAACGCGTAAACATGGAGAACATTTTGTTTGAAAGCTCTGACAGTAGCAGCACAGATGATGAAATCTCTGCTAGCTTTCGTCAAAAAGGCTCGAGTTCAAGAAATAGAAACCCAGCAATGGAATCGCTTGAACAGCACGGTGTCAAATTTCCCGTGGAAACAAAAACCAAGAGGTCTTCCGAACCTACTTTATCCACTTCATCAACCATCTACCGCTGTGCTCCGTCAAACAAACAAGAGGAAAGAGAACAGCTAGATATGGTTCTGCATCATAGTATGTTTGAACAACAACAACACCCAAATATGCATGCAGCAGCACAGGGGAGTATACCTATACAATATTTTCCAACACCAGTTTATTACCCACCGACTTTCCCTGTTTACAATCCATCCCAAACCGTGATAAGCAACAGCAGTCTTCTACCTGCCACTGAAAATCCTTTCTGCTGTAGCAATCTTGTACCTGCAAGTGCAGATAATTCTGTCAATCAAGTAAATTTTAACGAAACCCTACCTCCTTGTCAAACAGTTCAACCTAAATCTACAGTTGAAATTGATGATTCTGCAGAAGGTAATCCTACATACAGCGAGAGCGATAAAAGCAGCAACGCAGCAGCTGAAGCACTTATAAATCTTTCCGTTACGAAAATGTAATGAAACTGCGATATTTAAAAGCAGTGACAAAAATTAATTTTCAGTTGCCGAAATGAAAATTCTTGGACAGCATGTTGATATTTGAAGTTATTAATCGTTGAGTTTTAAAATAGTGTAGTATTAGCATACATGTAGATTTAGCATTCTATATGAACTTTGGAATATAGCTGTTTTATTGTTTACATATTCAAATGGTCTTCTGTTTCCAATAACATTGTCAGTCTTGAAGTGTTCATTCATAATTGGCTATGTTATCTTATTTTCAACTAGGATATTTGTATCATGAACATTGGGACGTTGTCAGACATGTTCAGATTTTTAAGCAAAATATTAGTCTCAGTCTGCAAATTTGTTTTCAGTTTGGTATGTTTTTGTGGCGGGAATTTGCAAAGTAAGATTGCTGCAATGAAGCGATTATATTGCAATATACCCCATGCGGCATGTTCGAGTTTGAATGCTAATTAACACCTAATGACCAAAGAATAATGTATAGAACGTTATAGCAAAGAATTTTTATGTATCTCTATATAATCTCAAGGGTTATTTTAAAGGTCAATTTAAAGGTCAAATTAATTAAAGTTTGTTCTGTTATCTAAAATAGCACAGAATGAACTCATTTGGGAGTTAAACCATTCAAATCCAAAATTGACTTCAAAGGGTAGCTTTTTTTGGCACACTGTACTTGAACAAAATTTAAATATTAATATAGCCCGTCGCCCGGAAAAATCCTTTCATATCGCACGCATGGATTGACTCCAGTGCCTCATAAACACCAAGTTTCAAATTAGATTCAACTGTCTGTCTCACTTAATGGCGCATTACAGTTCGAATTTTCGAGAAAACAAATTCCACCGGATTCAAGTCGGGTGAATAAGTCAGTGTAAATGTCAATTCTATTCCCATATCGTTAAGGAAACTTTCTAGTGCCCTTTCTCCATCGTTGTGATGTATTGGACAATTGTCCAGAATTACGGTATCATCAACACTTAATGCTGGTAGGCCTGTCACAAAATCACCGGCATTTGCTGCCTCTTCAAAGAATTTTAAAAATCCAACAGTATTAGATGTCCCATCTATAATGTTAGCGTACTTTACTCCATCTAATCCAACTAATAAATTTAGCGTTATATTCGGATCCAGGTGGTAACGCGAAATCTCAACACATCTTTCTCCTTTTGGGGCATGTCCATGTGTGCGTTTGAAAGCTGTAGGTATTTTGAAACCAGCTTAATCGAAGAAAAGTAATGAAAAAGAATCTTTTCGATGTAGGTAATCTATAAACAGTTGTGTGTATATCATGTTTTCATCAGTAAAACGTTCATTTGCAACCGTTGTAATTTTTTTCTGGTATATTCCCCTGATGTCATTCGTCTATGCAGTGCTCTTGACAAAGCCGGTAGTGAAGTCCGGCCGTAAATACCAGCATCCCCATAATTTTTTATTTCGACTTGTAACTCGCGCAGTGATACGGTAGGATCTGTGTCTACCAAAACCTCAATAAGCCTTAAGTCCTCGTGGGTTAAATGACTTGGGTTTCCACCTCCTTGTGGACGAGGAGTTGTTTTATTAGTAGAACAAAATAAATCCCAAAGTTTTCGCGCGGTAGAATTACTGATTTTAAATTTGTCAGCAATGTCGTTAAATTTACCAGGAAAATATCACCACCGGCTGCTAAAAAATCGTCAATTATCAAATTGCGTAAATCGCTTCCCAAACATTTACCATTTATGAATGTTCTCTCTTTCTTGTTTACTTTTTCCATCGTCAGTAACAAAACAGTTCCTATTTACAGCATATATGCGTGAATACACGTGAACTTTGCCTTGTCAACCAGGTAAGCGCCCTCTTGACAACATTGTGAGCGCGCCCTAGTAACATTGTAGAAAGACGTCACAAACTTAATATTCAAACTACAAAACTTAATGAACAAACATTCGCAATTCCACGCTCAACTGGAAATTGCAGTAAATATTTAATACTAATTTACTATAATTTATCTGTTCTTAAGCAAAAACTATGACGGGCTGTTCCCGTCAATATTGCTATTTGATAAATATTCGTTCTAATATATTTATATCTATCCTATAGTTTATTTTTTGGTTCTAATACTTTATTCTCTCGTGAAAAACGTTTATATTCATGGTAAATTTAATTTAAATATCCTTCCTATATTTGTAAGTTTCATTCTAATTAAAATTCAATATTATGTGCTAGTTTTTATGTACACTCTAATTAAAATTCAATATGTGCTACAATCCTGGACAAAACTATTGACTACACTCTGATTATTTGCTCGACATGTGCGTACCTAATGAAAAAAAAACATCAAAATAGGTCCCTCAATTTACCGCCTTGCCCCCAAAACAATGTTGAATCTGTAAGAAATGAAAACAACATTGATCGGTGGGGGAATGGGGGAGGTTTGTTCTTTGTGCTAACAATGAGCTAAGAAAATGACAATATTAGCAAAAGTGTCGTCAATGTTTTGTCCAGGATTGTCTGAAATTTTGTAAAATTTTGGAAACTTGCGATGTTGACTAATTTCAATTATTTTGATTTTGTGGTCAGAAAGAATGTCGGACATACACGTGGCCTTGTTAATATGTCAAAAGATGCATCTCTTTCATTGAAACATTACAAATAGAATTATATTTTTGTATCACCTAAAGAGGGAATAATGTGAAATTGTGATAAAACACATGCTGATCAGTTTGCAAAAACCTGAAAGCTCGAAAATACATGAAGTAAGCAATATTTTTACGTAATAAGCAATAAATGACCTTTAGGTCAGAAACAGTCTTTGGAAAATAGTGGGTCACGTTTAAATCGTCTGGTAGTCTGGCACCTTCTCACGATATGAAGCAATTGTGTCGTTTATAAATGAATGAACAATATCATAATAATATACAGAGCTGCTGAATCAACGCGTTATATTCAGTATCCAATAGGTTCTAGCGCTAACTTGCAACATATTTACATAGTAAAAATACTTGGCAAAAAATCATAAAACAAAATCAATTACTTTAACTAGCCGAAGTCAATATAGAGGGATAGAATTACATGTGATGCAATGCAATATTCACGGTACACCACACGCGCAAGCACTGAATTGGCCGTATTTTGGCACGACTTACATTAGATCGTAAGATTGAAGGTGGAATTACTCCTACAAGTGATTATTAGTATTTTCACGTTTTTGTATAATTTAGAAATCCTTTAGTTTAAGAAATCTCAACGGTTCACCATTTTCCGACATAGAAATAACTATTATTATTATATATATTCTAATTCACCGTCTGCGCACGCAATTTCTAATGCACCGTCTGCGCGCGCAATTTCCATGGTTAGTCTGCGCGCGCAATTTCCATGGTAACAATCACTTTAACAGTTCGCCAATTTCAAAATAGCACCTTTGGTTAATATGTCAACCGGGAAAAGTTTATAGTTGGGACACGATTACTCCGCTAGCCGTACACATTCAGTCAATGTGAATGTTTTATAAGGAACAAATTTACAAATGCGCGATACATGCAGTACAATGTTTCAACTCAGTCCAAACTTTGATACAGCCAAACTAGTAATATACTTGCACATATACTATAACTGCTTACTTGAATCTTATAGTTTGATAGGAAACATAATAATCTATCTACAATGCCTGGTTTTAATCTTAATTGCTCGCTTCTTATCTGCTTATTAAATATAAATACACCAGTTGCGTGAGAATACAATATACATATAGTTTAGCAAGTTAGTTGCCTATCATTAGCTCCCGCATATTTATGCTTACGATTATTACAATAATCACCACTGTTTACTTACACTTCCCAAAATATTGAACTTAAAGGTATAAACAGACATATACAAAACACTAAAATTCTGACTTTTGCGTAGAGCGAAATAGATTACATATTGGGACTGTAAACCTGAAACACCATCTCACAGACAATCCTGGACAAAACTATTGACTACACTCTAATTATTTGCTCGACATGTGCGTGCCTAATGAAAAAAACATCAAAATAGGTCCCTCAATTTACCCCCTCGCCCCCAAAACAATGTTGAATCTGTAAGAAATGAAAACAACGTTGATCGGTGGGGGAATGGGGGAGATTTGTTCTTTGTGCTAACAATGAGCTAAGAAAATGACGATATTAGCAAAAGTGTCGTCAATGTTTTGTCCAGGATTGTAGTTTTTATATACAATCTAATTAAAATTCTAGGTATTCTACCTAATTTCCCACGTTTTTTACCGATATTATCTCATTGATTAATATGATTATAACATCATGGCGGACATTAGCGCAGCTTGCTTAGCTGCTGCAAATGCTCTACAAGCACTGGATCATTTACAGCCCGGTTTTTCTAGCGATATATCTCCTTGATTAAGGAAAATCAAAGGCGACAAAGCAGAAATATCTCGGAAGCAGACGAAACACAAAGCACCCAGCTGAGTCAAAGTGGAGAGGCCCAGCAAAATATGTCCATACAATCACGACTTCAGTCGTGTAGGTTGTAAAACCGTTCAAAACAAGGGAGTCTCTAAAAGACCCAAACCACGCAAATCAGGAACACCTGGATGGCCCAAAAAAGTTATTGTGCACAAAGATTTGGAGGTTATTCCTGGACGTGATACTGAAAAAGTGCCAACACACAGCAGTCGTGTTAAGCTGGAGGAGAGGGAACTGGTTTGTCACGAGTTCCCGCTTAACAAAGAATGGGATGAAGCAACGTTAAAAAATGAAATCCTCAAACAATTTTCCGCAATGATCAATTTCGACTTTGTACAGGTGAGATGCTTTATGCCAATGATGATAGCATTCAGCAAACCAGACAAGAGAGGGTTAATTTAATTTAAAGGGAAAACACTGTGTATGGTATTAATTTCAAAGCTGTTTCGGTGGAATTTTCTCTATACAGCTAAATTCAAATTATTAGAAAATCCAGTACAGTATATTGGATTAGAATTTTTGTATAAAATGATGACTGAAAATGTCATACTGTTTTTAAAAATACCAGATAATTTAAGACTTACTGTGTTTGACTTAAATGGCACCAAATGTCTAAACAATGCAGCCTAAAATGTAAAATTATGTCTTGTGTACTAATTTTACAAAACTTTGAGAACATAGAGCACAAGCAGGGTGTTATAACACCCCCCCCCCCCATTAATACCACTAAAGTAAACAAATTGGTGCCTTTGCTTATATGTTTGACAGTGTTGGTGTCTCTTAGCTAATCTCTTAAAAAAGACCCTTCTAACAATTAATACATATGACCCAATACCATTATTTGCACTATATATATATTGTTACATCAAACATTCCTAACTCTCATGTGTTTGATCTGCCAAAACTCTAAATGTTTCATAAGGTCTAATTGGCTCTAGGACAAGTGTGAAGTTCTTTTACATGGTACACAGAGATGGATCCAACATGACCTGGTAAGGGGCTCTTGGCCAGCCACATAGAAATTTTGAGCTTGTTAACTAATTGTTAAGTAGTATCTACGCTATACTGTAATCTAGGTAATGACCCTGCTAGCCAATACATCTATTAAACAGTCAGATTTTGTACTTTTCTTTTCAAATATTCAGCCCTGCTATGGTAAGCTAATCAAGCCAAAGTTTGCTGATGGGGTTAAAGTTAATTGTGAAAGGGTGATTACAATGGCTGGGCAAGGGGCAGTGTACATAAGATCCAAGTTTGCATTAACAGAGGAGGATGAAGATGATAATGGCGAGGCACTTCATGTCACATTTGACACCTGTCCTCACTGTAATTATTCATCTGTGTTACTGAAATGTCATTGACATTAAAATTCAATGGCATTTAATGATATTGTGTATACCAAAGGCTATCTCAGAATAAAGTAGGGTGGGAGAATCACTCCCCTAATAAAGAATTCGTAGAAATAGGGGGGTACCTCCAACCAAACGACAAAAACCTTGAATACCCCTGTGAATAAGATTCTATATTGATTCTACAGGTACTGCCAAAACCTGTATGGTCAGTAATTAGAAATTTTATTATTAAGTTTATTAATTTTCAACTATAATTGATATGTTATAGTGAATCACAAAGCACGGCCAGAGCAACCAACATGACAGCACACTTATCAGCGCAGCAGGAGTTCTCATATGTAATTAATGAATTGCCTGCAGACATAAGCCCTTGTCAGGCTAATACTGATGGAACTGTGGGAATGCCATCTGTAGAAGAGGAAAGTGAAAACAACAATGTTATACCATATATCACTGTAGTTGAAAGTGAATGTTGTTGCAATGCAAGTCATGCATCAAATGTAACAGCTGCACATAGCAGAAGCAACCAAAATATGCCAGAAGTTGGAGCAGCTAACAACGTTGTAGACATATCAGATGTTAACGTGGTGGAAAATGACAACAACGAGCTTCCTGTGATTACCCAAATGGTTGAAGAACAAAAACACCTCGTTGTCAAGATACACAGATTAAATGTTAAACAAGATATGATTAATACATTTAAAGATCATTCCATTTTTAACTTACATTTAACTTACATTTGTTTTTATTGACGGTAGAGGGAATGAAGAAAAATGATCTGGAATAGGAGTGGTAAGAGATGCTTAAAGTCTTTAAGATACATTATTACAACTACCATCCACGCACAGTCTTTCCCCAAGATGAGAGAGGAGTTCAATCATATTCTTATGGCGGATAATTGGGAAATGGACATGATGTGATGGACATGTATGCACTTTGTCATTCGCATCCTTTTTTTGCGAATTCTGAAATGTTCGCTAGAACAGAATTAGTGATATTAAGTTCAGATATATTTTTGTTGTATGCACTAATATAGTTAATATTTTGGGATATCGCTTGACATTTTTAGGTCGTTGAGTTATTTACCAGTTGTCTCTACGGGTATGATGCACATTTAACTAGGAATTATAAACTAGAACATTGAAATTATTGTCCTCTAAGTTCTAAATACAGTGTTTACTGGCACAATAAGTGTCTACATATTGGCCCGATCTACACTAGACAGGTCTAGAGACGGATCATCCATCAAGATGGATGGATAATCTGACAGATCATCCCTCTAAGGGGTACAATCCGGATTGTACTCACTCTTTTTCTGTTGTGACTATGAGGGATGGAAGTATATTTGTTTACATGAATCCAGATTGAGTTACAACTTATTCATGTAAACAAATATAAGTCAATCCCCTATATGGTTTCAGCAGAAAAGAAATGAGTTTGATCTGGATTGCAACTCAATCCGGATTCATGTAAAGTAATCCTAAGTATAAATACAAGTCGAAGTGAAAAGATAGTTTGTCTGATAATTCGTATGTGTATTAATGCGGGCAAGCAGACTGATCATCCGTCAAGATGAACTATGCGAACAAGTTTGCCTGAACAAACTGACAACTATGCAGATACATTAGTTTGTTTTAACGATGATACCATTTTTAATATCGACCAAATTAGTGATTAGACCAAAGAACGAAACATTCATGTGGGTACCATAACGATAAATGATATAACCGATAATGATGGTTGGGAGAGAGAATTATCCCCCTCCCTCCCTCCCTCCCTCCCCTCGAATCACAAATCTCAGGTAGAAAGTATTTGGAGGCAGTTAATATACTCTTGTCTCTTGTCAAGACCATCATCGTTTAATGGATGGCAATTATCACTAAGATAGTGAACATTTTCTTCGGATAGATCAAGGTTTATTGCTGGTACAGAAACCTGGTAATCGTCATCCTCAAGTGACAATGGCTTGTTGGGATCAAATCCAAAGTATGCCATGTCAACTTCAAATAGAATACTATCCCCTCTTTTATGCCCACTGCATGTTCTGTAATATACCTTGTGTGTTCATTTGAAGTGGGAATAAATTATTTTCCGTAGAAATTGGGTGATTATTCCATTGAGAAACAAACTCTTCAAGAGATTTGTTAATTCTTGGAATATACACAAAGTGTAATGCATAAAGATGTACATGATTTAACGGGTCTAGAAGCCCATCACGTTCCATTCCATCAAAGATCTCAGCAAAGTGACACAGTACACCTGCGTATCCATCTTTGTGTGCCCTTTCAACTCTGCAGTTGTGGACCGAGTTACTCTTAATAATACTTCCGCTATTTAATCCCCTCGTTTCTAACATGTATCTCGCAATGTCGATGTTCTCAAGTCCGTGGTCACTTCTGACTCTTGATGGTAGACCATATTCAGCAACACCCTGCAGGAAAAGATTTAATACAGTGCTGGCTCTATTGTTATCAGCTACATGTGGATAAATCATAAGCCTAGAATAGCCATCAGTACAGCAGTGTTCAACCAATTTGTATCTTATTAATTTATGGTTTCCATCAATATGCCACAGCGAATTAGAAGCTGGCACTGAATACTTTCTGCGGTAAATCGCCTCATTCCATCGTAGAGCTGTCGCAAGTGGATGTTCTTCATGCAAACATTGCCAAACTCTGCTTCGTTGCAACTTAAGTCCTCTTGCCCTGAGTGCCCCTTGTAATCGTCATTGACCAATATTTGGAGTCACTTGTCGAATTTGGTTGACTACTTCTTTCAAACGCTCGTCTAAATATATATGTGAAATCAATCATCAACTCTCAGTGTGAAAAATTGAATCATTATGCTTTACAGGCTGCTACACAAAAGTTTTTGCAGCATAAGTTACCTGTTAAAAACATGAGCCATAGAGCTTCTGAAGCAGGCCTACTGAGCAGGCTAACATGAAAGGGGAAATTACAGATATATCGTTATGTTACGCGCACTAATGTTTCGTTCTTCATAGATAGGTTCGATTATGTTACACCACACGTACAAGCAAACAACACAATAGCTTAAATAACTACCTGATAGGTGGTGGGGGTTTTGATCATCGTCGTCACTTAATTGCAATTCACCTCGTCTTCACCATAATGTGCTCTCACCGATACCGAGTATTCGTGCAATTTTAACCCACGGGAAGTGAAGTTCACGAAGGAACTTGATCTGTTTACGCTGTACAATTAGCGCGGGTCGTCCAGGACGTTACCCAGCAGCGGTAGGACAAGTAAACGACAAAGCCCTTGCCTCTTCTAAGACGACAAATGTTTCCAAAATTATGCGTGATTGTGCTAAAACACTTTCCAGTATTACCTTGAAATGTTGTAGTACACGATCTTGAGTTTGCCCAATATTAACAATCAGCAGCTGTAGCAAACCAAAGGTGCTCTCTAGATGATAGAGTGTTCTTTCAATGTACCCAGACTCGACTGCTTCCGTGTTTAAATTTTGAATTTGAAGAAAGAGCGACCTAAGAGTATCCACAAAATTATTAGCCCATTTCGTTGCGCTCTCTGGCTACATGTCTTCGTTGGGCCACTGCCATTCGAAAATATCTTAATTTTGTCACTGAAATCAAACTGGACCTAGCCTGAATTTTAATTAGAATGTATATAAAAACTAGCACATATTGAATGTTAATTAGAATGTATAAAAAAACTAGCACATATTGAATTTTAATTAGAATGAAATTAAAAAATATAGGAAAGATATTTAAATTAAATTTACCATGAATATAAACGTTTGTCATGAGAGAATAAATTATTAGAACCAAAAAATAAGCTATAGCATAAATATAAATATATTAGAACGAATATTTATCAAATAGCAATATTGACGGGAACGGCCCATCATAAAAAGCAACAATATCCTTTAATTAACATGGAACTTACAGTAATATGTATGTAATACCAACATTTATTGTATTATTAGCAAAGTAACAACAGATAATTATAGACAGCACTCAATGTTTGTATATAAATAAAGCAAGTTAAAGTTAATATTATAATTTGAGAGTTTTTTGTTCAACTATGTCCATTTGAAGAACTGAACACGTTTTTCATAACAGAAAGCATTTGTAGATTTTGTTGTTGCATTTGGGCCATGAATTGCTGCGGTTGCAATTGCATATTTGCAAAAAAATCTTGCTGAGATTGAAACAATGCTGTCTGAGATTGACGAGAAAGCCTTCTTTCTTCCAACTCAGCTTCTCTCTTTTGCATTTCTCTTTCCAAATTTTCTTTTTTTTATTTTCAACCCTTCCTGGCAAAGACTGAATGCTTCAGTTGTTTTTCTTTTGCGTCTGGGCTTGAATCCCTCCTCCCTTTTTCCTCTTTTCTTTTTCTTGTTTTGCTTAGGCTTTCAGTAGCTTTTTTTCTCATATCTTCTGCTTTAGAATTCTTGGTCGCTTGTTTTTCTATTTCGGCTTCAATCTCATATTCTCAAATTTGTTTTGCTTCATCCATTCACTCGAAAATACCCATCATTCCTTGGTAAACTTGATCAAATTCTGCACCCGCAATTCCCAAAGCGTTGTCTTCCTCTTTCTCCAGTTTTTTATATCTCTCAACCATTTTTTGTAGAGCGATCTCTAACAGATCTCACAGTGGCCCGAAACTTTGGCTTTTCTAACTTGTTTAAATTTCCATTATTATCTTCCACTTTTGTCCCCGCTCAGCCGACTTAGACTTGCGCATATACGGTTCTGCTACGAGTAGTTCTTTCAAAAAGTACTCTTCGAGTTCTTTCTTCCATATAAACAACTCCTTTAATTCATTTTGTACTTTCATTGGGATTTTCCGAAGACATTATCTTAAAAACTCGTTCTTAGGAGTACGAGTTTCTGACGAAAAGTTGGCTTTGAAGAATTGACAAAAACAACTTTAAGCCAGTTTTCCCACCAAAAAGCGTAATAATGATGTAACTCGTACTTGAACTCATACTATTATCTAAACCTCCCTAATAATGTGTTGGTCAACGAAGAGTGACACAGACGATTTCCACGTGAATACTTTAGTCTCTGCAAACCAAATACAGAGAACATACCTGATCATGTACAGCCAAGCAGATCTCTGAATATTTCCGACAAGACAAGTGAGTACCTACTTTAACGAAGGAATGGGAAAAGTCAAAGTCAAGCACTGGGCTTGTTGCCAAGAGCCACATGAGAACTCAGGTGTACACTATCACATGAGTTTGAAAATTAGTGGAGCAAAGAAATGGAAACAGGTGAAAGACAGGATGATGAAAAAACATGAGGTTGTGCTGAATACTTCGAATGAGCACAATATTATGACTCGGCATATCAATAAGTAACAAAGCAAGAGATACGCAAGTCTTTTTAAGTCCCACTCACCCCAACCTGAGCAAAATCGGTTCTCCAAGAACTAAAGCGGTGTCTGTACATATCGAGAAAGTCAAAAGCACAAACAGAACGAGAACGGAAATGCGCAACAAGAAAAGGCTAAAAAAATAAGACGTCTCAGCAATTTGGAGGTCTCCGAATTTTTTGTGGCCAATCAAATAAAAAGGTAAATTGAGTTATTGCCCCTTGCAGACGCTCAGAGGAAAGAAGGAAAAAAGATTTGGCCAGTTTTGTTTTGTGTCGCTCAAACAAAGCCATCCACGAGCTCATTGATAACACCTGGTGCTGGCAAAATGCACTGGCTAAGCTTGATAGGTGTAATAACTCTTAGTTTACAATCTATGTATATTTCTATGCATTCCCTTCGCAGTCCAATATGTCTGCCCTTATCAATTTACAAGTGCCCTTGTGGGGGGCCTACATGGTGACATCATCATTGCATCACTCTCCCTTTTTTTTACAGACAGTCCTTCCAAAACATACTTTAAACCTAACTGAAAAATGTATCTATTTAACTATTATTACAGAGGAGTTTACTGGAAGTCCATAATGTTCTGTTTGCACTCGATTTCTTGGTTCAGCCAATTGTGGTTGTTGCTGTTGTTGCTGTTGCGGTGGCAGTTGTACCAATTCATTTTGATCACTAATGATTTCATCTTCTTCACTTTCTTCGACATTCCGTGTAATATAATGGGTGCCATTATGTGCAACAATTTTGGATCCTGTAACTCGTACAACTGTGTAAGGGATTGGTGAAAAGTTTGTTAAAAATTTGTTCCTTTTCTTTTTTTTCACCAGCATGGTGTCACCAACGCTGTTACTTGGGCGTGTTCGACGTCGGATATCAGCGTATGTTGTGGCTGGTTTCTTTTGCTGTTGATCATTTTGTCTTGCTTTATTATGTCTATCTATCACCTTGCTATTTCGAGGTAGTGATGGTAATTTCCTGCACATTTGTCGATTGTACAAAAGCTGAGCTGGCAGAATGGCATGTTGATCTATATGCCTGTAGGAACTTTGCTAACTCTTGGCACCATGGTCGCCTTTCAAATTAGCTGTTCGAAAATATATTGTCCTGAAGGCAATGGTCCATAGAAGTCGATCTTGAGTTTATCCCAAACACAACTAGGTAGTAGCGATGATTGTAATTGTTCTGGGGGTTTGGTTGAGCGGTTGCCTGACATGCAAGGCACTGGCCTAGTTCTGCTTGGACAGCTTTGTCCATGTTTGCGAACCAAACTTGTTCCCATACCAATGATTTAGTTTTTTCTTGTCCTTGGTGCCCTTCGTGGGCAATTTTTATGACACACTTGGTAAGGCAGGTTGGTATGACAATCTGAGTACCCCGAAGTAATACATTATTGTCATAATCAATAGTTAGTTCATCTTTATTTAGCTTGAATCAGTTCAATTGGTTGTTTGAACACTGTCCAGTCTGGATGGCTTCTCCCACTAAACAAAGTAGTTCATCATTACTGGTAGCTCCTGCGACTCTGCTCAATGGTAATGCTGGTGGTACAGCAGTGGTAGCTATGAAATTGACATATGTATCTGCTATATTGGTATGTTGTTTGGTTCGAGGTGTAGGATGTCAAGATAAGAAATCGACTGGGTTTTGGCTTCCTTGCTTGTACTTGACACAAAATTGGTACTGTTGCAGACGCAACAGCCAACGTTCGATTTGGGCTGGTGGTCTAGAGACAGGGTTACTAAAAATTACTTCCAGAGCCTTGTCAGTATATAGCGTGAATTGAGCTCCATAAAAATGTAGGTGAAAATGTTCTATGCCCCAAACGATCGCTAAAGCTCCCTTTTTGGTTAGGGAGTACCTCCTCTCGGTTAAGGTGAGGGCACGACTAGCATAGGCTATAACATTGGGTGTAGATGAGCTTGAATCCCACTGGGCCAAGATGACTGACACCCCCACTGGGCTGACATCAACAGAGGGTTCAGTTTCTTTATTGGTATCAAAGTAATTTATCACACGACTCTTGGTTAGCCCTGGAGGATTTTCTGGTATGAATCTTAATGTTCACTTTCCCATCTAAACTTGACCGCTTTATGCGTGAGCTGGCGCATTGTTCAGTTATGGTGGCAAAATCTGGAATGAATTGGGCACTATAATTTGCCATGCCTAACAGACTACAGACCTCATTGGTGGTTGTTGGTGTGGCAATATTGGCAAGGGCTGCTACCTTCTTTGGGTCAGGACGTACGCTGTCTTTGGAAAATGTCAACCCAAATAAATCTAACCTAGGTTGGAGAAAGCTGCGTTTCTCAAAGTTTAAGGTCAAGCCATGATCTTCAAGGCATTTCAAGCATTTGTCTTGTGCTTGGTATGTTGCTCCAAATACTAGTATATCATCAGCAATATTTTTGACACCTGAAATGTCATGCAGAATTTGCTGTAAGGCGTGCTGAAAAAGCTCTGCTGCTGAGTTGGCTACGTAGTTTAAGCGCTTATACCGGTGGAGCCCAGAATGTGTGATGAAGGGTGTGATTTGGCGGCTAGATGGGGATAGTTCAAGTTGATGGTACGCTTGCATTAAGTCTAGTTTTGAAAAAAAAATTGGCACCCTTTAATTCGAGCAAAATGTCATGGACTGTTGGTATTGGGTGACAGATCCTTTTTATGGCGGTGTTTGCTTTAACCACCTGGATTCTTCTCAAAACTACCCTGGTGCTAGAAAGGGGAGACAAATGTATGCCCCTACCAAATTTCGAACCCAACCCTCTCAAGGGTCGCACGCTACAAATCATTATTTTTAAAAATCCACCAAATAACATTGGTGGTGTTGTCACAAGTACAAGACAAATGCACAACACACGATCAGGACGACTATATATACAGGGTGTATAAAAAAAAGCAGGCAATTTTGAAACGGCTCTCAACCTTGCGAAGCGGCTGGAAGCATGAAGTTTTTATTAATATACATTGCTTGGGTACGTACGGTGTAGAATAAATGAAAATATTCTGAAATTTAAATGTTTCAAACCCAGGGGTGCGCGTATTTTGAAACACATTAAAAATGGCTTGCGCACGAAATTTAAAGGCTTAAAAGTAATTTTGAGTTAGGTGTTTTATTGCTGTTCAAAATTTCAAGAAATTTGATTGAGTTTAAGCCAATCGAAACATCATGCGAACGTATACTTTTCTCAATAAAAATCGTTTTTCTGAAGAAATGTTCCAATTTTAATTAAATGTCCCTTGGGAGTTCTATGCAAATTAAGTAAATACATAAATTAAACATGCACAAAGCTAATTTTGCTAAAAATATGGATGTTCGCACAGCGTTTTGAACGGCTTAGACTCGAGCACATTTTCTGAAATTTTGTTTAGCAATACAACATCCGACAAATTTTCTATCTACCTAGTCAAAATTACTTTTAAAGAGTGTGTGTCAACCAGCATGTATAGCGCGCGTAAATGTTGCTGGCAGCCATTTTTTTGGCAGCGAAATTCGAATTCAGCGTAATAGATAAGCAATCCATTGATAATTTTGCCATCTTTTTTTGAAATTTTTGTTTTTGTGTGTGTTTCGGATTGTAAATATTCACTTGGGTAAATACAGGTTCTCTTTTGAGAAAAAAACAACAAATGTTGCTTTGAAAAGTTGAATTATATGATGGCATCTCCCATTTTGCCAAAGCGTGGTAGGTCAAGAATCGACGTTGGGACGCAAAGAATTAGTCTACGGATGGATGTTTTTAACAAATGGCTTATAGAAAAAGACCTAACAAGAATGGCAGACAAGACGCATAACGAATTCGCATCGTATTTGCTAGAAACTGTTGGCCAAAATCAATTGAACAGCATTGCGTCTCAGTTAATATCCAGTGAGTATAAACTGCGGTTAAATATATGAATATAAAAATATAAGATATACATTCAACAATAGTATCAATACCAGAAATAAATACTGTGGTTTTGAAGGAATCAAATGCTTATATAAATACAAGCGTTTCAAAGTCAACACATGTTGTTTAGATACTTTGCAGCAGCACCTGTGCAGATGAGTACACCTGAACGTCCAGAAGTAAGGCGCACTCTTGACCTTGTTGAAGACGATCTTTTGCCCTCGCCAATTATACAAATGCAGAGTGAATGTGATACAGAGAAGTATGCAACATATAGCATCAGTATATATATATGTTATCATATGAAAATATTTGCAAATCAATACTGTCATTTTGTGTTTCTTGTGGAAAGCTCAATATATTACAGAAAGGTCAATATATTACATTACTGTGTAGCAACACGCTACAAATCAATAATCACCGACTAGCACCCTAGCATGTTGGCCTTTGTTTGTAGTCTTATATACAAAAATATTTATTAAATAAATGCTGCTGTAAGAATGATTTGGTATAT
Source organism: Muricea muricata (assembly GCA_963855995.1). Taxonomy (NCBI): domain Eukaryota; kingdom Metazoa; phylum Cnidaria; class Anthozoa; order Malacalcyonacea; family Plexauridae; genus Muricea; species Muricea muricata. Next base: position 66,718,751 of record OY979716.1, read on the forward strand.
CTGGGTATAGGCATCGAGGGCTCTCTAACACCTGCTGTTGAGGGTAGTAAGGCTCAAGTTTTGTTGATCAGGATGTTAACTTTCAAAGGACAACTTTAATTGCAATAGACCATACCCATAATGACATCATTTAGTAGTTAAGCATGTAAAACTATTTTAATATGGCAATGTAATTGAATGGTTTAAGTAACAAAAAGATTATTTGTGAAATAAATATGTTAAATTATTTGTTTCATTTAATACCCTGGACAAATAAGGACCTAAAAAAATTTAACAATGTTGCCTTTTTTAAATACTTTTACTCACTTAACTACTAAATGACGTCATTATGGGTAAGGTCTATTACTGCATATACAAAGATTATATTACAGCATAAGTTAACTCAATTCATTTTATGATTCACAGCTCTATTAGTTCAGAGCTAACATGCGAAGAGGAAGTCAACAATGAGTACATGAAATTCAGTGCCATTTTGAATGAATTTCATGGTGTAGGATTATTTTCTAATGGTAAAAAGTAAGTACAGTAAATTAATGCAAAACTATACTCACTTTAATAGTATTTTATCAATCAGTACCAAGATACGAAGAATGAAATTTACTGTTCATTTCATCATATTGGTTTAAAATGGCTTATATTAGTGTAGACTATAATAAAAGAAACATAACTGCTGTAGAGATTTTTACCACACTTTTTATCTAGTTTGTTGACTATCCCATGTCAACAGAGACCAGTATTGTTGTTATTTAATGGTTGTTATATCATAATTTTAAATGTTTTGTTCACAAATCACATGAACACTAAACATGATACAATGATTTCCTTTGAAGTGATGATGCATATGATCTTGATGAGGAGTCTGAACTTGATGAGACATTAGCTGCATCTGAGATTGATGCATTCCAAACACAGGGGGAAGAAACCATGGACATAAGTGATACAGAAACACGATGCGATAATATAGAAGTACAGTATGGACCAGAGACTATGAAGGACTGGACAAACCGACTAAAAACAATGTTGAAGAACAATTTTGATACAGCTAATTCTACTGGCAAACAAAGTACATTGTTTACAGACCATGTCCAACAAGACCGAGTGATTGTTGATACCAGCCTACTGTTGGGACTGTTCAAAAACAATTGCCAACAACCATCATGTACAGGACAATGTTCTGTTGTCAATTGAGAGTCAATTGTCAAATGTTGTCAATTGAGATGGAGGTGTTTTGAGAGTTACTTGGAGATGCTCCAACGGTCATTTTGGAACCTGGGCATCATCAAAAGTGTTATGTGAGAAGAATAATCAAAAAATTTACACCAACACTATAATGATTGCTGCTGCAATCATTGTGACAGGCAACGATTATGAAAAGTACTCTCTTTTATGCAAATTTCTCAAACTGCATTCAGCATCTAGGTCAACTTTCATGCGTGTTCAAAGGAAATTTGTTATCCCAGTGATTGAACAATTTTGGAAGGATATGAAGGAGACAATATGGAAAACGTTTCATGGAAAAAGTGTAATTCTTTGCGGTGATGGCACGAATGATTCTCCAGGCCATAGCGCCAAATACTGTGTGTATGTGCTCATGGAACAGTTCGCTGGCATTATTGTGGACTTAGAAGTAGTGGACAAACGTGAAACATCTGGAGTGTCAACAAATATGGAAGTGTTTGGCTTGAAGAAATTGGTAGAGCGGGTTGTTGGTGAAAGTGTATTGTCTGAAATTGTAACTGATGCCTCAACAGCAGTTATTGCTTTGGTTAAAAACATGGAAGGTACTGTATTTTATTTGTGCATTCAAGGTCCAGGAGTGTCTTCACATGGTTGATTTGTGTCCCTTTGCCTTAATTCGCTCAACACACACACCTTAACTCATTAAGATAATATTCCCTGATGAATGAAATATTAAATACAGGTAGATATAGAGATTACTTCATGGTTGGTGAGTGCGTACGATTTTTATTCACGAGTTGTGAAGGATCGTTAAACGAACGAGTGAGCGCAGCGAACGAGTGAGTTTAGCGATCCTTCACAACGAGTGAATAATAAAAATCGTACAAACGAACCAACCATGAAGTAATTTGTTGATTATATGAGTATAAAGATGAGTGTATAAAGATACGGATATATCTTACTGACAAAAACAAATACTCAAGCAAAATATTAAAATGGAATTTCTTACCATTTATTGCTTTGTTTTCTTGCTGAAAATGAAACCATGAGGTTTATTTCAAGTTAATGAGGCCACGAATGTCGTCGTTATGATTTTAGGTGGTTGTTTTATCAGTGAAATTGTCTTAAATCTCTCTTTTCGGTGAGTTAAAAAATACTTGTAAAATCAGACTCCATGTTTACACTAGCCTGCGAGCAGGTGTTGCACGTTCGGGTCAGCCAATCAGAACACTGAACGATAAATTTTCACTGGTGAAAAAACATCGTTCGTCCAATCAAAGGCCGTGAACGATGATTTTTCACCGAGTGAAATTTTATCGTTCTTGATGCCGATTGGCTATTGCTAATTTGGAACGATTATTACGCACAGCCTTATCGATGAATAAATCTCTATACTCATGTAATAAAATGCAAATATGTGAGCAAAGCAATATTAATTAATTTAAATGATGTCAATTAAACAATGTTTGGAATATTTGTAGATAAGTATCCAAAAGAATTTTCACACTTGTTCCACGCACTTGACATTTGGCACAAGTCAGTCAAGTTGACAAAGAAAATATCAAAGGTGATTATACTGTATATTACACAGTAGGTGATTATAAGGTGTTAATACTGTATATATGAAGGTGATTATACTGTATATTATACAGTATATTATGCAGCAGTTAATCTTTTTGTAAGTACTGGTAAATGTATGACAAAAATATGGTAAATTACATCAAATAGTTAAAATTTTATAGCCATTTGAATATAGCTTTTAATGTGTTGCCATGGCTATCGAACAAAAAGATATAGTTTGTTATTTAAAGCCATCTAAGAGTCAGTATTTTACTTTTGCGTGCTGTTAAGGCTGTCTTTACGACTACACTTAGTCCCACAAGCAATGTTAATAACTGGCATAAAAACAAAATGTAAAACATTCAAATTTGTGCCACATGCAATATTGCAGGACTGTTGTATACAACGCAAAGCATTCAAATTTCCAAATGCTGCTACCATTGCTGATGAGCTACCCACTGAGTATACAAAAAGCAAAAGTGTAACACGACTAAGTGTAACACAAAATAGAGAAAGCCAAATATAGGCCTGGCACATTCAAAATTTCATGCAAGCATAAAGAAGTAACAAGTATGATTGTGATGCAGGGACAATATCCTACAGCATTGAAGCCCAGGAGGCTCATTTCAATTCTTTATTTTTCATGTTTCAACTTTTTATTTTTATGTTTTATGTTTCAATGTTTTTAGGCAGCAAAAATTAAGAATTGTGGAGTCCTGAGTGAGTGGACAGAGCCTATAAGAAATCATTTTTGGTTTATTGCTCAGGAGTGCAATGGAAGCATTGAAACATTGAAGGTAAGATGTCAACTATTGTCAAGTCACTCAACTTCTTCAAAGTTATCTCTACAAGTATCACAGTTCCCTTTGCCTATTGGCTCCTATTGTTAAGAATAAGACCGCATCTTGCATGGTTTAACCGATCTATTTTTAGGATGATTGGTTGGGAGTTTTACATCGTGTTGTTGGCGAACACGAGTGGGCCGAAGGTCAGTGTAAACATGGTCCCCTTGTTGCTACTGAGAATGATAAAACTTTACTGGAAAAGAGCTCAAAGCCAATGGAAGCTTTACAAAAAGTTGTAATTGATCCTCGCTTTATGAGCAGCTTGCAGCATTATGTCACTTTCAGGTAAGTTCTAAAATTACAATATATACTAGGCCTAAGAAAAAAATATGTGACAAGTGTAAGTTCTCTCACTACCTGAAACGACAAAGGAAAATTCCATGTTTTGAGATAAAGGCTTACTCTAGACATCTAATTTTCCTTAGTTTGTTTCAGGTAGTGAGAGGACCTACACCTTTCATGTGTACCATTGATTTGAATGCACAACCTACATTGTTAGTTCTAAGAAAAAAATACTTGGGTTTCTGTTTAGTTTTCTACTAGCTAGGTGTAACATGTTATGAAAAAAATAAGAAATCCTACCTACCCTACCTAAGTTTTTACTACTACAAGAAAACCGAGATATTTTTTTGGCTTACCTGAAACAAACGTTAAAGTGCCTATCTGGTAGTCAGGGAATATGCATATTTCAATAGTTTAGGTGATTTTGAGAAGATTTGCAATATATTTTATAAGTCGAAAATTTGATCTTCATGTACTTTTGGGGGCCTGAAGTTGGCGATTTTTCAGAATACCATGTGCATAAAAAAACTGGGGCGAGTATGCTCCTGTGACGTCAAATCGAGAACACGCATTGATAACAAACTAGTATTCTATACAACAGGGAGGGTTGAAATATGTTTTAATCGAATTTTTGCCGATTCTACGGTACTTTTCCTTTGACTTTCAACTGGAAAAGTGTCTTCAAGCTTTACTGATCCAAATGACAGCCAAGCCGAATCAGAAAACAATTTTCTCGCGAGTTTTATGATGGAAGTTGAAGATGACAATGTATATATTGGGGAATGACAACAGATGTGTCAGGGAACTCAGGGCTAGATGGTCAATCAGAGGAAAAATTCTACGATTTTGCGTCGATGGATGCATTACTTTGGAAATATTATGCACTACAAATTAGGATTTTAACGTCTGGCAGGAGCGATATAGAAAAAATTAACCGAAAGAAGTGCAAAATACACAGTGATGAAAACAGGTATGTCCCAATATGTTATTATAAATTGTCAAGAGATTTTTGTGTCAAATACTAGACATTTACAAAACGTTTTTGTCAAATACCAGACAAATATTAAACATAAGTTACATCTATTTGAGTTCCAAGGGGTGTGTTACAGTATATAGCATATAATGTACATTATGCTTGGCAACAGCACAATTTAGTTTTTTTCACTGTAACAGTATATATATCATGTTTATATATGTATATTATCATATGACATGTATATTTATTAGGTAATAAACACTCAGGTATTTAACTTTCTAGATATCTTTGAAGTGTTGCATTCAAACAGTATATACAACTTGTGTACAACTTTCTTGGCAAAAGAAAAACACCTTTACCTGCGTGTGATTATGATACAATATGGAGTGAATTTGGAAGAAAAGAATTTCAAGGTTATGATGATGAACAATGAGGAAAATGCAACTGAAAATCTTTTAATATATACTGGAGTGGTACAATATTATTGACAAGGGCTATTAAGAACATTTAGAGCAAATAATATTAAAGTAAGTGCAACTTGAAAATCTAATATGCCATATGTTTGTGGGGACAAGATCACGAGAATGAAGAAAAATAAAAAGAAAGTTATGTCTGTTTAGGGCACCTGATGTGTGCATAAATGTGAGCATGTTTATTTACATATTTTGCTTCAAACAATGGGCAATTAAATTTAAATTCCAACAGTGAGATCGTTGCCATGGAATTTAAAAGTAATTACGAATTAATCATGTATGAAAAAGGCAAAATTTAGATGGGATATATTTTGAAAAAAGCATTTGATGTCTTTTATATAATTATGAAAATATATATTCAATATAAAAAAAATATGAACGAAGAACCATGCCGTGTCACTCATACAATGTTAGGTGCACTAAACAGACTTTACTTCCTGTTTAATTATTCTAACTTAGATTTTCAAGATATTTTTCTATTTTACATCTCCATATATAAAATAAAATTACAATATTGAGAAATAGGTTATTTTGGAAATTGAAATAAATACAATGTAGTAAAGGTGTTGAAACCCCTCCCCCCCCCCCCCCAAAGACATACAATGCATACAGTAATGTTGGTGATATCAGATCCTATTATTAAATGGAATTATTATATACTATATAGTAAGTGTTAAATTCTACTTTTGATTCTGTGGACACTTCTGAATCTTTTTTGTGGCCCTTTATTGGATTAACACATGTTCTGCAACATAGCCTTGCTTGTGCATCTTCTAGAGTGGGTGGTTGTACAGGTGCCTGAATAGGAAATGCTAAAAAATGTTCAAAATTGTATAAATATATAGTATATTCACTGTATATCTATTTGCAAATACATACATGAACACAAAACCATAGGAGCTCTCACTATCTAAACAATAAATCTAAAACAAAGTGGACAGTGTACAAGTACTATCATGATCACAAATAAAAATAGCTACCTCTGAAAATACTGAAATGTTGTCTATAATTTTTACACTTTGGGCAATTTTAAAAATAACAGCCATTTTTCATTTCATTATTACCGAATAAATATACAAATAAAAATGTGACACTGTCCTCAGCATAGTGGCTTTCTATAGTTGTATGTAGCAAATAGCAATGATGTTTTTCAATCCATAAACCATACTGTATAATAATTGAATATCCATGAATCAGTACATGTTACAGTAAATGTTAGGAGATAGGTGATCAGGTGATGTGGCCTTCAGATTGATTGTCTAGCAATTCAATATGTATAGTATAGAATAAATGTCTGGTATTTGACTTTAATATATTGGGACCCATGTACTGTATAAATATATATTAAATTATCTATTTACCTGTTTTCATCACTGTATATTTTGCACTTCTTTCGGTTAATTATTCTATATTGCTCCTGCCAGACGTTAAAATCCTAATTTGTAGCTCATAATATTTCCAAAGTAACACATCTATCCAGGCGAAACCGTAGAATTTTTCCTCTGATTGACCACCTAGCCCTGAGTTCCCTGACACATCTGTTGTCATTCTCCCATGTCATCTTCAACATCCATCATTTAACTCGCAACAAAATTGTTTTCTGATTCGGCTTGGCTGTCATTTGGACCAGTAAAGCTTGAATACACTTTTCCAGTTGAAAGTCAAAGGAAAAGTACCGTAGAATCGGCAAAAAATTCGATCAAAACATACTTCAACCCTCTCTGTAGTATAGAATACTAGTTTGTTATCAATGCGTGTTCCCGATTTGACGTCACAGGAGCATACTCGCCCCAGTTTTTTTATGTTCACGGTATTTTGAAAAAACGGCATAAGTCGCCAACTTCAGGCCCCCAAAAGTACGTGAAGATCAAATTTTGGACCTATAAAATACATTGCAAATCTTCTTAAAATCAACTTAACTATTGAAATATGCAAATTCCCTGACTACCAGATAGGCACTTTAAATATTAGGCTCTTTGTGTTTTTAAAATTTGTAGTTGAAGTTGCAACATTGCAGTAGATTTCAGTAATATTTACATACATACCGGTACTGTATATAGTCAAGAAATTGTAAGCTCAAAGGATACATATATAATTATCCAGTGTTTTACTCAGCAACATATTTTTGGGGTGGCTGCATAGAAAGCTTGTCAAGGAGCGGGTGTGAATCACAAGGCACCACCATAGACAAAGGTTTTGTGGCATTCTTATATAGAACACTGAAATTGGCATTTTCAGTGTTAGAAATGTGGAAATGGCATTTTCAGTGTCTCCCAAACCTTCTAATTTCTTTAAATTTTGTTATAGTTCATCTATTTTTATGCCAGGGCAGTTTATTTATATGGTCAAGTGACTATATTATTCAAGTTTTTTTTTTCTCAAACCTTTGACCAAATGTTGCAATTTGTACACCTACCTTGTGCACTCCCCTCTCCTGCACTCCAGTAAGTCTTCCACAGTATTCAGCTATATTCATGTGCAACAATTCTACATTATTGCTAGACACACCAGCCAATTGGAAAATTTCAATTCAATGCTGCTGAAATATGCACCGAAACGAGTAGGATTTCAGCAAGAACACTGCCCTGTAATATAATGTGATTGATGACACAAATTGTATATGTTATTTTTATTATCTGTACTGCATTTTTTCAGGAATGATTCACTTTTGGCACGTACATTGCTCGCAGCAGTTGATCACAACTGCCATCTTTTTCGAAAACCAGAGCTGAAGAAGAATAATGAAATAAAGTACAGTAAAGTTTACAGCAAACGATCAAAGAACTGGAGAGAAAAAATTGTCTTAGAGGAGAAGAAATTTGATTTCTGGGCACCACTGGCTACTGAGATGCTGCAGAAGAGGCTTGATGATAAAGACAGTATCCTGAAGAAATTTCCATTGCCTGCTGAACACCCCAAAAATATCTCGAAATCCATTGCGATGAAGGCAATACCTACCACACAGGACATTGTCCAGCAATCACTTTCCAGATTTACCAATGCCAACCAGTAAGTTTATACTCGTGATCGCTAATCAACAGGTAATGACATAAGACAAAAAACTAGACAGTGAAACTCACTGGGAAATTCCAAGCCTTGCTAACAGTGGAGACACAATCCTGCAACCTGGGAAATGGCCCTTAAAATGCCACATATTGTTCAAAGACAATTGAGAACAAAATTATCAAGACTGGTGGTTGTTTCATCATTTCCAAAATCTCAAAAGAAATTAAAGAGATTAAGCTCGTCACAGCCATTAAAAAACAGTGGAAGTTTGATGAAAGTACAATGTGCTGTTGTCTTACCTTCAGTGCTGATGTTGAGGCAAAGAACTTAAATTTGAACTTAAATTTCTCTATCAGAAACCACAAATGTCTCAAAACTAATGAAGCAAAAAAGAATTTGCTTCTAAGTTTAAGTTTATTCTGACAAATATAAAATTGTTTAAAAAGAAATCTTATCAAGAAAACTGCATTTATTTCAAGTAAATTTATCTCAAAAGTGTCTTTGAAAATGGTTTAGAACACTTTTTTAGAGGATCTAAACATAGAAAAATTATGTTAGGCATGCCCCTAGACCCCTAGGCATCTCGAGCCTTGCTGTTCTGTTCTGTAACTGGAAAGTAGTCACAACATATCCTGGTTCCACCCCTGGTGCACAACAAATATACAATGACACAGACATCAATTTTGGAGGGGTGTAAGGAATATTTTTTATCAAAAGGGATAAATATATAATTTTAATAATTATTTAAATACTTGCTGCATATACTGTACATATTTTCCCTTTGTATTGTACATTGAAAGTTCAGCCAATTGCTTCCTAAATACTAACAGTTATTCACCTTTTGTTCATACTTGAATCCAAAGTTGATCCATAAAATGAATTATATACATTTTGCATTGGTGTTAATAAATACAATGCATACCATATTAACTGACTGTATTTAGCCACCTGGGGGCTTACTATTTTTTACTATCTTCTGAGTAGGGACTTGTTGGAGGGGGGGGGGGGGGCGCTAAGTAGAGGATGTGGGCTTAATAAACTTTCACAACCAAAATTGTTTGCATGAATATACCATATTACACAACAGATTCCTCTATGTAAGTTGTTATGAGTAAATAACCAGTCCTGGGACCAAAAGGGTGGGGACAGATTTCCCTTTTTCAGTTTTCTAAGTGGGGGCTTCTTCATAGGGGAAGGGTAAATAGAGGCTAAGTAAAGAAAATATGGTAGATATAAATAAATGTTTAGGGCTTTGCCTAGATCAAAGTTTACCAACAATTTTAAACCCTTTTAAAACCCATGTAGATCCCATCTTCAGCAGGGAAAATATGTCGGATGGTAAGGACCACACAAGATGGACAAACTCTTCTATTGCCCTTTCCCAACTTTTTATAACGCCACAGGATATATTGCCTGTATGCTGCTTTTTGGTAACTGTGGAGTAATTGGGTTCATCAGCCCTGATGTCGCACCTGGCTCTGATTGAAAGTATTAGGACATCTCATTCAGTGCATATATTTCGAAAAGTTACAAATGAAGTAACGCATCGGACCTTTCCGCAGCACTTGTTTTCCTCAGCAGTTGGCATTGGACGACATATACCACATGTACACCAGTCTGGTCTTTCTTGAGGAGAAGGTGGGAATATATCACCACCACTGTTGTGACTACCACCATTGGAACCAAACTTTACCAAATCCTTGGCGGAGTCAAGGCTTCCTTTTCCACTTGCCAATAAATCTAACAGAATGCAGTTTTTTTGAGCATCATCTAGAATGGCAATAAAGGTCTACAATGGAAAATACGAATTTATTACTAACATGCCAGTCTACTAACATAATCCAACATGTACTGTCAAGTGTGTATTTTTAGAGGAAAAATAAAATGGAAAAACAATATACCGGTACATGGGTAAACTAAGTGCTAAATAAAATTGGAAAGGTTTTGTAGCAGTTGTGATTGCATTCGTTGCAAACATCCTAATGAACAAATACATGAAACAATGTATAGTGATCAATACTTCATATTTCGAGACGCACCAATATGCAAATGTACAGGTAAATGGAAAATGAACCTTCGTACCGTAATTTCTTGTCTGGCATTTTCTACATCTGCTTGATGACGTTCAAATGCAGTTTTTCCTGCGTTAACATTATTTGAAATTCTCGTTGTAGAATTTGCCTTGTTTTTACAAGCTGCCTTCTTTGTTCCACAACAACATTTCCCTTCAACACATTGCAAGCTTTTGTCTGGGCATGGACAGCCTTGCTTCTTCCTGCCACTTCCTTGGCTACATGTGTTTTTGCAACTACAAAACTATAAAACACAGTACGCTATTTAAAGTATTGTATATTTTTGGGTGGCAATTAGCCCAGAAATAGAATATACATGCAAATTCATACCTGAGTTCGACAAGATTCTATTCTTTCGACTGCAGCCGCTGCGTTTATAGTAGCTGCATTACTTGTTTCTTCGCTTTCCGTACATTCACCATCTAAATTTGCGATTGGCGAGCTGTAGCAATTTAAATTGTCTTCGAAATCATACACAGACAGGGCCAAATCACTATCAGAGTCAGAATCTGACGTTTCGATGACTACAGAGAACTTTAATTTCACGCTATCAAATTACCAACACGATGTAGTGCAAGTCCTGTCCCCCTCCCCCAAATGCAAAAAAAATTAAAACATAAACAAAAGCACGCTATGCATGCTGGTTGACACACACTCTTTAAAAGTGTCGTAAAAGACAGAACCCCTCGGGTATTAAAGTTTTAAATTTATCATTTTTGTGGTTTATTCTAGATTATAAGTACCAAAACAATCTATTTCAATATAAAACATTATACATTGAGGCCCTTCGCGAATCAGAGAGCGAATTCAGATTTGTCTACTTTTTTTATACACCCTGTATGTATGTGTGTATGTATATATGTATATATATATGTATATATGTGTATATATATGTATATATGTATACGTACGTACGTATGTATGTATATATATGGATCCATCCATCCATCCACCCACCCACCCGCCCGCCCGCCCGCCCGCCCGCCCACCCACCCACCCACCCATTCATTATAAATTTACTATGTATATAGTTTAACAATCCCAATATACAGTATTGGTGAAGTACAATTTGGCTATTTTCAATCATTATGTCATTCCGGAAAAGATCTATGCTTCCTCCACAGAGCAAATTGCTAGGGACAATTTCTTTTTGCTAGTAGTTAAGTGTGGTAGGATGTCGAAAGGGGAGATGGGGGTTAACTTCCAATTTCCTCTGTGAGGGAGGTATGGACGTTTTCTGGGAAAACGTTTTCTATACACAGCAAACTTAACATACTGGGGATTCAGGAGGAGTATTCCAGTGGTTGATTCCATGTTGCTTAAACCACTCCTTTGTGGAGTTGCTTGTATGCTTTGGATCATTATCTTGTCATAATCTATGGCCATCAGGGTAGTTTTTTCTCACAAATGGGACCAAAATCCTCTTCAAGATGCTTTGATAACCATGGCTGTCCATTATACCAGTAAAAATGCGAACAGGTGTTGCACCTCAGTGGGAAATTCCTCCCCCTACATGCACCTGTGATTTGAATAATAAGCATTAGTTGCAAAGTTTCATACATTCAGGGTTGAAGATCTTAGCAGGATTTTGGTAGATTATATTATAATGATTAGATCATCTTAGCAAAACCGTTTTTACAATGCTTGCCAATATCTTGGCAAGATACCAAAATCCTGCAAGGCAGGGATGTGCTAGATAGGGACGAAAAACTACAACTTCAGATCTGGCCCACTAACAGCTTGTTGCATGGGGCAGTGGGATGGAACAGTCAACAGTTTTCATTTTTGTTTACCCTGACTGGGTCGGACACTTGGAACCCTTGCCAATGGGACACAGGGTAAAACGTTTTCAGACCCCTGTCTGACAGTTGCAAGCTTGCAGTAAACAACTCACTGGTTCATAAAAATTATAACAATGAATAAAAGTATTTTTCAACTATCCATAAATTTTTCCAATATAAATGAACGGTCATCATATATCAATATTCTGTTTATACCAAATATTTGTTTGAAACTCATATTGTGTATTAAAAATAGTATACATTCTACTGTCTGCGATAACAAACAATGTTGAATGTAGCATGTTATTTATATGTTTGAAAAAAAGCCAGGGCATTGATATTTTACCTTCACTGGGTGTTTTGGGCATCCTTTCCGTTTGGGCTGACTGCCATCTTTCCTAAAGCATATCCTCGCATACTGCTCAATTTGCACGCTTGTCTCATCAGTAAATATGACATCTTCAAACAGGTCCTTGTTGACCATGGCATTTAGAGAAAACACAAGTCTTTTCATTTTATTGGGTTCGCGGACAAACTGGCAATAGCGAGCATTTTCACTCTTCCAGCCAAGTTCATTATGTTTCACACGACAAATAGTCGTTGGCGACACTTCCACACCACATTCCTTCGACAACTTTTCTTTTAATTCCTTTGAAGTTAGCTCGTTGTTTTCTTTCATCTTGTTGTCGATAAATTCGAGATGCTCGCTCTTCAGTTTACATTTACGTCCACTTCTTTTTGCAGCTTGAAAGCTACTAGTTTGCTGATAGCGAGACACAAATAAGCTTACCGCCGATCGTAAAGCTTTTATCCCTTCCTCCTCCAGCAATTTAGCTATTTTTGTCAGGCTAATTCCGGCAGAATATAAAGCGATCACTCTCTGTCTCGCATAGCGCGATAATTTTGGCATTTTCATACATAAATGTTGAAATTTTTAAACCGGTCCACAAGCCACAACAAACCGTTAACTAACTCAATTAAGTCTGAAATTTTAATATGGAGTTATGGACGCGCAAATTCGGAAACGGTCGCCGCTTGCCGACTACGAGCCGAATAGCCATACATTTTCGTGATGCTTGCGGTCAGGCAGAAGTCACCGCGGTTGCACTGCGGTGACACACCGCGGTTACACACCACCTTATCACACTGAACGTTGTTCAGTGGAAGTTAAGTCATGACTGCACTAATTGCATTAAGAAAAAGAAAAAAAGAATTCTGATATTTGAGCTTTGGCATTTCCTCTATACAGTGCACTGCTCCTGCTGGCTATCTGATAGCTAATGTTCTGTGTCAGCTTGGCGCTCTCTACTACCGGTTGCTTTAGGCTATCATAGGTCGTGCCCAGACTGCGGACGGTTCCTATGATATTAACCTTGGTTATTACATAACCTCATAAAAAGTTGATAATTTTTTTTTAATTTCAGCTGTAAAATGTATGAGAAGACAACTGAAATTGGTAGAAGGCACGATTGGAGTTCTAAATAAACAGTGTAAGATTGAGTTTGCTGTTCAACATTACCATATTTCATTTTAAATATTTGAGGGCGAGTAATTTTGTTGGAGGGCCAGTACTTAAACAATATTTATTGATTTGTTCCATTTCAAAGGTGGAAGTTCATCAACCAGCAGTTCAACATCTTCCTGTTCAACTCCTGCAGATTTAGGTAAGTTCACAATTCAAGTTGGCATGCCTTATATTACAATACTGTTCTGCCGTAATGTTATTTCTATATGTGAATGATTTGCCTGGTATATTAGTTACCACAATATCTAATTACTGAGTATAATTTATTGCGTAGATGAATTTATCTAAAGCGGCACTTTTGACCACTTGGTATATAAGTAAAGTGCTATAATACTGGGATTGATTTAGGTAATATGGGAAAGCATAAAGACTGTGAAACCAACGTAAATGGCCACCCAAAGATGAAGGGGAAGAAAGCGTCTTGGGTTCAATATAACTCGTGCAAGAAGTGGTTTCATTTGTAAGTAAAGGATTAGCCTTTTTATAGGGTGATACGAAAATATAATACATGCATTATTGCTTTATCAGATGTGCAGCGATAACACACCATCATCTCCACAACCTTAATTTAAACGAATTTTTTTTTTTATTATAATATAGACTGTGTTTGAAGATGAAACCAAAAGATCTACAAGACGTGTGGCACTGTGATGACTGTGAAACTGTAAATGTTTAGAAATCCGCAGAATGTACATTGTATTATATACTTCATAAAAATTTTATCATCACAAAATCATAATTTACAAATTTCATGTTCAGATTTAAGTTTGATATGTAAATATATGTATCATGGAAATGCATTCATTAATACTTATTTACTGGGTGCAAGGGAAACTTATTAATACTTAATATATCAAGTGTCAAAGTAAGCGACAGTATTAAGAGGACAAAAACTGTTTTTATTGAACAAATCAATTTGAAAACATGAAGAACAACTTTTGGCTTCATAGGGACAAAGGTCGCATTTTTACGTCACATGCTTGACTTCTGGTTTTATCGTTGCTGGGCATAAATACTTTTAATGCCCTCGCAGACCTCATGTGGTCAACAGTTGAATTTTGTGACTTTCATGTGATCCTCTTTTAAACAATAGGATACTAGAATAAATGAACTTTAACACTTGATATATAATAAATGGTATTTGTTTCAGTATATGTAATGTTCATTTAAATTAGTATAGACCTTATTTTCTAATTTTATTAAATTTTTACTCAAGTTTGCTTTATTTAGCCTTGCAGTCTTTCCTGAATGTCATATCCCCATATTTCTTAAACAAAAACTTTTCTCTGAGTTCGAGCTGTATCACATGCAAACCCATACTCAGCCCTTTTTGCAAAAAACTTGGAAAATAACAATATGAAAATGAGGCAATTCGGTAAAAAATGCAACAGTTGGTATTCCGCAATCGATATTGCTTAATCGGTATAACTTTGTGATATTACGATATTTTGTTATATTACGATACCCTTGTCACATACTACTTGTTCATGTCATAGATTTTAACATGTGACTGTGAGGTAAACATTCTATATCTTTATCATAGATGACTTGAATACAACATTTCAAGTTACTAGAGCCCATTCATATTAAAGTGTCCCTGTCAGAAAATGAGATTTCATATTTTTGAAATCTATGGTATTAAATATAAAGAAATTTGAAAGCAGAATCAAAATTGCAATTTTAGTCTAAAAGTTATTGCCGTCCAAACATTAGGTTTTACTTTGTGAAAAATCTAAAAACCGCGCAAAAGAGACTGGAACGAAATAATGCGCGTGACGTAATAGTAGGAACTCGTCTAGCTCATCAATACAGAAATACTATTGCGTGTTATATCACTGAAAAGGCAAAAGCGCAAATAGAAGTCACGAAACTGAAAAAATGCCGAACCGATGTGTAGTAGCCGGCTGCTGTAATGGTTCAGATGCAAAGAATGACATTTCACTCCATTTTATACCTTTTGCTGGGGACGACAGGCCCGAAGCGAAAAGGAGGCGCAAGCAGTGGGTTGACTTTGTCTGCGAGCAAAATGGGATCCAACTCCAAATTCGAGCATTTGTTCAAAACAGTTTGCGAAGGAGGATTTTGCGGGTACATTTTCTATCCACTCCGTAAAAGACCAAGGTTAGCTACCGACGAAATTGGTATCGTTCCAATTCCAAAATATACCAATACTGCCGACGACAAACCTTTGTCTGCCAGAGCCAAGAGAATGGTATGTAAACAATTGATTTGATTTTAAAATTGTTGATTTTATTATGTTTTATGTTGTCAAATATAAATTTGGTTAGTCACCTGTTCCAATGCAACATAGTGCAATTTTCTCACAAATTAGTTATTTATATAGATTGTAAAAGCAGCTTTTTCGATGCAATCAACCGATGTTGGTGTAAGTCACGAAAGCGTTACAAATGTAAATGAGCCACAGGCAATGGATAGGACAAAAAATATCGATGAAAAAAGCGATTGTGAACATGATATAGCAGAGGAGACCCAATTTTTCACGCCTAAAAGCAATGTAAGTTTATTGTTTTCAGTGTTTTGTACTTTGGCTTAGTTTACAGAGGTCAAGAGCAATTATAAAGTAATTCGATGCAGTAAATTAGGCATACACGCGTTGTGTTCACTAATTGTTTAGAAAATTGATATTTCCACGGAAACCCTTGGTTATGTTGGCTGTGCATATTTGATAAAAGAAAGAAGAAAAACTTGGAAGAAGTACATTACATTAAAAGCAAAATACGATGAAATGATTAAAGTAACACGTTCCAAAGGTATATACATACAATTTTATGTCTAGTGTGATCTGTCAGTATGCGCCACATGAAAAAGCCGTGTGATATGTTTCAGATTGATTGCATGCATGTTCATATGTTATATGATGCAATAGTAAGATGTATACGTATTAGGAAAATTGTCTGAAAAATAGGCTGAAAGTACAAGTTATTTAACTCAACTAAGTAAATGGAAAGAAGGTAAAAAATAAGTGATGCTATATATTTTCTAGTTTCTGTCGTACTGCTCAAGGAAAAACTACAGGAGCTGCAAAATCGACTGGACGAGCACCTCCACGATGTGCAGTGAGCAAGAATCTGATGAAGGGACATAAAAATATTAAAGACTGCCCAAAAAATCAAAAGTAAAGAAATTTATCAGGGCTAGCCTAGCTTGCACACATGCTGATGTGCCTATATAAAGCTTTCTTGTTTTGATTTGTTTTGTACAATATTTAATCTACTACAATGGTTGTTGTTTATAATCCATGAATACATGTTTATTGAAGTATACAAAATATTATTAATACAATCCAATGAGCATATACCAATGACCAATGTTTTACACCATGCAATATTTCTTGCAACTTGCAATGCAAATCTGACTTAGGTTGATGCTATTTGAAATGAAGTGCTAACAATGTGCGAGTCTGTCCCTATTCTGCTTTATAGCTGCTACTCTCATAAAAAACTGTCTTTAAGCACTTAATTACTGAAAAGTGCTGTGAAGAATCTTAGCAGAGCACTGTACTAGTAGTTTCTATACGACTAATGTTTACATTACATGGGCCTAAAAACTACATTGCAAGTTTAAAGAAAAGTTGCAGCGTCTATACGCTTTACACACAATATATAATTTATTGAATAATTTATAATTACGAGCAGTCCTCCTAGCTCTACAAATCCTACGAAGTCTTCGTCAAAAGCTGGCATGAAGTGTCTCCTTATCTTCTCGTATGCGCAAGCTGGCAAGGGATATCGTCGATTCCCCAAATGCCCATCTACATAAAGTTCTGTATGCCATGCTTCGAAAGAATCTACATGTACAAATAGACAAGTCTTTTCAATAAGACGCTTACTTGTAAATACACATGTAAATGCATAAAGGTATAAACAGATGTTCGGTATATATCTATATAAGCCTTTTGCCTGAGAAATGCGTGCGTGTTTTATGGCACGCATGTGTTTTGCGATGACGTGGGTATATTTAATAAAGATGCATAAATAAATAAATAATATAAATGAGTAAAGCGCTATTTACCTGTCTTCTGTGCCTGTTTGGCGGTATTCTTGCTTTTCTCTAGTTCGCAAGTTCGTGGCTGCAAAACGGAGCGACCACTTGTCTAGACATAGGCTGTCAAAACCAGGATGGTTGGTAATGCATGATGGAGCGACTTCAGCTTCTTGTATCACTGTTTCACTTTGTAAACATTGTGCGCACTCGTCGATTTCTACACAACATTCACATTCTTTCGCATTATGAAGCAGTTCAAGGCGACAATTACCACATTTACGCCTAAAATATTAGAGTTTGTACTTTTAATTATGATGTGTATTTAGAAGCAGACAAGTCACGAAACCTAAGGTCACGCAACAAAATCAGAGTGATATATTTACCATTTATTCAATTCTTCCAAACCATATATCAAGTCTTCGTTGCAGTTCCTTAAGACGTTCGTCGTATTTTTGTCTTTTTTCGCGGTGTCCATTCTTCGTCGGCAACTGGTTCATTAGCATATGGACCGATGTCTTTCTCATTAGCGGTGCTGCTTGAGTTCGCTCTTCGCTTCAGTGCTGTTTTCATTTGTTTCGCTTGATTTCGCTATTTGATACGGCCCAGGAATATAGTTCCAGTCAGAGTCATCGCTTTGGTAACTGTTATTTTCCGTATCAGAACTGGATGACGGCATTTTTATTCAATGTTTGCAAGCACACGCTCCGTAAATATATACTATGCACTAAGACGATAGCCAAACGAGTTCCTACTATTACGTATTAGTTACCAGTTTCCCACTTTCGCGGTTTTCAAAAACTTTTGCCGTTAAAATTTGAAATTTTTAAATTTTATTGCCCAATATCTCTGTGAAAACAAGCTCAATTTTAAATCTGTTTTGTATTTTCATAATCTACGTTTCAAGAAGATTCTATTAATGCAAAATCTAATTTTCTGACAGGGACACTTTAAGCATCATTCATGCATTAATTCTCGAGTCAATATTCACAAGATTTCAAACCAAACTTTGATTCTCAAGCTGGTAGAATGTACATTCATGTTGGACCACCGTGACCACCGCATACACTGTGAGCGTAGTGTGTATATCTCTCTATATATTTTTATATTAAACCACCGTGACTGCCACGTCCACCGTGATCACCACGACCACCGCATACACTGCAAGCGTAGTGTGTATGTCTCTATTTTTATATTAGACCATCGCATACACTGTGAGCGTAGTGTGTATATCTCTATATATTTTTATATTAGACCACCGTGACCACCGCATGCGCTGTGAGCGTAGTGTGTATATCTCTCTCTATATTTTTATATTAGACCACGGTGACCACCACGATCACTGCATACACTGTGAGCGTAGTTTGTATATCTCTATATATTTTTATATCAGACCACCGTGACCACCATGACCATCGCATACACTGTGAGCGTAGTGTGTATATCTCTCTATATATTTTTATATTAGACCACCGTGACCACCACATACACAGTGAGCGTAGTGTGTATATCTCTCTATATTTTTGTGTTAGACCACCGCGACCACCGCATACACTGTGAGCATAGTGTGTATATCTATATATTTTTATATTAGACCACCACGACCACCGCATACACTGTGACTGTAGTGTGTATATCTCTATATTTTTATATTAGACCACCACGACCACGGCATACCCTGCGAGCGTAGTGTGTATATCTCTCTCTATATTTTTATATTAGACCACCACGACTACTGCGACCACCCGCATACAGTGAGCGTAGTGTGTATATCTCTATATATTTTTATATTAGACCACCATGACCACCGCGACCACAGTGTATATATCCCTCTCTATATTTTTATATTAGACCACCACGTCCACCGTGACCACCACGACCACCGGATACACTGTGAGCGTAGTGTGTATATCTCTATATTTTTATATCAAACCACCACGACCACCACGTACCCTGTGAGCGTAGTGTGTATATCTCTCTATATATTTTTATATTAGACCACCACGACTACAGCGACCACCGCATACAGTGAGCGTAGTGTGTATATCTTTATATATTTTTATATTAGACCACCGTGTCCACCACATACACTGTGAGCGTAGTGTGTGTATCTCTCTCTATATTTTTATATTAGACCACCACGACAACCGTGACCACCGCATACACTGCTGTGAGGGTAGTGCGTGTATCTCTATATATTTTTATATTAGACCACCACGACCACCACATACACTGTGAATGTAACGTCTATCTCTCTCTATGTTTTTATATTATGTGAATGTATATAATGTGTGTATGCCTCTCTCTATTTTTTAATTATACACTACCAGGAACACCCCGTCTCTCTCTTTGCAAAATCTATATGTATCTTACCTTATCTTATCTGCATCTAATCTAAGTATAATTAATACCAACCAAGATCTACATGAAATAACTCAATAATTATTAAAGGAAAAATAAGAGCAATTCTATTGGCCGACCACCGCGACCACCTAATTAAGGCTAACAACCAATCATAAGCAACCTTCCGAACGGTGCTGTTCGACTCCTTACAATTTAGCGATTCAAGTAAAGCAAGGTCACTCATAAAAGGATTGAGTATTTTATTCATGCCGTATTTCTTTATCCAGTTGACTGGACATAGCATAAGAAGGTTCACATTTTTTCACATCCCAACATCCAATAGATTCACATCCCAACATCCAATAAAAGCCACCTAAACAAAAATTGGCTGTTTGAAAACAAGGAACTGATAACATTAATATTTAACTACTGAAGTAATAGATGTGCTCATACTTTTTACAATTTAAATTATGACAGGAGAAAGACTTGGCCATTTATTTATTTCCCATCCCCCCTATTTACAGATAACAGGCATACACTAACCAATTTTGTGAACAACAGGTTAGCAACCTCAAAATCATTATAATACAAGATGAGTTGAATTGCTTTCAAATTAACTGAAAAAAGTAGGTGTTTCCCTTGATTGATATCATCTCCATCACAAAGATCTCTCATTTTACCATCTGTACTTCTATGAGAGTTTTCAACCTAAAATTCAAAATAAGGAATTAAAATAATTGCATGTAATTGACCATTATATGAAAAGTACTCTTGTGATGACTGTTATCACCTGTGTTTGACAGAATTTCGTCAAGGGCACGTTGCAAAAAATATTGAAAGAGAAAACATGCTGGGCATACGCTATACCCAATTCGCCAGCCAATTGTGTGTGACTTTTTTCGAACGCGCGCTGTCGAAAATAGGAAAACTAAGAACGAGCAATGATCGGTTTTTCTTCGCTGTTTGACGTCGTCGTACCGCAAATGGATGGCATCGATAATTAATCGGATAGCTGGACATGAAAGAGCGCCAAAAATCCTTCATTTTGATACCAAACATGTTGTCGTTGATCCATTGATTTTGATTTTACATGCTTCTGCGTTTGGCACTTGGATGAAAGTTGTTTGTTATTGTGAAAATGTACATTTTAACACTTGGGCCATCTTTGGCTGCTTTTAATAAATCTGATTTCAAAGCAAATGAGGAGAACATCGAAACACTCATTCAAAAGGCTGCTGTTTTAGTTTTTTATGGTTAGGTCTGTCTTTTGTGTAATTCACAGATTTTTATGCCCTATATTAACATTTGTCGCCATCATGCCATGTTTTGATATTGCTGCTTATGTGAAAGAACAGAAACGTCTGAGAGAAAAAGTTGTGCTCGAGAACCACCAATTAAAGTCTCTTCAGGATGAAATTTCTGCAGCTTCCGTTGCCAAGAAAGCCAAACAAGGGGAACTTTGCAGGATTAAAGAAAGGCACCGAAGACTTGATGCCAAGGTAATGGATATGCTTGCACTTGTTTGTATCTTGAAGCTTCAGTACCACAGTAGTTTGTCTGATTGTATGATAAAAGATAAAACTAAATATATTAAATGGAGGGCCAGGGGATGAATATAATAAGTGTAAGAACTGGGTAAGCATCATTTATTTCATGACATGTTGAATTGTCATTTGTTCATCGACTAAAAGAATCATGCAACTTTAACTGGTGTATATATAAGTGGGGATGTATTTTATGCTACTATATTTTGCTATGGTTTACTTGACAAGGGACAAGCACTCGAATATTCAAATGTTTTCTTGTCACTTTTCAAAATAGGTAGGAAGCCTTGTGAATGCAATTGAAAATTTAGAGGACATTCATAGTGAGCTTCGTCAACCAAGCAGAGCAGAGTAGTCAGGTAGTTCAGCTAATCAGATTAGTCCAACAACGGTATCAAGAGGAATACTTCCCACATTATTTAATACTGAAGGAAAAATCAGCATCAGTTTATCGTCAGCTAGGCAGCGTAGAAAAGATACGTTTCAGGCAGCGAGGCAAATTCATAGTGGACAAGATCAAATATCTGTAGCTGCAGAAGTAGGTGTTATTGATACTGCATTAGGAAAATGTTCAAAAGACATTTTAGTAACTGCAATGTCATCCAATAAGAAATTTACAAAATCTGTAATGCCTGTCATATACAAAAAATCACTGAAGCCCTATGAAGAATCCAAAGATAATATAGTTAGAAGTGTTGCTGTATACAATAGTGGGGGAATAACTGGGAAACAGAAGTATCGTAAGATCTACAGGCATAGTCGTTGTAGGTTCAACACAAATAAGTCTAAAAATGAGCGTCTAGCCATAAATAACTGTCCTTTACCTAGCTTAGTACCTTATAACCGTCTAATGCCCTACATTAAGTCCATATCCATCGGTACTATCCATAGCATTTCTGACAAACTTTGTGATGGCTTAGATGATTGTGATAGAGTAAATGGGTGCTATCGCAACCTGAAGGAAATGTTGGTTAAACTTGCAGAGTTTTATTTATCAGGTTGTACTGGGCATTCCATTACTTGGTTTGAGGAACCATACACATTTTATGTAGTTGTTGGAGGGGATGGTGCACCGTTCGGTAAGGACGACACGGCCTGGGCATGGTTGGTGAGTTTGTTGAATATTGGCAGAGGTGTGTTAAGTAACAATGAAAATTACCTTTTGTTTGGGGCAAATTGCAGAGAGGATTGTGTTATTGTGCAGAGGTTTGTTAAAATGCTCTTGGCTGATATTCGTGATATTGAAAAAAGTGTCATGACCTGTTCTCACAATGGCAAACTAGTTAATGTCAAATTTTCATTTACTGAGCTCCCTAACCACATGAAAATGTTGGCATTTCTCAGTGGTGAGCTGTCTAATAGTGCCAAATATTTTTCGTCTTTTGCCAACATTTCTAATGATGATGCAAATAACACCCTGGGTACATTTGGGAGGAACAATGTAAACACATGGAAACCTTGGGTGTATAGTGAGAAACTGACAGTTGTGAAAGAGGTTAAGCAAATGAAAGCAAAGCTGTCCAAACAGCATTTGTCAAGTTCTACAAAAAGATCAAGGCTCACAACCTTTATTGCTAAAAATAAAAGCTGACAAGAATTTGAACCTCGTTTAGGTAACATTATTGATAGAGCACACGTTGAGCCATTGCATTTAAAAAATAATGCATGTGCTCTTGTACATAGGTACCTTTTAGCTGAAGTTCTTGCAATTTCTAACTTATCTGATTCAGTTAAACTGTATTCCCAGGTCCCTAATAATTCCTCTTTAGCAATATATATTTGTAACATAAGGAACAAATGTGGTCTTTCACGTCTTGCAAAGAGAATCATAAGATGGTTTAACGAGACTAAAGCGTCTGGTAAACCTTTTGATTATCGATTCACAGGCAAAGATTCCAGAGGATTCTTGCACAACTTTATGTATTTAATTGCTTTGTACAATTTCCAGTTAATGCAGGGTTAAGCTTATCAGTAACCAGTCCCAAATGGATGGTAATGTTTTGCTAGATATTTACTGGTTAGTGCTGGTACATTTAAATTGTCAGTCATGCTTGCAAGCAGTGGCAGAAACTAGTTGGGGGGAGGGCACGAAGGGGGCGGTAACTCATATGAGCAACATGTAATTTATATTTTGTGACCAAATGCACTAAAATAGCATTTTTTATCCTTGAATTTCTTCCAAATTCTGCAGCGACAATCTGAAGATGCCATTTCAGGGCTCAAATTTTAATTTTTTGTCGGGCACATACTCCAGACCCCTTATAGGATATGTGCCTTCGACACTAGCTCCCCCCTCAAGAATTGGCCAAGTTTCTGCCACTGCTTGCAAATATATAAAGATAAAATTAAATACAACAGTGGACTTAACGGCACTATATAGCATAATATATATAGATATATAAATATATATAACGGTATATGGTAGACTCAGTGGTGTAGTGCTTAAGGAATTTGCTTTAGTAATACAGTACATTCATTTCACTTTAAAATATGAATATAAATAATATATGATTAGCTTTGTTTTGTCTGTACAATCATGCAAAATCATCTTAAACTAATTACCTAACATTAACAAAGACATGTTCCATTTCCAATGACTATTTGAGTATTAAGTCAGATAAAAATCATCAGGAAAGGAAGTTTAAACAAGATAGGCCCAGCTTTCTTTTACCCAGACAACCCCATCGCCTTACACTACACCACCGTGTGGACTACAATCTAACAAAATAAAAAATCCCAAAAAACAGTACCAGCAAATTATTAAAGATGGTGTTAACAATCTTTTGTTATTGCTTTAGCAATCAGTTCTATGCTGAAGACCATGTTTTCTATGGCAGTTAAATAATTCTAATTACACAGAAATTGTGAATATTTTAATCACTTACTTTACTTGTAAGTACATTTTATGTCAATAAAGTTTTTTAAAAGACAAGTTACAGTTGACAGTTGTGTTGAGGAAACCCAAATGTGTTCCATTCACCAAAATGAAAACCAAGTTCAAATTGACCTTTATTAGAATGGTAAATCAGTGAAAAATCTTTTGTTTCAGAAACCAACAGTTTTGTCCAGTGGTCTTTGCGATTTCCCTTCAATCTCCGTTCCAGATACCCTGAGACCTCTAGCATACTAAGTGAACTAAGGGCAATAAGGAATTCTTTTACTGCCAAAAAAGACTGAAATGATACAACTGTCATTTTCTTGCTTTCAACAACATAGCAATCCAGCACATAGAATAATGGCCTTCGGCAACCTTTGATTGCTTGAACTAAGCATCTAAACATTTCCTCTGGAATATCACGCCTTATTTGCGAATAAAAAGGCCATCTAAGGTTTCGTCTTCCAGCTAGACGCCGGTAGATAGCTTTTAGCCATAATTACGACTCCCCTCTAAAAACCTTTCCAACATTTATGTTGAATGAAAACATCACGCGAGCCTTACCAGGCCCGCTCGATTCAGGTAGTGTTAAAATGTGTCTGTTCTCCCCTTTTCGCCGCTTATCTGTTCTTGATTAACCTCATCATTGTCTTCTAAAACATTTTTTAATACGTCCTGCACGCTTAACTTAGCCGCCATTTTAAAATCGTTCCTATAGATACTAGGTGTTGCATAGGGATAATGGGGGGCTTAATTTGGGGAAATACCGTTGTTCGCAAGAACTGACAATTTGGCGATTTTTTTGGTTACTTTTGCCTGGCGTGAAAGGTGGTTGATAAAAAGCCAGGAATAATTCACATGTGTTGGAAATTTGGTGGACTGACAATTTATTCCGGACTGCAGGAATTCTAAGGTCAATGTGTCTAAATACCACATTTTAAACACAACATGACCCTTTCAGACACACACTGTGGCTTTT
Source organism: Muricea muricata (assembly GCA_963855995.1). NCBI lineage: Eukaryota > Metazoa > Cnidaria > Anthozoa > Malacalcyonacea > Plexauridae > Muricea > Muricea muricata. The sequence goes on from OY979716.1 coordinate 66,744,193, forward strand.
AAACACAATGTGTCTGTTTGGTATGCAAATTAAACACATCCTGTTTGTTTCAGGTTAAAAACAAACACTTTGTGTTTAAAAGTATCTGAAAACAAACACAACGTGCTTGTTTTCTGTAACACCAGACTAAGATGAAAAGTAAGACGGAAATGCCATACATAATTCAATTAAGTCAATGACAGGCAAACACTTGATACAAAAGATATAAATCTTGTTTATTAACTTCTGTACTTCTGTACCGTATTTTTAGCGATATTTATTTTTGTACATTTTATGAAACACTTTGGTGCAATACTGAGCAACCAACTGGTACAAGACGTAACGAAGCTGGAATACCATCCACCACTTTTAACAGGATAACTCGATTAGATTTGCGGCAACATCCATACCACATGCACTTAAGGCATGAATTGTTACCCCCGGATTTTTAAAGACTGCTAAATTTTGCAATGTGGTTAACAGAATGGTGCAGAAGAAACGAAAATTTTCTTCGTAATTTTGTTATTGGCAATGAAGCTACATTTTGCATGAACGGCCAAGTTAACTTGAGAAATGTCCGCGCATATGCTCCAATTAAAAACCCTCCAGCTTTCAACTACGATGTGAGTAGCAGCCGGCAGAAATGGACAGTTTGGCTTGGTTTGTGTGGAAGTGGTCAAGTTATTGGTTCATTTTTTTCGAAAGAAGTGTGAACGGTATAAATTATCTGGAAATGATCAACACTGTTGTGTTACTGCAGCTTTTGCAGCATTTTGAGATGCAAGTGAGGGGCGCATTCAGACATCTTTGGTGGGTTCAAGACGAGGCTCCAGCACATCGTCTTCATGCTGTCACTGCTTGCCTAAGAGAGTTTTTTGCAAATCAAGTCATCGCATTGCACCATGCAGTGGGGTGGGCACCTCGTTCACCTGACCTAACACCTTGTGACTTCTTCCTTTGGGGGTATTTGAAATCCAAAGTTTATAAGAGCCCTCCAATTGACCTAAATGACTTGCAAGCTTATTAACTTAGCACTCCTCAGATAAATAGCCTGTGTTTGCCGTCTAGCTTCTAACGAACTGTTTGAATATGTACAAATGGTATATATGTATGCTTATCTAATTTCAGGTCAATTATCACCTCAAGCAGAGTCACCAAAAAGTTTGTGTTAGGCTATGAAGTTTTCAAGCAAACATTTCTTAGCATGTCTACACTCTACACGTAGAGACATGACGCATCACAATCAGAGCGCGGCTGAGCAGTTTTGCTGTAGTGGCTCCAGTAACCATGGGAAATGATGTCAGCATAATAGACCATGCAAGGTGGCTTCACACCTATGGCATATCATGAATGCTAATTAGGATCGCATATTTTAGAATTTTTCATGTTTAGTAGTATTCGTTATATAATGCAACGTCCTAAAATTTGGCATTACTATGCGGAGTATTCAAAACACCAGAGCTAATGTCATATCATATCTAAAATACTTGGCTGCCCATCGCAGTTTAAATATGATACAACCCTTAATATTACAGTAGTAAAATAGTAGATAGAGACATAATGAATGTGACTATACTTGAAATTCTGTTCTAGTTTCAATTACAGATGTTATTCGAGACGGCGAGCACACATCTGAGCCCTGTTTTGTGATAAACACTATGTGCTGCGGGATAGCAATGTGTTTAGAATGTGGAGCTCAAACACAACCTGCCTTCACTATTTTAAATGCAATGTGATTTAAGATTAATGTATCAATAAAGCCAGTTATTTGCAGGCCATTGGTAACAAGTGTCCGAACAACGTGGCATGCATGTTTTGTAAACTTCTCTACCTATTAATTTGCACACAAACGTCTCAAATAATGCAGGTTATATTACAAGTATAACATGCATGTATAGTTTAGCTCATAACAAATCAGTCAACTGGAAAACTCACCAATGTTGCTTTCTCCGCTACAGTACAAGTTATTTTGTTTCTACAGGGTTTATGCATCTAATTGTACAGCGAAATAGGAAGGGATTGACTACCTCACGAACGTTCTTTGTGGGTGACGTCAATATTTTTGGCATGCGGTTGTTCATACAAATTTGTTATTTCTTCATAAATAATCATAACGTGTTCGTATTGAAACTATTCTCACCCACTGGGACTGTATCTACTTCACCAAATTTAGTTAAAGAGGGAGCAGGTAGCGTGACAATCATTACTCGCCCTTCGGGCTCGCGCTTTTGCCAAATTTGGTGAAGTAGGTACAGTCCCAGTGAGTGAGAATAGTCTAAAATATAATACCTTTTGCTAGTAAAGTTTAATATAGCAAAACAGTATGCTTACGTCTAAGTCCACTGTGAAATATTTGCTACTTTGCTAGTGATATGAGTATAAGATACACAAAACACGAGGGTACCCATATCACTGTGACACCATTTTGCAATCCATTACGAAAACGCTACGATTATTTACGAAGAAATAACGAATTTGTATGAACAACCGCATGCCAAAAATATTGACGTCACCCGCAAAGACCGCTCGTGAGGTAGTCAATCCCAAATAGGAACATGTTAAAATGACGTCGCCTATTCCTTTTGTGAAAGGAAACAATAATTAAAAGGGGACAAGTTGTCCCATACTGAATTTGTCTGTTCCGATTGCTTTACGTTCTGCAAAACAGAATAGTACAATTAGGAATGTTCAAGTTGTTCCTTTTACTGGTTCCTTATTGAGGAACAAAATGTTCCGCAAAAGGGAACACGTTGTATTATTATTATTATTATGCTGACAATCGGCTCAATAATGGGAACAACAATTGCTATGCTGTTGCTATGCACATACTGTTCCCTTTTTGTTGTTGCCTTTGCAGTTCCTTTTGTTGTTCTGCAAAGGGGAACGCGTCTTATGATTATTATTATTATGCTGGCAATCAGCTTAATAATCGAAACAACAATTTGTTAAGCACATAGCGTTCCCTTTTGTTGTTCCCTTTGACAATGTTATGTTGATAAACATGAAATTTGCATGCTTATTGGCATCGTGTTTAGTATAAAAGCCGAAGAAGTTGCTAACGTTGAACGTTTGTCCAGTTTGTACATGTTTGCTCGCAAAAAACCTCAGATCAATTGGAAGTCTTTAGAAGGGGCCGAGACAATTGCATTTGGTAAAAGGCAGCGATGAATTAGAACATTGTGCAGTAATAGGCTGTGAACATGCAGGATTTGTGAGTCAAAGAGGCTGTCGTAAACACGTAAAAAATATTCATGCGTGGTATTTCTATTTCGACACTAAACTCACCGTACGCCCTGCGCCTTTTGCAATCGCTGAAGCAAAGGAAAAAGTCTGTAAGCAGCAAGTTCCTGGCTGTTTTACAGACAATGATTTTGCCCGCTTGTTTTCACAGTGGCTTCAAAACAGCTGCGGTGGCGGAAAATCTCGCAAACAATCGGATAATTCAGTCACAAGAGCTTTAAAGTTTTTCAAGTTTTGTTGTGACGAGAATGGCGCCGCCGAAGAAGACATGATGAACTTTCCTAACCTGATCGACTACACGTTGGGATCACCGCAACTTTTGACAAACTTTGTTGACAGTCTAAAAAACAAGTGGGGAATTGGACGATCAGGACAAATATCATACGTGGCAAGAATTTCAGATTTATTGGATTTTCGAAAATTTAATTGTCCGCCTGCATCAGTACTTCAAAATTTTGCTGTCACCGAGGTGTATGTAAAAAGAGCGCGAGAGTGTTTAGCAAAGGACAGGAGAGCAAATTGGACAACTGAACTAGACATTGAAACCCTTGAGTCACGAAGAAGTTGGGCTACCCTTTCTGAAGTTCAATCCGTAATTCCATTTCACCGCGAACGTTATGAATCCGTGTTGGAAAACTGTATGGCGTCTCGTTCTTCAGTTACACCTGCGGACGTCACCTTTGCCACCCGATTCGTAGCTGCCTACTTGTTCCTAAAAGTAAAAGGTTGTTGCCCAATGACATACCAGCATCTAACTTTACGAATGCTTGAAAGTGCCAAGAAAAATGAAGGTGTGATTGACCAGAAAATTTTCAAGACAGCCAAAAAGTATGCTTTCGACAGCGTATACTTAGACAAATGCTCCATTGACATGTTAGAGAAATATATCACGTTCATCAGACCCCTTCTGAAACCCACTTGCGATTATGTATTGGTAAATCAAAATGGAAAAGAATTTCAAAAGATCTCGTGAAATTGAGTGTTGGTATTTGAAGCCATTGGCAAATACATTCACCCCACTTGATACAGACAAATTATCGAAATGCAAAGTGCCGAGTTTCTCCAACCAAAGGAACAGAAATGGATATCTGAAGACCAAAAGCATAGCTCCAACGTAGCATGTGTTCATTATCAAAAGAAACGTTCACGAGAAGTTGCGATGAGAGTTCGCCAATGCATGGAAAAATTAGTTGTGGAGGGTAAGAACTTGGACGATCAATGCAAAAAGATCCAGCATTTGTCAGCTGCACAAGACGACGTATGTCAAGGTGCTGCAATCGTATCCACCCATAAGATAACGCAAATGCGTAAGGGCATTCGCTTTACACACCTGAAGAGGACAATTGTATTAGATTAGGAATACAACAATTTGGTTTGTGTTGGTCTAAGATACTGCGCCATTCTGAATTCAATTTTAATGCATGTCACGTTCCAAATACTTTAAGAAAAAGGGCTGAAGCTTTAAAATTAGTGTGATTGAAAATAGTAACCATAATTTTGTAAAAATGGAAGAATTACAAAATGCTAGCATAAATAATGATAAAGAAGTTCCATGTTTGCAATGCGTGTACTATTACAAAAAAACTACTTACAAAATTGACCAAAGGCTCCTGCCTGTTTGCCGCCCGTTATGCATGAGTTTTTTCACCTGATAACTTGGTGTTGAGTCTTGTTGATATTATAGTAACAATAAAGAATTTTACTTTAAAAAAGTCTTGCCTCCCTTATGGTGAAGAAAAACTTAAAAAACTGCAAGGGCAGGCTACTGTTTGTCAGTAGCACAGGGTTGAATTTTTTCTAAGTGTTGTTTACACCATAACAATAGGAAAAAATTTAGTTGAAAAAACTCTAAGTCAAGACCTTATGGTAGAGAAAAGTCTCCAATGAACTTAGTGTGCAGAGAATATCATGGGCTACGGGCTACCCCATACAAATCCTAATAAATACCACGGGCTACCACTCAAAGTGACAGGCTACTATTGAAAGTAGTCCATGGTGATTTTTTTCTAAGTTTCCTACATACTATAGTAAGAATGAACAAATTTAGTTGGAAAAATTCTAAGTCATCTTTACCTCATGGTAGAGAAAAACTTTTAAAAAAAAATTCGAAGGCGGGCTACCGATTATCAGTAGCCTGTGCTTGAATTTTTTCTAAGTCTCCAAAGAACTTAGTGTGCTGAGAATATCATGGGGCTACCGCTCAAAATGACGGGCTACCACTGAAAGTAGCCCGTGGTGATTTTTTTTATAAGTGTTGTTCAGACTGTTAAGATAAAGAAATTGAGTTAAAAAAATTCCAAGTCTTGCCTACCTTATGGTAGAGAAAAAAATTCAATGGCAGGCTACCGTTTGTCAGTAGCCCATGGCTGAATTTTTTCTAAGTCTCCAGTAAGAATGCACAAATAGTATGTAGGAGACTTAGAAAAAATTCAACCATGGGCTACTGACAAACGGAAGCCTGCCGTTGAATTTTTTTAAAGTTTTTCTCTCTACCATGAGTTAGGCAAGGCGTAGAATTTTTTGAACTCGATTTCTTTTTCTTACCATAGTCTGAACGACACTTAGGAAAAAAATCACCATGGGCTAGTTTCAGTGGTAGCCGGTAATTTTGAGCGGTAGCCTGAAGGTAGCCTGTGATATTTATTACGATTTGTATGCGGTAGCCCGTAGCTCGTGATATTCTCCGCACAGTAAGTTCATTGGAGACTTAAAAATCAAGCATAGGCTACTGACAATTGGTAGCCCGCCTTTTCAATTTTTTTTCAAGTTTTTCTCTACCATAAGGTAAAGATGACTTTTTAACTAAATTTGTTCATTCTTACTATAGTATGCAGGAGAGTTAGAAAAAATTTAACCATGGGCAACTGACAAACGGTAGCCTGCCGTTGAATTTTTTTAATGTTTTTCTCTCTACCATAAGGTAGGCAAGACTTAGAATTTTTTCAACTCAATTTCTTTATCTTACGGTAGTCTGAACGACACTTAGAAAAAAAAATCACCACGGGCTACTTTCAGTGGTAGCCTGCAATTTTGAGCGGTAGCCCATTATATTTATTAGGATTTGTACGGGGTAGCCGGTAGCCCATGATATTCTCCGCACACTAAGTTCATTGAAGACTTAGAAAAAATTCAAGTATAGGTTACTGACAATCGGTAGCCCACCTTTTCAATTTTTTTTAAAGTTTTCTTCTACCATAAGGTAAAGATGACTTAGAATTTTTTTCAACTAAATTTGCTCATTTTTACTATAGTATGTAGGAGAGTTAGAAAATAATGGAGCAACGGCCTATTACCGCCTTACTCAATTTGCACTTCATTTCGTTTTTAGTCTTTGGTTTAATCACACTTGATGTATATGTTAAAGAACAGTGTTATCAAATAGACTAATTTTAATCTTGATTAGGTCAAGCATTTCATTGTCAATATGTCGCACAGTTTTTACAAGTTTTTAGTGTCACCAAGGGCACTTAGAAAACAATGCAAGACACTTATAATATAATACAGCTACGGTCTATCAAACACACTAATTTTAATCTTGATCAGATTAAGGAGTATTTCATTGTCATAGAGTTTTTACAAGTTTTTAGCGTCCCCACGACATCCAGTGTTTCACGACTGTCCAATACGACTGCAACGGGACTTCATGTCATTCATCAGTTTGGCTTGTATCCTCGTTGGAGTTGCCTTCTTTGCCTTTCTATTTCTCTTGCTACTGGACAGCAATCGGACAAAACTCGTATATTCGCTGCACTTCTAAGGCTTTGGAAGCTTTGCGATATCCCGGGATGATGTTTGACGAAAGCCGCGATGTCGAAGACCTCTCGCTTTCGTCCGGTCAGAAGCATTCACGCGTCAATCCACAGGTCGGGCGTCGTCCAGAAATCCTGTCATTGTTTGGATCTTCTCAGCTTCGCCTTTCGTAATCTTTTCAAAAGAGTGAATGTGTGCTTTGGAAACAAAATCGACGAGACCGTATTCAATTAATCAGGCAAGTCTAGCCATGCAGTTCAGCTCGTTGAGTGTCCAACTTCAAGGTGGAGTCTTGATGTTCATGCTGTTTAGTTGAGGGAGTTCAGATGGTGCTGTGTTGTTGGTTTCTTGTTCGCCAACTTCTGCCAATTCTGCACCACTGGCTGTTTCGACCATTGTGGCACTGGTGGATGGTTGCTGTTGTTGAGTTTGGGGCGGTTCGTTCACGTCTCCTTCGTCGGAGGGTTGTGGAGTATATTCCATCGTGTCTACAGGAAGAGGTGGACACTGTGTCAACGATCCTTGCATTAGTGACGTGGAGGATGCAGGATCGCTGCGAACTTCTGCAGAGCCATCAATTTCCCCATCTGACGAATCACTGGAGATTGTTTGTGGAGCCCTTCTTCGCTTTCGCCTCGTCTGGCGCTGTTAGAACTCCGTGGCGAAGGTCTGGTGGATTACTGGCAGATTTTGTTCAATGACATTTTCTGGACGCAGATCAGCTTCGAATATACGTCTTAGCTGGGCGTTGTCAAGCAGCATTTCACCCTCGTTTGCCGAAATGGTTAGCGGTTCAGACGTGGTTCCTTCATACCATAAGTCGCTTTCAGGAATCACATGTTGGTTGGCACTGATCTCTTCTGCCATCCAGGCGATGGAATCCATTGCATTGTCATACAACCAACAATCGATGTCTGGTCTTTGATGTGGCAGGGATTCTGTTACAAATATATCCACTCGACACCTTACGTTCTCGTCTTCATCACCGAAGTCTGGCACGTGGTTTGTTGTAATGTAATACGGACTATTGTTGAAGATGGTGCATGGATTTTCGTGTTTCACAGCGGTCACCATCTATCCACCTTGTAAGATGCTCTTTGCAAGATCCGATTCCATGGTGTTGGCCGACCATTCGTCAGTGATGACAAGTTGCGTTTCGTTCGTTATCATTGCAGCAGAAAACTGTTTTTCCTTGGTAAGGGAAGCGATGGCAGAAGATGGAATTATGCGGTGAAATATATTAGACCAAGACGTTTTTCCTGAATCCTTTGGACCTGCAGTGACCAACTTTTTTACCTCGTGTGGCATGTTAAATGCAGCAAAGCACTGGTAAAATTTGTTGAGGAATCTAACACGCTCTTCATCGTCGGGAAACGAGTTGAGTATTGCTTCCTCAAAATACTGGGGATCCGGTGGAGTGGTATGATCGTACGGTATAAACGCTCTGGGAGAGATTTTGCCAAGCTTTGACGTCGGTATTGGGCAGGGAATGAAACTGCGGAATTTGATAAAAAAAACAGTAACCATTGGAGACCTCGATGAGATCGAGATCAAACTTGATTTGTTTAATGATCTCGATGACTTAAAAACATTTCGATGGACGCAAAATGTCAGAGGATGTTATCTCAAAGGGTTTCGTTTCCCAATAGGTGGTGCAAGTAGCTGGATACATCTGTCATTCTCACAAATGTATGTGCAGCTTCGTCGAGCTTCGCAGACACATCGGAACGGTAGATGGCATGATGGCAAATGGTCATCACCTTGTTGATTTGGTGGATTGTTGTAGCTAAGTCACTGGTGGTCGCAAAACAAGGGTTGTCAACGCCATATCCTGCACCCATTTCAACAACGAGCCCATCTGCTTGAAGCCTTTCGATTGCTGTACTCAGTTGCTCGCCAAATTCCTGCACATTTACAACAAAAAGGTAACAAGGAACAAGGTAGAAACGCGTCGACCGGGAGTGAAGCAAATCACCAATCTCTTCTTTGTCGCAGTTGTCAGATGACGACGATTCTTGGGCATGGCGAAAGCAGTAAACTTTGGAAACGTCCAGCATTTCTTGTATCGCTGCGTTGTTGTGGTCTTTCACCATGTTGAACAGTTGACGTGTAGCTGTTCCATTTCCCTGTTGGAAGAGGCGGCATTCAAAGGCATCCGCGGTCTCACTTGAATGGCTGTGATATTAAACAAGGCTGCCTCGTTGAACGTATCGCAATTTTTGTATGCTATAAAGAATGCAACAGCTGGGTAACTCTCTCGATGAAGAACTTTGCGAGTCAATGGTTTGGCTGCTCTTCGCATCACACATCACACTCGTGACACAAGAGAAATAAAATTGCATGCCCTGTGTTGTCGACAAAACGTCGTCTAGACGCAAATGTTTGGATGCTATTTGGTGTCTGACCAGTTCGAGGTCTTCACTGTCTACCTTCCACACGGCACGACATGCTATCACTCACAAGCGGTTGGAAATCTAGGGAAACAAAGAGTTGCAAAAATTCAACAGTATTGTAGAAAGACGGCCACAAAGCAACTCGAAGAACTTATAAGAGATCATTGAACTTACCAAGTTTAATATGTTTGCACGAAGCGAGTTTTGCAGTCGCGTGGAGTCAAGCGATTGACGAGGCCTAGGAGGCATTGCTATATGTGTCTGCTCGAACTTTTCACTTTAAATAACCACTGTAATAATTGTATAAAGAGCTTTCTTGTGAGTGGCTTGTAAGCGAAAAAATTTTATTTGCTTCAAAGAAGTGTTTTTATACAAAAAGTATGTCCAAGTTTGCATTTTATGCATGAAGGGAACAGATTTATGTACTTTGGTGATGATGGTGGTGCTGGACGTGAGGATGATGCTGCTGGCAATCTTATGGTGGTGGTTATGATGGTGGTTGTGGTTATGATCAGATTGTAGTGGTGATGATGATTGTGATACTGGTGGTGATGATGACGGCAGTGCTGGTTGTGATGATAATTGTGGTGCTGGTGATGATTGTGCTGGTGGTGGTGACCGTGGTGGTGGTGACCATTGTGATGATGATGGTGGTGCTGGTGGTGATGATGGTGGTGGTGGTGGTGATGATGATAGTGGTGCTGGTGGTGATGATGATGGTGGTAGTCGTGATGATGATGGTGGTAGTGGTGATGATGATGGTGGTAGTGGTGATGATGATCATGGTGCTGGTGGTGATGACAGTGGTGGTGATTGAATGGTGGTGCTGGTGATGATGGGGGTGGTGGTGATAGATGACGAAAGTATATAAATCTGTTCCAATGCATGATTGTTGCTGCTATAAGTAGAACGATTGTTTCTTGCTAAAAGTTCGCTTTAAATAATTCGCTTTAAATAGTTCGCTTTAAATAGTTCGCTTTCAATTTTTTTGTGTTAATTTTTCACCAAAAGCCATTTTGCAATCATGGCCACTGTTCGGCCACGTAAAGAGCTCGACTCCAAACGTTTACAGGATTCACTACGTGCTAACATTCTTACAACGGTAAGTTGGCTGCAAAACGCCTATTGTTTATTGCATGTTTTGGGTTTGCCGCTTTCAAGTGGTGTCGTTAGCATATTTTTAATGCTTTTATTATTATTGGTATAAATTCAAGCGGACCCTTATTATTATTATTATTACTATTTACAAATATGTAAACACGATAACATCTCAACCTTGCCCTAACTAAACTAAAACGATGATAAAAATTATATGGAAAATAAAAAGGTTGATTTTCAGATGGCCGTCTATGTACAAGTTTAAAATATGAATTAAATGAGTATAATATATATGTACAAGTTAAAATTGTCAAAAACTAAAGACAAAACACAACTTCTTTCAGATCTCCAACAATTGCAAAGCCATCTCTTGCAGAGCAATCTGGCGTGTTTGTGCTGAGGACATCCAATTGGCACAATACCAAATTGCTTCAAAGCCATTGGAGTTGGACGACCTACTATGCAAAATAAAAGGGGTGCAATATTTCTTTTCTGCCATCTCCTGCGTTGCATCAAATGCAAGGTTGTCGTCGCAAGTACCAAGGGCCCGGCAAAGTTACCCAGCCATTGCCTATTTCATCGTGTATCGCGAAATGCAGACGTGCAATGAAAACCTTCTGTTCGCGGCAATGCACAATCATGACATGGAGCCTGAAATTTCTCCAATTCGAGTGCGCAGCTCAAACCAAATAGAGAAAGCTGCCAAACAGCTATTCCAAGTCGCAAAGACCACAACAATCCAACCATTCAAGAAATGTTGGACATTTCAAATGTTTATTGTTATCGCAACGCCGACGGCAGCTCAGACGACGAAGATTCAGAGGACGAAATACATCCGACCTGTTTGCCAATGGTTCCTTGCGTGCGGGTCGTTGTGAATGAGAGGGAATTTGGCGAAAGGTAATTATTATTATTATTATTATTAAAATTCTTTATGCACGGTAACTTATTGACATATCTAGATAAAGATAAAAAGAAGCACAATATTATTAACTGGATAAGAAAAAAAGGTTGCTTTTTATAAGGCCGTGTGGAGATAGTAAGATAAAAGCGTCAAGATACAAGAATTAATTACATAAGGATTACTGATATAAAGCTATAGTTAATAATGATGGAACTAGGATACATATAAGGATTTAGCAATTATTGAGAACTTCAAAAGTTATTTACAAACGAAGGATTTTGTGAAATCTTGTAAGTTATGTTTGAATACCTTATCAGATATACTTAGATTTTTCAGATAAGTTGGCAGTTTATTCCAGCTTTTAGCTGCATGGTAGCTAAAACTTCGTTTCAATGTGTGCGTTCTAGGCTTCGCTAGTTTTAGCATAGTGCAATAACTACGTAAATTATATTGGTTATTTACCGATGATTGAAACTGGTCAGATATTGATATTGCACCTTCATCTTTTAAGGTTACACCGAGCTTGCGAAAAACTTCGCTCCGATGGACTTGTCGTGGTTACGGATGCATCACGTGACGTATGCTTGGCGGACCCAACCGAAACGGCTACCAACCAACTCACAGTTTTAATCAAAGATATTCACAAGGTGATGCTACTCTGCAACCACGCAATTTATAGGTCACAAGTGTATGGAAGGCCCGACGGTGCAACCTATACGTATGTTCGTATGATGGATGTCTCCAGCTACCTTCACAAATTGCTCACAAACGATCATTTGAGAGACGGTGTCATGAGACATTTCCATATGCTCGAAAAGTTCCTTGCCCATCCAGCATGCGAGATAATCGAGCAATTAAAATGTAACACCGACCTCATAGAGGTTTCCAACGGCTTTTGTTTCTCGATCCTCCAGCGACGTTTCATTATTTCTCCAATTGCCCCCTCAATGCGCGGTAAAATCTCGCCCAGAGCCTACGTTCCCTACGACTGCTCGACTCCACCACAGCCCAGCTACTTCAGAGATGCCATACTCAATTCGTTTGAAGACATTGTCACCAGAGTCAATTTCCTGAACAAGTTTTACCAGTGTTTGCTCGCCTCGAAGATGCCGCACAAAGTGAGGAAACTTGTAGTCGTTGGGCCATGAGACTCTGGCAAAACGAGCTGGGCTAACGTCTTCCATCGTGTCGTACTGCGCGAATGCATCGCCGCAGTAACCAACGAAGGGCAATTCTCCACGGCAATGATCAGAGAAGACACTCAGCTGGTTATAGTGGACGAGTGGTCTTCTCAAATGATGACTTCCCACCTGGCCAAAACAATTCTCCAAGGCGGATGGATGGTAACCGCTGTCAAGCACGGGGAACCAAGGCAAGTTCTAAACAACAGTCCCTATTACATCACGTCGAACAATATTCCCGACTTTGGAGACCAAGATCAAAACGTTGCCAGGCGCATCCAGATTTTCAACACCAAGTCCTTACCATCGACAACAACAGGCATGGACAAATGGATATGCGACAATGCTATGCACTGCATTGCCTGGATTGCGCAAGAACTGCAGGAACACCACCAACATATTGCGTCAGAAGAGTTGTGGTACGAGGAAGCGGATCCACAGGACCTCACCGTAACGACTTCCGACGCAACGGCGCTGTTTCAAGTCGACCATAGTCAACAGATTGGTCCGGCTGATCTTCGAAACGACGAGGACCCAAACAACAGCGACCTATTGCAAACAATACACGAGAGATTTGCGAGAGAACATCGCGCACAACGACTTCAGAGAAGAAGACAACGACGGGGACGAACCTCTCCTGTCTCAACGGATGACGAAGACACCCAGGCAACTCCTCCACACTCTCCCTCAGACACCACACCAACACCAGCTGCAGCAATCCATCCGGAGTCCTCGCCTGTCTGTGATCCAGCCAATCCACCAGTCAGCAAAGTAGCCACTGGATCAGTGAGTACCCGCGGCAGTGACACAGAACTCGACGCTTTCCAATCTGAGCCGTCCACTTCCTTTGCCCACGCCGAAAAGGAAGCGAGCCGTCCCCATTCCAACAGGGCAACTACTCCAGCTGAAGCTGAGGAGAATCCAATCCCGCAGCGCCCAATGGATTGTCCACCAGAAGGCTGGAGAATAAACTCCAACGTTTACTTTTCCAGAGTTGCGCAGCTGATTCAACACTCCTTTTACAAGGATGTGAGTAAAGGTAGAGTTCATAGCTACCAGGAACGGCTTCGAAAGGCTCGACTGCGTCGGACGTTCTCTGAGAAGAAGTTCTGGGAAGATCCTGACCCAGAAATCGATGCTTCCCTCCTCATGTTGGGCGAAAAACGAGACATTTTCGATATGGAACAATTCGCCGAGGCATACCCGCAATGCAGTGCTCATTGCGAACACTGCGGACTAAAGCCAATGTTCGCATCATGTGCGATCGCTGCCCGTTTGCCAAGGCTGTCGCAGCTTTATCCGAACAACGAGGTGACGTGCAGCAGCCAGTGGCAGAGGACGAGGAAGTGGACAGTGACGGTGATCCTGTAAGACCTCCCTTAACCAGCCAATCCTATTGGACTAAGATCAAGAACTGGAGGCCGTGGTAGAAATCCATGTGCTCATATGCAAACTTCTTGTGTGTTAGTGTGTGCTAAATGAAAGAAATGTTAAAAAAGGGTTAGGATATTCAGAGATTGAAGAGCGCATATAAATGATCAACTTACCTGATCCAGGAATATTGATAATTGTATGGAAGATATTGCTTTCCATTTCCAAATATCTTTGTTGACGTTATAAGTGTCTTATGTGTCTTTAATCATAATGTCTTTGAGTGAACGATATTTGCATGGAAACGTATTTTTCATTTGATACATTAGTTTTTCTTCTTTGGCCACAAAGTGGCCCTCCAACAGTGTGTGAATATTGTAGGTAATTTTCCATTATTTGTTGTTGTTCTTGTTCTTGTTCTTGATCTTGTTCTTGTGTGCATAGGGCGTTCGAGCAAGTCCTTATCAACGTTGTAGCAAGCAGGAAAATGCGCTCAATATGTACAAGAATTGTACATGAAGGTTTGTGTACATGAAGGTTTGAGTACATTCAGCACATGCCTTCAACCTGATCTTAATTCTTTAAGTTTATGTTTTATTTAAACAAATTCACATGTTAAAACAGCAATCAAATAGATTATTGACGTGAAAAAAATTATCGCTTCTTTAGAAATTGGTTTAAGTCAGCATTATTCAACATTGAGAGTTGCTAGGGACTTGCTTGCGCCGTATATAGAATAAAAGGTGTGAAATATTATATTTTATAAGTGTGCCAAATTACCATTTAAAAAATGAAAAAAGATAAAAATACAAATCATAACTGCAAACAAAGGGTGTTGTTGTAATTTACTTTGTCTCAAACTTGTGAATGTTTGGAAAAGAGCAGATGTCATTCCTTGACCAAAAGAAAATAGTTCGCAGCTTAGACACATCTCATTAAGAGATATAATTTTGCGTCAGTGTGAGAAATGTGTGTACAGAATATTATGTATAATTAAATTGGAGACGATCAATTTTCATATAAAAAAGGACATAATTCAACTATGGCCCTAAAAAATGGCCCAGAGTCATCTCTTTTGACTTCATTAAAGCATTTGCTAATGTCCCGCATGATATTCTATTTAAAAAAATCAAGAAAATACCAATCAACCCATATATTACGAACTGGCTGATTCATATCCTGACCAACCGGAGCCAGAGAGTTGAAATTGACGATGTTAGTACAAAATTCCTGAATATTAATCGAGGCGTGCCCCAGGGTACTGTACTTGGTCCCACAATGTTTACTGTACTGGTTAATGATATCAAGGCAGTGAATACATTGAATGATTTATCTTAATTTGCTGATGATGTTGCAACAATGGCGCGAGTTTATGATTGCAAGGATTCAATCGGTGATGAAAATATGGTCCAACGACAATAGAATGCCTCCAAATATAGGAAAAACCTATGAAATGATAGCACGTGCAAAAGTGACTACTCTTCTTCCAGAATATATTCCTTCAATAAAACGGAATGAATGGCTGAAGTTATTAGGTGTTACGATGGAAGAAATACCAGGAAAATGGGATAGACATTTTGAAAAGATGATGAATAAAGCTAGTAAAAGAATGTATATCTTAAGGATTTTCAAGCAATATGGGCTCATTACGGAGCAATTGGACCTAGTTCTCTTTAATTGCGTTATTGTCTCCCTTTTCGGTCATGGCTTTATAGCATACCCTAAAGGTCCAAATGTTGAGAGATCACTGGGATCGACTTGCCCCTGTGTTGTGTGTATCCCCATACATATAATAACTATCAATATCGAATCATTCTTGGGTTGTCACATTTCTCACTCACTGGGACTCTATCTACTTCACCAAATTTAGCTAAAGAGAGAGCGTGTAGCGCGACAATCATTACTGGCCCTTCGGGCTCTCGCTTTAGCTAAATTTGGTGAAGTAGATACAGTCCCAGTGAGTGAGAATAGTTTTAATATAGCAAAACAGTACGCTTATTGTCGCGCTACGCGCTCCCTCTAGCTAAATTTGGTGAAGTAGATACAGTCCTAGTGAGTGAGAAATATGCAAAACACAGGGGCAACTCGGTCCCAGTGCTCTCTCAACATTTCGACCTTTAGGCTATGCTATAAAGCCATGACCCTCCCTTTTCACCTTTGCAGTCAAGGTTTTACGCAGAGCATCATATACTGAATATGTGAGTCAGATTGACAAGTCTATCAATCGTGCATACAGAAACGGTTATACAAGTAATAGATCCGATTTTAAAGAAATAATACTAAATCGAGACAATAATTTATGGTAAGAATTACGAACGATCAGACAAATACACTATATAGTCTACTGCCAAATAAGTTAAATCGTCCATTAAGACAGAGAGGTCATGACTTTGAATTACCCATTATAAAAACTGAGGGGGTTAAAAACGTGACTGTTTATAAATCGATGTCTTTTTAATTTTATGTAAATTATATATTCTATTAGAACCACTAATTGATGTAAATAATTGTTAACTGTGGTCAGACGTTTTGTTTGGAGTATTTTAATTATTATTATATAATTATATAAAACAACCAGCTACGAATATATAGTAGCCGGTCTTGAAATTTTTCTAAGTGTCGTTGTGATTTACTTTGTCTTAAACTCCACCGGCTACCTAATACAAATCCTAGAAAAATCGACTGGCTACTGACCGGCTACCTTATATAAATCGACCGGCTACCAATATATAGTAACCGGTCTTGAAATTTTTCTGTGTCGTTTTGATTTACTTTGTCTCAAACTCCACCGGCTACCGGATACCTAATACAAATCCTAGTAAAATCGACCGGCTACTGACCGGCTACCAATATATAGTAGCCGGTCTTGAAATTTTTCTAAGTGTCGTTCTGATTTACTTTGTCACAAACTCCACCGGCTACTGGCTACCTAACACAAATCCTAGAAAAATCGACCGGCTACTGACCGGCTACCTTATATAAAACGACCGGCTACCAATATATAGTAGCCGGTCTTGAAATTTTTCTAAGTGTCGTTCTCATTTACTTTGTCTCAAACTCCACCGGCTACCTAATACAAATCCTAGTAAAATCGATTGGCTACTGACCGGCTACCTTATATAAAACGACCGGCTACCAATATATAGTAGCCGGTCTTGAAATTTTTCTAAGTGTCGTTGTGATTTACTTTGTCTCAAACTCCATCGGCTACCTAATAGAAATCCTAATAAAATCGACCGGCTACTCACCGGGACCATAATAAAACGACCAGCTACCAACTTCGACCTGCTACTATATGTTAGGAGTGTCAAGAGTGGAAATATCTAAAAATATTTATACATATATATATAGATATATATTAAGTTTCACCTTTACCAAGACTTGTCGTTGTGATTATAATTTGCTCCTTCAAAGCTAAATGCAGTTGGACAATCGTCAGCTCGCCAATGCTCTCGTTAACCAAGCAAGGCTTTCGTTCTCAAGACAGCTACGGACTAACACCCATCTAGATTCTTTTAAGATCAATGAAGATCAATAACTTGCTCGATCACTCAAGATCAATAACTTGCTCGGTCACTGAAGATCAACAACTTGCATGATCACTGAAGATCAATAACTTCATGTGAAGTCCTTTCCAATATTCGATATTTCAAAATTTAAGTTCTCCTTGTTAACTTTTTTGGCTTTCTCTTGCCTAAGCCCATGTTGGCTCCTTTTATATTCGAGGCTTATAGTAATTTACATATACATAATTATTTAAATCTACCTATTTTAGGTAACAGGTAGCCGGTCGTTTTATACAATGGTAGCCAGTCGATTTTATTAGGATTTGTATTAGGTAGCCGGTAGCCGGTGAAGTTTGAGACAAAGTAAATCAGAACGACACTTAGAAAAATTTCGAGACCGGCTACCATAAGTTGGTAGCCGGTCGTTTTATTATGGTACCGGTGAGTAGCCGGTCGATTTTATTAGGATTTCTATTAGGTAGCCGGTAGCCGATGGAGTTTGAGACAAAGTAAATCACAACGACACTTAGAAAAATTTCAAGACCGGCTACTATATATTGGTAGCCGGTCATTTTGTATAAGGTAGCCGGTCAGTAGCTGGTCGATTTTACTAGGATTTTTATTAGGTAGCCGGTGGAGTTTGAGACAAAGTAAATCACAACGACACTTAGAAAAATTTCAAGACTGGCTACTATATATTGGTAGCCGGTCGATTTATTATGGTGGCCGGTCAGTAGCCGGTCGATTTTACTAGGATTTGTATTAGAGTAAATCACAACGACACTTTCAACACCGGCTACAATATGTTGGTAGCCGGTCGTTTTATTATGGTAGCCGGTCGATTTTACTGGGATTTGTATTAGGTAGCTGGTAGCCAGTGGAGTTTGAGACAAAGTAAATCACAAAGACACTTAGAAAAATTTCAAGACCAGCTACTATATAATGGTAGCCGGTCAGTAGCCGGTCGATTTTACTAGAATTTATATTAGAGTAAATCACAACGACACTTTCAACACCGGCTACAATATGTTGGTAGCCGGTCGTTTTATTATGGTAGCCAGTAGTCGATTTTACTAGGATTTATATTAGATAGCCGGTAGCCGGTGGAGTTTGAGGCAAAGTAAATCACAACGACACTTAGAAAAAATTCAAGACCGGCTACTATGTATTGGTAGCCGGTCGTTTTATTATGGTAGCCGGTCAGTCACTTTTGTTCGCTGGGCGGAAGAACTTCACAACTTTGTGTTTCGATGATTTGTCTGTACCTGGTTGGATGAATGTATTTCCCGATTGCTTCGAACACCAACACACTAAACAGTTCTGTAAGTTTCTGAAATTGTTTACCGTTATGATTGACTAACACATACTCACAAGTGGGTGTGAGAAGGGGTCTGATGTACTTTATATATTTTTCTATCACATCCACGCTGCATTCGTCAAAATATACACTATCAAAATCGTACCTTTTGGCTGTTTTGAAAATTTTCTGATCGACCATTCCATTGTTTCTCTTTGCGCTTTCAAACATTCGCAAGGTTAGATGCTGGTATGTCATGGAACGACAGCCTTTCACTTTTAGGAACAGGTAAGCTGTGACGAATCAGGTGGCAAAGGTAAAATCACCGGGTCTGACTGAAGAAGGACATGTCATGCAATTTTGTAATAACGGATTCGTAACGTTCGATGTGAAATGGAATAACGGATTGAACTTCGGACAGCGTCGCCCAACTTCTGTGCGATTCGAGTGTTTCTATGTCTAGATCGCTTGTCCAGTTAGATCGCATGTCCTTGGCCAGGTACTTTCGCCCTCTCTTCACATACACTTCGGTAACGGCAAAGTTTTGAAGCACCGAGGCAGCAGGACGGTTAAACTTTCGAAAATCTAGTAAATCTGAAATACTTGCAACATAACACATTTGCCCCGAGTGTCCAATACCCCACTTGTCTTTTAGACTGTCGACAAATTTTGTCAACAGTTCAGGACATCCCAAGGCATAATCGATTAGATTCGGCGTACGGAGCACATCCTCTTCCCCCTCGCCATTTTCATCGCAACAAAACTTTATAAACTTTAAAGCTCTCATTACTGAAATGGTATATTGTTTACGAGATTTTCCGCCGCCGCACCTGCTTTGAAGCCACTGGGAGAATAAACGAGCGAAGTCCTTGTCTGTTGCAGCAGGGTACTGTTTTAGAGCCTTTATTGGCGTTACTTTCGTCGTTTGCACACGGCGAAGTGCATACGGTGGGCTTCTCGTCAAAATAGTAATACCAAGCATGTCTTGTTTTTACATGTTTTCGACAGCCTCTTTGACTCGAAAATCCTGCATGTTCACAGCCCGTTACAGGACAATGATCTAGCCCGTCGCTACCTTTCACCAAGTGCAAACGTCTCGGCTTTGCAAATGCCCCATCAACAAGATTTCCAATTTACTTGTGTTTTCCTTCGTGACAACATGCATATACAAAGAGCAAATGGTACGCGAGCGAAATCGTTTTGCTTTTTATAGTGAACATAGCTTAATTATTAGCTTGCAAAATCCACTCATCCATATAGATTACATTGCCCTGAGTTAATGTAATGCTGCAAAGGGAACAATAAAATGGAACAATAAAATGGAACATAATGTAAAGGGAACGATACCCTTTGTTGTTCCCTTTCAGTAAGCTGATTAGCAATAAACGAGTAATAGTTTATAGCATTATTATTCGTTCCTGTTTCGCAGAGCGAAACCTTTTGTTCCTAAATAAGGAACCACAATAGGTAACATATTTGTTGTTCCTAATTGCAATATTTGTGATAGCGTTCCTATTTGAGGAACAATTAAGTATAGGGAACGATCAAATTGAAGTGGGAACAATTTGTTCCGTTTCAAATCGCGTTCCTTTTTAAAATGAGAACAGCCTACGCAATTAACATGTGTTCCCAATTTGCGTTTTAAATAGATGCATAAAGCAAGGTGTGAGGAAATCCCATTTCCTATAAGCAATTAGAAGTCCTAAATTGTTTAACGCTGGAGGTAACATCTTCCCACCCTTACGGTTTCAGCCAATCGAATTGCTTTACATTAAAGGCGCGAAATCATGCGAAAAAAGATTTTTTAAAAAAATAACAAAGGGAACAATATTGTAGGATATGCTAGATGATGATAGTGGTGCAGGTGGTGATGATCGGATGGCGGTGTGGTTAAGATGATGGTGAGATGATCGATCGTGGTAGATGACCAAAGTATATAAATCTGTTCCAATGCATGATTATTGCTGCAATAACCAGAACGATTGCTTCTTTCTAAAAGTTCGCTTCAAATAGTTTGCTTTCAATATTTTTGTGTTAATTTTTCACCAAAAGCCATTTTGCAATCATGGCCACTGTTCGGCCATGTAGAGCTCGACTCTATCCGATTCACTACGTGCCAACATTCTTACAACGGTAAGTTGGCTGCAAAACGGCTATTGTTTATTGCATGTTTTGGGTTTGCCGCTTTGTGGTGGTGTTGTGAGCATATTTTTAATGCTTTTATTATTTTTGATATAAATTCAACCGGACCCTTATTATTATTATTATTATTATTATTATTATTATTATTATTATTATTATTATTATTATTATTATTATTATTATTATTATTATCATCATCATCATTATCATTATTATTATTATTTACAAATATTTAAACAAGGTAACATCTCAACCTCACCCTAACTAAACTAAAACGATGATAAAAATTATATGGAAAATAAAAAGGTTGATTTTCAGATGGCCATGCAGGTACAAGTTTAAAATATGAATTGAATGAGTATAATATATATGTACAAGTTAAAATTGTTAAAAACTAAAGACAAAACAACTTCTTTCAGATCTCCAACGATTGCAAAGCTGTCTCTTGCAGAGCAATCTGGTGTGTTTGTGCTGAGGACATCCAATTGGCACAATACTAAATTGCTTCAAAGCAATTGGAGTTGGACGACCTACTATGCAAAATAAAAGGGGTGCAATATTTCTTTTCTGCCATCTCCTGCGTCGCATCAAATGCAAGGTTGTCGTCGCAAGTACCAAGGGCCCGGCAAAGTTACCCAGCCATTGCCTATTTCATCGTGTATCGCGAAATGCAGACGTGCAATGAAAACCTTCTGTTCGCGGCAATGCACAATCATGACATGGAGCCTGAAAATTTCTCCAATTCAAGTGCGCAGCTCAAACCAAATAGAGAAAGCAGCCAAACAGCTATTCCAAGTCGTCAAAGATCACAACAATCCAACCATTCAAGAAATGTTGGACATTTCTAATGTTTACTGTTATCGCAACGCCGACGGCAGCTTAGACGACGAAGATTCAGAGGACGAAATACATCCGACCCGTTTGCCAATGGTTCCTTGTGTGCACGTCGTAGTGAACGAGAGGGAATTTGGGGAAAGGTAATTATTATTATTATTATTATTATTTAAAATTATTTATACACGGTAACTTATCAACATATCTAGATAAAGATAAAAAGAAGCACAATTTATTAACTGGATAAGAAAAAAAGGTTGCTTTTTATAAGGCCGTGTAGAGATAGTAAGATAAAAGAGTCAAGATACAAGAATTAATTACATAAGGATTACTGATATAAAGCTAATAGTTAATAATGATAGAACTAGGATACATATAAGGATTTAGCAATTATAGAAGACTTGAAAAGTTATTTACAAACAAAGGATTTTCATGTGTGAAATCTTGTAAGTTATGTTTGAATACCCTATCAGATATACTTAGATTTTTCAGATCAGTTGGCAGTTTATTCCAGGTTTTAGCTGCATGGTAGCTAAAACTTCGTTTCAATGTGTGCGTTCTAGGTTTTGCTAGTTTTAGCATAGTGCAATTACTACGTAAATTATATTGGTTATTTACTGATAATTGAAACAGGTCAGATATTGATATTGCACCTTCATCTTTTAAGGTTTCACTGAGCTTGCAACAAACTTCGCTCCGATGGACTTGTCGTGGTTACGGATGCATCACGTGACGTATGCTCGGCGGACCCAACCGAAACGGCAACCAACCAACTCGCAGTTTTAATAAAAAACATTCACAAGGTGATGCTACTGTGCAACCACGCAATTTATCGGTCACAAGTGTATGGAAGGCCCGATGGTGCAACCTACACGTATGTTCGTATGATGGATGTCTCCAGCTACCTTCACAAATTGCTCACAAACGATCATTTGAGAGACGGTGTCATGAGACATTTCCATATGCTCGAAAAATTCCTTGCCCATCCAGCATGCGAGGTAATCGAGCAATTAAAATGTAACACCGACCTCAGAGGTTTCCAACGGCTTTTGTTTCTCGATCCTCCAGCGACGTTTCATCATTTCTCCAATTGCCCCCTCAATGGGCGGTAAAATCTCGCCCAGAGCCTACGTTCCCTACGACTGTTCGACTCCACCACAGCCCGGCTACTTCAGAGATGCCATACTAAATTCATTTGAAGACATTGTCACCAGAGACAATTTCTTCAACAAGTTTTACCAGTGTTTGCTTACCTCGAAGATGCCGCACAAAGTGAGGAAACTTGTAGTCGTTGGGCCATGAGACTCTGGAAAAATGAGCTGGGCTAACGTCTTCCATCGTGTCGTGCCACGCGAATGCATCCCCTCAGTAACCACGAAGGCCAATTCCCTGCGGCAATGATCAGAGAAGACACTCAGTTGGTTATAGTGGACGAGTGGTCTTCTCAAATGATGACTTCCCACCTGGCCAAAACAATTCTGCAAGGTGGATGGATGGTAACTGCTGTCAAGCACGGGGAACCAAGGCAAGTTCTAAACAACAGTCCCTATTACATCACGTCGAACAATGTTCCCGACTTTGGAGACCAAGATCAAAACGTCGCCAGGCACATCCAAATTTTCACCACCAAGTCCTTACCATCGACAACCACAGGCATGGACAAATGGATATACGACAATGCTATGCACTGCATTGCCTGGATTGCGCAAGAACTGCAGGAACACCACCAACATATTGCGTCGGAAGAGTTGTGGTACGAGGAAGCGGATCCACAGGACCTCACCGTAACGGCTTCCGACGCAACGGCGCTGTTTCAAGTCGACCATATTCGACAGATTGGTCCGGCCAATCTTCGAAACGACAAGGACCCAAACAACAGCGACCTATTGCAAACAATACACGAGAGGTTTGCGAGAGAACATCGCGCACAACGACTTCAGAGAAGAAGGCAACGACGGCGACGAACCTCTCCTGTCTCAACGGATGACGAAGACACCCAGGCAACTCCTCCACACTCTCCCTCAGACACCACACCAACACCAGCTGCAGCAATCCATCCGGAGTCCTCGCCCGTCTGTGATCCAGCCAATCCACCAGTCAGCGAAGTAGCCACTGCATCAGTGAGTACCCGCGGCAGTGACACAGAACTCAACGCTTTCCCATCTGAGCCGTCCACTTCCTTTGCCCACGTCGAAAAGGAAGCGAGCCGTCCCCATTCCAACAGGGCAACTACTCCAGCTGAAGCTGAGGAGAATCCAATCCCGCAGCGCCCAATGGATTGTCCACCAGAAGGCTGGAGAATAAACTCCAACGTTTACTTTTCCAGAGTTGCGCAGCTGATTCAACACTCCTTTTACAAGGATGTGAGTAAAGGTAGAGTTCATAGCTACCAGGAACGGCTTTGAAAGGCTCGACTGCGTCGAACGTTCTCCGAGAAGAAGTTCTGGGAAGATCCTGACCCAGATATCGATGCTTCACTCCTCATGTTGGGCAAAAAATGAGACATTTTCGATATGCAACAATTCGCCGAGGCACACTCGCATTGCAGTGCTCATTTGCGAACACTGCGGACTAAAGCCAATGTTCGCATCATGTGCGATTGCTGCCCGTTTGCCAAAGCTGTCGCAGCTTTATCCGAACAACGAGATGACGTGCAGCAGCCAGTGGCAGAGGACGAGGAAGTGGACAGTGACGGTGATCCTGTAAGACCTCCCTTAACCAGCCAATCCTATTGGACTAAGATCAAGAACTGGAGGCCGTGGTAGAAATCCATGTGCTCATATGCAAACTTCTTGTGCGTTAGTGTGTGCTAAATGAAAGAAATGTTAAAAAGGGGTTAGGATATTCAGAGATTGAAGAGCGCATATAAATGATCAACTTACCTGATCCAGGAATATTGATAATTGTATGGAAGATATTGCTTTCCATTTCCAAATATCTTTGTTGACGTTATAAGTGTCTTATGTGTCTTTAATCATAATGTCTTTGAGTGAACGATATTTGCATGGAAACGTATTTTTCATTTGATACATTAGTTTTTCTTCTTTGGCCACAAAGTGGCCCTCCAACAGTGTGTGAATATTGTAGGTAATTTTCCATTATTTGTTGTTGTTCTTGTTCTTGTTCTTGATCTTGTTCTTGTGTGCATAGGGCGTTCGAGCAAGTCCTTATCAATGTGGTAGCAAGCAGGAAAATGCGCTCAATATGTACAAGAATTGTACATGAAGGTTTGTGTACATGAAGGTTTGAGTACATTCGGCACACGCCTTCAACCTGATCTTGATTCTTTAAGTTTATGTTTTATTTAAACAAATTCACATGTTAAAACAGCAATCAAATAGATTATTGACGTGAAAAAAATTATCGCTTCTTTAGAAATTGGTTTAAGTCAGCATTATTCAACATTGAGAGTTGCTAGGGACTTGCTTGCGCCGTATATAGAATAAAAGGTGTGAAATATTGTGTTTTGTGGGTGTGCTAAATTATAATTTAAAAAATGAAAAAAGATAAAAATACAAATCATGATAACTCCATACAAATGGTGTTGTTGTAAATTACTTTGTCTCAAACTTGTGAATGTTTGGAAAAGAGCAGATGTCATTCCTTGACCAAAAGAAAATTCAATTAGTTCGCAGCTTAGACACATCTCATTAAGAGATATAATTTTGCGTCAGTGTGAGAAATGTGTGTACAGAATATTATGTATAATTATATTGGAGACGATCAATTTTCATATAATGGCCCTAAAAAAAATAGCCCAGAGTCATCTCTTTTGACCTCAGTAAAGCATTTGATAATGTCCCGCATGATATTCTATTTAAAAAAATCAAGAAAATACCAATCAACCCATATATTACGAACTGGCTGATTCATATCCTCCTGGTTAATGATATCAAGGCAGTGAATACATAGAATGATTTATCTAAATTTGCTGATGATGTTGCAACAATGGCACGAGTTTATGACTGCGAGGATTCAATCGGTGATGAAAATATGATCCAACGACAATAGAATGCCTCTAAATATAGAGAAAACCTATGAAATGATAGTACGTGCAAAAGTGACTACTCTTCTTCCAGAATATATTCCTTCAATAAAACGGAATGAATGGCTCAAATTATTAGGTGTTACGATGGAAGAAATACCAGGAAAATGGGATAGACATTTTGAAAATATGATGAATAAAGCTAGTAAAAGAATGTATATCTTAAGGGTTTGCAAGCAATATGGGCTCATTACGGAGCAATTGGGCCTAGTTCTCTTTAATTGCATTATTGTCTCCCTTTTCGGTCATGGCTTTATAGCATGCCCTAAAGGTCGAAATGTCGAGAGAGCACTGGGACCGAGTTGCCCCTGTGTTTTGTGTACCCCCATACATATAATAACTATCAATATCGAATCATTCTTGGGTTGTCACATTTCTCACTCACTGGGACTCTATCTACTTCACCAGATTTAGCTAAAGAGAGAGCGCGTAGCGCGACAATCATTTACTCACCCTTTGGGCTCTCGCTTTAGCTAAATTTGGTGAAGTAGATACAGTCCCAGTGAGTGAGAAAGCCAGTGCTCTCTCGACATTTCGGCCTTTAGGGTATAATATAAAGCCATGACCCTGGTTTTTTGGATGAATAAATAAGCCACCCCTTTCAATTAAGCTCCCCCCCTCCAATAAGCCCCTCCCCCCTCTCCAATAAGCCCCTCCCCCCCATCAAAAGGTTCTGAAATGAATAAGCCCCTCAGGGGGCTAAATAGAGAGAAAACGGTACTGTATGTTGGTAGCCGGTCGTTTTATATAAGGTAGGCGGTGGATTTTACTAGGATTTCTATTAGGTAGCCAGTCCAGTTAGAGACAAAGTAAATTACAACGACACTCTTTGTATGCAATTATCATGGTTTGTATTCTTAACTTTTTTGATTTGTAATTTATGATATTCATAAGATTATAATATATCACACCTTTTATTCTACATAGGGTACAAGCAACTCCACTAAATTAGATATATTCCTAAGACATGTCATTTCACTACTATAGAATATGCCTTCTATTAAAAAAGAAAAGAAATCGTTCAACGCAAGCCTGCATATGCATCAGACACAGTTGAAAATAAACTGAACTGTTTTAGATGAGTTTTCTTGTTGAATAATATATTAAATTCTATAATTTCAAAGATAAACCTTTCTTGTTTCAAACATAAACAATAACTGGCCTCATAGACATTAAATTTTGAACAAGTAAAGGTTAACCTTTAAAGTGGGGCAAGTACAACGTTTGTGTTTTTGTTTGAACACACGCCCATGATTCTTAAACATATTGTAATTCGTACGCAATGTATATGTAAGTTTACACACAACATTTTACAGTAACTGTTTATTTTTGTTATTAAAAATGACATCAATGCCTTTACACTAATTCTAAAGCTTCTGCTCCCTTTCTTAAAGTATTTGGAACACGACATGAATTGAAATAAAAATCTGGATCACGCAGAATCTTTGACAAACTCAAATAGAATTTTTTCATGCCAAGTCTAAGGTAATTGTCTTCCTCAGATGTAAAACGGATACCCGCCCGACGTGTCGGCAATTTCTCTGTTAAGTTTGTTGGACTTACTGGGTTTTCTATTGGTGGTGACTGATCAACACTGTTGCAATCATTCTCAATGCTCTTGCTTTCTTCAAGTAACTTTTGCATGCACCAGCGTCTTCTCATGGCCACTTCCCGCAAATGTTTCTTTTGATAGTGCACACGAGCAACGTTGGAGCTGTGTTTCTGGTCTTCAGATATCCACTTCTGTTCGCTGGGCAGAAGAACTTCACAACTTTGTGTTTCGATGATTTGTCTGTACCTGGTCAGATGAATCTATTTCCCGATTGCTTCGAACACTGACACACCAAACAGTTCTGTAAGTTTCTGAAATTGTTTACCGTTACGATTAACACGTACTCACAAGTGGGTGTGAGAAGGGGTCTGATGTACTTTATATATTTTTCTATCATATCCATGCTGCATTCATCAAAATATACACTATCGAAACCGTACCTTTTAGCTGTTTTGAAAATTTTCTGATCGACCATTCCATCGTTTCTCTTTGCGCTTTCAAACATTTGCAAGGTTAGATGCTGGTATGCCATGGGACGACAGCCTTTCACTTTTAGGAACAGGTAAGCTGCGACGAATTGGGTAGCAAAGGTAAAATCACCTGGTCTGACTGAAGAAGGACATGTCATGCAATTTTGTAATACGGATTCGTAACGTTCGATGTGAAATGGAATAACGGATTGAACTTCGGACAGCATCGCCCAACTTCTATGCGATTCAAGTGTTTCTATGTCTAGATTGCTTGTCCAGTTAGATCGCATGCCCTTGGCCAGGTACTTTCGCGCTCTCTTCACATACACTTCGGTAACGGCAAAGTTTTGAAGCACCGAGGCAGCAGGATGGTTAAACTTTCGAAAATCTAGTAAATCTGAAATACTTGCAACATAACACATTTGCCCTGAGTGTCCAATACCCCACTTGTCTTTTAGACTGCCGACGAATTTTGTCAACAGTTCAGAACATCCCAAGGCATAGTCGATTAGATTCGGCGTATGGAGCACATCCTCTTCCCCCTCGCCATTTTCATCGCAACAAAACTTTATAAACTTTAAAGCTCTCATTACTGAAATGTCAGATTGTTTACGAGATTTTCCGCCGCCGCACCCGCTTTGAAGCCACTGGGAGAATAAACGAGCGAAGTCATTGTCTGTTGCAGCAGGGTACTGTTTTAGAGCCTTTATTGGCGTTACTTTCGTCGTTTGCACACGGCGAAGTGCATACGGTGGGCTTCAGGCGCGGATCTAGGGGTGGTCAAATGGGTCACTTGACCTACCTAAAAATTGCCAAACAAATAATTAATATTCCAAACTACTGGAGACAATCCAGTTTCATTTTTGCGTGCTGTTACTTGCCAATTAGCTATCCAGGTCGAAAATCGTTCAGTATCTGAGCCTTCTGTCATTTATTTTTTGCCACAGGTCAAGCTGCGGTTTTACACATAAATTTTGCCCCATCAGCTGACAAAATCGATGCACCTGATTGGTAGGATAAAAGTTTGACCCATTCGTGGGGAGTTCTGACCTGTTTGTTGCAATCAGGGGCTCCGTGCAAAGCTTCTTATTGGGCAATTTAAAAAAATTCTGCAACCTTATTGGTCATTATTTTCTGACCCATTCTGACTGATGAGCGTGCAGCAATGGCGTGCAGCCGTGTGAGGCATAGTGAAGGCATGAATATTAATTATCTGCCTTTCTGACCTTACTTCTCGACTATAAACAGTCAATTCGAAGTCCCACAGAAAAATTATTACAATGCGATTTAGTCAGGCAATGGCTTGAAGTATCTGGCAATTGTTTGGCATTGTGAAGTCCACTATTGGATACAACGACATAGAAAGCGTGCAAGAGATCTATAAAGATCTTATACTGCAAGTTCACTCTCCTCGCAAGTATTCGATCGAGGAGCTCTTGTGTGCCGTAAACAGCACACTATGCAGCATTAGTCGGCACATTGGAGCCGAGACATTTATTCCGAACGCTGTTCGAGAAAAGACCAAAAGAAATTGCATTGCGATAAGGTAAAGAATCTATATTCAGCGTGTATTTGTAATTTGTCTTATTTATATGCATCGAATTTGCATACATACGCGTCGCGGCGTTGGTCAAAACAGGTCACGACCTCGAGATATTTATAGAATTTAATATAGACTTTATAGAGGAATATTACTTTGCTTATAACTGCGTGTATTGTCTGATATTTGTTATTTTTCCTTAGTCTTCTTTAAATATGTTATATTGATCTTACTATTTGTGTGCTATATTAAACATATTGTCCACATAATTCGTATAACAACAATCGCATAGGAATATTGTATACGAACTTGGAACTACACGACAAAAAGCTTTTGCTTCAAACAGTTATTTTCTGGTTGTGTCTCTGAAGTAGTGAAATCATTCCTAGATGCTTTTGTTGTGCTGTGTATACAAGTTCATTAACTAACTTAGTCAATTTTTGTAATATGGGGATGCCATATAGAATTACCCAGGCAAGCCAGCCTATCCATTTCACATCATGATTGTAATTTGAATCATTGGTAATCTGAATCTGCCATATATGGTGTGAAAATATAGTTGTCACAAAACATGATTTGTGAGTGAATCTAAAATCACTAAAGCTTATATAACTAGCCTATATTTAATAACTAGCATAATTTTAAGTACCGGTACTTTCCCCCCCCCCCCCGAATGACGTCAGAAAATCTTGACCTACATACGAAAAATCCTGGATCCGCCCCTGGTGGGCTTCTCGTCAAAATAGTAATACCAAGCATGTTTTGTTTTTACATGTTTGCGACAGCCTCTTTGACTTGAAAATCCTGCATGTTCACAGCCCGTTACAGGACAATGATCTAGCCCGTCGCTACCTTTCACCAAGTGCAAACGTCTCGACTTTGCAAATGCCCCATCAACAAGATTTCCAATTTACTTGTGTTTTCCTTCGTGACAACATGCATATACAAAGAGCAAATGGTACGCGAGCGAAATCGTTTTGCTTTTTAATAGCGTAATTATTAGCTTGCAAAATCCACTCATCCATATAGATTACATTGCCTTGTGTTCATGTAATGCTGCAAAGGGAACAATAAAACGGAACATGATGTAAAGGGAACGATACCCTATGTTGTTCCCTTTCAGTAAGCTGATTAGCAATAAATGAATAATAGTTTATAGCATTATTATGCATTCCTGTTTCGCAGAGCGGAACCTTTTGTTCCTAAATAAGGAACCACAATAGGTAACATATTTGTTGTTCCTAATTGCAATATTTGTGATAGCGTTCCTATTTGAGGAACAATTAAGTATAGGGAACGATCAAATTGAAGTGGGAACAATTTGTTCCGTTTCAAATCGCGTTCCTTTTTAAAATGAGAACAGCCTACGCAATTAACATGTGTTCCCAATTTGCGTTTTAAATAGATGCATAAAGCAAGGTGTGAGGAAATCCCATTTCCTATAAGCAATTAGAAGTCCTAAATTGTTTAACGCTGGAGGTAACATCTTCCCACCCTTACGGCTTCAGCCAATCAAATTGCTTTTCATTAATGGCGCGAAATCATGCAAAAAAAGTTTTTTTAAAAAAATAACAAAAGGAACAATATTGTACGATAGGCTAGATGATGATGTTCGGATGATACTGGGTTGATGTTGGGATAAAGGTTATAATGACATCGGGTGTTACTCATGACCATCCTCATAACAACCACCACCCTATCATCTCATCACCATTATCATCATTATCATCATCATCATCATCATCATCATCATCATCATCATCATCATCATCATCATCATCATCATCATCATCATCATCATGAAGAGTATCAATTCACCTTTTTGGAAACAACACTTTTTTTCTTAATTAGCTTTCGATTGTTTAGCCCTAATCCATATCGGTGGTAACAATGCGCTAATAATGCTAGAGGATCGTCATCAGTGCTAACAGTGCTAATAAATTTGCATGGTGGCTTCACAAACTAAAAAAGTTTTAATGTTCACCATGCAAACTTATAGAATATCTCATCTTGCTTAAAATCCTTTATGAAAAGTGTAAACAAAACGCACCCATAGCCGACGCCCATCCCACGGAGTAACTTCGACGCAGTTATGACGCCAGCCTCCCTAACAACCGGGACTCCAGTAATAGTCGATAGACATTGACCGGTTGCATGGGAAGACATGCACCAAGACCCAAACTAAGCACATGTATTGATGGCACCTTTATCTTTTGCCAGCCACATTTACAAACACTATTCATTGGTATTTATAGTGAAGAGCAATATTCACCCAGCTGACTGTGGTGCATTATCCTATTAAATTATTGCACATGTCCAACTATCCTATAGGGCAAACTTATGCCCTAAGGTAACGTGGGTTAATTAAGAGAAAACTTTGCATGCTGTATTATCATGACAGTTATGTATTTTCGATTTTTCTGTTATATCATACAGCGAAACACCAGTGGTGTCTATTCACAACAGTAAATAATGCCGAGTAAATGATCATAGTGGTAAAAATATTTTCGCCTGATTCTTTTGACATCTGCCATGTCTTCATCTTTTCTATGTTGACACAACCAACAGAAAACTTTAATTCTTCATTTTTTAATTTTCAGGGTTGTTATACGTCCGCCGAAAAATAAACGAAAAGCTGCGGCCAATATAATGGAAAATACAAATAAGAAGAAAAGCAAGACCAAGAGCTAAACTATACATGCATGTTATACTTGTAATATAACCCGCGTTATTTGAGACGTTTGTGTGCAAATTAATAGGTAGAGAAGTTTACAAAACATGCATGCCACGTTGTTCGGACACTTGTTACCAATGGCCTGCAAATAACTGGCTTTATTGATACATTAATCTGAAATCACATTGCGTTTAAAATAGTGAAGTCAGGTTGTGTTTGAACTCCACATTCTAAACACATTGCTATTCCGCAGCACATAGTGTTTATCACAAAACAGGGCTCAGATGTGTGCTCACCGTCTCGAATAACATCTGTAATTGAAACTAGAATAGAATTTCAAGTATAGTCACATTCATTATGTCTCAGATGCTCCTGCATTTGTGTTATCTACTATTTTACTACTGTAATATCAAGGGTTGTATCATATTTAAACTGCGACGGGCAGCCAAGTGTTTTAGATATGATATGACATTAGCTCTGGTGTTTTGAATACTCCGCATAGTAATGCCAAATTTTAGGACGTTGCATTATGTAACAAATATTAATAAACATGAAAAATTTTAAAATGTGCGATCCTAATTAGTATTCATGATATGGCATAGGTGTAAAGCCACCTTGCATGGCCTATTATGCTGACATCATTTCCCATGGTTACTGGAGCCACTACAGCAAAACTGCTCAGCTGCGCTATGATTGTGATGCGTCATGTCTCTACGTGTAGAGTGTGACACGCTAAGAAATGCTTGTTTGCTTGAAAACTTAATAGCCTAACACGAATTTTTTCGTGACACTGCTTGAGGTGATAATTGACCTGAAATTAGATAACCATACGTATATACCATCTGTACATATTTAAACAGTTGGTTAGAAGCCAGAGGGCAAACACAGACTATTTATCTGAGGAGTGCTAAGTTAATTGCGCAGTACGAAACTATATACTAATAAATATGCCAAACAAAGCTTGCTAAGTTTTTGTGTCATTCTTTATTATATGTATATAGACAAGAAGCACAACGAATACTTTTCTGTCGCTACGCGGAGTTTCACGCGCTCAGGAGATTATCAGAATAAGTCAGACTTGAATTATTGCATTTGAATTTTAATTCACTACAAATTTGTTTCGTATGACAAGCAGAAGCTTGCCACACTCATCAGGTGAATTTAAATATTTGCCCACATCGTTGACTGGATATATACATGTTGACATCATTGCGATTACACTAAACGAATTGTATTACGTTGCTTTCAATAAACTGTTTATTGCTCAATTTGTTGCGAAGTCTACATTTCGATAAAAGTTCATTTCTAGAGTTCAAAGACAGAAGGTTCGGATGGTACATAATCAGAAATTTCTCGTGCAGAAATAGTTGGGTGCATTTGGTTTTATTCAAGTAGCTGTGGCATTGTGCTAATTTTGTCCAGTTTTATGTGTATATAATTGAATATTTTATTTTGTTATCTTTGAGACAACCGAAAAATTTGCTGAACTCTGTCGCATGCTTTTGTATCTGGAGTTTCTGAAGGAGCTAGTATACCCGCTGTATCGTTTCTTGAACTCTCCCGCTGTGTGCTCTACATACGTTTGCTTTTCGTTTGCATCGTTTGTTGTAACCGTTGCTTGGTAAACAATGTTAGTCGTTAAACACTTATTCTGGAGAGGACAGACATCCTTTTTGTGGCAGTTGCATTGGCCACGCATTTAATCCATCACTGTGTTCACTTGTTTGTTAATTATTGATTTTGTGTGGCTAGACATTATGCATTTTACGTCAGGCTTACAGCTGTAGCCTAATTTTAAAGTATTTCTGTTGAATATTTTGTGTAAGGGATGATGACTCGGAAAACAATCGTCGATAGCTTGCAGAAATTTATGGCCAGTACTTGTGCTTACAGTTGAACTGTAGAGAGGGTTAAACCATGTCACATTAATGCTTCTTGAGCGTTTGGATTTTGATGATTGGGGGTTGTATTGTAGTTTATAGTTTTAGCCACTTCTACATAAAGCTTCTTGGTATGGAGAAACAGTTGAATCAACTAGTCAAAAGCATTCTTATCTGACGATATGTTGGATAAGCGTTTATTTATGGCGTCTGGTACCGAATGTAGTATTGATGGCGTAAATTTGAATGCAAGCTGTGCCATAATATCACATCAAGATTTTGAAAATCAGGCCATTTTCAGTACATAACAAAACAGCTGTACGATTTCTATGAACTTCTGTGCGTTTTCGATGCAAGCGAAATGGCTGCATATGTACGATTTCAAACACTGATTAAAACTAACCGACATGGCATACGCATACTTTAGTTCCTCTATTCGATCAAGTTCATACAAATAACCACCATCACGTACGGTCGAGTACGCATGTTTGAACGCACGTACGTTTGCAATCACAATACAGTAAGTACATTTACCGCCACACCAGTCTTAATGAAAGTGTATCGGCTACCCCTAGAAAGCTTATATACAGCCATTTTGCTTCGATCGAGTACGCATAAAAAGCGTATTGCCGTTTTGTTTGCATTGAGACGCATAGTTAGGTCTGTAAGACATGTAAGGATTGGTTGAAATTTAGAGTGGCCGTTTGAGAGAATAAGCCTTGCGCGGAAAAAAACAGACAAAAACTATTGCTTTAGCTCGATTAATAATGTAAATGTAAATAATGCGTTAAAATGGTGTTAAAACTTATGTTGAATTTGATTCCAATACAATTCTTAAACAGAATAAACTTCCTATAGTCGGGCTACGAAATTAGACTTGCCAATTTTTCTAGACACTTTGCATTGAAAAGTTTATTAGAGACAAACAATGTTCAACTATTAATCACATCCTGCATGTAGAAACTCATATTACACATGTCTATTATTTTAAATATTTGCAGTTAAAAGCAATATTTTACACGAACATATATTTTTGATATAGCGTCCTCGTTTGTCAATGCTTTAATGCATTTAACTGGATCTAAAAACTACAAAACACTTGACTTCTGTTTCAGTCACATTGTGTTTAAAATAGTGAAGTTAGTCAGGTTGTGTTTAAAATTCACATTCTAAACAAATTGCTATCCCGCATTGCACAGTGTTTATCGTACGCAGATAAAATTGCACCAAGATTGCAAACTGCAGCACTATGCACTGACATAAGTATCAGCAAAAAGTTAGAAATAAAAATGAACAAAGATCTAATATCCAAAAGAATTGGCTGTAACTAGGCACACAAACTACAAACATGGATGTGGATTAAACAAAGCCAAAAAGGTAAATTTTCATATATTGTAACCATTTATTCGTTTAGCGCCGTTTTCGATAAGCAGACCGCGTTTGATGCAAATTGGTACAAATACAAATGATCTCATGCCATTTCATTTTTATTTCCTTGATGAAATTGTTAATATATGTGTTGAATATAGAATGTTTGGCAAATTACTCTTTCACGTCAGGTCCCAGGCACTGGGGACGACATCGTCCCCGACTTTTAAATTCATATATCTTCACTTGTGGTTGAGATTTTTCGATGAAAATACCACCATTAGATCCGCAGCATTAAGTTTGTCTTCTTAGTGTATATTTCCTTGCATTTTGAAAACATTTTTGTGGTATTTGAAGCAAATTCTTGTCTGGAAGTGAGAATTGCGTATGAATATATTATGTCTGTCTGAAATTTTATATGTCTCCAAGTTTTACGGCTTGTAATATCGCCTTCGCTTCTCGGCTATTTTTTATCTTTACACCACTGTATAGCCCTTTGAAAATACTATTTAGTCACCAAGTTTTAGCTCAATACAGAGAAAAACAAGAAATTTATAAGGGGGGTGTGGTTCTAAGCGGCCGCGTAATCCGACAACAAAACATTCCAAACCGGAAGTGAGATGTTTGATGCTTTATTTTGAAGAAAGCATGTTACCTAGACAACCAACGACAACGAAAATTGATTGTACAGGTCAAAGTTTACTATACGGCATTTTTCCCCGTGAATTTTCCCCAACGCAATCGCTAGATCGTCGGCTCTTGCAGGTTAGCGTGCGTGCTCGAGAGCACGGGAAAATCCGAAGAGACTTACGTAAACGACCGCCACAGATAAACAAATGCTCGAATTTCAACTAAACTTGTAAGAATTATAACACGCAGCGTAAGGAAGATTTTGTTTCTCTTTTGAAAGGAAACTGTCAAATACATTAGGAGATATTGGCCAATGAGTTCATCATGTTTATAAGGCAAGTTATGTTTTGTTCAACGTCATAAGCTTTGATTTTGAATTAATCTACATACTTAGGCGGCAAATATAGGCTCAATAAAAAGCCCATCGAATGAGGAATCGATTGGTACTATTTGTAGCTATTAGATGTAAATAATCGCGACTAAATGTGACTTTCAATTCGACCGGGGTGATGTAGCCAAGTGTAATAAAATGGCCGACATGCCGCGAAAATTGTTAATATATGTGTTGAATATAGAATGTTTGTGCAAATTTAATATTAAGTCCAAAAGGGTTTGTGAATGTCCACGACATGTATAGACTGATACGGGTACGGTGTACTTATATGTAGGCAATAACATAGCACGGGTTAATCACTGCGACACTGTTTATGGTTGGCATTTATAGTGATTTAAATTTTTTGCCTTTTCATTTAATGCTTTAATTACTATTATTTTAGGCTATAGCACAGAAAGCCTTCGTATTGCCTTGCGCTGTTGCCAGTGTTCACGCATGATTTTGAATATAATAACTTAGTCTGATCGTGCTCTATACTAAGCCATTCACGTCCTCTATATTTTTCTAAGATGTTCATTCGATTCATTTATTGCACCAAAATGTTTCATAAAATGTACAAACATAAATATCGCTAAAAATATGGTACAGAAGTACAGAAGTTAATCAACAAGATTTATATCTTTTATATCAAGTGTTTGCCTGTCATCGACTTAATTGAATTATGTACGGTTTCCTTCTTAGTTTTCATCTTAGTCTGGTGTTACAGAAAACAAGCACGTTGTGTTTGTTTTCAGATACTATTAAACACAAAGTGTTTGTTTTCATCCTGAAACAAACAGAATGTGTTTAATTTGCATACAAAACGGACACATTGTGTTTCAAAGCCGCAGTGTGTCTGAAAGGGTCATGTTGTGTTTAAAATATGGCATTTAGACACATTGACCTTAAAATTCCTGCAGTCCGGGATAAATTGTCAGTCCATCAAATTTTTGACATACATTAATTATAATTTCAGTCAGAATACTTCACAGTTAAAAAAAGGTGAAATCATTAGCACTGCTGTGTTGCTCATATAAATGTTCACTTTCAATTTGTTTAGTATTTACCTGTGAAAATACATCGACTTGATTTAGCAGCTGTTCCAAAAGCTTAATGGGTGATACCTATTGGTATGAATGAGTCTTTAATAGCTTTTTTCTATGTTTTGGTCATGAACATACTGTTCCCCAAGGACTATCTCAATTGGATCCTGAAAGAAAGTTATTACATATAATTTAGGGTCTATAGTTAAACACAACTCCAACTTACAAAGGAGAATATTAACCACCATAGTGACCACATACATACCAGCATGTTAAGCTCTTGAGAATTGTATTTATTCCTGCTCTTGGTGGATTTAGGAAGTCAATGCTGGGGGTTTGTACTGTTCTCATGATTTCCTCCAGTCCATTTATACCCTTTACATCTATGCCACTTTCATCCAAACAAGATTCAATCCTTCCTTTTAAATGGGATTCGTGTTGTTGGAGTAATTCAGCGGTATTGTCGATCATGCTATTAGTTGTATCCTTTAGTCGAGTAACCTCTTGTATCTTCAATGCAAATAAAGCTAAATGCTTCTTAGCAAATAACTCTCTCACATTTGTCATATTTTCGACCAATTTGTTAATAGGATGATCAGTTTCTGGGTTGTTGAAAGGAATACTGTAATCCTCCACATTTTCCAAATCAAAGCCTGAAATCTCAATTTTATGCATGCGAAAAATGTGCGATTTCAAAGATGAAATCTTGGAAGACACACGAGAACATGACTTCCCTGGACATCTGATTGCAAAGCCTGACTCCTGTGTGATAATCTCGTTGGTGATTTAAATATCGCTTGAATGTTAGGAAGGAAATATGGTAACACTCTGGTTTTTGGCACATAAAACTAGTATTCTCTGCCATCATATATTCATACTTCAAAATGATTTCAACCAAACTATTATAAATTTATTCACATAATCACTTTCATGTTCACATATGAACCAGAGTGGAAAGTTTGCAAAATGCACGGCCGAGATCAAAATTTCCCAAAAATTTTGTGCACCTAGATCTCAAATTTGCACGACTGGGAAAAAGGCTTTGAAAGCACGTTTTAATTTTGTTATAAGCACATTTGACAAATGTTTTTGATTTTCAAAATCATGTTCACTAGTGCATGTAAAATTGATGGTAGTTACGCTAAAACGTACTACATCACATGCATTTTGATGTAGCATACATACTAACGTAACTATAACACAAATACAAGTATTCCACTTACGTGATCGGTTTGCCTGACCTTACTAATCCAAGAAATTTGAGGATCCAGGCTTCCACATGATATGCCTAATTTTGAAGAACACTAAACAGTTACAGTCCAAACTGAATTACAGCTAAATGATAACACAGATTTGCTTCATTTGGCTGAATTAATTTCTTACAAACAACACCTTAGATCCTTATTTATACATTCTTACCAATCCAGCATTTGGTCACTTCTGGCTCAAGGGCATTCTGTCATTTTTCTTTAACAGACAATTTCATGATACAGAAAAGTGGCACAAAGAAAATTTCCTTCAATGACAAAGAATCATCACAGAAACAAATTTGCTGGTAAACAAGTAAATAAATGTCATCAAACAGCAACCAGGTGGTGGTAAGGAATGTAATATAGTAAATAAATGTCATCAAACAGCAACCAGGTGGTGTTAAGGAAGGTAATTTGAATTAAAAAACATAAGGGAGAACAGCCGGATTAAATCCATTCATAGCAACTTAATTTCTTTAATAATAGTAATGTTCAAAGGTTACAAAGTAGTTACGAGGATTCCAGATGACAAAGCGTAAAAAAAGAGCCACCAAAATCCATTCATAGCAAGTTAAATTCTTTAATAATAGTAATGTTCAAAGGTAATAAAGTAGTTACGAGGATTCCAGATGACAAAGCGTAAAAAAAGAGCCACCAAAATCCATTCATAGCAAGTTAAATTCTTCAATAATAGTAATGTTCAAAGGTAATAAAGCAGTTATGAGGATTCCAGATGACAAAGCGTAGAAAAAGACCCACCAAAATCCATTCGTAGCAAGTTAAATTCTTTAATAATATTAATGTTCAAAGGTTACAAAGTAGTTACGAGGATTCCAGACGACAAAGCATAGAAAAAGAGCCACCAAAATCCATTCACAGCAAGTTAAATTTTTTAATAATAGTAATGTTCAAAGGTAATAAAGTAGTTACGAGGATTCCAGATGACAAAGAGTAGAAAAAGAGCCACCAAAATGCATTCATAGCAAGTTAAATTCTTTAATAATATTCATGTTCAAAGGTAATAAAGTAGTTACGAGGATTCCAGATGACAAAGTGTAGAAAAAGCGCCACCAAAATCCATTCATAGCAAGTTAAATTCTTTAATAATAGTAATGTTCAAAGGTTACAAATTAGTTACGAGGATTCCAGATGACAAAGCATAGAAAAAGAGCCACCAAAATCCATTCATAGCAAGTTAAATTATTTAATAATAGTAATGTTCAAAGGTAATAAAGTAGTTACGAGGATTCCAGATGACAAAGCGTAGAAAAAGAGCCACCAAAATCCATGCATAGCAAGTTAAATTCTTTAATAATATTCATGTTCAAAGGTAATAAAGTAGTTACGAGGATTCCAGATGACAAAGTGTAGAAAAAGCGCCACCAAAATCCATTCATAGCAAGTTAAATTCTTTAATAATAGTAATGTTCAAAGGTTAGAAATTAGTTACGAGGATTCCAGATGACAAAGCATAGAAAAAGAGCCACCAAAATCCATTCATAGCAAGTTAAATTATTTAATAATAGTAATGTTCAAAGGTAATAAAGTAGTTACGAGGATTCCAGATGACAAAGCGTAGAAAAAGAGCCACCAAAATCCATGCATAGCAAGTTAAATTCTTTGTTAATAGTAATGTTCAAAGGTAATAAAGTAGTTATGAGGATTCCAGATGACAAAGTGTAGAAAAAGAGCCACCAAAATCCATTCATAGCAAGTTGAATTCTTTAATAATAGTAATGTTCAAACGTAATAAAGTAGTTACAAGGATTCCTGATGACAAAGCGTAGAAAAAGAGCCACCAAAATCCATGCATAGCAAGTTAAATTCTTTGTTAATAGTACTGTTCAAAGGTAATAAAGTAGTTACAAGGATTCCAGATGACAAAATGTAGAAAAAGAGCCACCAAAATCCATTCATAGCAAGTTAAATTATTTAATAATAGTAATGTTCAAAGGTAAAAAAGTAGTTACGAGGATTCCAGATGACAAAGTGTAGAAAAAGAGTCATCAAAATCCATTCATAGCAAGTTAAATTCTTTAATAATAGTAATGTTCAAAGGTAATAAAGTAGTTACAAGGATTCCAGATGACAAAGAGTAGAAAAAGAGCCACCAAAATCCATTCATAGCAAGTTAAATTCTGTAATAATATTCATGTTCAAAGGTAATAAAGTAGTTACGAGGATTCCAGATGACAAAGCGTAGAAAAAGAGTCACCAAAATCCATTCATAGCAAGTTAAATTCTTTAATAATAGTAATGTTCAAAGGTAATAAAGTAGTTACGAGGATTCCAGATGACAAAGAGTAGAAAAAGAGTCACCAAAATCCATTCATAGCAAGTTAAATTCTTTAATAATAGTAATGTTCAAAGGTAATAAAGTAGTTACGAGGATTCCAGATGACAAAGAGTAGAAAAAGAGCCACCAAAATGCATTCATAGCAAGTTAAATTCTTTAATAATATTCATGTTCAAAGGTAATAAAGTAGTTACGAGGATTCCAGATGACAAAGTGTAGAAAAAGCGCCACCAAAATCCATTCATAGCAAGTTAAATTCTTTAATAATAGTAATGTTCAAAGGTTAGAAATTAGTTACGAGGATTCCAGATGACAAAGCATAGAAAAAGAGCCACCAAAATCCATTCATAGCAAGTTAAATTATTTAATAATAGTAATGTTCAAAGGTAATAAAGTAGTTACGAGGATTCCGGATGACAAAGCGTAGAAAAAGAGCCACCAAAATCCATGCATAGCAAGTTAAATTCTTTAATAATATTCATGTTCAAAGGTAATAAAGTAGTTACGAGGATTCCAGATGACAAAGTGTAGAAAAAGAGCCACCAAAATCCATTCGTAGCAAGTTAAATTCTTTAATAATAGTAATGTTCTAAGGTTACAAAGTAGTTACGAGGATTCCAGACGACAAAGCATAGAAAAAGAGCCACCAAAATCCATTCATAGCAAGTTAAATTTTTTAATAATAGTAATGTTCAAAGGTAATAAAGTAGTTACGAGGATTCCAGATGACAAAGTGTAGAAAAAGAGCCACCAAAATCCATTCGTAGCAAGTTAAATTCTTTAATAATAGTAATGTTGTAAGGTTACAAAGTAGTTACGAGGATTCCAGACGACAAAGCATAGCAAAAGAGCCACCAAAATCCATTCATAGCAAGTTAAATTTTTTAATAATAGTAATGTTCAAAGGTAATAAAGTAGTTACGGGGATTCCAGATGACTAAGTG
Organism: Muricea muricata; assembly: GCA_963855995.1. Classification (NCBI taxonomy): domain Eukaryota; kingdom Metazoa; phylum Cnidaria; class Anthozoa; order Malacalcyonacea; family Plexauridae; genus Muricea; species Muricea muricata. The sequence continues at coordinate 66,785,953 of OY979716.1, forward strand.
TAGAAAAAGCGCCACCAAAATCCATTCATAGCAAGTTAAATTCTTTAATAATATTAATGTTCAAAGGTAATAAAGTAGTTACGAGGATTCCAGATGACAAAGCGCAGAAAAAGAGCCACCAAAATCCATTCATAGCAAGTTAAACTCTTAAATAATAATGTTCAAAGGTAATAAAGTAATTACAAGGATTCCAGATGACAAAGAGTAGAAAAAGATCCACCAAAATCCATTCATTGCAAGTTAAATTATTTAATAATAGTAATGTTCAAAGGTAATAAAGTAGTTACGAGGATTCCAGATGACAAAGTGTAGAAAAAGAGCCACCAAAATCCATTCATAGCAAGTTATATTCTTTAATAATATTAATGTTCAAAGGTAATAAAGTAGTTACGAGGATACCAGATGACAAAGCGCAGAAAAAGAGCCACCAAAATCCATTCATAGCAAGTTAAATTCTTTAATAATATTAATGTTCAAAGGTAATAAAGTAGTTACGAGGATTCCAAATGACAAAGCGTAGAAAAAGAGCCACCAAAATCCATTCATAGCAAGTTAAATTTTTTAATAATAGTAATGTTCAAAGGTAAAAAGTAGTTACGAGGATTCCAGATGACAACGTGTAAAAAAAGAGCCACCATAATCCATTCATAGCAAGTTAAATTCTTTAATAATAGTAATGTTCAAAGGTTACAAAGTAGTTACGAGGATTCCAGATGACAAAGCGTAGAAAAAGAGCCACCAAAATCCATTCATAGCAAGTTAAATTTTTTAATAATATTAATGTTCAAAGGTAATAAAGTAGTTACGAGGATACCAGATGACAAAGCGTAGAAAAAGAGCCACCAAAATCCATTCATAGCAAGTTAAATTATTTAATAATAGTAATGTTCAAAGGTAATAAAGTAGTTACGAGGATTCCAGATGACAAAGCGTAGAAAAAGAGCCACCAAAATCCATGCATAGCAAGTTAAATTCTTTGTTAATAGTAATGTTCAAAGGTAATAAAGTAGTTATGAGGATTCCAGATGACAAAGTGTAGAAAAAGAGCCACCAAAATCCATTCATAGCAAGTTGAATTCTTTAATAATAGTAATGTTCAAACGTAATAAAGTAGTTACAAGGATTCCTGATGACAAAGCGTAGAAAAAGAGCCACCAAAATCCATGCATAGCAAGTTAAATTCTTTGTTAATAGTAATGTTCAAAGGTAATAAAGTAGTTATGAGGATTCCAGATGACAAAGTGTAGAAAAAGAGCCACCAAAATCCATTCGTAGCAAGTTAAATTCTTTAATAATAGTAATGTTCTAAGGTTACAAAGTAGTTACGAGGATTCCAGACGACAAAGCATAGAAAAAGAGCCACCAAAATCCATTCATAGCAAGTTAAATTTTTTAATAATAGTAATGTTCAAAGGTAATAAAGTAGTTACGAGGATTCCAGATGACTAAGTGTAGAAAAAGCGCCACCAAAATCCATTCATAGCAAGTTAAATTCTTTAATAATATTAATGTTCAAAGGTAATAAAGTAGTTACGAGGATTCCAGATGACAAAGCGCAGAAAAAGAGCCACTAAAATCCATTCATAGCAAGTTAAACTCTTAAATAATAATAATGTTCAAAGGTAATAAAGTAATTACAAGGATTCCAGATGACAAAGAGTAGAAAAAGATCCACCAAAATCCATTCATAGCAAGTTAAATTATTTAATAATAGTAATGTTCAAAGGTAATAAAGTAGTTACGAGGATTCCAGATGACAAAGTGTAGAAAAAGAGCCACCAAAATCCATTCATAGCAAGTTATATTCTTTAATAATATTAATGTTCAAAGGTAATAAAGTGGTTACGAGGATACCAGATGACAAAGCGCAGAAAAAGAGCCACCAAAATCCATTCATAGCAAGTTAAATTCTTTAATAATATTAATGTTCAAAGGTAATAAAGTAGTTACGAGGATTCCAAATGACAAAGCGTAGAAAAAGAGCCACCAAAATCCATTCATAGCAAGTTAAATTTTTTAATAATAGTAATGTTCAAAGGTAAAAAGTAGTTACGAGGATTCCAGATGACAACGTGTAAAAAAAGAGCCACCAAAATCCATTCATAGCAAGTTAAATTTTTTAATAATAGTAATGTTCAAAGGTAAAAAGTAGTTATGAGGATTCCAGATGACAACGTGTAAAAAAAGAGCCACCAAAATCCATTCATAGCAAGTTAAATTCTTTAATAATAGTAATGTTCAAAGGTTACAAAGTAGTTACGAGGATTCCAGATGACAAAGCGTAGAAAAAGAGCCACCAAAATCCATTCATAGCAAGTTAAATTTTTTAATAATATTAATGTTCAAAGGTAATAAAGTAGTTACGAGGATACCAGATGACAAAGCGTAGAAAAAGAGCCACCAAAATCCATTCATAGCAAGTTAAATTCTTTAATAATATTAATGTTCAAAGGTAATAAAGTAGTTACGAGGATTCCAGATGACAACGTGTAAAAAAAGAGCCACCAAAATCCATTCATAGCAAGTTAAATTCTTTAATAATAGTAATGTTCAAAGGTTACAAAGTAGTTACGAGGATTCCAGATGACAAAGCATAGAAAAAGAGCCACCAAAGTCCATTCATAGCAAGTTAAATTATTTAATAATAGTAATGTTCAAAGGTAATAAAGTAGTTACGAGGATTCCAGATGACAAAGCGTAGAAAAAAAACCACCAAAATCCATGCATAGCAAGTTAAATTCTTTGTTAATAGTAATGTTCAAAGGTAATAAAGTGGTTACAAGGATTCCAGATGACAAAGCATAGAAAAAGAGCCACCAAAATCCATTCATAGCAAGTTGAATTCTTTAATAATAGTAATGTTCAAAGGTAATAAAGTAGTTACGAGGATTCCAGATGACAAAGTGTAGAAAAAGCGCCAGCAAAATCCATTCATAGCAAGTTAAATTCTTTAATAAATTTAATGTTCAAAGGCAATAAAGTAGTTACAAGGATTCCAGATGACAAAACGTAGAAAAAGAGCTACCAAAATCATTTCATAGCAAGTTAAATTCTTTAATAATAGTAATGTTCAAAGGTAATAAAGTAGTTACAAGGATTCCGGATGACAAAGTGTAGAAAAAGAGCCGCCAAAATCCATGCATAGCAAGTTAAATTCTTTATTAATTGACTGTATTGATAGTGATGTTTAGAATTTATAAAAGAAATGGCAGTTTGGGGTGAGAACTAGAGATGCACTGCAAAAGTTTGGACATATCTCCATGTTTTTGCCACGACCGCCGATCTCTGTACACTGGGATATGATGTTTTGCAAGTCCAATTTCCTTGTCTCCATTTATATAACTTCGCCATTTCCGTAATTGCCGAGTCGCACTGGATGACCGAGGGTAGATACCAATCAATCTTGGCACTATTCATCAAGATATCGATTGTCTGTCCGCCTTCCATATCTTGTTTTTCCACCACCCTATAGAAGGATTCCGCGACAGCTTCAGTACCACTCTTCGCATAAAAGATGTCAAAAACAAGACAAAACTCTTGACCAATGGCTGAATAAAAAGACGAATCAGTGTAGAGGGCTTCAATCAGAGCTACTTCGTCGAAAAAAACTTTCATCTTCTCTTCGTTGCTAAGCTCTACTTCAAAGACTTCAGACAAAGAAAACTGAGGGCCTGTGCTCCTTTGGAACATTGTCATCGCAATGCCATCTGGAATTGAAAGAGGTTCGGATGAAAGATCTCCATTATCTTTTTTCATAATCTTTTTAAAAATTTACAGAAGTGACTGGCAAACACCTCTCCCCACACTACTTCAATAAAAACTTTTTTTGCATTCCAAAATACGGCAAATGACAGTTCGCTACCTAGCTTCAAATTGTTGTCTTTGACATGAGGCATTTCAGAGACATAGTGGACCCATGTTTGGAACTCGTGCACACCCAACTCGAAGAATCTCTTCCTATCCACTGGTGTCTTTCCCTTGACTCGAGTTCCACAGACAGCAGCGAATAGTCACGCAAGTCAAAGCATTCGGGTAGTAATTTGTTCAATTCCGAAAAGCTATTCTCGAAACAATCTTCAAGCTTATTAACAACATTTCTTGCCAGGTTCTCCAAGTCCATGACAGAATTGGGAATTTCTCGTGCTTTCCAGTCTACTGGTATTCCGTGTTCGCCACCACCAACAAACCAACCCACCTCCAGTTCACTGTTGCCATAGATATTTTCCTGGAGTTCTTCCACTCGTTCGTGCAGTTGGGGACATAAGCAAAAAAGGACGGAACATCTTCAGATACCTCGTCAATAAATCTTTTAATCTGTCTTCTCACCAAAGGAATATGAGCACATAACTTCCAGCCAGGATACCAGTTAGATTGCGATTACTGTTTGGAAATCATCATCATGGTTATATTTAAAAAAAGTATTTTAAATTTAACAAATTAAGTTACATACTGTATAAAGGTGTGCAGCATCTATTAATGACAAATAACTTACCTGACTGGCACTACATCTTCATCTACATAATGTCAGCCCTTTTACTGGCACTTGTACTTTCTCCTTTTTTGCTACATTGGTATTGTGATGAAAATTATTAGTACTATCGGATATGTTATCGGCATACAAACTGTAATGGATCACATGACATTAACACATCAGTACTCGTCAACTGATCCACACATACTTTAATATTAATCCCAACCAGTATAAGATTTTTACCTTTTTAATAGTATTTTATATTTGTAATATTAGTTTAGCATTTAATATATTTTAAATTTAATATAAACTTGAAATTAGGTACACACAGATATAATCTGTGTGACTTACCCAGACATTATTTTTCTGTAGGCTCTTACCGCCTCTGCAGCCAAAGGTGACTCTTCTGGCACAGCATCATTGACACTGGTCGACTCATTCTTGTGACTTGATGCAAGGTGCTTGCTGAGGGTGGACTGGTTTCCCCTAGAAAGCCAAAACTTTTTCTTGCCATGGTAGAAGAAGCAAACAAATACCCATCCTTGTCTTTTCGTGTCCACTCTTTAACCTTTTTGGCACTGTATCTTGGGTTCCTTTGCGTCCACTGGCCATCCCAATAGGTCGCTTTGGGTTAAAAAAACTTACAAAGCGGGATGCTTCAAAGTTTTATGAAGATGCAATCAAGATTCAATTTGAAGATTTCTGGCTACCCCAGGAAATTTCCAGAATGAAGTTATTAAACTGAAGTAAAGTTTTTCCAATGAAAAATCCCTAATTAACATACTTCTGGATAACTACATCTTTCTTAGTATTATACTTTTACCTTCCTTGGAATCCTTTGACTGGGCTTTTGTTTGTGCACAGCTCTTTCAAACTACTGCTGCACCAAATCCTTCTTCAATATCTTCACCACCTGTGTCAGATTCTGAACATGGTGCAATGGCATGGCAAGGTTTCTTGCAAAATTTGCAAAAAAATGGTGCCCACACTCTTTGTTGCATGAAACACAAACTATACATGTAATAGATACAAATACATACAATTAAAGCCAAACCGGATGTTCTTTTGCGAGCAATATTTCAATATTTCGACGCAATGTTGCAATATTGATCTGCAAGTTGCTTAAAGGAATTTGCAACCATAATTGTAAACATACTGGTTTTTCAATCGGCTTACAGGTGTGATGGTGTTTAGAACTAATTTAAAAGTTAAATATACAAACAGATATTGCAGGCTTGTGGAACAAATTTACCTTTAATTTTGTAATTAACATTAAAAACTAGAGTACAGTTTGATCAATGTGCTCCGAGCAACTTGCAGCAACATTGCAATATTGCCCGCAAAAGAACATCCGGTTTGGCTCTAAGAAAAGACCATTCCTATGATTACATCACTGATTACTTGGCCTGGAAGCTTCACTCACTCACACTCACGAAACTGAATTATTAATTTATTATCATGTCTTGTATTTGGCACATGGCAGCCTGATGCCAGCAAAGCTCCCAGGCCAAAAAGTAATCATTAATGACAAGTTCATTCTCCCTCATTGTATTCGTCCAAATGAAAAATATTTTCTTCTTAATTTGTCTGTCCTTATTAGTCCTGCAAACACATAAAAGTAGACACAGATTACATGCTTGGCTAGAACCAAGCAAACATGTTGAATCTACAAAGAAAGCAGGGCGGAATAGATTACCTCGAAAAAGCTGCTGATCGCTTGCCTGATACGTAGCCAACGTTGGAGCGACTTTTTGTCTCAGTGCGAGCTAGCCCCATTTGCTTTTTCTTCCTGCACGCCTTCTCTTGAGCTTTTTTTAAATTCGTTTTTCGTTGTCAGAGTCGTCCGCTAATTCGTCGCTTTCGTACTCCTCCACTGCCAGCCAACCTGCTTCACTCTTATCCACTAACTTGCTAAGTTTCTGCCTCTTCTGACCGCTGCTAAAGCATCTTTAGCTGAGGCTAAAGCGGCGCTGGGATCCACTTGTTTGTTAGACAGGTATTCAATGACATCTAGAAGATGGTCCTGAACTTCTGCATTTTGTACGAACTGTCGAAAGTTAGATTTACACTTCAGTTTTTGAGCTTCAGTTCCTTTGTAGTTTCTTTGTTGAACGAAGGGGCTCTGATTCAGCACTTCCAGCACGAGATTGCAACAAGTTGTTCAAATTCTCCTGGCGGGAGTCAATGTAACTTTTAAATCGGTGAAAAGCACTTGTTACCACTTCAGCAGAGTCAGTTGCTTCGTTATTAACTGTGTCTGGGTTGTCGGTAATCTCGCTATCTGCAATTGGTATATTTGAAGTACTCATGTTGAATTTTTTAAGGCGATGAAGCGGTGAGATATGGTTCTTGCCGCTCGGAACGTGAATAATCTGACCTCTCTGCTAATCTCTTTATATATAGACCCCACTATAGGAACCTTGTTCCTAGGGGAGCAGTTATGTATTCGTAATGAATACATAAAAACGCATGAACGCATGATAAATCAGTCATGCCTAGAAACAATAAGAAAATTCATTTATGATGGTAATTTCGCAGCTCAATAATTGATCTCCTGACTTAGTTGGTTGGGCACATAGTTAATAAGAGTTGCTGATTGACTTTTTAGACTTCAGTACTTATAACTTATTAATAACTGCATAAAGGTCTAAGATAGTTGGCTAACCTTTTACATCTAGAAATTCAGCCATTTATTATTGAATATACAAAATCTAAATGAATCCCAGTGAAAAGGTGAATAGTGAATAAGCACTGCATGACAAAAATGTTCAAAAAGTATAATGCAGTAATAAAATAACAAAAACATTTTTAAGTTTATTGTAATTTCTCCCATAGACTGGCAAACATGTTGTAATGATTTAACTTAAGAACTGGGTTATAGAAAGGAGTGCCAATAGGCCCTTTGTCTGCGCTTTCAGGCTTTCACCGCTTCATAGCTTTGTCTATTAATACTGAAATAGTCAATTAGCACGCTAAGCACGGTTAATATATTCAAACAACAATTTGAATTCAGTAAAGAATTTTCATTACAATAATGTCTTATTTCATGTCATTTGTTTTGAAAAACAGCAAAAGATATCATAAATCTTTTAAATGTTATTCAGTATTTGAGCTGACTACCGACGCTCTGGCTCTGCAAGGTGCCCAATCTGATCACTTAAACATTCCTTTTAAAATCTCCATAAAACGTGAAGAAAAACGACAAACAATTGGTAGGAATAAACGCAAAAAACTTACCTCAAACACGAAGAATTCCACCACTAAAGTGTCACTTTTTCAGAGAATACTGAATTTAGTTCTTTGCTTTGATAATCGATGTTCGCCTTGAAATGCTATACCGAAAGACCGCACTATGACCCAAGGTGTCTTGAGGCAGTTGGTAGCTGTCATCACAGATCATATTTACGTTATGAATAATGAATGAGTTGGTGCTGTGATTGGCCAATTGATAACCGATCGGAAGTAGATCTGCATAATTGCTGTTGCTGTGAATTGCACACAAGAAAATTGTGCCACATGCAAGCCCTCAGCTTCCTGCCACGTCCCCATGGCTCGCATAATTTTGAGCACGCATATATAGGAGTGCATAAATTTTAAGCGTGCATTAATTTTAGGCGTACCGCACGCAGAAATTTGTGACACAACAATTTCGCACACGCGCCTGGAAAATTGCATAATTTATCATTTCGCGCACGCATCAGGCAAAAATTTTGCACGCCTGGATGCGCTGCGACAGCAAGACAAACTTTCCAGTCTGGCATATGGATAGACGTTTCATAATGGCTAAATTCTAACGGCTTCGAGGATTTCAGTGAGAAATTTCAAGGTATGTTTATATTTTATGTATGCTTTATTAAATATCGTATATGGCTTGCTATATGCCATTAAGATTTGTCCTTATAGTTGACCTGCATCTAAAGACATATAGCCTCATTAATATATTATTGAGACATAGTTTAAGCAAAATCACCAATTGTTATTGGCTGCTGCTATTGAATTTGGATGCCTTGAGCAAAATACTTGGGGCTGGTTGTTCAAAGCTTGGTTAATGCTAACCCTGGGTTAAAATTTAACCCAGTGTTTTACTTTGCGTATTTCTGCCTGTCTGTTGAAGGTTTACAGTTTAAGGCTTGCAAAGGGCAACTTTTTTTGAGTTAGGTGTATATAATTACGCTCTAGCTTCCAGTGTTTTGGCATTGAATTTGTATGTTTTTATGAGGTGATTAATACAAAAATTGTGTATTTTTTCCTCTGGCATACTAGATGAGGGTGTTGATGGTGAATCGTTAGCCTTGCTAACCGAAAGGGCACTCACGTCCCTTGTGGACAAGGTTGGACCACGGATGAAGTTAATGAGACTCATTAAAATGATGAAAACGAATTCTTCTTCCCACGGATCTACAGATAATGAGTCCAACTCAGATTTGTTTATTGCTTCATCTTCAACTCAAAATAGTATGGGTTTTGAAGAGTCGTCATGTTCTTCGAGCTGTTCTTCACCCTTGCCAATATCAGGAGAAAGGTAATTTATTATAATCATGTTAAATTATAAGTGGAAATTTTTCCCAAAAACAAAATTCTATCAACAGGTCTGCTATTTTGGGCTGTTTATATGGCAGAATGGCCTAGATGGATAAAATTTTCACATGTGAGGATTTTGTTAACCAGACTGTTGATCTAGCTGAGTGGGCCACTGGGTTGGCTGGCATAACAACAGCCACTAAGTAATTTTCTTTTTTAAGCCCTGGAAGCACACAGCCATTACAAAGATCATGGGTGACAACATTTTGTCTGCCTGAACAGTTTCCTCCTATAGTCCAGGAAGAACTGAAGAAGATGGCATACTTAAAGAAAATGAGAGTCAAATTTGTGCAAACTATCTATGATAGAATCTGCCTATTTACCATGTATGTAACTGGTGATATAACCTATTTATTTTACCACAACACCTTAAAAGCATTTCTGGTTTGCTTATAACAATGCTTTTAACTGTTTATAATGCCAGTCAATTTTAATTTCTATGAGGAATAGAACTTGTATCAAATTTGCAAATACCATTTGCTTTACAACTATAACTGGATTTTTCCAGTTCCCCAACACCAGATCAGCAAAGAGATGTTTGTAGAGCAATCATTACAACTTATCCTTTCCTTGCAGATGCTGGAGGTGGCTATGTAAGTAGAAAACTACTTGAATATATTTTCAAGTAGTTTTAATAAAAATATATTTAAGTAAAAAAATACTGTTATTATGTACCTTACTAGGTACAAACTATAGTTATAGTTATATAGTTCAATCTTTATACTATGTAGTTCAGTCTGACATGTTTTGCTCATCAGCGCAGCTTGGAACTCTGTTTAGTTCTGGAATGACTCCCCAGGAACACTAACAAAACCTTAGAAGTAGGCCATTATGGTATTAATATTATTAAAATAATTTTTTTTAAGGAAACCTGGTATCGTCAATTGGGAGATGAAGTTAAAAATTCACTTAGAGATGAAAGGAGTGATCCTGCGATTTTGGCCTAGAAAGCGGAAACCAGTAAATGGGAGTACTGCTGAGCTTTCTCCAAAAGTCCACACAAGTCACAGCAAAGGCGGATCTAGGATTTTTCGTACGTTAGTCAAAATTCTAGATGTCATTGATGACGTAACACGTGACGTCATCACTGACATGATATACATTTTTCGTAGACGTATACGTTATAGAATAAAACTAAAGATGCTTAAAATGTAACTAAACAATGTCCGACATGTAAAAGACTGTTTCGCCCTATGTCAGGGCTCATCAGCATGCCTAGGAAACACTTAACTGTGATCCGACATGGACAGCCCTTTAATTAAAAAGGCCTAATACGAGCACAAAATTTGGTTTTTAGGCGCCAGAAGCCCGCCTTCACACCTTTTGCAAGAACAAGAGGAGTTTGGTTAGAAATGGGTGACAATATGGGACATTTCATGGATGTGAAATTGCTCCATTTTAAATTTTTCACACCATCCCAAGTCAATTCTAACCCTTTACCCCCTCCCCGGGCCCCCTATGTCCTAACCTAATTAACCATGTCAACTATGGAAATGTCATTATTCACGTTTCCTCTAGTATTTTTCCTGCTAAATTTACATTATGGCCAACTTAATTACTGAGTTTGTAAAGACGTATTAACGTATTAAGGAGTGCACTAATAAAGATTCGTTTTCATAATCAATGAAATGAATTATGGAGTAGTATCTCCGCATTCCTGATGAAGAGCCTTTGCTCGAAATATATTGTATCGTTTAAGTAGGGAGTAGAAGATTCTACTGCATTTTGAAGTATTCTATACCACCGTATAGCCTTATAATAACTTTAATAAGACTGGAATGTAATAAATTCAAATTTTGCAACAGTACTTTTAATTGAGAATAATGTAATTTAGTTACTATTGGTATTTCCACAATAGTTAAACAATTAAAACAATATTCTTTCTAAACAAATTTCAACCTGGTATTCCCAATGGCAAATTTATCGACAACCTTTTGAACATCTGGGACAATTTCCGAGTGAATTTTCATCAGAGCAAGCCCATTTAAGGTGGTCATCCCCTCTTAAAATTTTTTTTTTCATTTTAAAGCAGATTTATGCAAAAATATCATTTTTTGGAAGGGACAGGTGACAGAAAATGACCAAGGCAAAAATTTTTTCACAAAGTCATTAATTACCGTAATTATCCAATATGGCGGCTGTTAATTAACCCATAATTGCTCAGCGTCGTAAACATGATATCTCAAGAACCAGTAATCAGAACAAGATAAATTATATATTTTTGAAAAGCTTACAATTTGATCTATTATGTGAAACTCTTTAATTTTCATGAAATATTTTTTTTAAAAAATTAGACTCAAATATTGAGATTTCTCAATTTTTGCAACTTTTAATCCGGTAAATTTTAGGCAAATCCCCTTGTTATTCATTAGGAATGAACAGTATTGAAAAAAAAAGAGTTTCACATAATAGAGGATGTTACAATTAGTAAGTGTGCCAAATATGAATCCTCTGCAATAAATAGTTACAATGTTATAGTGTCCCAAAGATCGCTTACACATGTCAAAATGTGAAAATGAGAAAATCCAATCTAAAGTTTTCGTTCATGTTGTTCATACAACCTACTGAGTCTAGAAGCTACCTGCTTCATAGGTAACCCCTTCCCTGTCCTCAGCATTGTCCAGAAACTTCTTCCTAAGGTGTCTCAGGGTTTTCCTCCTGGATTTCACCTTCTCAGTGCTCTTTCGACCCGACAACTTGATTCTTGCTCGGTCACAGTCTTGGGCACCTTTACAGGTGAACAACCCCGGCTCAATATCCAAATCTTGTAGAACTTTAATGCAAGAAATGTCCCCATCATTAAACTTCAGAACTGCTAAGTAGGTGGCCAGAGCCACAGTTTCCTGTTCCACATATGTATTCTTTGGACATCTGTCCCAGATGATCCCGTTTAGGCATTCATTTGGATTCTGTGTCAAGCCATGGGTGCACTTTGTTAACAAGGCTGAGTCAGCCAAATCATCAAATATGGGCTCCACCAACTCCACAATAGGCTTTGGGATACCATTCTTATGTTTGTAAGTTTTTGAATCTCTTTGATAGCCACACCAACTATCCTTTCCTTTCGGACAAAGATGATGTTGCGGATTATCTTCTGTTGAAGCGACATGAAAGAGAGACGCCTTTACAGCCTTGCCCATTTCTTCAACACTATCAAGGTTTCCTCTAATTGCCAAACCATAGTAATTTTGTAATACATCCATCTTTCCAGTAGTCAGACGACCTTTTCCCGATATTCCTTTACCATCAGAGAGTTTTCTGCCTTTGTTGGTACTCTTCAGCCTCCGCAGTCTGCTTCCAACTCGCTTCTGGACATGCCCAATACATTCTAACTTATTTGGTATGCAGTCCTCTCCATATGGTTTGCATTCTAAGATTGCACTATAAGTAGAAGAATCACCATCTCCAAGCATATCTTTATATTTCAATCCCCTGCTGGCTTCTGACCTTTCAAAGATCCTCAGGGCACCAGCTGTCTCCATGCTGCCAGAACTTCCTGTGTGGTTGATCTTACATAGGTGGTTGGCCTTCCATTCTTCATATTTTGGGTCATTCTGCTTTTTGCTCCATTTCAGACATTGCTGGCACTTGTCGGACATGACTTCAACATCAAGGCACTTTTTTGTGTCAAGGGAAATTGCTGTGACGACACCATTGTGTGATGAATAACCGCGCTTCTGCCATGTACCATCTATTGATATTCCACACTCTCCAGCATCATTTTCAATAATTTCTCTGACATGCATAGCATTGTTAACCATACTGTCATTGGCACATTGCTTCACTGCTGGTAAAAGCTTCTTATTTTGAATCTTTGTGAAGTTGGCACGTCTCGGTGGAGCAGGCATATTGAGAACTTTGCTGAAAGTTGTCATGGCACTGTGTCCTTTACCAATTTCTCTGAAGGCTAGGATAGCTCGAACATTGACTTCATAGGACTGCCCTTGCTTTTTTGAAGTGTTGAAACAATACTTCCAGTCGCATGCCACACACTGCAAAGAAATATAATGCGCATATCCATGTTTTTTCCTCATGTCAACATGTGACTTCATTTCTTCCCCGCAGTCAGGACACTTCAGAATATTGTCGAAAACACCAAATAAGATCGATAAATCCATAAATACTGTCCCTTCCCTTACAGCATCCATATTTACAGAATTAGCACCAATCTTTGCTGTCTGCGCACTAATTTTCGCTTCTGAAGGTCCAGCATCTTTGGCACAAGGTTCGTCGCCATGTTTGAATTTCTTTGCCATTTCGGACTTCTTTGCCATTTTGGAGGGCGCCTTTCTTTTGCGTTTCCTGCTTCTGTTCTGATTATTTCCCATTTATAGACTTTAAATTACAACCCAAATAACAAAAGAAATCTTTGGGAAACTAAAACAGCAACTTTTCGACTTGGAATATTAAAAAAACAACGGTTTTGTAGACGACTTTTACAGGTAAACTGCTAAAGCGATCGATCAGAAGAAAGACAAAGAAATCAAGTTGCCATGGCTTCCCAAAAGCAACCAATCACAATGTAGCTTAGTCAAAAGACTCTAAATTTCATACACCAAAAGTAGAAATATATATCAACTGGTTGGAGGCGATTTTTGGACGAAATTTTCAGCAAATTTTGTACCCAAATGCGTTGCTAAGGCGTTGCTATGGGGTAATTTTTTAAACAAGGTGACTTTAAAATCTTTTTTTGCCTTGTTTAATAATTTTATGGAAAAATAAGCCATGCAGTCTTAAAGTACAATAGTTAAGGGACTCAAAACCACCAAAAAATTTTTTTTGAGAAAATGACCAAAAATTAGTTATGAAGAGGAGATGACCACCTTAAACGTTCGTCCACCATGGTGCTACGCTTGTAATCTTTTAGCAACCTAAGAGAAGAAATTGAGCGTTCACACTCACATGAGGTAATTGGGAGGTGCCTAATATGCGAAGAATGACTTTGATGTTCTCAAAGCCATCAAAAGAAACTGCTTTTAAAGTTGAAGAAATATTAGAAGGAATAGCTCCATCATAGGTTTGCCAGTAGGTAGTCCATAATGACAGTTCAGCATCCAGTGCTAACGGGTTGGGCAAATCATCGCAGTAAAACAAAGACACAGTTTTAAAGTCGTTCTTCCAATCAATTCCCCTAGCAATTAAAGACAGCATTTTAGATGGTACAATGCTCAATCCTTTATACACATTAACACTATTAAGATCAAACCGTGCAGTAAGTGAAGAATTCAAGTGATCAACAAGAGGGATGGTGATGATTTTTTTGTAGTAATCAGAAATTGAGGTGTAGGGTGTATTTGCACGAGCAGTCTGTTTTCCAGTTGTTCGGGGTTTCCACTCATTAACATCAACTTGCTCAGCCAATTTCAAAGCTTCCTCGTTGCAAGAGTTGTGAAATTCATCAATGGTATTTCGCATTAACGTTACGTGCTCTTTTAGGCTATTAATGAGATGAATACCATCCATTACATCAATTGTTTTCCCCTGTAGTAACTGTGTCACGGGAAGAGTCAAATCAAGTACACATCTGGTTATAATAAGAGAAACAATAAAATCAAATCGTCAAATGAGAGTTAAATAAGATAAGCCATCACGTTTAATATTTTTATTACACTCCTCTGTACCAGAATTCCTTATTTCCTCTAGAAGATGAAACAACGGAACAAAAAGCTCGTTAAATGTATTTAAACCTTCAATACGTTCAACCCATCTTGTTCTACAAACATCTACTAACTTTGTCTTTTTTGTATCGACATTGGAGCTTTTAACACTCTCTTCAAAAGGAATACTACGGGTCTGTGAAATCTTAATAAAGTTGGATATATCTTTTACATTTTTTAACATTTCAGTGATCTCTGGATAAAGAATCACAAATAGACAAATTAAGCCTGTGACTATAGCAATGTGTATATAAAGCTTTTGGATTAATTTTTAAAATTTGTGCTGACAAACCATTAATGTGACCTGCTACAGATCCTGCTGCATCATAAGATTGTCCCCTGCAATCATCAATAGGTAAATTTAGTTCCTGCAAATGGCTTAAAATAAGTTTGGACATTTGGGCCCCACTTAATCCCCATTTGCAATGCAGAAAAGCAATAAACTCTTCCCTAATGTCCATTTTGTCATCAACAAAACGTAAAACTAAAGACATTTGCTCCTTGTGTGAGGAATCTGATGCCTCATCAGCAATAACAGAAAAAAACTTACTTTTTTTGACATCATTAATTATATGCTCACTAATAATCTCACCACAGCAATTGATAATTTTATTTTGACTAGTTTTGGAGATATATGTTTGATTTTTTCCACAAGTTTTTAAATGCTCCTCCAGTATTTAATCCCCACGATGAACTCCATAATGTAAGATGTCAATAAAGTTACCCACTTGACCAGTAGAGTAGCCCCCAATCTCTTGATGGTACTGAGAGTCATCACGATGACCCCTTAAAGCCATACCTCTACGACCACAAAGAATAACAGTATCAACAATCAATGACAGTTTTGCCCTGTTATCCTCAACTTCTTTTCGAAGTTTGGCATCTAAAATTACATCAATTGGCTGGGCTGCCCCAGAAATTTGAGAAAGCAATGCTTGAAGAATGGGAAAAGTAGAAGCATGTAATCCCATTTCAGCCCCAGTCCCATGACCTGAATGTTTTTTAAAAGTAAATACTGCATTATTCCAGTGCAATAAAGGTTGAGAAAACAGTTTAGAAATCTTACCAGCCTTGCCAGGAAATCTATCGCCAAATAGAACACAAGATAAACAAAAAGCACCATTAGTAGAAAGTGAATAACATAGCCATTTAAACATAACTAGCCACTTATGCCTAAAAGCTCTGCCATTTGTCTTGGGGAATGCATATTTTTTGTCTGGTTTAAAAACATTTTGAATTAAATTATTAACTTCAGAATCAGACATACCTTTAACCATGTCTCGATAGTGTGCAACATCAAATTTATAAAAAAAACTAGGTTCACTAGGTTTATCTAAATTAGTGCCATGCAGAGTAGGGTTAGTAGAGGATCCCACCCTTGCATCACTTGTGGCTGCCTTTGGAACAGAGTTACTAGTGGCCACCCCTTCAACAGTATTACTGGTACTTGAAGACTGGCTGCTTTCAGACTTCTCTGAAACAGTAAAATATTTTTTAATACCAGTATCAGGCAGATTCCTTGACTTTCCTTCCAAAGTTTTTATCACCTTAGAGTTAGATGGCATAGCAACAGTGATTACCTTCTGTTTTTTTGCAGTTGTTGTAGCTGCAACTGATTTTCGCTTTTGTGACGATGTATTAAACAAAAGAGAAACAAAGTGGTTATGTTTAAAGGCCTCGCCAGGCTTTACAGACCCTTCATAACAAAACAAAATATAAATTGGTTCAACAGTGTAGATCTATGGTACACAAGGATTAATAATGGCATTAAATAATACTTTTGAACGCTGCTGACCATAATCAGGGTAATAAGTATAAATATTGCGTTTTATCACGGATGATAGACCCAATATACATAAAAATGATGACCATCTGCTATCATGGCAATTAGAAATAGCATCTTGTTTAACCAGTGCATCATCAGTTAAGTTGGTATCTACAGACGTCATTGATACAGATAAAGGCAAAAGATTTTTGGCAGAATTTGCAAAGTGCTCAGTCTGCTCTTCTACTAAAGTACGAAAATAAGGGTGTTGAGCATAAAAATTGGCATTTAAAAAAAGTTCAATAGATGTTAAAATTCTCAAACATTTAACTAGGCCATTGGTACCTGTCAATGCCAAAGAAACAGAGCTATACAGGCAACTGCCAGTTGCATCTGATCTAAAAATACAACCAAAGATTTGGGGATTAATAAATGTTGTGTACAGCCACTAAGTCTTTTGCACTTATAATTATGTTTGTCAGTTCTCAGCATTTTGAACTTATATACAGATTATACCCTACTGTTCTTACAAGTAGAATAGGCATTTTGTATGCAGCATACTTAAACTTCAGCCATTTGATGCGTTTATTTATATTTTACTCACTCTTTGCATAAGGTTAAAATGATAAATTGCAAAGTAAATTATTAAAATTGGTAAATGTATATACCCGTAGTCTAATAGTAAACGCTTTACACTTTACAACGTCAGAGAGCAAAGTTAAAATCTGATAATCCTACTGTGAAATTATGCATCAATGCATGCGCTAAATAATTGACCTTTGGACCTCATCTCGCACAAATATGCAAATATTGTTAAGAGTTTAAACTTAGGTTTACTAAATTTATCGGTGTTCAAAACCTTAAGAATAAAATTTAATCAAACTTACCTTATTGCCATACACTTCTTTGTCTCTTGAAAAAGACGGCAGGGAAATTGCATCTCAGCTTGATGGTTTCGGCCGAGAAAATTTCCTTGCATCCTCGCCAAAAGATCACTCACAGACAGAAATTTGGCAGAATTAATCTGCTTAAAATATTCTGTACTTAACGCTAGTAATCCCTCCTTATCGTTATTTTCAAATAACGACCTAACGTTCTCGAAATGTACGTCGTTCATTTCGATAACAGTAGATGAAACACAAACAAGCTTGCCTATAAAATTGCGCTAACAATATCGCGTCAAGGAGCAGTTTGTAAAGAACAACGCGAAGCCGACAATGCTTGATATGGTATGCTTCCAAAATGAACATTAGAAGCCCAATCAGAAGTGCTCTTAGTTTAACTTCTGCTCAATCTGTTACGCAAATACACCAATCACAAGCTGCCATCTATTGGCAAGATTAGTCAAATACCTCACATGGATTAGTCAAAATTTTGCAATCGTTAGTCAAAATAGTTTAACCAATCAGTATGCCTGTTATGTAAGATTTGACCAATCAAATAACATGAACTAAAAGGCAGAATAGTCAATTCTCATTTGAATACCGCTTATTTGACTAATCGTTTAACTAATCAATCGTTAGCTCAGAGTGCAAGAACTGATTGACGTTTTGATGCGTAACTGAAATTGGAGAAAGGTTTGCGCGTCGGGACACAATTTCAATTTTTTCGTATGCCATTTTTTACGTTAGTCGCGTGACTAATCTGACTACCCCTAGATCCACCCCTGAGTCACAGGGGAATCATCAACTGGGAACCCAATAATGTAGATGGGGAGGATGAACATTCACGTAGTGGTGGGCGATATTGGGATTTTTTAATCGATTCGATATTCGATTATTTTTTATCGATATCGATATCGATATTATTGAAGATAGTAATTAGCAGCTACAAAGGTAATAAACATTTTGAAACAACACCAATAACAGAATTTGTATCTATTAACATTAATAAAAATATCAATAGCCCACATAACTCGATAAATCTAAATGTATGGTATTGTTCACTACAGCATCAAATATTTACTCAATGTTCTTATTTAAGAAAAGGAACATGTTAACATTCTTTGGTTTCATGTGACTTCTTTTGTGTGATATTAATTCCCCAGCTTTGGAGAATAAACGCTCTGAAGGAACAGAAGTGGCTGTGATGCACAAATACTTCCTTGCCAGTTTGACAAAAGTTGAATAGTGTCGACTATTCTTGGACCACCATTCTAGTGGGTCATCAGCTCTAGGAATAACACACTCCTCAAAATACTGCCTGCTCTCAAATATACAATCATTCATACCTTGTCTGGCATTCACCCGATCTGCAACTTTATCATCAAAGACTTGCCACAACAAATTACTTTCAGTTGGGACAGCTGGTGCTGGTGGTGCTTGAAGTAACGCCATCTCTTGTGTCAGTGATTCAATGCTGGCATGTGGTGTTCCAGAGGTAAGAAAGCCCATTTTCTTAAATCGAGGATCAAGCAAGGTAGATTTAGCAAGGAGAACATTTCCTTCCATATTGACAAAGCGATTACGCATTTGAGAAACAAGCTGATTCTTTATGCCTTCTGAGACATCAGACGAACCCAATGTAATTCTCTGCAAAGACCGGGCTAGTGGAATTATTTTCGACACCGAGACATATTTTTCAGCACTCATTTCTGTTGTCGCTGTCTCAAAGGGCTGAAGAACATCAATCGTTTTCTTGAGGTGTTCTTTATCTGCAGCTGAAAGACACATTTCATTTCTTCCCTGCAAGCAAAGTGTAGTGGTGATGGCTTCTTGTTGTTCAACAATTCGTTGGAACATATAAAACGTAGAATTCCATCTTGTTTCAACATCTTGAATTAATTTTGCTTCAGGGAGACCAAGCTGCCTTTGTACTTCTTTCAACTTGTCTGATGCTTTGGTACTTTGATGGAAAAAAGTGACAATGTCCTTGCACTTCTTTTTCAAATCTGCAGTTGCTTTATCGGCTGATAAAGCAGCCTGGACAATGAGATTCAGAGTATGGGCAAAACATGGAATGTGTTTCCATCCTGTAATTCTAACAGCTGCCACCATGTTTGCAGCATTGTCTGTGACTATTGCAACAACTTTCTCAGTTATGTTCCATTCATCAGCAACAACTCAGCTGCAATATTTTCAGCAGTGTGGCTTACACACAAATTGAAAGTTTCCAAAACAAAAGATAGCATTTGCCAAGACTCACTAATAAAGTGACAGGTAACTGTAATATAGCCTTCAGTTGTTCGTGAAGTCCAAATATCAGTTGTCAGGCAAACATGAGCAGCACTATTGAGCTGAGTTTTCACTTGGGCTTTCACTTCTTCAAATTTTCCAGGAAGCTTTTACATAAGATTTCTTCGGCTTGGCAACCGATATCGAGAATCTAACAAATTAACAAATTTGTTAAAGCCCTTATCATTTACAATTGAACACGGCTGCATGTCAGTTGTAAGCATTTGCAGCAAGGCATCATCTAGGTGTCCTTTTCGTTGACTGTTCGACTCATATTTAGTTGATTTTAATAGAACTTCTGGAAGACTTGCTTGAACCTTTTTATTTCCCTGTTTTTTCTTTTTTGCTGCTTGGTCTTCCTTCATTTGTTCTTCGCATATGGAATACTCTGCTAAGTGTTTATTCTTCAAATGCTAGAAAATAACAATTCATTAATTGCATGTCAATCTGCAAGTTCATATACACTGTATATTAAAATATGTATTTGAATTTCAAATTTATCATGAAGTTATTAATATTAATGATATGAAATTCAATAAACATACCATTAGAAGGTTTGTTGTGTTGGATAAGTGCTTCACGTGTTCTCCACAGACGCTACATTCAGAAGCACCATCAATATTGTCACATCGAGAGAAATATGTCCACACAGGACTCTTTTTGCGTTTTGTCCCCGACGCCATGTTGACATTGGAAAATCGAAAATGGGAATTGGAATTTAGCATTTTGGCGCGAACAAATCTGCGACGACGTTCATATTACATTGAAATTTTCCTATACTTCATGTTAGCATGCCCTTGTAGACAATAAAAGCGGTTAGGAGTGTCATGTGATTAATTAGTATCGAATTCATCGATATTGAAAAATAATATCGATAACGAAGATTGAATTTTGAATATCGACAATATCGATATTTTTTCGATATATCGCCCACCACTACATTCACGCAAAGTCCATCAAAGCTGGATGCAAAGAGAGTACAAAAAGAGGGCTCCAAACATGAGCATTGTAGCCCAAAAAATGAGACTAACATTTTCATTCTGAAGAAAAATGGTTAATGAAGGAAGACATTACCTTAAGGATACAGAAATGAAATATCCTTTCCTATTTGAATATGATCAGGTATAATATGAAAAAGATTTTATGTGTCGTTACTTTTTCTAATGCAAGAACTCTTTGGTTGATCAGTAATGGACATTAATTTAGTATTGCCAGACACCCAGTCAAAGCAATGATAGGGATCACCAAAAAGTAAAATTACAACAACCTTGAATGGTTTACTGTAATTTAATTTATTTGATTTCTGTGCCATTTTAGTTGCAAGCAGAGTATGAGAGACTTTTATCAGAGCACGAGGTGATGGATTCAATGAACACTAAAAAATTGCAGTGCAGCATTGTTCCATTCATTACAAAGTCAGTATGTAAGAAATAACCCCAGGTGTATCTGCTTTAAAAGCTAAATCCAATCAAGCTATTCAGAAATATTGTTGTAGCTAGTTAATAAAACTAGGAGAAACAGTGCAGCCAGTATAGTCCTTAACCAGTTATTTACCTATTTTAAATGAATTCGTTTTCACAAATAACAAAGAAAATGTATATTGATTTTGTGCCTTGGCAGTTAAGTACAATTTTATTCAAATATCCAAACTTTCATTTGCTGTATAGAGGAAAAAGCTGTTGTCGCATTGACTTGTTTACCAAGTTTGTTGGAAAAACCAACAAAGAACCCATGTCCAGAAAATTACTTCTACCAGGTAATAATCTTTTTTGAATTTGCCTGAAATAATTTCCATTTCATTTTTGACTAATGTAATTCTTCCCTTTATTACTTTCTCTATTTTTTGTTTGTGACATTATTTTGTTTGTGAGTACATGTAAATTAATTAATCCTTTTTTCCTTAGACTGCTGCAAACACTGAAGAGCATGTAAAGACAGAAGCTGTTCCAATGTCGCCCTTCCTTATTTTCATAGAAGACAGCCAAGGAAGGGTGGAAAGAATTTACATTGCTGGTGAGAAAAGAGTACTAATGGATTGGACAATATAGTAGCAGCTGTGTCATGTTTAATGCTTATTGTACTATGTTTGCAACCTAGAATACCCTAAAAAATGTTTCAGCACTTTTTTATTTTTACAACGTATTGTTTTGGAGGTGTTTGATCGTGTTAAAGTCCCAACCAAAGTATTATTGTTTTTAAATGAACTGTACAAGTGAATATTTGTAGCAGTTATTTGTCTGTAACTACAGTTATTGTAGATATATGTCTTTGAAATTTCAAATAGCTATGTGCTGTATGTTTTTCCCCTTAGTGTTCCATAGGACATCATACACCAAGGGGTTAACTTTTCTTTTTTATGGTCCTTTATTCTTTTTGTGATTTAGCATAGTAAAAGGATCTTTACAAGGTGCAAGTTAGTCCATTGGTGTGAGTTAACACTGATTTGGTGTCCATCAGAATCTGACTTACACCAAAGCATTGCACACGCACCTTGGATAGTGTAAGTTGACGCCCAATTGGTGTCCACTGCATTGCAAGCCAATTTACACTAAATCAGTGTAAAATGACCTTTAAAGCGTACGTTTACACCCGTAGCGCAATTTTACACCCAATGGTGTCCACAGCATTGCAAGCCAATTTACAATGAACCCGTGTAAAGTTACCTTCAAGAATGTATGTTTAAGCCTGTAGTGTAAATAAACACCAACTACATGGCAAATATCTAACACTATGAAAGTGTCAATAAACGCCAAAATTAGTGTTAGCTAACACCTAATTGGTGTCGGTAGCGTTGCAACAATTTACACCCATTTTGGTGTTACGTTAACACTTCCAGATTTACAGTGTATATGTGTGTTGTAGTGTGTTGTGTTGTGACATGTTAATATTGGGGTCTCCTAATTCGAGCCCCTGCCTTTGTATTTTTTATGTTGTCAATTTTGTCCTTATTTTGTTGATGGCAAATTTTGCAAACAAACAAACAAACCAAACTATATATAGCCTTTTACTAAGTAATACAGAGTTGCTGTGTTGCAGTCTTTTATGCAATTGCATCAGCAGGAATGTATATGAGGCGCCGATTGTTGCATAATTCATACTTTTGCTTGCAACATATACTAAAACAAATTATGCAATGTGAAATGAATAAAGTGTATGCTGAATCGTAAAAAAGTGGACTGAAATGTACACACTGAGCATTGAAAATTATAAACTAAGCATTGAGAATTCTCAGTATGCTTTACGTGCAAAATCTCAATACTATGTAAAATATTCTCAGTATACTTTATGTAAAATTTTCAACATACGATATGAGCAAATTCTCAGTATACTTTATGTGCAAAATCTCAATGGTATATAAAAAATTTCACCATACTTTATGCAAAATTTTCAACATACGATATGAGCAAATTCTCAGTATGCTTTGTGTGCAAAATCTCAATGGTATATAAAAAATTCTCAGTATACTTTATGTAAAATTTTCAACATACTATATGAGCAAATTCTCAGTATGCTTTACGTGCAAAATTCTCAGCATGATATAAATTTACGCTTTCTAAAGACGCTACTTCATGTTATGTTTAGCATAAGACATTAATAATTACAATATGGCGGCTGTATTAAATCGGCTGTCGGTGACGATGTCCACTCCCTGGTCCACTCATTTACGAGGAAATTATAGAAATTTTAGAATAAATGTAACAACATATCAAACAATGCTGACAGGTTGTTCATTTTCACTCGACCCGATCTGCACGCTGTAACGGTCTCTTATTTCACGCATACTTTCTATCATGCTTCTACGCATAACAAACTTGAAAGCGTAATTATGAAATATAAAAAGGCTATTTTCATAGAATTTCGTGACGATTCTTGAATGTTGAATCTTGAGATGCTGGAGTGGTGTACGCATAGTGACGCAATCTCGTGATTTTTGTGGGCCAGTTTGTATCGAAATTTATCAAATTGTTTTGATATCATTTGCCATATTTAATTCAAATCGGCCGGTCGACCAAAATCTCTTAGACCTGCAATAAATCGTCTGTACACGTTTGTTAAAGATATTGATAAATTTTGTCGCTATCAAAATAATTTTAATTAAACAAAAATATTAAATTTGGCCTTTTTTAGTAGAATTTGGTCTCCAAATTGTGATTTGGCTTTCAAAGTTAATTTCAATATGGCGGGGATAGATCCAGGTGGCGTTGTTGACGCGATTTTATCAAGTGAAGAGCTTTGAAATGGTCTGTTTCGAGCCGTAACAGCTTCAGAAAGATCTACACCACCTGGTACAGGTAGAAACGAAACTGTACAAGAAGAAGTAAGCGCTATTTTTCGTGGAAACAGTCCTGCAGCACAAACCACGTCATCGCAATCTTGTAGTCCGGCTAATAACTTGCCAATTTTTCAAATGCGCCGAAATTATGCGGCAGCGGGTGCGAAAAGGTAGGCTATTATCATCGCCATCGTGCGGCTGTATAATATGAACAGAACTGCTATAGGAATATATGAATAGATAATACAGTGCTCAGTTAAATTTCAAAGAGATTCTATTTGACAACGATTTTATTGTATTGAGAATACTTAAGAAGCGAAAGACAAGATATAGTAAATAATATATATAAAGTAAAGCAGTACAATAAGAAAACCTATGCAGATGATGGAGAGAGACCTTGCTTTATTTGCTTGACTACTTGGCCCTTCCCTCTCTCACTCCATTACGCGGTCTGACAGGATGCCCCAAAAATTGAAAAATGGAACATGCATTCTGTTCTGTGTTGGGTAAATTGCTTGAGAAATATTATGGGGAATTGCAATTTGGACACCCCCCCCCCCCTGCATTAAGGAATCAAGATTACCAAGAAATATCAAGATTTTAACACTTTTTCATGAGAATTAGACACTATGATAATTTTAAAATCTGAACAGGGTTATTGGGTTTCTATCTCATATTTAAGTGTATTTTGTAGACGCAAGACACCAAATTCTGGCAAGAAACAAAAGGTTACCAAAGGCTCTTTTACAAAGGAGGTTATCTTGCTACCATCACCAGTACATAAAGCAGTTGTAAAGCAAGGTGTAAAACAAGAGCTATATCAACTGGGGCATATATTAAGTGCTGTTGAATTAAGAAAAGAATGGACTGCTGAGGAACTGTTGCATCATATCAGAAAGTGTTTCAATGGAAAAATCCCTGATGGAATTAGGTAGGAATAAGCCTTATTGTAAGATCAATCATGCTTCCTCTTTGTAAGACAGTTTGTAATTTTGCACCTGAGGGAATCCTTAGGTTTGCACCTTAATGATCAGATAACTGTTGCCCCTACAACTTATGTAATTACAAAACAAATGGTTTATGAAAAATCTTATAATATTTTCATTTACCATAGAGTTGAAATTCTAATGGGATGTGGCAACAAATTGGTCGCTCCATCAATGGCTTCTGGCCAAACTTTGACAGGTTACATGATTCATAAAATTTTTGGAACAAAAGCTATGTATTTGAGACCACAAGTTGAATTAATTGCAGCCAAGGTAAAAATTGATGTTAGATTTGCCTACAGTAATAAAGCATGTACAAACATTTTAATGTTAGCTAGATTAGGTTTTACAGCAAACAAACAATCAGCTGAAAAAATTATTTGTCAAGGGTTATTTGGCTGAAATATTGTACAAGACATTTCAGGAATTTAATAGGATGCCAAAGAAAAAGAATAAGAATGAAAATTATATTAATATTCAATAAATTGTATTAAATAGTTTATTTTTGTGAAGTCAAGCAGACTTATATATGGCAATGCTTAGGTTGACAAATGATATTAGCCTTGCCTGTCAGCTGTCTTGTACTCTTTATTTTGTAACTGCAAACATAAGATTTGAATGATTTAAATGACTTCTAAGCGAAAGGCTTCCACATATTTGTACACTGCACCTCAAAATGATGTGATTGATCAACTGAGAAGCGTGCTTGTATCAACTGGATAGCCAACTGGATAACCTATTATTGTATTATGTTTATGTATTATTGTCTTTGGCAGCTTTAGTGCACAGCATTTATATTACATGAGCTACATGTGTAGAATCAGACCGCTTGTTCATGGTTGGTGACAACAATACTAATCAATGCTGTGTTGCCTGGCATTGTTCATAATTGTCAACAACATTGAACAATATTATTGAGGTGAAATCGGGTGTAACAATATTGTTTAATTTTTTTGATAACTATGAACAATATGGGCAGCATAACATAGATCAGAACTGTTTTCAACAACCCGGAACAACTTGATGACATATAGTCAAAAAAAATAAGACAGTAATACATTTTGTTGGTTCAAAGGTTGAGTCAAGTGATGATGAATATCTTGATGATGTGTCAACCAGTACCTGTGCTGCAGAAAATTCATCAACTAGCACTTATACCCCAGATATTGGGTCAAGCAGTACTTATACCTCAGACCATGCATCAACTGGTAGTAATACAAATGCTCTAAATCATGCATTAGGTGGCACTTGTGCTCCAAAACATGTGCCACAGAAATCAACTGGGTAATGTATTAGCTTTTATTGTTCAAGGAAAATCTGCATACATTGTTTGGCAATATATTGCCCCCAGTAAGTTTTACCTGTACCTGTGTAAGGGAGCCATCTTTCATTTAGAATGAGACGGGGGGAATATACAAAGTACTTTAACACTTATTGTTTGTGAATATGTTATATGTACTATTTAATACACGAGAAGGAGCGTTTTATCGTATTTAAAACGCGATTGTTCGAGTGTATTAAAGGACTTCAAATACGCCGCATTGTAATGCTAAATAGGATGCAACATTATATAAAGAATACCAATGAACGTGACAGATTATATAAAGTGTCATCTTAATTAGCACTTTATCAGGTATAAAGCCACCTCATATGACCTATTATGGTTGACATGATTGGCCAATCTTATGAATTATTAATGAGTGTTTGAAGTATATATATTAGATATCTGAGACTTCAATTTTTTAATATTTTAGAAGGGAAACAGTTTTTGCCTCTTACATAAATTTGTTGGATTCGGATGATGATGATGATGCAGTAAGGAATGTATGCCTGCAAGAAGAGGAAGATTTTGAACGTGCAATTCAGGCATCTTTGCAAGAGAACCATCTAAACAGGTTTCTATGTTTTTGACATAATTTTATTTTATATATCACTGGGACATATAAGGTATTCGTTTAATGGCCTAAAGATTTAGTGTGTATAAAAAAAGGCAATAGAAAATAGGAATACAAAACGTATAGTGAATGACCTGCTTACGTGGAAAACGCTTTTCTACCGTAAAACAAGCGAATATTCATGAATAGAAAGTAGTTGCCTTTTTTTATACACACTGTACGCTCACCAAAAGCGATTTTTTAAAAAAAAAATGATCGTGCAGTAGTCATATAGTTACTTTGCCGAATGATTTTCAAGTGGTTTTTTTGGCGATTTTTACTAGACCTGCAGATGAAAATTTGGTTGTAATATTGAAAGAGCATCAACAGAGAAGCATTTTGCGTGAAGAGGAACATCAAATTATTGTTCGCAGAGCAAAGCTTCTCCCAACAGCATTTAATGCTATCAAATCACCAAAATTTAACTGTTGCAAAAATCTTGTAGTGAGATTTAGTGGAGAGGCTGGCCAAGATACAGGCGGACCCAGACGAGAGTTTTTTAGGTAACGTGTGTAACTTACAATAGAAGTTGTGAGAATGATAGCAATTTAAAGTGGAAATGTTTGCATGACAAGCGTAACATAATTCAGTGTCAGTAAGTCTTCAATCGTGTTAACAGTGAGGTCCGTTTTAGACGTGGAATTTTCGTTTCGTGAAATAATAGACAATCCAAGACATGTGGTCAGTTGTTCGAAAGGTTGGATTTAACTGCTACCTATTGGATAGAGTTTTTCTAAGCATCCTGAAACAACCTGTTTACTGGTCTGACCCAGATCAATATTTTGGTGTTTCGAAAGCTTTTATTGTATTAGTTGCCGGGCCTATATAGTTTTTGAGTATTTTTACAGCGCTAGAAAAAGATTGCAATATGGTGGATAGCGCTATCCAACCTTCGAGGTTTAAAATTCCCTTTAAAACTCCATTCTCTTGTCTATGGTAGAATGTAATTTAAACAATGGATAATGAGATAACTCTCCTCAATATTTTGATTGGCCCGATCGGTTTCTTCACATTTCGTAACTAAAAAAATGGTTATTCAATTGCAATTTAGTATTTGAATAAGAATTAGTATTTACCTGTACATACTCACAATACGTCATAAAAAAATTAATCTTTTTTTATTTAGACTTGTCATGAAGCAGTTAACAGAAACGATGACCCTTTTTCAAGGGCGAAGTGGCCACATGACCTTTACACACAACATAATGGCACTTGAGCAAAACAAGTTCTTTTTGGCTGGTCGCCTAGTTGGTATGTCCATAACGCATGGCGGGCCTGGACCATCCTGCCTGGATCCGCTGTTATTTAAATTAATGTGTGGAACTCCGTTTGATTTATCAGAGTTTGATATTCGTGAAATTGGAGACGACGGTTTCGTTAAAATCATGGAGATGGTAAATATAGTTTAGTTTTCATAAGGTAGAATTTGCATTTATCATTGCACAAGCTGTATTCTGCAAGTTGAAGAGCATGTAGAAGAACGTTGAATAGTTTCAAATAAGAAAAACAAGGTTAAACGAACCAAATATTTAGCATCAATCATGTAGATAATGATGAATTTATTAAAAAAGAAAATGGTTTGTTTTAGTTAATGTCAGCGGAGTCTGCAGAATCCTTTCACAAATTCGTTCTGGATAAAGGAGATTATGTGGCTGACATAGGTTACCCGTCAATCTATACCTCGAAGATTGAAGACAAGGCACACATAGTGCGCTCGTTACTAAAGTATTTTTTACTATGTAGGTGAGTTTCAGTAGGCTAGCTAAATCCGGACAACTTCACTTTTTCTAGAATAAATAAGGTTATTGGGCGCCTGATCAAAACAAATTCAATTAATAATTAGCCTTATAGCAGGAGAAAATTACAATTAAGTAGAATGATGCGTTCCTCTTTTCAAGAGGTTAATTCCGACACACGTAAATCGTCGGATATTTGTTGCTAACTACATACTAGATGTATGCAGGAAAATCCAGTTTGATTGGTCGTTTAATACATTTAGAGTAAAGTCCGAGATTGACCAATTTGTTCGCGGTCTCAACGATGTCGGTGGATTATGGGAGACAATTAAAAAGCATCCAGCAGAATTCGAAAGCTTGTTTACACGACGCCCAGTTGTGCTGACAAGCGCTGTGTTTAAGAGCTTAGTGTTTATTGAATGGAGCGAAGCTGGAAGTAACAGACGAAGTAAAGAGGACGCAACCATTTACTGCTGGGAGTTGTTTTTGCAGAACGTGGAAGGTGAAACTACATACTATGAGTTCAAAAAAAAATTTAAATGATATTATATATATTGTATGTTTTTCAGAGCAAATTTTATTGTCGGTTTTAAACCCCACAATCTAATGCTATGTTTTAATCCATTACACCTAGAGGGAAATGTCAATATTGCGGTTAAAGATGATATGGTGCAAGTAAAACTGGAGGATTTACTCCAGTTCATGTCCGGCGCTGACTGCGTTCCACCATTGGGGTTCGAAAGAAACCTGACCGTCACATTTTATGACCAGGACGAAGGAGTCACCCGATTGCCGTTTACTTCTACTTGCGCTATGGAAATTGCATTGCCTAGAGGTTTGGAAGACGAAACTGCATTTTCAAACTTGTTGACAACGGCCATCTTCGAATCTGGTGGATTTGAGAAGCCCTGAACCGATGACTTGGATGGATTTATTGCAAAATGTTTTGTTTGTTTGCCGTTTTAAAAAGGCTTAGTTTAACACTGTATATGAACAGTTTGGGTACAAAATTTTATATTTCACATTTGTTCACGACGTAACTGGCATATTTTGTAGCAATCATACATATACATGTGACTGTAATATTTGTCTTCAGGGGAGATTTGCCGTTAGAAAATTTACAACGTTAGTAAAATGATTTATACCATTGTTTCCATCTTCCGTCATTGGCTGTACTAGTACTCGTATGCGATTTATCAAGATTTCCGGGACAATTATTTCATTCTCGGGAACTACAACATTGTTCTCGAGATCTGAAAAATCTGCTTCCGTGAAATCGCCAATTCCATATTCCTCCAAATTAGGCACGTCCATCATGCCAAGATTGTGTAACGAATGTTGATTTTCTATCATGCCTGCGTGCCACAGTTGTAGTGGGGTTCTGCCACCGACGGTACTAAGATTATGGTTGTTCCACTGAGAAACAAACTCAGATAAACAATGATTAATTCTACCCATGTACACATAATTCAAAGCCCACAAATGCACTTCATTTGTTGCATCAAGGATGTCTTGATTTTCCATAAATGTAAACAGATTTTTGAACTGGGAGTTAACAATCCTGTTTACCTCACCCCACAGCCGCTCGATTCTTTGATTGTGGACGCTTCGGCCCGCTATAAAGCTTCCTCGGTTACAACCACGATTGGAAATCATAAAGCGTGCCACATCTACGTTCTCTACACCGCGATCTCCACGAACTCTCGATGGTAAACCAAACCTTTGAACCCCATCTTCGAAAAGCTGTAACGCAGTTGCTGCTTTGTTGTTATTGCAACATTTCACGTAAATTACAGCTCGACTATAACCATCTATGCAACCATGATGCACGAATCGCCACGCAATGAGCTTGTGGTTACTGTCCGTATGCCTTTAGGATACAATGGTATACAAATAATGAATGTTTATGAGTGCAATAGTAAGAATATTTTCATGAGGTGAAAGATTGATTGTTCCATTCACCAAGGCGATAGCTGTCAATCTTTAACCGAATGAAAATATTCTTACTATTGCACGAATAAAAACATTCATTATTTGTTTTATATAATACCAGACTATTGTTTTTCAAAACCAATCGATTCTACATTTAAAACAACACGCATTTGAGTCGTGTTTTAGTATTTGGATTATTTCGCATTCATCTCAAGATCGAAACCAGCCCAGATACGAAGACCGTACAAAGACGGCTTTTTGACGGATGGGAATTGTGAGAGTGCAATGGAAAAGACTATTGCACTTCTAGGAGTGCAATGGAACGTTTTCCATTGCACTCTTGGAAAATGGAACTTTTTATTTAATATCACGTGACCATAAACGACCACAATTTAATGAGGTATTATATAAAATATAATGAGGAAGAACTCCAGGGAAGAAGTAATTGTGTATTACCTGGATGCTTCACCCTAAAACTGTTAGTTTAGCCCAAAGGTGCATATACAAGGAATAACCCCTTTACTGGTTTATTCTGGAGGTTATCCTGTTGAGGGCTAAAATCATCTGGCATCCGACAAAATTTAAACTAAAAGTAGTGGACATGATTTTCGCTTCACAGCACCAAGCCATTTAGTAGGAATTTTTTTCAAGTCATTTCATGCCCATGTGCGTAGCATCATTTATTGTACATACCACAGTAAATTAGGCTGAACAACGTTGTATGTGCGTCGTTTCAAACGTGTTCTGCGTCTTAACGCTCGACCAACTGGATCCAAAATCTATATAACAAAAATCATAAATGCACGAAATACAGTCCTACAGTTAAAAAAGTTATTTTATTAACAGGTGGTATTTTACATTGACAAACTATTGTCACAAGAACTACTTACCTGCAACCTTTCACGAACGCGCCACCTCTGTATTCGTAATCCCCTTGATCTAAGGCTTCCTTGAACGTACGTTTCACCTGCATTGGGACTATTACTTAATATGAAGGTCAGCATAGCATCAAGATCACAGTCGGGTATGTCACTAAATGCATATGCTTGGTCAGTGTTCATACCAAACATTTGCCGCCTTCTGTAAATTGTCGTTCTGTTGACACCAAGAGTGGAAGCAATACTCGTCCATGACATTCCGGTTGCGCGTAGCTGATCCAGTTGATTTCTGGTGATATCAAACCTATTAAATGTAGTTATATTGTTTCCAATATTTTACACTTTTTAGACAAAATACTGGTAAAGTAAAAAAGTAGTTGACATCCATTTGGCAAAAAGTACAAGTTAACAAAGCAATGCTTGAAGTTTAAAAATTTAAAATAAAAAAGGTGTAAGTACACGTACCTCGGCCGCCCTTGTTCTCCTGTTCGCAGTACAGCTGGAGTTATGTCTTCTTCACCAATATCCAACTGATCACGTTGATCAAGGAAGGTAGTGTAATGTACGAGCATATGATGGACGCTTGCGTATAGCTCTCGTATCGCTCTTGTAAGCTCCCTAACCTCCGGAATTGCACGCTCACAGCATGCAACAACACGCTCAAGAATACTAAGATGGTCTGGCAACTTTCTGTGAATGTACTCAACCCTGTCAATTTCCAGCCCATACCAATACCTTTCAGCTTCACTACATATACTTTTCAAAGATTGTAAATATTCTAAAATATCTGTTATTTCTTGATCGTCAAAACCCGCCATATTGAATTACAATTAATCTGTTATGCTAAACATAACATGAAGTAGCAGCATTAGAAAGCGTAAATTTATATCATGCTGAGAATTTTGCACGTAAAGCGTACTGAGAATTTGCTCATATAGTATGTTGAAAATTTTACATAAAGTATACTGAGAATTTTTTATATACCATTGAGATTTTGCACACAAAGCATACTGAGAATTTGCTCATATCGTATGTTGAAAATTTTGCATAAAGTATGGTGAAATTTTTTATATACCATTGAGATTTTGCACATAAAATATACTGAGAATTTGCTCATATCGTATGTTGAAAATTTTACATAAAGTATACTGAGAATATTTTACATAGTATTGAGATTTTGCACGTAAAGCATACTGAGAATTCTCAATGCTTAGTTTATAATTTTCAATGCTCAGTGTGTACATTTCAGTCCACTTTTTTACGATTCAGCATACACTTTATTCATTTCATATTGCATAATTTGTTTTAGTATATGTTGCAAGCAAAAGTATGAATTATGCAACAATCGGCGCCTCATAAATGTAAATAATAAGTTGCCCCTCATATGCAGCAGCATTCCTGTTATATTTTATTATATTTCACTATTTTGTGTGTATATTACACCAAATAATGTTTAGAATACATACTACAACATCCTAAATAGCACATTTTCCATACAATTAACCTGTTGTGTTATGCACCATGTTGTACAGCCATACAAGCGGCATTATTACATCAAGCTGGGGATGTTTATATAATTATTGTGATAATATACTCACTTGACTCATCCAGAACATGGTTTTTTGCTTGGGTACGGACTACTTGTTCATTTTTCGTCAAACCATGCTGATGTTTTCCATGGCGCAGGTAGTGCACAATTTGTTTGCATTTTACATTGTATTGAGCCATGCAATCTTGCCTGCTTTTTCGGTTTAGGTTCACTTGCTACATTCGTTTTTTCGACAGGTTTTTGCTCAGCCACCATTTTATGAAAAATAATCAAATCAACTGACAACTTTTGAATGTTTCCATAGAGTTATTGTCACAGCGACAGCCAAAGAAAGAAGGGGATAACTCAGACTATGAGCAAATGTTGTAATGCAACACTACTGATATGAGCATGTGCATAGCAATAGGGGGTCATCGAGACCGGGGAATTATTCAGACTGCTACACTGGACGCGAAGCTGTCTGCTTCACTAACATGTGATGAGTGATGAGTACTTGGCATAAACATTCCTTTCACTTTGTTACTGTCGCAAGGGAGTGCTGCCTTTCAAGAAAGCGTGATATTGTGGCACAAAAAGACCATGAATGCTATTGAATTACAAACCTCAAAGATCTATGTTCACTGCAATATGTTTATGGACATAGTTTAAGCAAATTTTACACACAATCAAAATCTGATTTGTTTCTCAACACAACATTATTGCAGCATTTTTTATGCTCTTTTCACTGATTTATGCCATATAGTGGCACAAGCTCATTAAGTACGGATTTCAATGAGCATTTAAGACGAAACATGATGCAAGGGCTATATAATTACAAAGTCTAAAAAGCGCAAGGACCACATGGTAGGTGCATTTTGCAAAAGAACAAAATCTTGCTTGCTTGCCAAGACTGCACTGATCTGTAGTATTTTTTGTGCTCTTTTTATTAATGTGTTACATAAGGTGACACAAGGTTCGTAAGTGTAAATTTCAATCAGCTATTAAGACGAAACATGACGTAAGGGCTATACGCTTACAAAGTCAGCAAATTGCAAGGACCTAATTTAAGCAAATTTCATGCACGAACAAAATCTGGTTTGCTTCCCAACACCAATGCTATTCTGTAGTACTTTCTGTGCTCTTTTCACTGATGTATGCCACAAGGTGGGACAAGCTTCGTAAGTACAAATTTCGATGAGCAATGATGCATGATGAAGTCTAAAAAGCGCAGGACCTTGTTT
The DNA here is from genome assembly GCA_963855995.1 of Muricea muricata. NCBI lineage: Eukaryota > Metazoa > Cnidaria > Anthozoa > Malacalcyonacea > Plexauridae > Muricea > Muricea muricata. Next base: position 66,820,108 of record OY979716.1, read on the forward strand.
TAGGCACATTTTGAGCATGAACAAAATCTAGTTTCCTTCCCAAAACAACAATGTTCTGTAGTACTGTTTATGCTCTTTTCATTGATATATGCCACAAGCTGGTACAAGCTCGTTAAGTACATATTTCAATGAGCAATTAAGATGAAATATGACGTAGGACTATATGATTACAAAGTGCAAGGACCTCATTTCAGGCACCTTTCGTGCAAGAACAAAATTTTGTTTGCTTCCCAAGACAACACTGTTCTGTAGTATTTTTTATGCTGTTTTCACTGATGTATACCATATAGTGGCACAATCTCATTAAGAACATGTTTCTATGAGCAATTAAGACGAAACATGGCATAAAGGCTGTTTATTTCAAAGCACAGGGACAAACTTCAAGCAAATTGTACCTACAAACAAAAACGGTTTGCGTTTTATATGGTGTATAGTGGCACAAATTCCTTAAATAAACATTTTGATATGCAATAAAGACGACACATGACGTAAGTGCTATGTAGAATTACAAAGTGCAAGGACTTACATCTGGTTTGCTTTTCAAAACAAAGCTATTGTATAGTATTTTTTTGCTATTTTCATTTTTTTATGCTATGGTGTTTTACAAATTGTTAAATTCCAGATTTTAAAGAGCTATTAAAATGAAATAAGATGTCTTAGAAAGTCTACAATGCACAAGGAACTAGGTTTGCACATATTTTGTAAAATATGAAAATCTGTTTTGCAGATGTATGCGAATTGTCGCTCAAGGTCTTAATGTGCCGACTTCAGTGAGCAATTAAGACGGAATTTGCTGTAAACTAGTTATATGACCACAATTAAGTGCAAGCACTTATGTTCGCCAATTTTTTTGACAGAAAAAAAACAACTAATTCCTATTAATGAACTACCAGAATGTTGTGGGGAATATTTTTATTGCTGTTTTTGTGCGGATGGGCATTGATGGTATATTTTTGGTTCAAAAAATGTGTATTTATTCTTGTGTTATTCTGTCTACAACTTTATTGATGCGTGCGGTCCAGTTCAATGTGCGGTCATCTTGTGATGCATCAATGTTTACATCATGTATATACGTTTTCCTAAGGTTGGCAAGTAAATGCCTAAATTGCACACGTAGCCCCGACAAAATGGTACAAAAACTACACAAATGCGATTGAAAACACAAAATAAACACTTCAAAAATAGACTCGGATAATTTTACTAAACTGCCAGCCACTTTTTGGGCGAAAACAACAATGAACATCAGGTAAAATTTGCCAAGTTTTTCAACATTTTGTTGAATTTTTGACTGTGACTATGCGTGGTCCAGGTCGCCTCTACGGTGGCCCATAGGGGACATGCTATAAATATAAGAATCAGCATTTGGTTTTATATTTAAAGCCTTCGGAATCTTATTTAAAGCTTTCGGAACTTTATGTAAGGCCCTTCAGAATTTTATGTAAAGACCTTCAGAATTTTATGTAGAGACCTTCAGAACTGAATTTTATGTAGTGCCCTTCAGTGTTTTGTGTAATGCCTTCAGAATTTTAAGTAAAGACCTTCAGCAATCAAATAATCAATGGCTTTACTGTGCTGGACTTGAGCCAACAGAAAACCACTGCACAACAATGAGTACTTAGTGTATAATTTTTGAAACCTACATAAGAAAGAATGTTTTGTTGTTCATGTGGAACTGCTGTTTTACCCGAAGCTAATTATTGTCACTAGTGTGGTTCAAGAATTATCAATCAAAGAAACGGGGATTTTGAAAACAACCTCCCAAATATAATTGAAAGCTATTTTAACAGAGGTTATCAGTACACTGCAATTGTTGGTCTGCTTAAAAAGTATCATGGTGTAACGATTACATTACGTGCACTTAAAAGAAAACTACGTGAATACGGTTTAAGGCGAAGGGGAAACCATTACGATGAAGTAACTGTTCGTGAGTTGATTACCAGAGAGATGCAAGATGCTGGAAGACTCAGAGGTTACCGGTACATGTGGCATGCCTTGCGACTTAGACATCACATTAATATACCACGCCAAGTTGTTGCTACCATAATGAAGGAAATCGACCCTGACGGTGTCAGGGAAAGAAGAGCTAGACGCTTGACTAGACGCAACTTTATATCATTTGGACCTAATTTTACTAGGCACATAGATGGTAAGCATTACATACTAGAGCTTACATAGTTTATAATGGTTATTGGAAAAATACCAGCAAGATATATTAACCTACTCCCGCTGAAAAGGTTACAGGCAAAAGGTTTAAAATTAGAAGGTAAATAACTCCAGTATATAAAGTAACGTAAATGTTTGATTGGTCTCAATACAAAAAAATCACATGATTATCATTCCCCATACTTTTTTCCACCCCTCCCCCCAATAATTACTTTATTTAAAGACAAGAAATATTGTGGCACTTTTAACAATAAGCATTTTGGTTCCAAAGTATATAACATGCAGTTTCTAGACAATTTAAGTTTCAGTTAAAGGACAACTCAATGAGAACAAAATTTTTGTCTCACTAAAAAAAACATGCAAAATTATTTGTAAAATCCTGATATTTTTCATATGAAGCTTAACTTGTTTCCTACTAGCAGTTTTTTGTGTATATCAAATTGCTAGCTCCAGCCAAAAGGTCAAAGGCAAAGAGGACATTCCGATTATAGTTTAATCGCTTATTCCGTTCGATCTTTATATTATTTTACAGGCTATGACAAGTTAAAACCGTATAATTTTCCAATTCATGGCTGCATTTGCGGTTTTAGCAGGAGGATTATTTGGTTGCAGCTGGTCAAGTCAAACAATAATCCGAAAGTTATAGCACAGTTATACCTCGATACGGTTAATTCAATGAAAGGTTGTCCCCAGGTTCTGCGTTCGGATTGTGGGACAGAAAATGTTATTGCTGCTGGAATGCAGGCATATTTTAGAGCTACTGAAAATGATGAGTTTTCAGGTGCAAAATCTCACCAGTATGGATCATCACCTTCTAATCAACGAATAGAAGGTTGGTGGTCATTTTTCCGAAGGAGTAACTCTGGGTGGTGGATAAATCTCTTTAAAGATATGCGTGATTCTGGTTTTCTTGAATTGGGCAATGAGTTTCAAATGCATTGCTTATGGTTCTGTTACTCGAAGCTTATTCAAGATGAGCTTGACAAGGTAAAGGATCAATGGAACAGCCATTATATACGGAGATCACGTCATGACACTGTACCTGGTGTTCCTGACATTTTATATTAACTAGCGAAGCAAACTGGTAATCTTGATTGCCTTTTTCCAGTATCACAAGAAAAAATAGCCGAAGTCGAAGAGCAATGCGAGCAAGATGTAGTTAACAATCCATATCAAGAATATTTTGAGCATGTTTTGGAAATGCAAAACCTGCAATACCCTGCTAGTACCAATGATGCTTTTGAACTGTTTCAACTCTTTAAAGACTTGCAGCATAATGAATAAATTTTTACAGGGTTTTTGAAGAGGTCAAAGCGTGTCTGAAACAAAAAATTATCACTAACAGTTAATCAAATAGTCTTGGTGCAGAGTTAGATAGATATAAGTTCATGCAGTTGAATGAATAAAATAGCTGTGTAACATATATTTGAATACGCAAGCCTTGAAATAGCGCCGGACATCGAACATTTGTCCGGTTGAAAAAAAAAAGGTCAAAATTCAGTTTTGTCCGGCGAAACTTTCGATCTGCCGGACATTTTGTCCGGTGGAAGATTTTTATTACCACAAAAAATGTCCGGCGATAAAATGTCTATGTCCGGCAGGAATACCTGTGAGAACAACTTTTGGCCGCTTGATAAGCTACATGTGTAAAATCGCCGGTCGGTCAAAATTTCCGAACAAATCAAAATAATCTTATAAATTTAAGTGTGAAAGAACGCCAGAAAACCTCCAGAGTAAATGGCTTTTTGTAAAGGCATAAATATCGAAACATTTTGGAGATCGCCGGCGCTCATAACTGAAACTGAATGTCCAAAAATTTTGTCCGGCGCACTGAAGAAGTTGCCGGACAAAGTGTCCGTCTGCTGAAAATATTTATTTCAAGGCTTGCTACATGGAACTAAGATTTGGTTTAGTACCTGAAATTAAATACCTTGGGCTAGTTGTACAAAAAAAGCGTTTAGTTTAAACGACGGATAGAAAAAAGGCCAATCTTCTTGTGAAGGATTGAACATAAATTTTATCAAATGTGTAGCTCTGTACCTAATTGTTATGTTCATAAAAAATACATTTGTTTGCTTGTTGAATGAATTCATAGACCTGTTTCATATTCTTACTTAGGGTACCGTTTAGGTTAAACGCCCTTTATAAAACTGGCCCCTGAAAGTATAAAGCGAACTTTAACCATCAACATTAAATTTCATTTTGTTCCAGTAGTTAGAGTAAAACGTTTCCAACACTCAATAATTTTAAACTATTAACATCGATGATTATAAATTATAAACATAACGACAAGACTGTTTGACTATCAGTTCTTGCTGGTGTTAATAAATAACAATCAAACATGCACCATTATGACTGATAATCTCATTGGTAAAATGTACATTTTGACTTGTAAATATGTAATATTAAGAACTAAATATGAAATGTGTAATATGTTATATAGTTCATGATGCCAATGAAATAACTCGCTTATTTATTTTCATGGTTCAGCAAAACCTTTCGTGTTTAAAAGAGCGAAAGTCATAGCATCCTTAAAGTGCTTATGAAACGAAATTTTCTCCAACAATTTTCCTATTGCATTAGAAAGATCAGTTAAAATCACTGTATAACTTCTTTGATAGAATTTTTGTAACTGCCTTACTTTTCGAGATATTCAATTTTATTTGATCTGAAAATTACCTAACCAGTGACGTCATACTGCATAATGAGCGACTGTTAGATTGCTAATTTTGTAGCATATAATAGTGGAAAATAACTAAAACTACACTAACATGTGTGTAGGCTATGTTTAACATCCAGACCTGGGTATTTAGGTGTTACATCTTGAGTACTTTTTAAATGAATTCAGCTTTTTTGAAAAGTGATTATGCAGTATGACGTCACTGGTTAGGTAATTTTCAAATCAAATAAAATTGAATATCTCGAAAAGTAAGGCAGTTACAAAAATTCTATCAAAGAAGTTATACAGTGATTTTAACTGATCTTTCCAATGCAATACGAAAATTGTTGGAGAAAATTTCGTTTCATAAGCACTTTAAAGTCGTCGTAGGTTGTGTGAACAGTTGGAAGAGACAATTTGCATGAACATGTATTTGCCTTTGGATATTTCGACAACAAACCATTGCTTTCAGGCTCGTGCAAGAAACCCACAGTCATTTCTAAACCGAGAGGAGGAACATCCTTCCATCCGGTGGAAAAAAACATATCTCTAAAAGTCACACCAACAGCATGTTCCTCAACATCTTGGAGATAGTCATTCCAGAAGGAAAGTATTAAAGATTCTTTTGCATAAGCATTTGATCCTGCATCAGTTCGAAAAGTACTTGTAAATAAAGAAGAAAGAAGATCAGCGGTCAATGTTTCAGAAACATAACAAAATGTAGAACGAAATATATCAGGATGATCAACAACTGCTCCAAGCACCCCCAGAACACTTAAACCATCTTTGAAACATTCTAAAATGAGCAAACTCTTCCTAAAAGGAACCATCGAACGGTTTCGTTTGCAATCAACTGAATGTCATCCAAAGATTTAACTGGCTTTAACGTCCCAGCTAAATCAAGAACCGTCTGTAAATTAGGTTGACTGATACATGCCTGAGCATCAGGTACAGATTGACAGTTAATCAATGCTAATAAATAATCCCTTAATTCAGGGTCATAAACATCACTTATATCTACAGAAGCAGAACGAACACCATTCATTAATGAATGATATAACCCTGGCAAAAAGCATCTGATGGCTGGACCACCATGTACTAGTGACATGGCAATAATTTCTCCTGCATAAAAGTAATAATCATTTAGATGACATGTAGCATTGCAAGATAGGAACTTATTTTTTTCAGTCCCAGCAAAAATTTGAGAATTTGCAATCCATTCAAGAACAAGAGTGAAGAACTTCCTTTTAGGACCACCTTGGTCTACAGCTCCCTCAGACCTACCTATGTCATCACAGAATTAAACCGACACCTTGTTTTGGGGACAGAAAGACTTTCGACTTAGGGCCCTTACAGTGCCTTCCCATATGTGATTATGAGCAATGTTGAATTTACAAATATTGTCTTGGTTGATAACAGTAGCTAACTGTTGTAAAATTTGGCAAACGCTCTCTTGCTCATGTTGAACTGTAGCAGCTGGTTGTTCTATAATTTGCTCCTCTGTTTCTGACCCACTGCTAACATGTGAAGGTTCATTTGTGTCATAAAGTAACCAAGAGGCATACATGGCATCTCTCGATGTGCTTGCTTCTCCACCAGTCTCCTCTATCTCAGTATGACTAAAAATAGTAAGACCAAACATAAAATTGTTGTATTGCACCACATGATTTTGTGCATTCTAACAATATAATGCCAGACTAGAACATGACCACTGCAGTACAGGGGCTGCAGGAAGGGCGACTAGAGAACTTTCAACTTTTTCAGGGGGCATGCTCCACTGTCCGCTCTTCAATTATCCTCAGCATTATTGTTAGCTTAAATTTAGCCCCTTCTTTCCTATATCAGTAATATTTGAAACTGATCTGAATGTGTTGTTTAGAGAGCTAATTACTAGTCCCATATCAAGCATAATGTGAGAACTTGTAGTATTGTCAATTACCATCACTTTCTAGATTGTCACGATGCTGATCATTCACTGCTGAAATTTATGTTAACTGACCAGCGCTATGAAAATCTGAGAAATTTTTAGATTGGAATGCTAATTCTTGTGATTTTTTACAACAATAGGAATATCTATATATTTGTGGATGTCTAAAGTTAGCAAAATGATCTCACAGGCTAGGCAGTGCAAATTTATGCTAGAGGACACAGGATTCCTAACAAATCTTGCTAATTGTACTTGTCTAGCTTTGTGGAAACACCACGTCAATTTATAATTGCAATTAATTGTATTCACCATGCACAAGTACAAGGAACTTAAATCTTACTTGTATTTTGTAAATGATAATACTCCGTTTCATGATAAATAAGTTGTAAAGTATTTACTTAGTTTTAATAGTGCCCATTTCAATTGTGCAAAGCTTTATTAATCATTTGATATGGCATTTTTTGCACATTCAGAAATATGCAACTGATTTTAAACATTAATATCTCCATCAATTTTTAACTAAAATACAAATGAAATATATCAAGGTAATTTCCCTCTATCTAGTGAAGGTTATGAATGAAAACGAAGTAATTTTTTGGGGCCCCGGCACATGACAAGTATCTGGAAAACTATTTGCTGTAAAATTTTTTTCTTATTTAGATAAAGTATTTCTTTCAATATGTGGGCATCTTTGTCACAAGGCAGCTTTATTAGTGTAGCTTTATCCACAAGATGTGGCACAAAAGATTTTAAAAACAATGAAACATAAATTTATATATTTATGACAGATAGCCATATCATATAATATTGCTTATATCATATCTTAGTGCACTCATATTGTTTTTTTGACACAGAAAGTGTTGAGAAAAGAAATAGCTATCATATATATCATATGGTACAAAAAATAAAACATTGTGAGCACCATCAGAAAGTTTACAAATACAAAACTCTCTTGGTGGAATTTGTGGTAAATATTACTGTATGTCTACTGTATGTATGTACATTCTAATCAAGCCTATTAATTAAACTACAATAATGTCTGATAAATTGATAATATATAGTATACCTGTATTATGCAATAAGTGTAAAAACTAACCTTTCAAGTGGTTCTTTATTCAAAATGTCAACATGAACAAGCTATTAATTATAAGAGTACATTCAATAACAGACTAAAATATCTTTGTGAAATGTAATGTTTAAATTTGGATCAGTCAAATCCAAGCATGCTTCAATCTCTCCAGGCCTGGCCAATCCCAGGCACTGGCCATCCTAAAGCTGTGGTGTATTTTAATTTGATATACTGCAATTTTCGTGGGTGGTCAACAAATATTATATGAAGTACAATACATGCCTCTATTATCCCAATATTTTTTGTTGAACAAAATTGAACAAACTCACCCAAATAATTTGAAGCAGTAATGAATTATGATTGGGAAAAGGTTAAATTATTGAAATTCTGCAGGTTCTGCTAATTAGCCATACCCTGTTCATTTATACATTTTGACATGATTTGAAATTGATGTGACTGTTGTTTAGAATTATTAGTGATACCAAAAGTATGATATTTGATTAATTTTAAATATGCCACCCCAGGCAAAGGTTTATATGCAAATGCCCTTCCCCTCAGACATGCTACAGAAGCAAACACTTACAGTGACCCAAGAGAATGGGTATGCTTGGACTGGACTGGTTTCAGGCTGCATGCAGCCCTTGTATAATATCCAATTATGCAAAATCCACTTCCACGATGCTGCCCAAGATCCCAAGTCCAGTTTGCAAGGAAAATTCATGCAAATCTAAGGAATTCTTCCTAAGGAACTGACAGCACCGTGCAGGAGCAGCACATTCATAACATATATATAAATGTCTACATTAAAAATATAATGAAATTGCACTTACTGTTTTAGAACTATCTTTGTGTTGTAGTTGTTCTTCAACAGACTCAATGTCATCGCTGTTTTCGTTGCCCGAACTAAATCCAAGTTCATCAACATGAGCTGAATAATACTCCGCCCAACGACATAAATATAGAACAATTTTTGAATATGGCTTGCCGATTTCTTCTTTGTATTTTTCCAAATTGAACCGCTCATCAGATCCAGGCAAAAACTCTGCTTTCGTCTGAGTACAGAAGACAATAGAATTCCTTTTCTTTATTTTTAATAACATCCTTATTAAAGCGATGGTGTTTCTCTGCTGCTTTTGTTAACAGCTCGTCGTAAGAAATGTCTGCAGCCACTGTCAGAGGCAAGGTTGTGTTATTACCTCTCTTAATCCGTAGACCTCCGTCTTTGTTTATCATAATTCCAATTTGAATTTTACATGTTGACACTTTTGATGATGCTTTCCCTTTTGTTTCTAACTTTAACCTTTTTTCATTCTTTTAGGTGAAATGTTTTGTCCGATCTTCCTTGAGTGCTTTAAATTGAGCAAAGGACATCCGCCCTGAAGTCGCATCTATTACTTTGGCATCTCCCACACTACTTGGGCCTTTTTCATTTTGTGTACTTTCCTCTTTGGCAGCACTTTCCCACAGGTGTGGCAATATTTTGCGTTGGATACACACGATTTCCCACAGTTCGTACAAAACATGACTGCTCTTCCACTGAAATGGAACATGAAGTGGAACACCTGCAAGAACGAAAACAGAGCGCATGCGCAAGACCAAAAAGGCACTACATAAAATTCTGAAGGGCCGAAGGGCATTGCATAAAATTCGGAAGGTCTTTACATAAAATTCTGAAGGGCACTACATAAAATTCTGAACGGCTTTACATAAAATTCTGTAGGGTTTTACATAAAATTCTGAAGGTCTCTTTTTAAAATTCTGAAGGGCTTTACATAAAATTCTGAAGGGATATACATAAAATTCTGAGGGGCTGTACATAATATTCTGAAGGTCTTTACATAAAATTCTTAAGGGCTCAACATAAAATTCTGAAGGGCTCAACATAAAATTCTGAAGGGCTGTACGTAAAACTCTGAAGGTCTTTACATAAAATTCTGAACGGCTTTACATAAAATTCTGAAGGGATATACATAAAATTCTGAAGGTCTCTTTTTAAAATTCTGAAGGGATATACATAAAATTCTGAGGGGCTGTACATAAAATTCTGAAGGGCCTTACATAAAGTTCTGAAGGGCTTAAACAAGATTCCGAAAGCTTTAAATAAGATTCCGAAGGCTTTAAATATAAAACCAAAGGCTGATTCTTATATTTATAGCATGTCCCCTATGGGCCACCGTACGCCTCACATAATTTCAAACGTTTTTTTGTTTAAATGATGACGACAAAATTTCATTGGTATTTAAAGCTGGAAAAATTTCAAAAGCCAATGAAATTTTGTCATCGTCATTTAAACAAGAAAACCGTTTGAAATTATGTCAGGCGACCTGGACGACGCATAGTCACAGCAAAAAACTCAACAAAATGTTGAAAAACTTTGCAAATTTTACCTGATTTTCATTGTTGTTTTCGCCCACAAAAGTGGCTGGCAGTTTAGTATAATTATTCAAGTCTATTTTTGAAGTGTTTATTATTTTGTGTTTTCAATCACATTTGTGTAGTTTTTGTACCATTTCGTCAGGGCTACGTGTGCAATTTAGGCATATTCACTTGCCAACCTTAGGATAATATATATACATGATGTAAACATTGATGCATCACAACCTGATCGCGCATTGAACTGGACCGTGTGCATCAATAAAGTTGTAGAGAGAGTAAAGCAAGAATAAATACACATTTTTTGAACCAAAAATATACCATCAATTAGTGGGCTACCTAGGCTTATCATCTGTCATGTTGGATGTCCAAGAAACCAACATGGCGGCCGCTCATGCGGAACAGCTGCTTTAGAGAAGGAAATTATTCATGAGATTCATTTTTTTGACAGAAAAAAGAAACTAATTCCTATTAATTAACTACCAGAATGTTGTGGAGAATATTTTTATTGCTGTTTTCGCTGATGGGCACTATTTGGCGATGCAAACTCTTACTAGTATATTTGCATGTGACGTCATGTTGGAGGTCGAAGAAACCAACATGGCGGCCACTCATGCAGAACAGCTGCTTTAGAGAAGGGAATTATTCATTCCTTTATCAAATTATGCAAAAACACTTAAAAGTATTGTGAAAAAGCATTATATTGATAAAATATTTTGTATTGGTGTTGATCTTCTTATTCTGGATGAAAAGTTGAGTACGGAATGTCTTCCTGCTGTTGAAGCTCTTGACTGAAGTTGTGCACCAGAACGGATTTGGTACTTCTAATCCGACAGTTCATGAAGTGTCTTTGCCTGAGTCCGATCCGATAGCATACTGATGGCGTTTGAAGTTTTGCAATTTACACATTTGCAAATTACGACAACAAAATGTTAATTTAAAAAAATTCTCAAATTTCAGTTAAACCGTGGTCTTCTAGCTCCTGTTCAGTGTTCACCCACATCGTTTGAATCAAGAGCCTCCCCATGCATCATCACCTTTCAAAAAGCTTTTGATGCATAGTACAGCATTAAGGTTTCTTGGCGCTAACTAAGGTTAACAGTCCATCCTGCTTGAGAAAAACTTCTTTCAGATGGAGCACTGCTGGCGGGAGAAGCCAAAATGAATCTCACAACCCCAGCTAACTTCGGATAAAGTTTGCTACAGTTCTTCCAGATATCAAACTGCTTGTTTGCAGTTCTGCACTTGTAGTTTTCCAACTCGAAGTCGCATCTGGTAAACTTGCGGTACTTGTCAGCAATTGAGGACATGCATCACCTTCCTTTATAAAAATTTACCTTAATTCTTCGATACATCGCACGGGTTGTTCTTCTTTCTCTTGCTCGCTGAAGTCTGGGCTTCAGTGTCCTGTAAAAAATATTGTAATTATTTTTATCACTTTTTATTTAAGTATTCTGCAAGCTAATTAAACGAAAATATAGTGAAGTGAGCCAGTCTGCACTCAGCAGTTATGCCATGTTATACTTCATCTACTTTGGACGCTTTTTCATTTTCCTGAGTTGACTCACTATTACTGCCATAGCCAGTAAGATGCTGGTAAAGGTACTGAATCATGTCAGCAATCTTTTGGCAATCTTCATCTACAGGTCCTTCTACTCCCAAGTCCAGCACTGAGGCAACTGCATGGTAGATGTTGATTCAAAGCTGAAATTGATCAAGACAGCTATTCGTTCAGTGATGAAAGAAAGAAGGCTGAAGGACATAATCACCCTTGGGTGTGAAAAAGATCTCACTGATACGATTGACTTGGAGAAAGTTGTTGATCGTTGGGCCAAGCAGCCAAAAAAACCCAACGCCTAATATGAGTAAAGTAATTGGGATTGTCATTTTTCGATGAAATAAACTGTGTGAACTATTTAAAAGATAATGTACTGTTCTTTAATAATGCTTTGTGCTTTTAATGGGCTACTTTTATGCCATAGCATTTATACTAGCTGTTTGAAATTACATTGCTAGACGAGCTAGTGTGATTACTTTGCATCGAACTATTAAATTTTTATATTAAACTTCACAACTCTAAGACTGTGATATTATATATAATCCCTTGCTTACACCGGTTCATTCGAGCTTTCATGCACGCTTTAAAATAGATTGCTTTCTTAAAAAAACATAGTACAAAAGTCGGTCCCACACATAGTACATCCCTTCCCCCAAGTTCGTTTTGAATGTGCACCCCTGCCAAAATGAATATAGTATTTTAAATCATGTAAAGTGCTACTTCATGGTTTGAAGAGTCAAGGCCAAGAAAATTGTTATATTAAATACAATATTTGACAGCTACCTGTAAGAATGTAACAAATGTAGGACCACATACAAAAGCCTGAAGCAAAATACTTGAACCTAAAATTTACCATTAACAAGACAAGTAAAAAATAACTAGGGTGCATTATATTGCAACTTAATGGTTTAAACGCTTGATTGAAAAGCAATAACTTGATGTTTAGGATAGATCTGTTGATTTATAAAGAACTATTTATTACAAGTGAACCTATTTTCATACACCTCAATCTCACAGGTAGTATGAGAGTCTAGGTTTTTCACTACAGTAAACAACTGTTCAGGCAAATGCACCACCATTAAAAAGACCACTTTGTGATAGCTGCAGGGATTAAAATACTCTTACCAATTTCTATACATTTTTCCATAGACCTCCTTCATAAACTTGTCACGATCTTGTCTACAACGAAACCTGTGCAACAAAGCATTCACATCTTCAAGAAACGATTTGCTTGGTTTTATCTTAAACACGTCGGCTACTTGTTTTGAAGAATAAATTTTATCAGTCAATTTCTTTCCAATCCCCCAAATCAATGCATAGACTGACGCCTCTGTCACATAGGTGGGAGTTTGTTTGGGCTTTGACGATATAGAGCTCGTTTCACCCCCCCCCCCTCGCCAGTCAAATGTTTGCTTCAGGTATGTCTTGTAAGCTCACCTTTCAACTTACATACTTTTGAGCAATACGTGCAAGGATATTGCTTCAAACCTTCAAGCTAAAACAAAGAGAGGATAAATTTAATCTTCAATGCGTCTCACAATCTTTCCAAATATCTATTACCAATACGTAAAGAGCTTATTACCTCTTCTATGCAATATGATATTTCATTTGATAACTCTTCAGCATCGACTTGAAGCAATTAAATCGTATGCTGAAAATTGTCCTCGTCTGTTGTATTAACAACTCCAGAGCCAAAATATGTTGGAATTTGACTTTCCAAATCATCACTCGAACTTGTCGAAGCAATAGCCGAAATGAACAATGCCTTGTTTAGCATTATACAAACACTATATTGTATTTCTGTAATTCCTTTTTCACTCCCTTTAGTTTTTCGAATCAGTGCACCCATATTGTCACATGACGTACCTTTTCAACATCTGAAACAATTAGCACTAGAAGTTTTGAAGTTTGCCGGCCTTCCAATCCCTCTGTGATTTAACTATGATATAACATGCAATATAGTTTTCCTTGTCCCCATAGGTTTTTAAGTGCAGAAGAACTCTAGGAAAAATTTGCCTGTGTTGTTGGCATGCAAATTTTATTTCATTCACATTTCACAAAATCATATTGAAAGCTTTCAAGATGTGGAAACTTTGTTTGAAACAGACATCTAATTTTTTGTTTTCTCTCTTTTGGAATATTGTTTTGACTGAGAGTGACAAAGCCTTTTAAAATAACTATAGCATTGTCCAACCCATAATCATTACTTGAATGGTCTATCGGATAATCTAAGAGCCAAACATAAATCGATTTTCCTTCCACTGCTTTACGTTTCGAACCTGCTTTTAATCTCCGTGGATGACCAGGTTGTGATTTATGCTTTCCAGCTGTTTAGGTTGTTTTTCAGCATCTTCCTCGACCATGTGCTTTCTACATTCAGTGGCTTGTCTTGCTGTCTCCTGACTTTGCTTAACTGATATTTTGCTAACTTTCAATTTTTCATGTCGAAGCTTAAGTGATGGTACCCAGTCCCACAGAATTAAAAACGTATAGAAGCATAATAGTACTACGTATTACACCACATTGTTTTGGACCTCTAACATGGCGGACAGCAAAATATTGTGACCTAACTGTGACATAAATGCAAACATACTAATTGCACATTTTAATTATGATTTAAGATGGCAAAAATTTGCGCTTGTGCCTGTCATTACAGACGACAAACATCTGCCTTCACAATACATTAGCATATAATCGCTAAATTATTTTGCACTTATACTTAAGATGTTGGACTTAATTTGTATGTCATTAGTAATTGCATCAAAGACATTTGTGGAGTGACAACAGGATATATCAAGCCGCTTAATCCTACTAAATTGTTGTAAAATGCTGTGTGAATCTCCATTACAAATCTTTAATAACAGTAAATTTATTTTAAATATAACATATTCTTTCCACCCTCCCCTAGTACCCCTTCATCCCATAAAACCTTCCCACCTTCCGCTAGGACGTTCTCTCCCTCCCCTATAACCTTCCCTTCCTCCCTTTTCCCTCTTTGGTTCTCCCCATCCTCTTCCTTCTCCCCACCCTCTTCCTTTTTGTCTTTGTTTCTTCGTTCTTCGGGTTACAACCTTCGGGGGTGCTCCTGCTGGTTACCGTTCCAGCACAGGATATCTAATGAATGGAGAATTTTTTTATTTATATTTATCGAAGTTAGTTCATTATAGTTACTAAAACTAGTTCTAATATGTGATATACTTATAGTGTTAACTTTGTTAACATTACAGGCTGGACAAACTTGCAGATTAGAGGGTGTTACTCTATGCTCAAATTAAAGAAATATTCATATAGACAACACATTCCATTAATAATTATAAAAAGCTATTGATTAACAAACTGGTTTCTGAATTATATCACATAAATTGGGTTACAATGGTATCAGGAATCACATATAATTTTAGTCTATATTCTATTTTACTCTTTATTCTTTTACTCTTTATGACCAGGTTGTGATTTACACTTCCCAGCTGAATTTCTTGAGCCTTGCAAGCTTGGTGTCGACGAGACTCCCCTCACTTTCATGTGGGGCTGTTGTTGGCATTGTTGTTGGCATTGTTGCTAACACCTGTTGCGATTGAATTTGACTCAATTCATTCACAGCAGTGTTCTCTGCCCCTCTTATAAGATGTTGGGTTTGCTTGTACATGGATTGAGTACAAAGCCTATTACTATGCCCATCTCCAGGTCTAGCAATTTCTTCTTTTGCAATTTGTCTTAGACAAGCTGTTTCGGTACTGTCATTTTCACCTGCCATATTTCACACATTTGTCGAGGGATTTGCGGGAACCTGTTCGGTCATTTCACTGCTGCTTAAGCAACATTTCAGCATCTTTCTCGACCATGCGCTTTCTACATTCAGTGGCTTTTCTCGCTTTCCCCTGACATTGCTTAACTGATGCTTCGCCGACCTTCAATTTTTCGTGTCCAAGTTTAAGTGATGGTATCCAATCGATGTTCCATTTAAGATGGCGGAAATTTGCATTTGTACCTGTCATTATACACAACAATCTGTCTTCACGATACATTACATACGATGTATAATTGGTAAATTATGTGGCACTTATACTTAAGATGCTAGACTCAATTTTTTGTCATTAGTAACTACATCAAAGACATTTGTGGAGTGATATCAAGCAGCTTAATCCTAACAAATTGTTTTAAAATGCTGTGTGAATCTCCATTACAAATCTTTCTAATAACAGTAAATTTATTTTTAAAAAAATACGTATTTTTCCCACCCTCCTCTAAAACCTCTGCCTCCCCTAATACCTTCCCCTAGGACGTTCTCTCCTATAACCTTCCCCCTTCCTCCTTTTGTCCCTCCTCTTGGTTCTCCCTGTCCTCTTCCTTTTAATCTTTCTTTTCTCTGTTATTTGGGGCACAACCTTTGGGGGTGCCCCCGCTGGTTGCAGTTCCAGCAAAGGAGTTCTGGCCAAAACGTGTATAGTGCGTTTGTCTTGTGCTTGTAACGAATCTGGTGGCAGAGGTGGGATTGAAAGGGAGAAAACACAAGATGAGCGGTGCCAGTATTTTGCCAGGAAAATTTGATGGCAGTTCCGATTTAGCTACTTGGCTACGAGAGTTTGATGCGTGTTGCGATGCCAACGGTTGGAAGATGGATGACAAAATAAATAAACTACCGGCGTTTCTCTGTGGTCTGGCAGGAAGCCATTTTTACGCCATTGACGAGAACGAACGTAAGAGTTACGACGATGCCGTTAAAGGTCTGACTGCAGCTATGTGCCCTCCTGCACACTGTGAGAAATTTTATCGAGAATTCGAAGCACGGTCACTCGGACCGAGAGAAGACCCAGCAGTATATAAATGGGAACTCAAGCAGGCATTAGAAAAGGCAGATCCATCCCTCGAAGCTGAGGCTAAGAAAGCGTTATTGACTCGCCAATTCATGAAAGGACAGCCGAACGACATGAAAATTAAACTTCTTGAGTACGACCCTACTCTGAAACTGGATGACATGCTTTCGTTTGTGCATCGTTATCGTGCTGTCCAAGGACATATCGTGGAGCATGTAAGGTAAGTTAGTTAAAACAACCTCAGCCGATGTAGGTATGATCACAGCTAATCGCGCAAGCGGTTACGAGCCTGGCATTCACATTTCACATATTGTAGCGCATCCTTGCGGCAAAATTGTACGTGTCAGAGTATTTAATAGTTCACACGAGCCAGTAAAACTCACCGCAGGGTGAAAGAGAGCAGAATTTCATCAACTAGTAAAGTCTAAACCTCAAAGCAAACAATACACCAAGACAACCAACGCAACGTGCGTCGCGACATGCAGCGAGATGGCTGATTTTCGAAGTCAAGTACATGAAGCAATTAGTCCACACCTTAATGCAAAGGATAGAATAAAGCTAGCCCAATTACTAAGCAAGTTCAGCAATGTTTTTGATGACAAATTAGACACGTGTAATGTGACCTCCCATGAGATTAATATAGGTAGGAGCACACCTATTACGCAACGACCGCAGCGCTTGCCTTATGCCTATCGCGACGAGGCAGACCAACAAATTAAAGAAATGCTTGCAAACGGTATTATAGCACCAAGAGTTAGTCCTTGGTCAAGTCCAATTGTTTTGGTTAGAAAAAAGAATAGTGACTTAAGATTCCGTGTAGACTACTGCAAGCTTAACCAAATTACAGTTAACGACAGTCACCCTTTACTACTCATTTCGGACCTCTTAGATGGCGTAAAAGACACAAATATTTTAGTTTGCTTGATCTTCACTCTGGTTACTGGCAGATTCCAGTTGCATAAGAAGACCATGCTAAAACTGCATTTGTCATGCAAAATGGGCTATATGAATTTACTAGAATGCCGTTTAGATTGCAAACAGCACCAGCAACATTTCAGCGTGCAATGGAAATCATCATAGCTGGTTTAACTTTTGAAATTTGTCTCTGTTATCTTGATGATGTAATTGTATTTGGCAAAACTTTGACCGAGCTTAACGATCGTTTAAAAACAGTATTAACGCGATTTCGAGATAATAATTTGTGCGTGAAATTAAGTGTGTTTTTGCGTCTCCTCAAGTTACATATTTAGGACACTGTGTAAGTCAACAGGGTGTCTCGCCCGATCCGACAAAACTTGCAGCTGTTGTGGAAATTCCCCTTTTATCAAATATTAAAGAAGTTCGTACATTTCTAGGCTTGACTGGGTATTATCGCCGATTCATACCTAATCACGCTACGGTTGCTCAGCCTTTAATGAAACTCTTTTCAAAGGAGTACTGGAATAATTTTGTTTGGACTGATGAACGTACTGCGGCCTTTAACATATTAAAACAGTTACTTTGCTCCGCACAAATATTGTGCTACCCAGACTTTGATCAATAATTTATATTGCAAACAGACGCTTCTGATGTTGGGCTAGGAGCTGTGCTTTCTTAAATTGACAAGAGTGGTAACGAGCACGTAGTCGCGTACGCCTCGAAAACACTTTCTCCACGCGAAAAGAATTATTCAATGACTGAAAAAGAAGCATTTGCTATTCAGTTTGGAACACAACATTTCCGTGTTTACTTGTTGGGGTGAAAATTTAGTACTGATCATAGTGCATTGTCATGGCTTCATTCTATGGAGTCCAAAGGGCGAATTGCATGCTGGCTTATGGATCTACAAGAATTTGATTTTGAGGTAAAGCATAGAGCAGGCTGCGTGCACAATATCGCCGACGCGCTTTCGTGGCTTCGACCTACACCAGAGCGTATCAGAAAATTACAACAAGATGCAATTAACACATCCTCAGTAACACTTAATCCGTCTATCAACATTCGCGATGCACAACAACAAGATGCCAGTATTGCAAAACTGCATGACTTAAAACTACGAAATCAGCCTGAACCTAGAGTAAGCAAGAGCCAAGATGTATATTTTTGCAAGATGCTGCGTCATTACGACAAATTGTTTATTTGTGAAGGAATTTTAGTCCGTGCAATTGGTCGACGCTAGTCATACCCAATTTATGTTATCGTGCTGCCACAATTGCTAATCACTACATGTGTCAAAGCCATGCATGACAGTCCTTTTGCAGGACATATGGGTGTAGCTCGAACAGAAGAACGCATTAGGCAACGATTTTATTGGCCTGGAATTCACACCTCAGTGCAAACATTTATTCACAATTGTCATGCATGTGCACAAAGAAAGATTGCCACACACAATAATAAAGCGCCAAGGCAGCATATCAAAGTAGGCCAACCGTTCACATTCTGGGCAATGGACTATATGGGGCCTCTACCTGAAACTGCGTGCGGTAATCGCCACATCCTAGTTATGATGGATTGTATTATTAACTGTGAGACACAGAATATTTGATTGCAAACTTTATTCTGACTATATTATTAATTTTACAAGGAATTTTAAAAGCCAAATCACATGATCTCTAATCAATCAAAAACCCCAACTATGTACAAACAAAACAGTATTAAAAACAAAATTGTCATCTAAATTATATCAGATTATAGACTGTTCGCATTCAGTAAATACCTTCGTTAATTATAGCATGCTATTTTACACTTCCCAAGGTTTCTTCATTAAAATTTTTTTTTTGAGAAACATTCCCAAAATCCCTATTCAAAATTCTATCGAATTGTACTTCAGTTGTTCGTAACTTTACTTCAGGTTTCAATTTCAACTGTATCTGGCGCTACTTCAATTGGAATTTGTAGAACTCAATTTGATATTCTGGTGTATACAAAACTTTATTAAAACAATAAGAAAAATATAGATTTACATCAAACGCCAACAGTATACATATTCCTCTCGTTAACGAACACGAGGTAGCAAAGTACAGCTATCCCGACATGCACTAGTTACATTGAGTGACGTAATAACTAATATAAAAACACTATAACTATGCTAACACTCCCACTTGTTTTTATAATATAAAGTTACAATTTTTTTTTTTTAACTCAACAGTAAAGAAATGCTATTTACATGATAGCTTAAAACCCAAAAAGGGCATACTTAAATTTGTTTAGCTTGACTCGCGTAGCTGGTTTTGTTAATATATCAGCTACCATATTTTCAGTTTGACAGTAGACGATGTTTATCTTTCCACTCGCGGCTACTTCTCGCAAGAAATGGTATTTTATATCAATATGTTTACATCTCTGTTTGTTTACTGGATTTTTGCTCAAAGCTATTGCCCCTTGATTATCCTCATATATTCTTGTACACTCATACGATTTATTATCCATGCCTTGCAGTAGTTGCATTAAATACATACTTTCCTGGGTTGTGGCTGCTAAACTAACATACTCTGCCTCGCATGTGGAGAGAGCTATCGTGGGTTGTTTCTTGGACTTCCAAGCTATGACAGGCCCATTTTCCACTAAGCTGAAACAATAACCTGTCGTGCTATGCCTATCTCCCAGTGACGATGCCCAGTCTGCATCACTATACGCTATCAGTCTAAGCTCACTATCACTCTTTCTGAAACACAATTCATACCCCATGGTCCCCTTTAGGTACCTTAATACGTTTTGCTGTAATCAAGTCCTCTGTTTTGGCACATGATAGCTTCTGAGATAGTTTACTAACTACCCAACTGATATCAGGTCTTGTACAGGTCATTAAGTAAATTAAACTCCCAACAATCTCCCTATACTTCCTTGGTTCAACTGCTTCACTGCTTTCCGTACTCTCTAATCTCTGTTCACATGGGGTTGTCCTAGGCTTGCAATGAGTCATGTTAAACCTATCCAGTATCTTTGCAATGTATCTTGACTGATTCATCTTTATAATTCCTCCCTCCTGTTTAAAATCCATGCCTAAAAAATGGGAAATCTTTCCTAAGTCCTTCATGCTGAACTTGCATTTCATATTATCCTTGAACTGACATAACATATCTATATTATTTGAAGCTATGATCAGGTCATCAACCCAGACTACTAAAATAATTACACCATTATCTGTTTGCTTACGATAAACACAATGGTCAACCTCATTCCGAACAAATCCATCGTTTTTCAAATATTCATGTAACACCTTGTTCCAATTCCTACCAGACTGCTTAAGACCATAGAGAGATTTCTTTAACCTATAGACTAATTTGACTCCGTCCTCTGAAAACTCTTCAAAACCTTCAGGCTGCTCTATGTATATTTCATGATCAATAGGGGCATGAAGGAATGCTGCTCTAACATCCATCTGATGGACAGTAAGATCATATTGAGCAGCTAATTGCATGAGTATTCTAATGGAGGTAATGTCTGCAGTAGGAGAAAATGTTTCCTCAAAGTCTATTCCATGCACCTGACTGTATCCCTTTGCAACATACCTAGCTTTTAATGTTTCAGAGCCATTTACATCCTCCTTTACAGTGTAAACCCACTTTCCTCCCACTAAATTCTTACCCTCTGGTAGGGCAGTTAACTCAAAAGTATCATTAACTTTAAGGGCTTCCAACTCATTTTTCATTGCCTGCTCCCACCCTGGGGCCATTGGGGAATTCATGGCTTCTATGTATGTCTGTGGTGCACCATAAACTTTATAACAATAATCAATAGTAACACAGGTTGAATTTTCTACTCCAAAATATTGTGGAGCTTTTCTCTCTCTCTGAGGATAAATCTTAGGTTCATCCTCAGACTCATTATTTTCACCTAAGGCTTCACTTTCTCCTGATTCTACAGCTGATTCTACATCTTTCTCGCCCACTATGCTATCACCTGTTTCCTCAGAGTGAGAATTTCTTTCATCCTGTTTCTGAAGGTCACTTGAGGAAATTTCATTTTCAACCTTTGTAGAAGAACCTAGGTCTTCACTGGCAATTTCTGTTTGTGTACCTTGTTCTGCACTGCAATTCTTAATGAATTTTACTAATCTGTGTTTCATGATTTTACCAGCTTCTGGGTGATAAACAAGATACGCTGGGCTATTTTTATCGTACCCCACAAATACCCCTTTTTCACACTTAGGGTCTAGTTTCTTACGATCATACTCATATGTGTAGCACTCTGAACCAAATACCCACATCTTTGACAGATCAGGTTTCTTTCCTGTCATGCTAAAATAGGGAGTGGTCTGGGTCCTATTGTTGTAGCATCTATTTCTAATGTGGGCAGCAGTTTGGACAGCATATGGCCACAACACTTTTGGCACACTCCTGTCTAACAATAAACATCTAGCCATCTCAAACAATGTGCGCCAATGTCTTTCTGCTGTTCCATTCTGGTGTGGGGAATTTGGACAAGATGTTTCATGTTTAATGCCTCTTTTCCTAAGCAAGGTCTGAAAATCATTATTCATAAATTCTGTTCCATTGTCTGATCTTAAACACTTAACCTGACCATACAATGCACAATCAGCAAGAAATTTTTCAGTTGCTAACAATGTGTCGGTCTTATTTTTAAGAAAGTATACGAAAACAGCTCCTGAGAAGTCATCAGTAAAAGCAATACAGTATTTGAAACCATTCTTAGATACTGGGTTGATTGGACCTGCTAAATCTGTGTGGACCTTCTCTAGTGGTTTTGTGGCTCTGCAGTCTGGCTTTCTATTTCTGCTGTCTACAAATTTACCTTCAGTACAAGTGTTGCATTCTAAATTAGACCTATTTATGTTTCCTGTAACTTTCATACCACTTACTTCACTCTCTAACTTCAATATGTCGTCAAAATTACAGTGCCCTAAAATTTCGTGCCACTCATAAATATTGCATGCAAGCCTTACCTCATCACCATTCATTTTATAGCCCCCATTACTTCTATTCTTAACATTACTGCTATCGTTCTCATCACTAGATTGTTCGATAGTGTCCAAATAATACAATCGCTCATGTTCTTCAATAGTGAATTTGGTACCATCTTTGTAAACAAGTTCACTCTGTTCTTGTGAAAACTTAATCTCTGCTCCATTGGAAATGGCCGCCTTCACAGAAAATATATCTTGTGGATAGGAAGGAATGAACAGTGCTCCTTTCAGCAGAGCCTTTACAGGTTCTCCATTCGCATCTTTGAGAATCACCTCAGCATCTCCACGCTTTAAAGCAACATTATTACTGCGAGTCCCATCTGCCAATTCCATGTAATGCTTAGCTGGGTTAAAGCCATCATCAGTGCGTATCAGTATGTCTTTCGTGACAATATGGGATGTAGCACCAGTATCCACAAGCATTCCAGCAGGTTTACATTGGGAATGTAGAGCAGGGTGAATTTTGAAAATAAATGAATGTTCAATCTCAGCAGACTCTTCGCCAAATGCAACTTGTTTTGCCTTTGTGTCCTCTTGATTTTTCCGTTGTCTTCTACACGTGCTGTCGCTGTGCGTAGTTGACTTGTGATATGAACACCATTTCGTAGTTTCATTCTTAGCTTTGTCAGGACAATCCTTTATGAAATGCCCTTGCCGCCCACATCCAAAGCAATTTACACTGTTTGATGGGGACTCGATTTTCATAACTTGGTCTGTCTTTGGTTTGTAGTGGAATTTTTCGGTTTCTTCAAAGCTTTTAAGCTGACACTTAAACATTGGGAATGTGATTTCACTTGCGCTGTGGGTGACATGAACAACGAAAGGTTTGTATGCATCAGGTAAACCCTTTAGGATCATGGCGATAACAAGTCCGTCACTAAGTTTCTCCTTAGCGTTCTTCAGGGCTGTGACCGACTTTTCTGCTCGTATTATATAATCTGTAACTGACTCGTTCTCGCCTTTCTCGAGAGACGTAAGCTCTGTGTAAAGGGCTATTATTCTAGGTTTACCTTGGCTTGCGTAGTGGTCTCGTAAAATCTGTAGCGCCTTCCTTCCATCGCCAGCAGCATCCCTCATTACTAACGATAGGCTTTTGTCATCTAAGAGTTGAATTAACTCAGCATAACATTCTTGATTCTTGGCTTCATCGGGCTCATTGTCCGATGGTACAATTGTTTCTTTCAATTTCAACGTTTGTAAATATCCGAGGAATCTCGCTTCCCATAACTCGTATTTTGTGTCGTCTCCGTCAAATAAGAGTCTCATTAATTTTGTATTCCTGGGCCCATAACCTGTAGAACTCATTTTGATATTCTGGTGTATACAAAACTTTATTAAAACAATAAGAAAAATATAGATTTACATCAAACGCCAACAGTATACATATTCCTCTCGTTAACGAACACGAGGTAGCAAAGTACAGCTATCCCGACATGCACTAGTTACATTGAGTGACGTAATAACTAATATAAAAACACTATAACTATGCTAACAGAATTAATTGTTGTATAACCCTTCTCAAATGAATTGGTTGTTTTTTTCTCACGTGAAACTCTTACAACTGCTGCTCTGACCTTACCGTCTCTGCCTTGCACTAATTCTTCTACTTTACCGAGTCGCCAAAATGCTCTGTTAGTTGAATCATTCTTGAGGATTACAACATCACCTTCGAGATCGCTGTCAGGGAACCCTGTCGGTTACACTTTTGAATGGAATGTTCTCGCAGTTCTGTCAGATATTCCGTTCTCCAACGCTTTGTCAAATGTTGTAAAAGCAATCTTTCATGCCGTCCTCGTTTCGTCAAAGCTTGATAAGTACTCACGATTTCTTGATGACTCGAATTAGGGTTCGTAGTGACTCTTCGACCGTAAATCATATCTGAAGGGGTTAAGGCATACGAAATTGAATCTTGATCGTCGTAAACATACGTAATTGGTCTTGCGTTTATGACGCCTTCGATTTCTACTAAAATAGTGCGTAGCTGTTCGAAATTCAACGTAGCTCGCCCGAGTATTTTCTTAAGCAGTCGTTTTACGCTATGAATAAGACGTTCCCAGTAGCCACCCCACCAAGGGGCCTTTTCGATGATAAAACTCCACGTAATTCTTCGATTGGTAAGATAGTTCCAGACTTCTTCAGCTCGAGTAAAACTTCGTATATCCTTACTTGATGACTTGAATGTTTTCGCGTTGTCTGAATTCAGTGTTGCTGGATATCCCCTACGAGTCGCAAATCTTCTAAACGCTAACAAAAACGCTTCAACACATAAACCACGAGTTAGTTCTAAATGCACAGCTCGAGTCGAGGCGCAAGTAAATAACAATATGTAGACCTTTACAGTTTCCTTGGTTTTGGACAACTCATCTAGAACATATAGAGGGCCTGCGAAATCAAGTCCTACGTGAGTAAATGGTGGGTCTTCAGATACTCGTTCGCTAGGAAGATCAGCAAATTCAACTTCATTATAAGGTGCTCCCTCAGCCTTACGACACACTCGACAACTTTGAATAAATTTCTTTACGGATTCACGACCGCGTACAATCCAGAATCTTTCTCTCAAGTGCGTGAGAGTGTCCTTAATCCCGTTATGTTTAACTGCGCAATGAGATTCATGAATGAACAAACGAACGAGTTCATGATTCGAAGGTAAAAGAATTGGATTCTTCGCGGGTATTGGTAACGATGCATTGTTGATTCGGCCCTTGCAACGAATTTCTCCCTGGTTGTCAAAATAGAGTCCGAATTGTGTGACATAGGACGGGGGAGTCAAGTGTTCGGATTTTTTAGGGTCACGCGAAAGAAATTCGATCTCTTTAGGAAATGAACTGGCTTGAATACTTTTTGTCCATGTCGTTTCGGCTTCTTTGATATCAGCAGAATTCAGTCGTCAGACGCTTTGTTTTCGGGGTTTTCGACTATTATGCGTAAGGCCGCTGACAACTCTAAGCACTAAGGCAGTAACTCGAAGTAATCTGATTGTGTTATCAAAATGACTGACATCAATTATACGATTAATGTTCTTAAACTGCTTGTTGACAGAAGCACTTACCAAGGAATGCGTAATTTCTGGTGGATTCTTGACAGCCTCTTGAAGAACCAGATCGTTGGAATTCGGATTACTTGCTTGAGGCCATTCGAATTTGGGTTTCAAAAGGAATGTTGGACCATTCCACCAGGTTGAATTGCTTGCAAGTTCGCTTGCTGTAATGCCTCTCGAAGGCAAATCGGCCGGATTCAAGCTCCCCAGACAGTGACGCCACAATTCCTTATCGGTTAGTTGACAAATCTCATTGACACGATGTTGCACATACTGTTTCCAACTGCCTGTATTCTTTATCCAACATAACACAGTCACTGAGTCTGTCCAGAACGTCGTTTCTTTCGTACATTTAATTCCCGTACGTGTAATACTATCAACGAGGCGAGCTAGGATTAATGCTCCTAGCAACTCTAGGCGAGGAATCGACTGAGATTTCAAGGGCGACACTCTCGACTTCGAGGCAACTAATCGCACGTCAATCTGTCCGTTTTCATAAACAGTACGCACATACACCACCGTGGCGTAGGCTAACTTTGAGGCGTCAGAAAAAGCGTGCAGTTGTATTTCTCTTGGTACAGACGAAAAATAAACAACGAGGTAAATGAATACTACCGAGATGGTTAATTGGCTTAAAAAAGATTTCCATTTCTTCAACAATTCTGATTGCAATTCACCATCCCAATCATGTTTAGTCACACAAAGCTCTTGAAACAATACATTCATTCCAATCGTAAATGGAGTTAAAATTCCTATTGGGTCGAATATCTTTGCCGTGACTTTAAGCACGGATCTCTTGCTGAGTGGTAAACTGACTACGTAATCGTATAGTTCGTCACATTCGAAGAAAAGTTCATCTGTGTGAATGTTCCAATTTGAGCCAAGGACCTTTACTACAGACTCCTTGGAAGCAGAACTGACTGTACCCATTGTCGATTGAGCATAAGATTCGTCATCTTCTTGTATTTTACCAACAGATTGTTGACCAGCGTCCCCTTGATTGACAACTTCGTCTTGTGCAATTTTATAACGCAACTCACTCGAATTCGTTTTCCATTTCCTGAGATTGAAACCGCCTTCGGACATTACCTTCTTCGATCGTTTGTAAATCGCATATGCTTTTTCTACGGTTATCTCCCCAGTAACGAGATCATCCACATATAATGACTTTTTGATTAACTCCACTAATTCAGGCTGGCTTTGTCTATACTGTTCCAAATGGAACTTGATTGTCGCTCCTAAGATTGAAGGCGAGGGTCGTAAACCAAACACAAGGCGGTTAAAACGGTACTGTACAACCTCAGGCGTAGATTCGCTTGGATTCGAGAACCATAGGAATCGAAGCATATCTCGATGTTCCTTTCTGATACCGACCATTAAAAATGCCTTTTCAATGTCAGCAGTTAATGCAACAGTGTTCGATCGAAATTTTACCAACATATCAAATATAAGTGAGATATAATTTGGGCCATTTTCTAAACAATCGTTGAGCAATAGTTCGTTCTTTGTTGACTTCGCAGAACCGTCATAAACTATCCTGACCTTCGTTGTTTCTCGATCCTTTCGTACTACAGCGTGGTGTGGCAAATAGTGAATCCCTTTTATTTCTCCTGTCGGAACTTCATCAGGCACCCTTTCAATAATCCCTGATTTACATTGCTCGTGAATAATACCGTCGTATTCCTTCAATAAGGCAGGTTTCCTTCGTAAATTGTTATGCAAAGATCGTAGACGCGAAACACTGAGCCCATAGTTGTCCGACGGTGGCATACAATTCTCCTTCCACGGTAACCCGACTTCGTAATGTTGACCATCATGCGATACCTTTGGTCTTGCAAACTCATTACGTGTTATGGTTGACGAAACATCGATGGTTGACTCCTGAATGCCGATAGTTTCCGTTTCCCAAAATTTCATCAACGTATTTAGCATTTCATCGTCCTCATTCACGTTGTCATGTGGAATGGTATCAAATCCATTAACAACCAAATTCGAGACGACCTTCGAACTTGAGCGAGTCGTAGAAGATATAGGCCCAGAAAGCAGCCAACCAAATTTACTATCAATTGCAGTAGGACCAGACTGTCCTCGAATTGCATCGCCTTCGACAAAGTCCCAATAATAATCAGAACCGATGAGTAAGTCGATAGGTTGATCATCCTTCGAACTATCCGCCATCTGTAATCCATGCAAATGAGGGTATTCTCAAATGTTAACCTTCCCAGGTAATGGAGAACATATTACTGGATAATTTAGTGCTGAAATTCCGATTAGATCATTCGTTTTCGTCTTTAAATTCAATGCTACGACGTCACATCTTTGATTGCGGTATCCCTTTTCCCCAAACGTATTTAAATGTAAAGTTTCGGTCTTGACAGGTTTCAATCCGAGTCGTGTTTTTAAACTATTCATCATATACGAGCG
This sequence comes from Muricea muricata, assembly GCA_963855995.1. Lineage (NCBI taxonomy): Eukaryota > Metazoa > Cnidaria > Anthozoa > Malacalcyonacea > Plexauridae > Muricea > Muricea muricata. Next base: position 66,848,037 of record OY979716.1, read on the forward strand.
CTGACTTCCCATATCGAACAATATACGTACGTTAGTAGACCTTGATCCATCGTCGTTTACTGCCGTCGCTGTCGCAGTCTGTAACAAAACAGTTCCCTTTGTCTTGACGTTGGTTGTTGATGTAGTTGTTTTAATGGCTTCGTGTTCTTGTTCTCGGATGTTGGTCTCGTCAGCTTTCGTTTCTCGTTTACCAGCAGTAAAAACATTCAAGCATACGGATTGGTGATGGTTACCTCCACAATTTCTGCAGTTATTGGGCTTTTTACAATCCTTTGCTTGATGTCCGGTCCTTAAACATTTAAAACATCGCTTGGTCTCGAACAGAACGTCCCTTCTGCTTTTTGGGTCGGTAAACCTTTCACACGAGGCTGAATAATGTTGATTATTGCAGTACGCACGCTGAATATTCGTATGATGTCGTTCACTATCGGTTTCCGACTTCGATAACAGTGAACTAGCCGCCAAAATGTTGCGCTGAATTGTCGGAGGCCTTTGGTCGGACGCCTTTGGTCGGACGCCTTTACTCTTTCGCTAACTTCCCTCGCTTCGACTTTCTGGCGTATCACTTCGAGCAACTCGTCGATCTTCCAAACGCATTCCTTGGTAACTCTCTCAATTCTTAGTCGTAATTCACTCGGTACCTTCGCCATCACAATTGGTATAAGTAAACTGCCATACTGAGCTGAATCAACTCCCAAGGAAGCTAAACCACGAACATGGACAGTTACTTTGTCGTACACGTATCGAAGAGAGCTATGTCGGTCGGAATCGTTGCAACCTTGTATCTTTAATAACTCGTCCATGTGTGCAGAAATGATCTGTTGGGGTTTACCGAATCGTTCGTGCAATAATTCAATGGCTGAATTGTAGTTGTCTTCAGTGATGGTCAAACCTTGAACTGCTCGATAGGCTGCTCCATCTAGAAGCGAGATTAGGTAGTTAAACCTTTCAATCGCCAATAATGTCGTGTTCTCGTGAACAGCTGATTTAAAAGAATCCCAGAACGAGTGCCATTTCGTTGCTTCGCCCTTATATTTTGGAAGAACTAATTTCGGCAATTTTGCATAGAAATTCTGGGCAACCACTTGTGTCACAGGTGTATGTGTCGTTGTATTTACTTGAGGTACTTCCGCTGAGGATGTAGATGATTCGTCATTAACTTCGTTTAACTTCATCATTGCGTTTAACTTCGCTTCGATTCGTTTTGTTTTTATGATGATTTTTGTCTCCACATCGTCTGATTCCATTATTTCGCGCTCTATGTCCTTTAAATCGCATAGTGTAAGAAATTCCGCCCCGATTTTCTGAAGCGTAGACAATTTACCTTGTAGTTGTTGTTTTAATACTTCTAATCGACTTACATTTTCTTCGGTAAGGGTCTCGTTGTTCAAAATCTCGTTGCATTCATTGATGGTCCTGGTCACAGCACTCCGATTACCAGTCCTAGTTGCCTTTAATCGCTCCAACTTAGTCTTGGGTTGCTCATCCATCAGCTTAACTAACTTCCAAATTAAGTTATCGTATGAGTCGTAAATGGGCGAATTCTCGCCCCACATTGGGCGCCATATTATTGACTGTGAGACACAGAATATTCGATTGCAAACTTTATTCTGACTATATTATTAATTTTACAAGGAATTTTAAAAGCCAAATCACATGATCTCTAATCAATCAAAAACCCCAACTATGTACAAACAAAACAGTATTAAAAACAAAATTGTCATCGCAATTATATCAGATTATAGACTGTTTGCATTCAGAAAATACCTTCGTTAATTATAGCATGCTATTTTACAGATTGTTTTAGTAAGTGGTGCAAGGCATTCCCCACCAAAGATCAAAAGGTGAGGACAGTTGCAAACAGTCTATTACATAAAGTATTCAGCCATTTCGGTCCACCTACAGTTTTACACTCTGAACAAGGTGCTAATTTTGAAAGTAACCTCATGCATGAATTATGTGATCTTATGGATATAGCAAAAACACGAACAAGTGTGTATCATCCACAATGCGACGGACAAGTAGAGCACCAAAACAGAACGCTACAAGATATGCTATCAAAGTTTGTTTCAAATCATGCCGATGATTGGGATCAATAGCTCGATCCGGTAGTTTTGGCATACAACACAAGTAGGCATGACTCGACTGGTTATTCCCTGTACGAGATGATATTGGGACGAACACCGCACATGCCTTTTGAGCTTGAGATTGGTATGCCATTATCCAACCCAGCACAAAACACAGAATACATCCATTCCACATGACGCACACTGAAGGACATACACAATACCGCATGCTCTAACTTAGCTGATAATAGGGCACACCAGGATAAGCGCAATGCAAAGAGTACTGGTTGGAAACCATATTTAGCGGGACAGGCAGTGTAATTAAAACGGCTCAAACAATGGAAGTTTGGTCCCACGTGGGTTGGCCCCTACAAGGTTTTGGAGAGGTTAGGTGTGAATTACAGGATTAAGCAGCAAGACGGGAAGGTAAGTATTGTTCACCATGACAATCTTAAGTCGCACACCGAGTGGAAACGAGCAGATTTTCCCCCCAACTCCCAAATCCGACGACTTAGACGTAGTTGAACCTTTGTTCGAAGCACAGAATGTGGGTTGCGAGGGGACACATGGCACAAACAGTGTTCCCAGGGTTAGGCCAGCTCATCTGCGGCAAAACGTTCAGCTGCCCAAACGTTACGGTGTTGACTAGAGTTTTGTCTAATCGCAGTCATTCTGTATGACAAAGTATCTTAATGCTGACGATTATTATAAACTGTACGATATAATTGCCTATTTTCGAGGACGAAAACTAAAAGGAAGAGGATAATGTAGCATAGATAACGAAAGGAAATTAGGTGGACAAGGCAAGAGTGCAATCAGCTGATAAGGACTGCACCTTAGGATTAGATATGTAGATAATAATCTAGATATAGACTACCCGTGTAAAGCATGTATATAAAAGACCAAAAAGATAATAAAACAGGCAGTTCAGGCCAAAGCGTGTATTGTGCGTTTGTCTTGTGTTTGTAACACACGGAAAAAAAATTGTGACCGTTTTTGTTGTTAAGATTGTTTAATGTTGAATACATGTATTTGAAAGTATCCACATACTGCTCTCCAGCGGCTCCATTTTCAACCTTCCTGTTCAAAAATGTTGTAGTGTATGCAACGTACAATCTTCTAAACTGTGCAATGATTGAATTCTCAATTTTGTCTGCTAGGGGTGCCAGTTTCAATTTGCCATAGACATCATGCATGTGTGCACTGATATGTAAACAGTCAATCAGGAGGATAACACATACCAAATGACAGATTGTGTAAATCAATCAGGAGGATAACACAAACCAAATGACAGGTAGTGTAAATAACTTGAAATTTTTCTAGTGTACTTTGTGCATGCCCAACTTGAATACAACATAGTTCTGGTTATCTGTAATTTCTTTTTCTTTCTTGCACATACAAAAGCTTTAAAAAGCCAGAACAATGGTAAGTGAACAAACTACAGTATGTTCATTTATATATAAACTGCTCAAAAATTGCTTTACACTTGTTTACTAAGTCTTGTAATGTAAATGTGATTATGCAGGTATTTAGAAAAAGGACCTTCATTGATTATGAGAATGCTATTGGTGCTTTGCTACACTGTGAAGAACAACTAGACGAAGGTTGGAGAAAAGCTGACGGGTATTGGGGAAATGTACCATAAAAAAGCAGGCATGGTAATTTAAAAGCAAAACGAAAGCTTCTTTATATGTACTGGAAACGAAATATTGACAACTTTCGAGACAAGTACTTAGAAAAGAAAGAATCAATGTGCGTTTTTAAGAGTGGGGAGTGTAAATTTTTCTATATTCCTAACTTTTAGTATATTATTTTGCAAGTCTTTTGGATTTATTATCTTTTTGATAGTAATTGTAAAAATTTTAATTCTCTTTCGTCCGTGAAAGTCCTGTTTTTTTGCACATAGTTTGTAAGACCTCTTTACCATACAGTGGTGTGTGTATGTCGAAGATAAATAACCGTACATTTACCAGCGTTAAATTCAGAAGCAACAAAGATAATTTCGAACTGTGATTGCTCATTTAGTTAGGCTAGATGACCTTGTTGTTTTTTAAAATCTTCGTCTGCTTTTTCGAGCCTTCCCGAACCGGAAGTGAAATTGGTCAGTGAAAGCCTTAGGAAAAATTGACCAATCAGACAAAAGTGTCCTTTGTTATGATAACCTATACTTATCGTTTGAATACAGTTAATTAGTCCGGCAGCTACAATCCTGGACAAAACTATTGACTACACTCTAATTATTTGCTCGACATGTGCGTACCTAATGAAAAAAACATCAAAATAGGTCCCTCAATTTACCCCCGTGCCCCCAAAACAATGTTGAATCTGTAAGAAATGAAAACAACATTGATCGGTGGGGGAATGGGGGAGGTTTGTTCTTTGTGCTAACAATGAGCTAAGAAAATGACGATATTAGCAAAAGTGTCGTCAATGTTTTGTCCAGGATTGTCTGAAATTTTGTAAAATTTTGGAAACTTGTGATGTTGACTAATTTCAATTATTTTGATTTTGTGGTCAGAAAGAATGTCGGACATACACGTGGCCTTGTTAATATGTCAAAAGATGCATCTCTTTCATTGAAACATTACAAATAGAATTATATTTTTTGTATCACCTAAAGAGGGAATGTGAAATTGCGATAAAACATGTGCTGATCAGTTTGCAAAAACCTGAAAGCTCAAACATACATGAAGTAAGCAATATTTTTACATAATAAGCAATAAATGACCTTTAGGTCAGAAACAGTCTTTGGAAAATAGTGGGTCACGTTTAAATCGTCTAGTAGTCTGGCACCTTCTCACGATATGAAGCAATTGTGCTGTTTATAAATGAATGAACAATATCATAATAATATACAGAGCTGCTGAATCAACGCGTTATATTCAGTATCCAATAGGTTCTAGTGCTAACTTGCAACATATTTACATAGTAAAAATACTTGGCAAAAAATCATAAAACAAAATCGATTACTTTAACTAGCTGAAGTCAATATAGAGGGATAGAATTACATGTGACCCAATGCAATATTCACGGTACACCACACGCGCAAGCACTGAATTGGCACGACTTACATTAGATCGTAAGATTGAAGGTGGAATTACTCCTACAAGTGATTATTAGTATTTTCACGTTTTTGTATAATTTAGAAATCCTTTAGTTTAAGAAATCTCAACGGTTCACCATTTTCCTACATAGAAATAGCTATTATTATATATATTCTAATCTCTCACGGTGCACCAATGGTGCACCGTCTGCACGCGCAATTTCCATAGTAACAATTACTCTAACAGTTCGCCAATTTCAAAATAACACCTTTGGTTAATACGTCAACCGGGAAAAGTTTATAGTTGGGACACGATTACTCTGCTAGCCGTACACATTCAGTCAATGTGAATGTTTTATAAGGAACAAATTTACAAATGCGCGATACATGCAGTAGAATGTTTCAACCCAGTCCAAACTATGATACAGCCAAACTAGTAATATACTTGCACATATACTATAACTGCTTACTTGAATCTTATAGTTTGATAGTAAACATAATAATCTATCTACAATGCCCGGTTTTAATCTTAATCGCTCGCTTCTTATCTGCTTATTAAATATAAATACACCAGTTGCATGAGAATTCAATATACATGTAGTTTAGCAAGTTAGTTGCCTATCATAAGCTCCCGCATATTTATGCTTACGATTATTACAAAAATCACCACTGTTTAGTTACACTACCCAAAATATTGAAATTAAAGGTATAAACAAACATATACAAAACACTAAAATTCTGACTTTTGCGTAGAGCGAAACAGATTACGTATTGGGATTGCAAACCTGAAACATCATCTCACAGACAATTCTGGACAAAACTATTGACTACACTCTAATTATTTGCTCAACATGTGCGTACCTAATGAAAAAACATCAAAATAGGTCCCTCAATTTACCCCCGTGCCCCCAAAACGATGTTGAATTTGTAAGAAATGAAAACAACATTGATCGGTGGGGGAATGGGGGAGGTTTGTTCTTTGTGCTAACAATGAGCTAAGAAAATGACGATATTAGCAAAAGTGTCGTCAATGTTTTGTCCAGGATTGTAGGTCACCACACCTTGAAGTTGCGTCCATACAATGTTTTTAGACAAATTCATATCGAAAACATGTTTGTTATCAAAAATCAAACTGATGCCAGCTTGGCATACTTGGGCATTCAAAGTTAATGGGGGGGGGTCCATTTTATGATGTCACCAAGGTAGGACATCAATATTGTAGAACACAGTCGCATCTATTGAACTTTTTTGATGAAAAAATGTCGTTACAACATGTTTTTAACCCAAAACAAACTACATTTGATATTTTAAACTTGAAATTTACATTTTCAGGGGGGGTTGTTGATGACATGATAGAATGACATTTTGCCCCATATGTTCATATATACATACTTAACTACAGCTGCAGATCCTTTGCAATCATTTGCGCTACTAGATAAACTGCACATAGAACTGCTGGTTTGTAAGCCGTTACCCTGGCCAAGGGAGGCTGAGGGTGTACTGACACTTGCCCAAAGTGAGCACCCAGACTAGTGAAGGGAAGGAGGCGCTTTACTTCTCCATTCTAGACTGGCTCCAAGCTAAGCCTAGCCACTGCCCAGTTTTTGTTTCATATACCTACAAAAATATCACCAGCTGCTCATCATTTGCAATAAAAAACCTTATGTATCTTATTCTTGGGCAACTGTTTTTGTAAGTTCATTCAGACATTCATTTGTGGCGTCACAGCGCAGTTGATTTACCAATTCCGAAGAAACTTGCAACAGTATCACAGCCAGATAGAGCATGAGCGGCAAGTAAATTAGGGATAATTAGTTGATGAGCCCGAACAGTGGCTTTAATGTTAACGACTGATCTTTGCTGAATTGGTGAAGTCATAAATGGGCATGTGAGGTTCCCCTGTAGATAGTGATAACAGAGTACAATAGAGACATCTGTGTCATCGGCGACAAACAGAATAGTATCACATTGACTCTTTTAACTCACATCTTCGGGTTTCTAGACCGCCACTCTACCAATTGAGCTATTGAGTCAACTGGGATTGGTAGCGAGTCTTATCCATTTTAAGTGCATGAAATATTTTCGTGACGACTTAACGCTTGTCTTTGAGGACACGCAGTGTTTCAATTCTATTTCAGAACCATCCTCAAAGACAAGCGTTAAGTCGTCACAAAAATATTTCATGCATATAAAATGGATAAGACTCGCTACCAATCTTAGTTGACTCGATAGCTCAATTGGTAGAGCGGCAGTCTAGAAACCCGAAGATGCGAGTTCGAATCCCACTCGAGACAATGAATTTTTCGTTGTTCTCTGCAGTGTCAGATTAATATGAATCTAGTTTTTCATATCCCTGAGGATGGTTCTGAAATAGAATTGAAACACTACGCGTCCTTAAAGACAAACGTTAAGTCGTCACGAAAATATTTTGTGCACTTAAAATGGATAAGACTCGCTACCAATTCGGGACTCGCATCTTCGGGTTTCTAGACCGCCGCTCTACCAATTGAGCTATTGAGTGAACTGGGATTGGTAGCGAGTCATCCATTTTAAGTGCACGAAATATTTTCGTGACGACTTAACGCTTGTCTTTGAGGACACGCAGTGTTTCAATTCTATTTCAGAACCATCCTCAAAGACAAGCGTTAAGTCGTCACAAAAATATTTCATGCATATAAAATGGATAAGACTCGCTACCAATCTTAGTTGACTCGATAGCTCAATTGGTAGAGCGGCAGTCTAGAAACCCGAAGATGCGAGTTCGAATCCCACTCGAGACAATGAATTTTTCGTTGTTCTCTGCAGTGTCAGATTAATATGAATCTAGTTTTTCATATCTCTGAGGATGGTTCTGAAATAGAATTGAAACACTACGCGTCCTTAAAGACAAACGTTAAGTCGTCACGAAAATATTTCGTGCACTTAAAATGGATGGGACTCGCATCTTCGGGTTTCTAGACCGCCGCTCTACCAATTGAGCTATTGAGTGAACTGGGATTGGTAGCGAGTCTTATCCATTTTAAGTGCACGAAATATTTTCGTGACGACTTAACGCTTGTCTTTGAGGACACGCAGTGTTTCAATTCTATTTCAGAACCATCCTCAAAGACAAGCGTTAAGTCGTCACAAAAATATTTCATGCATATAAAATGGATAAGACTCGCTACCAATCTTAGTTGACTCGATAGCTCAATTGGTAGAGCGGCAGTCTAGAAACCCGAAGATGCGAGTTCGAATCCCACTCGAGACAATGAATTTTTCGTTGTTCTCTGCAGTGTCAGATTAATATGAATCTAGTTTTTCATATCTCTGAGGATGGTTCTGAAATAGAATTGAAACACTACGCGTCCTTAAAGACAAACGTTAAGTCGTCACGAAAATATTTCGTGCACTTAAAATGGATGGGACTCGCATCTTCGGGTTTCTAGACCGCCGCTCTACCAATTGAGCTATTGAGTGAACTGGGATTGGTAGCGAGTCTTATCCATTTTAAGTGCACGAAATATTTTCGTGACGACTTAACGCTTGTCTTTGAGGACACGCAGTGTTTCAATTCTATTTCAGAACCATCCTCAAAGACAAGCGTTAAGTCGTCACAAAAATATTTCATGCATATAAAATGGATAAGACTCGCTACCAATCTTAGTTGACTCGATAGCTCAATTGGTAGAGTGGCAGTCTAGAAACCCGAAGATGCGAGTTCGAATCCCACTCGAGACAATGAATTTTTCGTTGTTCTCTGCAGTGTCAGATTAATATGAATCTAGTTTTTCATATCTCTGAGGATGGTTCTGAAATAGAATTGAAACACTACGCGTCCTTAAAGACAAACGTTAAGTCGTCACGAAAATATTTCGTGCACTTAAAATGGATAAGACTCGCTACCAATTCGGGACTCGCATCTTCGGGTTTCTAGACCGCCGCTCTACCAATTGAGCTATTGAGTGAACTGGGATTGGTAGCGAGTCTTATCCATTTTAAGTGCACGAAATATTTTCGTGACGACTTAACGCTTGTCTTTGAGGACACGCAGTGTTTCAATTCTATTTCAGAACCATCCTCAAAGACAAGCGTTAAGTCGTCACAAAAATATTTCATGCATATAAAATGGATAAGACTCGCTACCAATCTTAGTTGACTCGATAGCTCAATTGGTAGAGCGGCAGTTTAGAAACCCGAAGATGCGAGTTCGAATCCCACTCGAGACAATGAATTTTTCGTTGTTCTCTGCAGTGTCAGATTAATATGAATCTAGTTTTTCATATCTCTGAGGATGGTTCTGAAATAGAATTGAAACACTACGCGTCCTTAAAGACAAACGTTAAGTCGTCACGAAAATATTTCGTGCACTTAAAATGGATAAGACTCGCTACCAATTCGGGACTCGCATCTTCGGGTTTCTAGACCGCCGCTCTACCAATTGAGCTATTGAGTGAACTGGGATTGGTAGCGAGTCTTATCCATTTTAAGTGCACGAAATATTTTCGTGACGACTTAACGCTTGTCTTTGAGGACACGCAGTGTTTCAATTCTATTTCAGAACCATCCTCAAAGACAAGCGTTAAGTCGTCACAAAAATATTTCATGCATATAAAATGGATAAGACTCGCTACCAATCTTAGTTGACTCGATAGCTCAATTGGTAGAGCGGCAGTCTAGAAACCCGAAGATGCGAGTTCGAATCCCACTCGAGACAATGAATTTTTCGTTGTTCTCTGCAGTGTCAGATTAATATGAATCTAGTTTTTCATATCCCTGAGGATGGTTCTGAAATAGAATTGAAACACTACGCGTCCTTAAAGACAAACGTTAAGTCGTCACGAAAATATTTCGTGCACTTAAAATGGATAAGACTCGCTACCAATTCGGGACTCGCATCTTCGGGTTTCTAGACCGCCTCTCTACCAATTGAGCTATTGAGTGAACTGGGATTGGTAGCGAGTCTTATCCATTTTAAGTGCACGAAATATTTTCGTGACGACTTAATGCTTGTCTTTGAGGACGCGCAGTGTTTCAATTCTATTTCAGAACCATCCTCAAAGACAAGCATTAAGTCGTCACGAAAATATTTCGTGCACTTAAAATGGATATGACTCGCTACCAATCTTAGTTGACTCGATAGCTCAATTTGTAGAGCGGCGGTCTAGAATCCCGCTCGAGACAACGAATTTTTCGTTGTTCTCTGCATTGTCAGATTAACATGAATCTAGTTTTTCATATCTCTGAGGATGGTTCTGAAATAGAATTGAAACACTGCATGTCCTCAAAGACAAGCGTTAAGTCGTCACGAAAATATTTCGTGCACTTAAAATGGATAAGACTCGCTACCAATCCCAGTTGACTTGATAGCTCAATTGGTAGAGCAGCTGTCTAGAAACCCGGAGATGTGAATTCGAATCCCGCCCGAGACAACGAATTTTTCATTGTTCTCTGCAGTGTCAGATTGATATGAATCTAGTTTTTCATATCTCTGAGGATGGTTCTGAAATAGAATTGTAGCTTCCTGTCAAGGAACTTCTTAAAGTTCTCCACATAATCAGCAATAACCCCTTTAGCTAGCCAATGTACAACCTACAGAGCCACCTAAGACAGTTGCTGAAACTGACGAAATCACAAATCTTGAAGAAGATTCTCTCAAGAGATGATTTTGAGGTCTGACTTGCACATTCTTAATACACCGGAATCATCAAACATTGAAGTTGGAACGGTAGCTAACTTGTGGCTTAAGACATTCTCGATATTGATGTCTCTTGATCTTGCTTGAATGCCAATTACTCGGCAGTAAATTACTGAGGTATCAAAGACCTTCTTGATGCCAATCTTGATGTGCTTCTTGCCATCTGCTATTGTCGTGACACGCTTGGAAATACTGTCATTAAACTTATTCGCCCAACCATTCTCGTGATCTTTCATCTGCTTCTTACCAATTTCCACTGCATTGTGGACATTTACACTTTCGTTTGCAATCTGACCAAGGCACACACACATTATTCCAGAATTTCTTTTGGAATAATAGGGGACTTTTTTGCATAATATGTAAATCATTGGAATAATGAGAATAATCGGCCAGTTCTTGTGGATGACGCCATTGCAATAAACAGGTGGCTCAGTGGTCGACCGTTTCTGCCAGTGGTGTGTCTACAATGTCTGACTACCGTACTTTGTGTAAAATTATATTTTTGGTCTCATAGTCAAAGCGGCAATTTGTTTTTGACATGGCATGATGGCGTTGTAACCTTGTTGTTATTGAATATTGATAAATGATGAGTGATGACAAAGGCGATGTTAGTCAACACTTATTGACTGAGACCGAGGGAAACAGTATGTTTTGTGGATCAGAGACTGTCGATGTTTCCTGAGGCGAAGCCGAGGGAAACATCGACAGTCGAGGGTCCACAAAACATACTGCTTTCCCGAGGTCTCAGTCAATAAGTATTTTATTATATACTGAGTGTCAAAAGAGAAGAAAAGTACCACAAATCAATCAAACATGTGTAAAAAGGATTACCTTTTACCTGACAAGGCTCCGTGAGGCTCTGTGGATTTGTTATTTACCGGTGAATAAAAGTAATGTCCACCGCTTAGCTACGTTGCCAGGGAGACAGTAGAATTTCTCCACTATCACGTGATACGTTCTTAACCAATAAGAAACAGGAATAAATGAACTTTGACATTCAGTATATAATAATGTTATTTCTCCCATATCAGGTTACGAAGAATCCAAAAATTCTGATTCAGAATCACCCCCAAATGAAGTCGGAGAAAGTTATGAATCCAGCTCTAAGCCAGAGAATAAGATTCCGAGTTGGTTCAACAAATTAAAAGCTCCAAGGTCTTCAGATTTGGCAAGAAAACGTAAGATCCATGCTAACCCTCCATCGGTAGGAAAGGAGCGATCCCATACTACCAGTACTGGTAAACACAACTATGATCCAAAAAAAGTGTCACCATCTAAGAGTCTGCAAATTTCCTGAGAAACATTTGACTGTTTATTGTGCAAACTTTTTTGCAAAGCTTGCCGAGAGTCGGTAGCTCTAAGTCATGTGAAGAGTGCAAAGCATGAATGTAGCAAACAAAAGCATCTACAAAACCCATCAAATGAACGGGATATAGCTGATGCCCTTTCCAGTGCTTTCAAATAACATGTCGATGTTTTAACATTATGCGCTCGTGCTTTCGTATTATATGTTGATGTTTTGGGATTATACGTTAATGTTTTAACGTTATATGCTGTGTTTTGACATCATACGCTTATGCTTTCGTATTATATGTTGATGTTTTCATATTATACACAGTGCTTTCAAATAATACGTCGATGTTTTTTGTATGGAATATTAAAGTTCAACGTTGGCGTCTTCGTGACAGTCTCCACAGAGTGGACAGTGAAGGCATTGCCCAAAGATCAAGAGGACAGTTGCAAAGAAGGACGTATCATGTTCAAGGTCCCAACCACTTGTGGCATATTGATACCAACCACAAACTAGTTCGCTGGAATTTGGTAATCATAGGGGGAATTGATGGTTTCAGTCGTTTACATTGCTTGGATAACAACAAGGCCAAAACTATACTAACATGTTTTCGAGATGCAGTTAATGAGTTTGGCCTGCCTAGCCGAATTCATACCGATAAGGGTCTTGAAAATGTTGGCATTGCACAATTCATGATTCAGAATCGTGGTACAAACCGAGGCAGTGTCATAGCTGGTAAAAGCACTCATAATCAACGAATTGAGCATTTGTGGAGAGATGTATATGAAGGTGTGGTGAGTTTTTTTATCAATTATTTTATTTTATGGAAGAAGAGCATATTCTAGATCCTTTGGAATGAGTTGCATCTTGCAGCCCTGCATCATATTTTTGTGCTGCTCGTCAAAGAGAAATTATGTGTCTGGAAAACAGATTGGTCACACCACAGAATTCCGACAACTAGGTCTACCCCGGCTCAGCTGTGGCTAGCAGGTCAAGTTAACAACCCTGTTGGGCTCGATGCTGCTGTAGTGCCAATTGAAGATCCTGAAGAAGAACTTGATGAAGCAAATATTGAGCAGCCTCCTGGAGCGAGACCAGTATTTCATTCACTTTTATGCAGTCTGCCTGAGGCATGTTGCAATGAACTTAGATCAATAACTAGAACAAACTCTAATCATGGGATTGATGATTTTCAAACAACATTAAATATAATTAATAGTTATATCAATTGAACGCCATAGGCATTATTATTCATACAATGTGCATATTGCAAAGTAACCTCTCTTCAAAACTGTTCATCAATCTATCTTTCTTTAACTTATTAACATACCATTATCTACGGATTGTTGATATTTAAAAAATATAAAACATTTTTCGTGTTGATATACAGTTATATCAACATGAGTGGATATTGGAAAACGAGAAATTGTGTGGAAACATGTTCCAATTTTCACGAGTGTTCATATAACTGTATATCAATACCGAAAAAATGTTTTATATTTCTTTCATAATGTAGCACAAAGAACTTTAACAGAAGAGTGGTGGGAAATTTTCCATGTTGACATAGTTATATCAACATGGCTCTTAGCCAATCAGCGTTCAGAATTTACAAATGCTATATTATAAATGTAAATGGTAATCTAATTCCAAATATGTTTCCGGTAACTATGCTATGAACTACTGTTGAACAACTTTGTCTGGTTGAACCTCTAAGTATACGTAATCATACCTATGTATCTTTAATTGCATTTTGCTATAATGTTTACAACACATGATGTAAAGAAAACCTTATGAATCCATGGTTGATCTGTACAAAATGTGTTTAAAAACATCAAAGAACCCAGTTTCTGATAACTGGAGCAAAATGTCTGGAAATTTTGTCGTATGCACAGAAAAAATATTTGTTTTGCAAGGCTTGCAAATAATGTGAAAATGTAAGCAAGGCTCCCAGGGCATGTATGTTATATTTGGCCACATTAACTTGTAATTAGTTATAAAACAAGGGGGTTTTATGTTCTCATTAAAGAACCTAAATAGAGAAGTTGCTTTGCCTTTTTTCAAGTTTCTTTGTAACACTATTTACATATATGAAAAAACATGAAAATTGCTGGGTTGCTGAACAAACCCAAAACGAAAACTATACTAAGTTAAGTGCTTCATTCATATACAGTTTACTAAACATTTCCAAAAAAGGCGTTGGCAAATGCATAATCATCGAGAGAATAAACATGTTCAGATTGTGGCTGTGGAATTCTAGCATCAAGGAATTACCACAGGTATTTGCTGTGGGGATAAAGTTGTCAGCTTTGCAAAGCCCAGTGGAGGTTCCTCATCCGTACATGTGGTGAACATAAGAACATGTTCCAAGCTAATCGCACCTCTTCTTCCACCTAATAAGTAAAAACAAGATGAATAATCAATGACGATTATTATGAAACATAAAGTGATGTACTGTATGTTATGTTATTTATGGCTATACTGGGTTCTTGGTAGTGTACTGTACACTGCTTGCATTGTTGATTGATTTCATTAATTAAACTGACTTTGTAAGAGATTCTTAATTTTAGTAAATATTATAGGTCAACGAAGATAAACTATATCAAGTTGTTGAGCATGTGGGAATTCGGGAGAGCATGAAAAAAGCGTAATAGTGCAGTCTCAACTTCCCAAGTGCTCAATAACCCATTGATCACATCAGGTTGTTAAAAATGTTTTTCTTATCTGGTATAAAATGCAATTTACTGAGAAATAACCGGGCAATAATTTACTTTTTGATAAAATTTGTGCACGATTTTTGCCCATGTTCAATGAGCACAGACTTTAAACGACGAAAAAGCTCCTTGTACACCATATATATTATAATTTGTATTTTACATACTTGCACCTTGTCTCACATATTTCAAAAATTCTGCATATATTTCACTTTCAAAACGTCTTTTGTTTGATCCCTCTTCACTGAACATTGGCTTGAGCAGCTATGATGTCAAACATTTGACAGTCAGGCGGGTTTGTCTAGGTTCAAGGATGTCAAAAATTTAGGTGTTTGCACCCAGCTTGAAAACAATAAGTCATGTAAAAATGGTACTCATTATATAATTTATGTAAGAACTAATAAGGCAAGTGTAGTAGCAACATGTTTAGTAATAGCTGAATGATGTACCAACAGTATATTAAAAGACAGAGTGACCCAAAGGAAACGAAACCTAAATAAATATGCATGATGAACACAGTAGTACATAATTATTTATATGGGTTTAGGTCATGGTTTATTTTTTTGTATGCCCTAGCTGTATGATAATTTTTTGTATGCCCTAGCTGTATAATAATTTTTTGTATGCATGTAGTACAATTTGGCACCAACCTGGTAAACGCCAACCTTTTTTAACCCTTCACGTAAGTTGTTAATCCTGTAACAGATTTAGGAAAAGTCTTATTCATGTGCTTATAACTCATATGATATAATACCTAAAAACAATAAGCAGAAATATTGCTTGGGCTCCTCACAATATATATTATAATTTCAATAAATCAATCCCGGAAACTTCAATGTTTTTCTAATTTCAAAGAATGCAATCAATAACAACTTACCATGTGTCATACTCACCCATTATAATTCCAATTAGGATATATTGCTCTTGTAATAGCACTTTCAGATCGGAATCAAAATATGCTTCCTTAATCTCTGGTAGAGCCAAACGGAAAAACTCCTTTCTCGGACCTCCATAGTCTTCTGCAACCTAGAAAGCGAGATGGTGCAAATAGTATGACAGACAAAAGAGACTGACAAACAAATACAGTTCTATAAAGAGCCAGAATATTTTCTACAAATCTACAAACACCACACAGATAGACTTTTTATTTAAATATGCTCACCATAGGCATAAATTTATTCACAATCAATGCATATGTAATATTAGTTGCATATCATATCCAATATTTTGGTTTTATTTGATTAAGTTCAAGCACTTTAGCGTGGGCTTTTGTGCTGTGGCACATGACCTATATAACCATAATTGAACATACACTTACCTCACCATAGAATTGAACTTGAAGGGTTTTTCTGTATTCCTCCAAACTCAAGCAGCTGGGAAATTTGCCACCGCTGTGCAAAAATATTGTTGGCGGCTAAACACAAAATGTAATTAGCATATTATTTGCAAAATACAGATTGGTTTCGGAGGTGCTCGGAATTTAGTTTCTTTGACGAGCCAGTTATAATTTTGTTCACAATTTTTCACTGATTTCAGTAAAGGACTGATATAGCTGTCAGTTAATAATATTTTGAAGTGATGACATCGTCTGTTGAAGCAAATTTCCAAACTTTGACATGTGAGTGGGTTGCCAAGAATTAAGCGCGATGTTGAATTTACGTTTGACTTAATACTGAAAAATTTAGCTTTTGCTCCAAAAAGATATTTGTTTCCTGTTACTTCCAATATGTTTATGTTTCTTTCGAAACCAATTTTTTTGTTTTATAAATTCCGCTCATGGCTAATAGTTTGTTGTGAAACTCGCTACCGGAAACGTACTCTAAATAACAGTTGTTGTTGAAATGGTTGTGAAAGTGATAAAACATCCACAATCACGTGGGCCGTCAGTGCAGTGATGTCTTTGATAGTGTATAAATGTTTTCGTACAAATGGTACAGATATCTTTCAATTGACCAATGCGTTTGGTCGACCGATTTCAGTGACATTTTTGTATTGTTGTTCGAGTATGAGCGCTGACTAGTTTGAGTCGAATTTCAAAAATCAGCCTTTTGCTCCAACATGATTTTAGCTCGAACTTGGCCTTCATGTTTATATCTACTCACCTGATTTGTTAAAGTGCACTTAAAAATTATGCTAAAAGGTCAATTAGTCCACTGAAAATGCTTGTGATCCATGTTTGTTATATGATTTTTAAAAATCACGCGTAAATCATGCAATTCCCATGTGTTCACGTAGGCTTATCTGGCGCATGCTCAGACAAATTTCCCAGCTGCTCCAAACTCATTATTTCATACAATGCTGTAGTAAGCAAATTTTACCGAGCAACCATTACCGAGCAACCTTCCCCTTCATCACCCTGTCCTTCACCTTTGTCGCTTGTTTCTAGTCCCTCGTGACAAGACCGTAAATGATCACGAAGTTTTCGCACAAGGATCTCGTGGTTACACATTTTACATACTTCTTTGATATCTGAACGACTATTGGATAAAATTGACTTTGTGGACAACAACTTTTGAATTGGTCGGAGGTAAATTTTGCCCAGGTCTCTCCCCATATTGGAACATAAATCTTTGGCATTTCATGCACAATTGATCAGGAACAGATCCCTTCAGTTTGCGGAGCAACGCATCATTTCAAATCCTCCACACATTTTCAATTGAGGAAATGCAAGAACATTTTCATCAGCATCTTTCTCGTTCGATGTTATTCTATTTAGAACCGTTTGTTCCTCGTCTTGTTAATCGAGTTTAATTTTCTTAACCCTAAGACTGGCACTGAACAAAATTTCTTTCTCAACAGATGAAAGCGTTTTGGAAGCAGCACAGTCTCCCAAACAAACAAAGGTTGGAGTCCATGAGCTAGTTTTCCTCTTACTTCCGCTGGCACTGGTGGTCGTGCTTCTTGCTGCGACTCATGCTTGAGTACGGCTGTTGTGCCTCCGTGGGTTGAAAATTGATAAGCGCTCAACGCGGGCAGCAGAAGCATGACTTGTTGAAGGTGTTTCCTCGTTGATTTTTTTTACAGGCATTCCGAAGACGAATGTGATCGCCAATAGTACACACTCCAAGGCAAATCAGTTCTTGGTCTGACGCATCCAAAACATTCCATTCGTTGCCCTTGAAAGTTTTCAAGCAAACTCCCCAAGCTCAGAGATTGAAGTATTTGTTCCATAATTTATAAATTTAAAATTCTAAATGCACCAGATAACGCTTAAAGTTAACTTAATAATCGCTTGTAAATTTTATTCACGCATTCCAAAATCACAATATGGTGCAAATAAACAATGCTTCTACTATAATTTTTGAATTTTCCATTTACTTTACCACTGACCAGTTGTACTGGCTCACTGAATATAGTAACTTAAGCGAAAGCACTGGGTATAATGCTAAACATCAACGTATAATACAAAGGTACTGCATATAATGTTAAAACATCGACATATTATTTGAAAGCACTGCGTATAATATGAAAACATCAACATATAATATGAAAGCATAAGCATATGATGTCAAAACACAGCGCATAACATTAAGACATTAACATATAATGCCAAAACTTATTACTGTGTTGTCTATCAAACTAAGTTTGGAATCTCACCAGTTTCTGGCAGTGATGCGAGACCGAGCTAGTGTGAATTGTGCTGCATTAAACATTGTCAAAATTATGTATCCTAACCTGTTTGATGTTGGTTGCCTTAGTCACATGTTTAACCTTGTTGGAGAAAGGTTTAAAACTCCTACTTTGAGCCTTTTCAATTACTGACTGGATTGCTTTGTTTAGTCACAGTTACAAAGTCAAAGCATTGTGGAAAGAAGCAACAGGACCAGCTATGGCATCATATTCTAAAACTCGTTCATGGAGTAGATGAGAGGTAATGAATCAGGTAATGATCCAGTTTGGTTTTATTGAAGCTTTTCTTCAAAACAATGAGAAGATATTGGTCCAGCTACACGAGCAAAACTGCTGGAAATCCTAAGCCAGCCCCAATCATTGCTCTTAGTGAAAGTAGAGCTAGCTGCTGTGACATTTTGTGAAAAGGAACTTACAGATTAGAAGGAAATGGGTACCTTGTACTAAGTTGTTATGAAGAAATTCTTAAAATCCAAAATGCCATTTGCATTCAACATTATCCAAATCTACAAGCCATTGTAAGACAGGCATTTCCTGACAACAAAGACGTACAAGAACAATGGGTTGCATACTCTATTGGGTGTCTACAAGCTGGACTGGATTATTTTCGGAATAAACTTGGAAATGATTCTCAGCTTCCAGTGACGGCCTTTAAGGCAGCCAAACTGTTCTCACCCTTTAAAGTCAATGAAATTCAACCTACTGCAAAAGATGTTGATGACCTTGTGGCTTTTTCTTTCCTTGTTGGTGAAATTGATCTTTTGAAAGCTGAATTACCTGCCTACCTGGCACTTGCAGCTGATGTCAATATTTTGGAGTGGTGGAAAAATCATAGTTGTCCTGGAAGTGATTTTTGTCTTCCATCTTGGTATCTGCTGTATGGAAGGTGCCATTAGTGCAACCTTCATCTGCCACAGCCAAGTGTGTATTTTCAATGTTGAATCAGTCATTTGGTGGACAACAGCAAAAAGCATTAGAAGACTTAGTGGAAACTACCATTATGTTACAGTATAACAAACGTAAAAATTAATAAAAGGTTTAATAAAAAGTTGTTTAAATTTATTGATTTTTGTAAGACTTGATATTGATCGATTTGGGGAATAAGGCCCAGTTCAAACGTCGAACTTTTCATGTGCCGAATTTAATTGCAATTCGAGTCGACACAAATAAAAATATTCGACGTTTGATTCAAACGTCGAACTTAATACAAGTCGAATTTTATTGTAAAAAATAAAAAGTAGTTTTCTCGTCCAGCGGTTTTATCTTCGGCGCTAAATTTTAAAATGGCGGGAGACGAAGATCCTACAATGATTTTTTTATTAAATCTATTGAAACAAAACAGGAGACGACGGCTTATACTCCATTCCACACTCAATCAGTTAATAGCTCGAAGAAAAAGGCTTTTAACTGTTTGTTTTATTGTAATGGTTATGAGTGTGATAAGCTGTTCTGGTACAACAATTATTAGGAGCCCTCGAAGTTGTCGACGATTGGGACGAAATACAGGATGGTGGGGGAACGTTTGGGGGACGTACTCCGCATCTAGATTCAAGAAAACATTCAGGGTGTCACGTACAACTTTTATCTACATTCTAAACCGCATTAAAGGCCAACTGGAAAGAAAAACATTAGCCGAAGACCCAATTGCACCAGAGCTACGACTTGCTCTATGTCTGTATCGGTTGGGAAGAGGCGATTACTATTACACAATTGCCGAAATGGTGGGACTAGGTGAATCTACTATTTGTTCGATTGTTCAAGAGGTATGTAGAGCCCTGGTAGAGAACTTATGGACGGACACAATTTCTGCACTCATGCCCAAATCAGAAGAAGAATTCAGAGAGAAGATTTTGGATATGGAAGAAATGTGGCAGTTTCCTTGTTGTTGGTCTGCAATTGATGGCTGCCACATTCCGATAAAGTGCCCCCCAGGGGGTCAAGAGGCATCAAAAGAGTATCACAACTTTAAAAATTTCTATTCTGTGGTTTTGATGTCTTTAGTCGATTCACATTACAGATTTATTTGGGGCAGCTGTGGATTCCCAGGGAACTCGCACGACTCTATAATATTTCAGTCAACTGATTTGTGGAATTTGATCCAAGAAGGCTGTATTCCTGAAATGGGAAAGGTTGTAGGAAAGTTAAATGTTCCTCCATTGGTTGTTGCAGATTCGGCGTTTCCTCTTCGAGGATGGCTCATGAAACCATACACTGACGCAGTTTTAAGCCCTCAGCAGAAATATTTTAATTATAGATTGAGTAGAGCTCGCATGGTTACAGAGGGTGCGTATGGACAGTTGAAGGGAAGATGGAGGGTTCTGCTTCGAAAAAACGAGAGTGAAAGTGACATGGTAAGGCTTGCTACACTGGCATGTATGATTTTGCACAACATTTGTATCGACCAAGGGGATTCACTATCAAGGAAACTTGATCTTACCTTTGACCCAGATACCTTAGAAAAGCGAAATCGTGATGACATAAGAGAACTTCTGCAAATGACAAGTTGTAAGAAGGTCAATGATACTGGAGCTTATGGAAAACAAGTTAGAGATGCACTGTGCCAAAAACTGTGGTTAGAAAAGGAAACTGGAGTGGTTGCTTAAATAATTAAACAAAACCAAAAGATGGTTGTTTTATTAACTAGCTACAAACTTTGTGTTACTGTTAAAAAATATGAAGGTTACCTTACAACAACACACACCTTCCAAAACAATGAAATTACTCATAGATAGTGAGTCATTTGCAAAATTGTTATGTCTAAAGTTGACAAAAGCAACTGCTCATGTTGATACTGTGTATACCATTCTTCCTACTTTAATTCACTCAAAAGAAAATATTTTAGCAGTTAGCAATCTTTTAATTAATAGCATTAGCAGTTGCCAATGTCAACAGGTGAACTGCCTGAAAACTTTCCAAAAGGTTTTTTATCGTCTGTAAATATAACTTCAACAAAAACTTATTGTACCCTCTGTTTCTACCACAGTTTATAATGTTGAACCCAACAAATCCTAGATGTTTCATGATTTATGTACCAAATTACAATTTTTGATACAATTTGTTCCCATCATGATGAAATGATGTTGATTCTGAGTCAGTAGCTCTACCACAGACATGTGAATTTTGATAAGCTGTTGGTTGGTTTGGACTACCGATTGCAACATTCCAAGTTGGGCAATTTGTTGTGGATACTGAAGATCCTTGTTCAAATGGCATACCAGGAACGGGTTGAAACTGTGGTGGACTTTGAAATGGCATGTTACTTTGCCTAAAACCTTGCATAAGACCAACTAATTTCAGTTCGTGTTCCCGCGACTTATCCATTTCTTCTCTCATGAAAGCAATAAGATCTTTAGTTGGATCATTTTTCAGTGTGTCTTTTACAACATTCATTGCTTCAACTGCAGTTTCACTGAGTTTCTCAATTGGTTTGAGTTTTGGCTTCTTCTTGACTGGGATAAAAAGATTGTCTTTGCTGCTATCATTAGCAGTGTCGTCAGTTGATTGCTGATCCAAAGTTGAAGGCTTTAGTGCTAGCTCAGGTTTGCACGAATCTCTAGATTTTACCAGACCAAATAATGCATTAAACCAATTTCCAAATCCACGCTCTTCTTGGAACCTTTTTATTCCAGTTGCTGTTTTCAGTGCTAATGCTGCTTGTTTGCACTCACTTACACATTTCTTAAATTTGTTTCTTAGCTGTGGCACAGTGAACTGAATTAATTCACCTCTTTTTGCAGCTCGCTCTTTCAACACTGAAAGAATCTTTTCATATATTTCGCCATTTTTCTGATTTTTGGTATTGGTAAACACCAATTTCTTTTGATAGTAGTTATCATTGACAATTATATCAATAAAGTCATCAATTGTCTCAGAACTCCAATTTGATTTCCGACCAGGCTTCTTCTTTTCTTTCTCCTTCTTCTCCTTTGTTTTACTAGATGCATCTTCCTCTTCCTCATCTGATGGACTGTTATCAGCCAATTCTTTAAGTCTACAACGGGAGTTCAGTTTTTACAGTAGAGTATTGTTTTTAATTAGTAAAATTATGAGTACATCAGTGATCAGTACATGTTGTTTTGAAATGCGCTGACAAAATTAATTGCGTCAAATGGTTTGAAAAGCTAATACCTTTTAATTTTCATTTCCATTTGGTGTTTCCTAGGACAGCTTTCGTCCTTTGATTTGGTTTCACTTTGATGAAATTGATCTGAGTCTTCGTCTAATATCCTTAAAGAACAATCTTCGCAATAGCCTACAGATTTCCCCGCCTTCCAGCCAGGGGTTTCTTCATCATATTCTGGTTCTGAGCATCTTGTACAACAATACACTTTACACTTTATGCAAATATATTTTGTTTCGAAAGCGCACGATGAACATGTATCTTTCCCCGCCATTTTGTAAACAGCATTGACGGTAAATGTTGGATATTTATGGATAATCGGTGTCAATTTGGGAAAATGATATAATTATTTGCCAATTATATTAATTTATGCATTAGATTCGGCACATGAGAAGTTCGACGTTTGAATCAATGTTGAACTTTAGTCTTTTTATTCGACTGGCTCTGTCGAATAGAACGACTGTCGAGATTAACAAATTTTTGCTGCAACTAATTGATTCAAACGTCGAGCTTTTCATGCAATAAATAAAAACATTAGAATCGGCACATGAAAAGTCCGACGTTTGAACCAGGCCTAACTTTCAGAATAATAGGTAGAAAGTTTAAGAATAATTGGGAAATTTTGGGGAATAGAGGAATAGAATAATGGGTTTTAGGAATAATGTGCGTGTCCCTAATCTGACCACTCACAATGTTGATAATAGAAGACGGATGAGACGCACGATCAAGAGGGTCAATGCACAGCTCAATCTTTTTAAAGACTTTCTCTGTCAGCTCCATCTGATTTTATCCTTGATTTTGTTTCTTCTTTATGATTAAGCTGACATTCATCTTGTTCGTTAGATGTTAGATCTGCGATGTCTTGTTCGAGTCGACAGCACACGTGTAGACCGAGGGCCTATGTCTTCAGCGTTTCTGGCTTTAAGGTAACTCCAATGATGCCACCAGGCCCATGACCGTAGCGCATGAAAGTGGTTTGAGATACATATCACTCCAAATACCATTCCACAGACCTGGAACATGGTGCATCACGTGCTCCCCCTTCATGAACATTGAGAGCTCTTCTCCCTGTAAAGACTCCATTGAACGGAGGTAGTGAAGGCCATATCGGGCATAGTTGACATGACCCGATGCAAAAAAGCACAACAACATTCCTTTCACAGCAACAAGATGCAGAGGCCAATCATTTTGTGGAAATTTTTTGCCTGTTAGCATTTTTGGTACTCCAGCAAATGTGCTTGACAAAATTTCAGACAGGCCAGAACCTCCCATGAGTGATCCAATTGGGCCAACAAAACTCATTAGAAAGTGCATTCCTCCAAGATGCAAAATGATGTTGGAGAAATGGTTTGGATAAGCCCATTTTACTTCAACAGCTACCTTGTAAAGCTGCTGATCACTTAGTGTAAATACCAATTTTGTCTGACCTCTTTCGTTGGTTAACCGTTTGGCTTGTGAAGTGCTGTCATCATTGTGTCAGGGTCAGATGGTGGCATGTCAATTAATGGCAAATATACGGCTTGCGTTCTTGGCTTCAGGGCCTGCCCTTGCTACAGAGGTATTGAAACCATTGAATTCTGGGACATTTTCGTCACTGTTTATTGTGCTCAAGAACGAAAAATCAAGTTCCTTGGCCCTTTATTCTGCAATTATACAGCTACAGAGAACTTTGAGAAGTTCCACGAATTTCTTTGTGCAGTTGTCTGGCATGGGTACTTTCTTTGGTCCTTGTTAAAGCTTTATTGAAATATCAAAGTCAGTCGATTGGGACATATCTGCCTTTGATACTCTACGAATTGTTTCTCCTGTGTCTTGGTTTTCAAGTGCTGTACTCTGTGGCTGCGCAATCAGCATCGCTAGTGAATGAGTAGTCAGCTTGCCCTTCTGGGATGATATGTCGGCGTCAAAATTATCTGCAACAGCCTGTATAAGTCCACAGTCACTGTCATGAATCCCACTGAGCTGTATGTCATTTTTTGCTGCCAAAGCTGCCGATTTCTTGAAACGAAGAACCTCATCATATGAACAAGCAACTCCAAATTGTTACATTTGGTTAATCAATGACTTAGAGTCTCTGATCAAATTCCCAAGAGCGATTTGAAGATTTGTGCACGATGGTCAGTTGCTATGCATTTTTCTCCCACTTGATAATTTGGTCACGTGGTCGCTTTGTTATGATTACAGATTGTGCAAAGGAGTGACAATTTGTCAAAATTTGCCATGGAATTATAGGCAGCCTGCGTATTTAAGAATAAATCTGTTATGCCCTTTTGGAAAGCAATTAAGTCCAGTTTGTTAAAATGTAATTGTGGTTTTCTTTTGTTAAACAGTTTTAGCGTAATTTGCCCGTGATTTGGGCTACTTTAAGCTACTGATTTGTTTAAATGCGGATGTATACAGGATCAAATATGCCCCTCTAGGGGTAGCCACAGTTGTGTAATCAATAATAAAATGATTTGGCTTCTTTACCCTCCCACACCTGCATATAAATTGTCCACGATTTATAAAAATATGTGGCTTTGGCAGACTATTTCATATTTTCTCCTTAATTTTATTGTTGAAACTGATTTTAAACCATATTTGAAGAATACAAATCAAGAGTAATGTTATTTTGTACGTTTCAAGCTAGATGGCTGTGCCGAACAACGCCAAGATGCTTGCTGGTTTCATGATGGTATTTGCATATATGTAAATCAATTGTATTTGCCATTTTATTGGCCGTCTTGTTCAATTTTATATTTGCTTTAAATAAGCTCATCGTTATCACCATCGTTGTCTTTAAAAGCCATCAAATGTTGCAGACCAGTTCACTTTCTTGTAGGTGTAATTCGTTAACGCGATCGTGTAAATTTTAGTAATTCTGTGCTATATGACGCACACAACAGGAAAGATAACATGCAGAAGTATAATGTGAACAATCTGAGTTCATGGCAACTTCCCAAACAATGTTAAAAGATCAGAGATAAAAGGTCTAAATGGTTAGCAAAGATGGATATAACTCCGGGGAAAGTCTCTTCGATAAACGCACTCATGTTCTGTAGAAGCTTACAGCTTGCGCGGTATGATATGCTTCGCCTCCTGCGGCCAGCATATTTTCAAATCTTAAATTGTATCTTTTCAAATCCGTTAGTGGCTCATATAGAACAGTAATCGTGTTAAACGCCACAATAGAAGTCTGCGCTATATTGTGTACAGTATAAATCGTTTTTGCAAAAGATTAAAATAGCAAGCAATTTTTCTTAAAAGCATGATACAAAAGTGTTTGCATGGAGTGACCCACGCAAGTCTGAAGGTCACAGCCAAACACTGATCACGAATGAACAATTCGTTGCAGCCAGATAAAATTTTGTCATTTATGGAAAGTAGCGTTGGAGATTTACCATTGTAATTTGTGAAACGTGTTAAATCAAGTTTAGTTCATATAAACGAAACTTTTATAATGCGCAATGTTAAATCTAGGTTAGAGCAGACAGACAGAGACCTTGCATGACGACTTGGTTTCAACTTTCAAAACACTTATTTTGTCCTATTTGCACAATGTTTGTGTGAAGTAAATTTTGTGTTTTCAGTTACTCTAAAATGACTAAGATATATCAGCTATCTTGCGTGTCTAGTTGTTGAATATTATTTGGTTATTCAGCTAATTTAAACTGACTCATAAGGTAGCTGCACTATATATCAAACCACGATCGGCTAATAGCTTATTATAAGCAGAAATATTTGATATGGCAATACTTAACGCATCCCCATATCCCAATATTGAGTAACAGCACAGTCCTAAGTTGCATAGTTTATATAATTCTAACTTGTACACTTTCTAGCAAATGTGAGATGAAAACCTCGCGCATTTAAAATGAATAGTTTTATGCAGTATATGAGCAGTCAGCTGTCTTGTCAGAGAATATTAGATGAATTGTTGCATGTCTTCAAGAGGTTTGTAGGCAAATAGAACTATCAAAATATTTCAAGTAAAGTACATAAATTCAAAACCATGTCAAGAAATCTGAAATTATTTAATATAAAGGAGCGAAATTGAAATGTAAATTGTGGGATTTAGTTGTTTTAAAATAGGAGAACGCCATTAATACTTTTGAGAAGGAGACCGCTGGATAAAATGAAGCCCGCGTATCTGGGAGAAAACTGCATAGCAACCGACCACCGTGGTAAGATTGTTGGAAAGGATACTGGTGACTATGTTGCCTATCAAAAGTGCTGGTAGAGTGTACTTCAGGTTTGGTGATAACCTTCCCAGAAGATCCATTAGAGTTGAACTTACAGAATTTGAAATGCTTTCCTTTGTAATTCTTATGTCATATCGAGATTTATCTATATGAACATCTTTAATTTTGCTTGTTATTGTCTTAGCAAGTTTATCAGCCAGAATACTTAACTCGTCTTCATCTGGGTCGTTCTCCAGATTAAGCAGGGTTGGAGCATTTCTTCTTAACACAATAAGACTGGCCAAAACTGATGACGACAGAACAGCTATATTATCTATTCTAATGGTGATGTTGTACTCGGGTAAATATGATATTGTGATGCTACTCCGAGTGTAAGCCACACTGGGCAGGCTGAAAAGATTGCCTGGCCACAGCGGGATTCGAACCAGTGACCTTTGGAATACTAGCCCCAACGCTCAACCAACTGAGCTACACGGTCAGGACGGTATTCCAAAGGTCGCTGGTTCGAATCCTGCTGTGGCCAGGCAATCTTTTCAGCCTGCCCAGTGTGGCTTACACTTGGAGTAGCATTACAATATCATAATAGCTATATTATCTCCAAAATGATTTTTAATCTTTTGAAGAAGGGATCTTCGTACTAATTTTTCTCCCCCATGTTGCTCGTATAGGTGCCACACATCTAACGAGTTCCAGATTTGTTTGCAATCTTTTGACATCTCATGTATCATATAATCCAAGGCGGAGTCACCATTTTCCTTTTCTTCTAAACCAGCATTTGCAGCAGCATTGATAGATCTTGGCGACATGAAGCTTGTCATACAGTTCACATGGTATCTTCCATCAGCTGCATGCAAGTCACTTAAAGCACCTTCTACACGACTTCTAACTTGATGTGCTTGCTCATCATTTCGCTTTATACAAGTGTCTAGGATTGACTGCTCGAAGGTCTTTTGTCCAGGTCTTGTGGCAGTTCTGCACAATACTGCCCTTCTCCAGCGATTAGGGTGTTTTTTGTTTCTTTGTAATTGACATGCCTTTTCACAAAAAATACAATGCTCTTTGAATAGAAAACTGAAATTATCTGAACGGCATCTTTCCTTGGGTTTAGGGGCTGTTACAGTGTCCAAACTATCTTGTCTCTTGTGTCATTTTAGGTGGTGGGCCGATGTACAAGTGGACACACATTTTCTATGACATTTCAGCTGTTAGCTTCTATTATCTTTTAGCTTTGCTTCAAGTTCTACATGAGCCTCGTTATCATATTCTTTGCTATACTTTATGATTGTCTCAATTCGAGCCGAGCTTACATCTCTTAGATCTTCTGAGTTATGACATTTAAATTTCCATTTAAAGAAACACTCATTATCCATTGATGAAGTGTCCTTAAGGCTACAAAAAGTAATAGCTTATAGTATCAGTTTTCAAGAGTGAATCTCAATAAAAAGTTAAACACGAATTTTCTACGAGTTCGGATCATAAACATAAGAGTATATCTTATACTAGAAGTTACTATTGCAAGGAAAGTGCTGCCATACCACCAATGCCTTGACTATACCAATTTATTAACATCATTTTACACACTGTATGAATGAATTTATTTTGTTTAAAATATTTGAAATTACAATATGCTATAAATTAATTACTATATACTATAAAGTGCACTTTAAATTACATTTGTGCACTGTCATCGATTCTTGGTGCCAATAATAATTTTAAACTACCATTCAATATGTCAATGGAAGTCATACCAGACTTCAAGAAGAAAATACGTCTTTCAAGGTGATACACACCTTCTTTCTTGCAATACTATTTCCAGGTAATTTAAATAATGATAGTAGTCAACAGTATGATTTTTTGTCCAATATGTAGATGTTCCAAATTTATTTAGCATGTATGTACTATCGATTAACTAGTTAGCATGTAGTATCGATAACTTGTTATGGTACTGTACATGTACGGATATAATCTTGGCATACAAATTTGTCCCAGATGTGCATGTTGTAGTTTGAAAATAAGTATGGTAATTTAACAATACTGCGCTTGGCATATTCCATCCAATTGCATACATTATTATCAACCCAAGATCCATCCATTTGGTGGATATGAAACAGGCAATGTTAGGTACAGGAATTTAATAATACATGGTAACACATTCCATCCATTGCATATGATGTGCTATTCCATACAATCTTGAAAATCAGCATTTTCCTTTCAATGGAATATATTTCTGTTGAGAATTCCCATCCTATTTTTACACGTGGTGTAACATATCCAGATTATAATATGACTGTAATACCATTTGATTTTATCCAGCAGTTTTGCAACATATGGCACCTTTCAGATCAATCTGGATTGCAAAGAAATAATTGATATTTAACTAGAAACATAAATAAATGAAATGGGGGGGGGGGGGTTACAAAAACAAACTTACCATTTTCTTGTCTTGCAAATCATTATTTTTATCCACACAGTGATAACAATGAGTAAAGTAGTTATTATTCTATAAATTAAATTATTATATCTTAAAAGGTATATAGCCAATCACATACAAGATTATGATGGGGATCTACATATAGAATCCCTCTATTGTTGAAACTCAATAGTTTTCTGTTCTAAATGCACTGGTAGTAGCCTGTGCTAACTGATCTAACCTGTTCTTCTTCAAGCCTATATTGTAAGTTAGCTGATGACCTCAAGGATGATAATCGTTCATATGTCATTGGTTCAATGACACAGGATGCAAGTGATTTTACTTGGCTAATAGCAGCATAAGAAACTCCTCCAGTTCTTTCAGATTTGCCAATATCAGTCCATGCTTTTGCAAGTGTTAGTCCCTGGCTCTTGTGTATTGTTAGAGCCCAGGCAAGTCTAAGAGGTAACTGCTGCCTCTCATGGATGCCTATTTCTGTCTGCGATGAGACAGTGATTGGACATATTGAAATGCACAACGGTTTGCTTTCAATAAATGCAGGACCTCTGTAGTTCTCAAATTCTACCATTACTGCAATAGGTAAATCAGGTGGTTGATAGTTATTCTGATAGATTATATCAACAACTGTACCAGTGGCCCCATTGCAAAGACCAACACATGACCATAAATTCATGGTTAACATGACTCTAGCACCTTTTGCTAGAAACACAACAGGTTCTAATCCAGACATGTCATCTGAGGATATTTTCTTGGCCATTGCAGAAGAATGTAGAGCATTGATATGAGCAATTGGAAGCCCAAGTTTTTTTAGTTGCTCGTGGTTGTAATTACTAACTTGTTCATTACTGTAAAAGAGTCTAGTAGAATCTTCAAATTCATACAAGCTAGTGACATTAGATGGCTGAAGAGTCAGAAGTAATTCCCGGTCATCAACTGTGGATTCGCCTTGGCAAAGTCGTAGTAATAAATCTCTGAACTGAACTAGTTCAGGTGTCATACCTTGCACACGTTGATTTACAGTCAGTTTGACAACTTTGTTAGACATATGATATGCTTGAAAACCTTGTTCACCAACAGCATTTGATGATTTAGCATGGTAAAGAGGCTTATCTGCTACTGGTGGTAATTGACCTGGATCACCAGTCAAAATCAAAGATTTGCCTCCAAATACTTTGTCATTATAACCAGTTGCTTGTTTACAACGTTTGTTCATCCAACCAAAAGTAACTTGGCCAAGCATGGAGTATTCATCAATAATGATGCAATTAATATTGTTACGACTCTCTTGTAACCTACTCAAACTTTGTCCTGTTAGATCTTTATTACCCCTTGACCCTATAGGTAACTTTAATAGAGAAAGTATAGTTACACCTCTAATATTATATGCTGCTTTACCAGTTGTAGCAGTAACTGCACATCAGCTTTGCAACAAGTTGCAAATTGCATTAATGAGGTAACTTTTACCAGTTCCTGTAACACCATTTGTAATGAGACATAGTGACTCTCTGTCAGATGGTGTATCATTAAAATGAGACTTGACAACATCATAGGCAAGTTTTTGCATTTCACTAAAACTGTTGATGTCAACAGCCTCATATTGCTCATCAATTTTGTATTCCTCTTTATTCTTTTTTATCCAAGTTGGCATTTCTTGGATTTGTTGTTCTGAATAATTGGCACTGTCAAGATGCCAGTTATGCATTGTTTCTGGGGTTTGCCCCAGTGAGTTATCTAATGGAGTGTGAAGGTCTGATATTACCATCCACTCTTCCTGAGTTCTTTCCTGTTCTTGAGAAAGTTCATTTTCTGGCTTTTGACTTTGAATGACAGCTTGTAACTTGTCAAACCAGTCTGGGACATTAGATTGTCCATACGGTGTTTGCAAGAATTCTTGCCATGAATTGATTAAAATCTCATCTGTTGCTTCTTGATCACCCCAAGCATTATTCTGGGTTGTTTTCCAGGGTTTATACCTTAAAAGTTGATATTTACAATAAAGCCCAAAATTTGGGCCTTTGGGATTAGGAGAATATGTTGGGAATATTCTAGGTATAACATTTTCTGGCAATTTTGTCAATTCATCATTGGAAACTTTGTATGTTGTTGCAAATTCAACAAAGTTCATATTCATTACATTTTGTGAACTTTTATACTGCTCTCGATTAGCATACACATCAAGAAGTGAGTAATCAGTACATGATTCACCTTCTTCTGTTGTATCACGCACTCTACGTGATCCATTCAGACTGACTGGCATCACTTTAAAGGATGAGCTGTGAAGTTTTAAAGACAATAAATGATGCATTGTCTCCTGAGCTGTATAATCTCTTTCTCCAAGAGATTTCATAACCACCTTCTTAATAGCTCTACGAGGGTCAGTATTACTGTCAAGATTTTGCACAATTGAATTAAATGCCTGTGTGAACATAGGTGACCTTGGTTCACCTTTAGCTGCATATTTTGTGAGATATTCAACACAAGCATAATGATCAATAACAACTTGAATATCACACTTAGCTCTCTATCCTTGAAGTTGAAGTTTTTGATGGTTTTTTAACCTTGAATCATTTCGTTTAGTCACAATCTTAGCTCAATAATGTTCTTCCCCTGAAGTGTGAATCTTTTCAAATTCTAATTTTGTCTGAAGACAATGATCAAAAGAGAAATGCAATCTACATTTTAATTCAGTTTCATTTGACTTTTTTGTAAGGGAATAGCTTGTACTACAACGAGTGTGTCGCTGAACCA
This sequence comes from Muricea muricata, assembly GCA_963855995.1. Lineage (NCBI taxonomy): Eukaryota > Metazoa > Cnidaria > Anthozoa > Malacalcyonacea > Plexauridae > Muricea > Muricea muricata. Next base: position 66,879,935 of record OY979716.1, read on the forward strand.
TGTTTAACAGATCTATATAATCTGATTGCTTTTCATGTTCTGGAATATCATTATGACGCCTTTGACATGGATGAGCTTGAGGTCTTATCCAGATGTCCTCATCTGGTGGATTCGGATTAACAGTTGATAATAGCCAGTCAACATACTGACATACTGTTTCAGCTGCTCTTTGCCCAGCTTCAACATCTTCATCTAGTTCAGTTGTGTCAGAGCAATCATTTTCATCTTTGTATTTTTGGGCTAAGAAACCTTTCAAAGGAGTGTTAAAGTTGACACAAACCTGGGTCATTATTTAGTTTTGCAGTGCCATGACAAAGGATACTGCCTCTTCCCTGATATTCATAACGAAACCAGTGCCATTTTGGCCCCAGTGATTCATAAAGCCAGTGTTTTATGAAGCTTTCTAGCCGTTGGGTAAAAAACCAATCCACAAGATGGGGATTGCTAATAACATTTTGGCACCTTACATCACTGGTAGAGTTACCAGTTTCACAGTCAGGATCAGTTTTAAACAGGTCATGTAATTCTGGCCAATGCATATCTGCAGAGGAGAAAGTAAAGAATAATGTTGGTGCTCCAACATTAGTTATAATAGCTTTCAGGTCTTCCCGTACTCTATTCCAGTAAGAACTTGTGCCAGCAATGTTCCCAACATATCTAGATACCTTAGACATAAATAGATTAGCATTGTTGCTGGCAGCCATTTCACGCAGTTCATCGATGGTAAGATGTGCTTCACCTGGGTTCTGTTTGAGGAATATTCCACTTTGTTGCAAGATTCATTTTCTCTAAATCATATTAAAAGCCCAATAAGAAAATCTGGGATGGTTAGCAAGATGGTATACCCATTTATCATCAATAATTTCAGCAAATTTTAATAGATGCTTTATTTGCTCTTGAATAGGGACATCTCTTAGAAGTCCTTGATTAGTAGGATCACCTTGCCCATCTGGAAATAAGGTTGGGAAAGACATTGTGGCCAGATGAGATATTTGATATTCATTTAATGGCTCGTTGTCAACTGATGGCCATTGCATTGGTTCATTTTCAGAAAGCCATCATATAGCCTTCCAAAATTAAAATAGCATAACTATCATTAAAAAATGCATTCAAAAGTGCTGTGTGAATATTATAATAATGAGATTCAATCTCTCCTTCCATTATAACAAGACCTTGACACTCATCACCATACTTTATATACAAAATTTGATTTTCATTTTTTTACCATTGGGTTCAATGGGAACTGGTAAATTATCATTGTTTTGTGCCTCAGTTGGCTCCACCACAATGGGCAGATCATTATTTTGTGCCTCAATGGGCAGATCATTGTTATTTAGTGCCTCAATGGGCAGATCATTGTTATTTTGTGCCACCACAACAGGTAATCTAACAGGCTCAGGCTGCAAATTGATTGTGTCGATTATACCGTAAGAAAACATGCTCGAACAGCCTGAAACACTAACAGCTTTTGGCAAGTTATCTACAGGGTGTATAAAAAAAACGGAGTCCATGTTTTGTGTCTAATTATTTCTAAATTACTGAAGCTTATGAAACAATTTTGGACTTGTTTTAAACCACGTTCTTTTCTCTTTCAAACAAGCCATAATTCTTATTGTTACTCCGCGTAACGTACGTGCTATGACAAATTTAGTGAAAGCTATCGATTTGAGATTCTCTCCAATTATGCAAATTCACTATGTCTTTCATGGTCGCCAGTTAAATTTTTAATTTTTTCACTTATTACATAAATGGTATTTCTGTTAAACTTAATAAAACTTGTTATAAAGCCTTACAGAAGATAACGGACCGTTTACATCAACAAAAACTTTAGATTTATGCCAAAATAATGATCAAAATTAGCGTTTTGTTTATCCGCGCATGCACAATGTTGTCGAAATTGCATAATGTTGATATTCATGAAGTCGATACAAGCTTGAACTATCCGTTCGTAGTGCACGTTAACGGTCCGCTATCTTCTGTAAAGCTCTATAACAAGTTTTATTAAGTTTAACAGAAATACCACTAATGTAATAAGCGAAAAAATTAAAAATTTAACTGGCGACCATGAAAGACATAGTGAATTTGCATTATTGGAGGGCATCTCAAATCGATAGCTTTTACTAAATTTGTCATAGCACGTACGTTACGCGGAGTAAAAATACGAATTACGGCTTGTTCAAAAGAGAAAAGAACGTGGTTTGAAGTCCAAAATTGTTCTATAAGCTTCAGTAATTTAGAAATAATTAGACACAAAACATGGACTCCGTTTTTTTTATACACCCTGTGTAGACAAAAACTCAACACCCTGTTCTAACACAATTAAGCCTTTATTCAGTGCTTTTAAGTACATTTGGTCACCTTGTGATAAAACATTATCAAACATTGTTGTCGACCAGTCGATCAGTGGGTTATTTTGGGCTGTTATAACTGCCGCTAAACTCATAAAAGCACTCTGCTTTCCCCTAGTTTGAACGCTAAAACGTACATCGCCTTGGTGCATAGTAGCACAAAGAAATAAAGCCATATTTACCTGATTTTTATATCTTCCAAAAAGTTCTGTAAATTCTTGCTTGACCCTTGAGTCTTCACAGGAAACCACATGGAATGAAATGCGTGTGCATTACAAACGAAATTTGTTGGATTCCCAACCCCTTGTTTTCACAAACGTAGCTAAATTCGTCCCCCCAGAAATACGACATCTTGACAGACAGACGAACACAAATCGAGATTTCGACTTTACATAGATCGGGGCGAAAGACTGTGTCGAGTGGGCTCTGGGAAACCACGCTCGCGCTCGGCAGCAATTACTTACACTTAGGGTAATTTATGTATCAAGTTCCTTTGGATTCATTTGTATTTCCCTTTTCAATCGAATTTCTACAGCCAAAAAATACTCACAATCATGCTGATTAATCTTGTGTCAAATAGCTGAAAACATTAAATGTACCTGTTAAATGTTTGAGCATTAAACATTGCTGTTTTTGATAGTGCATTTATTTCAAGTAGTATTTCGAGTGATGACTCAACAAATACTTACATTTCATCAAGAAGTTTATTTAACTGCCATCTTGGATTGAAGAATGACAAGTGGGGCCTAGGCATAGAATAAGAATACATAAAAGGGCCACTCGCATATACAACGCATAACCAATTTTCAGTGCGCACGTGCGGGATCTCTCAAGCTGCACAGCCAGTAAAAGCCAGTCAGTGTAATAGGGATTTATATTACAAAATGTACTTTTTTTATCACAAAATCAACTATTTTTGGGAAATAAAAGATTGGAATATCAAAATACTACAACTATCTGCGGAGTCAAAGTAAGCCTAAATTATTATCGTGGCAAGGGTTAAAACAACGAATATTTAGGGAGCAATTTGATATTTTGTGTGAAGTATCTGAATGAAATGGTGACAGGCGACCACATATAGTATGTTATCTCAATTTTCGAGGTTTATTTCAAATCTTATCAGGAAAATAATGTCATTTATTTTATGTAATTAAAATATCACGATTATGAATTAAATAATCTTAAAGAATGCTCCTGAAGTATCTGATGCAGACATCTGACCAGCAGAATTTGAACTTGTGATCAACTAACAAGTCTACATGTCAATGGATATCTAACTCTCACACATGGTCAAACGTTTTGAAAATAATTTTAAATACACTACCCTTTTGATGCTACTGTAAAGAGAATGATGAGTAAATAATTTATTTTACTGTAATAGCTAGATCATACTATTGGGCCATTGCATTTAATATCTGTATTCCCCGGGTTGAGGTGCTAGCATTTTCCACTACCCTGAAGAAACCCAATTTTTATGTACCCCTAAAGAATTCTGCTACCAAAATTTAAGAGGCATTGTCTGCAAGAACGGACCAGCGACTTTTGACGCAATTTTCTTTTGGCTTCATAATATGTCAATAACTTCCTTGATGTATCCTGACTCTTGTTCTAAAAGTCATTTCTTGAAAATTCTCTTATTTTTCTGTTTACGCTCAAATGTATTAGACATGGTCAGGAATCCAAAATGGCGCTGATGATTAAGACGGATATTTAAAACTTTTCTAACTTTCCACTGAATTCGTGCGAAGCTCTAGATGAAAGGTATTCACGTTTTTAACTTAAATGATGTATGCTCTTTTTGAAGAATCATTAATAATCCAGATACATTATTAAAACGGGCAATTTTGGGCGCAGCAATATTTGCTCCATTGCAGTCGGTCATTCAAGGCCAAAAACCTCATGGATTCTGTAAGGCGTTGTAAAAAAGTGAATTGCTTCTGATATTTAAAACCTATTAAAATTTGTAGCTGAACAACCAAGTCATTCATATCAAATCAGAAAGTGTTTGGTCAAACTATTTTTCCAGGACAAAAAGGAGTCTTTATAGAGGGAAATCGGTCCCCTACGCATGGGGAGCAAACATTATGAGTTTGTGCCTTACCCACTATTCCTCTTAAATTCTTGTCATATAGGTATATTGGCGAGCAATAATATCCAAGTTAGTTACAATTTTACTTCGTATGACAGAATTTTGTAAACTAGAGGTGAATATTTTTTGCATACAAACGCGATTAGATGCAGCAATACATCTCCGCTCGGTGATTGCACCTGACATAAATACAAGCAATAAGACAATTTCTTTTTAAAGAGGGCGTTTTACAAATTTTCTTTAATCTGATTACATGCCTGCTAAATAAAGTCAAATGCACATCACCACTAATGTTTAGTCTAACCAACGCAAAGCATAAACAAAAAATATAAACAGTTTTTCTGATTTAAAACAGATCAGACTGTAGCTAAAATACCTCAACAACTGTGCATGAAAACAAAATTCCAGGCAAATTTTTACTAAAATACTTATGTAAAATGGTCAATTTGTGAGGTAGACACTCGTAGTCTATATGTGATAGTATTCTGTGCTGGTGCCCCTCTACCCTGGATCAAACAATGACGTTTGGCTTCAGTAAACATGTATTTGGTGATGTTCGGTATCCAGTGCTGTAACTATTTGAGTGGCATTTTATCCGCCATAATCGATAGAATTTGTCGTCGTGTCTCCCAGCAATCAGCAGCATTGTAGCATTCTGCAAGGGCCATAATTAACGTTTCATCGAGACCATGGCAACCAGACAAATCCGTCCTTCTGCTCTTGCATGATCATATCACCAGAACTGCTTTCGCTGGAGGACTCGCTGTTTGGTGGTAAATAAAGGCTTCTAGAGGGGGTTGCTGGGCTACTGGTGTGTGGTTAAAGGGTAGAATTTGTTTCGTCGTACGAATCAAGTTATACTCGATGTTAAACTGGTGTTTAAAAACAAGTTTGCTGCACATATGTACAAGAACCCAATGTGCCCGTGTTATCAATTTATTTTAGTCCTTTATTTGTGCAAAGACATGACTAACTGGTGGTTTTAAAATGTAGAAGGTGCTTTATTTTAGAATTTTATACAACATGTTCCCAGGGCATATTACGAAAGAGCCGGGGAATGAGGTTGAGATATAAAATTATACTGAGTGTGTGCATTCTTGTCCGCAGAGCTTTTTTCTCACTCGGTTCCTCGTGGAAAATAAGGCTCTGGAGTTGATGGCCAAAAAATATCTGTCGTGCTAATCAGTGAAATGTATAACTTTTCATTTTAGTGAGCAATTTAGCACAAAACAAGTCAGTACCTCACTTTGAGGCATGCCCAATGCAAAGGAGACAATTTTGGAATTTGTAAAAAACTATAAATTTATCAAATTATCTCACAGATTTGTGTTAGTATAAGTATTTTGGCATCTTCAGGTCAATCTAACAGTGAAAACAAACAAAAAATTTAACCTCGAAAAAGAGAGAGCGGTGTGTGCAAGCCTCCTTTTAAACGGCTTGTGCAAGCATGAATGAGGGGTTTAAAATAAAATCCAATTTGAATTAACGGTTAAATTTATAGTTTTCTAGACATTACAATTTGTCTACTTTTTTAGCAAACCCTGTAGTGCAGAAAATGTGCACTTCCAGAATGAGCAGTCGCGCAAGGTCGCAAGGTCTGCAGGCGAGGATGGGGTGTGCGCGGCATAGTAAAAGTCATAACGAGTATGCACCTTGTATGTCATCGCTAAAACATGTATGATTTAAAACGATCTCGCTCACATACTCGCTAGTTTAATGACCTTTTGTGCACACTTGCTGCGTTATAAACCTCTAGAAAAATATTAAAAGTGCAGGCTTGATATGATATAGGACATTGCGTATGTTGTTGTGTATTTACTGACCAATGAAATATTTCCAATTGCCATTGTGATGGTTGCTATGCCTTCAGTCTCTCCATCCTTCGTTGATTGGGTTCCAGCAATGGGAGATGATTCAGCCGTTATGGTAAGTCTGCAACTACAGCATATTCCTGACAAGAGAGAAACGTTGAAGTAATCTTAAATTTTAAGACTTTTGGTTAACGAGTCACAGAACTAGTCCTAAACAGAGGGATTACTTAGCCCTACAATTTCATTGCACCACCAAAATTTTATATTATTTTGGCGTGAAAGTGCGTAAAATTCCCATCGTCGCTGCAGGGAAGCCTGTGCTGGTTTGATTAACTGGATAGGCAGAGTGCGTATCTATGTTTATATCACATTTGTGTCGGTTTTCTTTGATCGTCCGAGGTTTATGACTATAGCTAATCCACCTTGAATAAATAATTAGATCAAACTTTTCCACAAAACGTGAGAATTTTTCGTAGAAAATTTTGGAAAATGGCAAAGTATGTTAGAAAACCTCCACAACTGTGATTTAAGTTAGTTATAAACCTTGAAAGTCGGTTTATAACTGATATTTTGCCCTCAGACGTGCAGCATCCTTTGGGGCAATATATCAGTTATTAATCTCCTTCTCTGTTTGTAACTCTAACTTGCTGGTGATTATATTACATTTACAATGTACCTGAACCAGCAGAGATGAATATTCCTGTCCGATGCAATATTGTTTTCGACAATGATTTATTGATCCCACAATCTGCCTTATGAGTTGATCTTCCAGGCAGCTTATGACTAGCCAGATCTTCTGGAACTCGGCAGCGTTGGGAGCCTCTACGCCATCCGATACCCAACGAAGATCGATGTGATGAGCAGATTGTCATTTTCTTTAGATCAGGCGGACAAGCGAAAATCGATGCACACGCCAGAATTAAATTGCTCCATTTGCCAGGACAACAGGAGCCACCAACAAGTCGCTGGAATGAACAATTCATCACCTAAAGTTTTCAGTTTTGCTCTCTCTCTCTCTCTCTCTCTCTTTGGTTTGGCAAATGCCAATAGACTTTTAACTCTCTCGAACAAGTGTCAAGGCCAAGCTGACCACAACGGAATCTTATGTGCATGATAAGGCCGGATGCGACGCCGATTAAGTGCTCGCAGCACGCGTTGACAGTATATCAATTTTCCGCAATGTTGTTTGAAATTTTATCGCATTGATTTTAGAAAATTTTAAATTAAACAGAATTCTGATGATTTGCCAAAAAGCTGTTCCTAGACTAAGCAATCTCAAACTCTTTTGCAGGTGATATTTTCCACAAAAGTGAGTCTTGGAGTAAGTCGACGTAATCAGTATTATGCAAAAATGTCCACTGACCTGTGTCAGTCTTAACATGACAACACAGAATATAAGGTGAATATTGGAGGGCGGAAATCCTATGCAGCAATGATTCCAATGAATGGCAAAATGTTTTAATATTATGCAGATATTTCAAAGATTGTTCAAGTCTGAATAAACATTTCGTCACAATAGCGGTCTGTTGGAATATTGTCTATATAATAATGGAGATTGCTGTTCAAACTGATGTGAGGGCACAGATGCCGATAAATATGGTCATGTCTACTTCCCAGGAAAAATGGAATCTTTTAAGATACATATGCCATATTGCTACAGTGAATGTGTCTGTACATGATATTTTCTTATTGGTGACGTTTTTAGTCAATTTTGAGGTGAGTAGCAATGTTTGTTCCAACGTCTTGGTTTAATACGGCTATCGGGCGCCATTGTTATGATCTCAAAGGCAATGAAAAGTACCAAACTATTTTTTGTTCAGGAGTTAAATAGAACCCTTCCATCTGTCATAGGTAAAATAGTGAGTCGAATTGACATATACCGCAGATCGAATTTCAACTTGGAAAAACTGTCCTAAATTGACATTTTTAGCCCATGAAATATGACCTGTTTTGGACGGCTCCACAGGAGGCCTGTAATACATGCACTGCAAATATTTTTGAATTAAATTACTTGTAAACACCTCATTAGTGTATATCTGGGCACTTTTTGACCATAACTTTTCACTTCAAATAAAGCGGTCCGCCATCTTGATTTGCAACATTAATTTTCGTGAGAAGAAGAAGGAACCCGGGCTAAAGAAATCCATCACATTTATTGGTTCACTGTGGACTATCTTTGGACAAAAAATGAGGATGGGTGATTTCTTGACTTGTGCTGCACTTCACCCACTCCTTACTGACATCTGGTCTTAAAGTAAACAGATATGTAGAAATACAGAAACTTAAACAGTGGGTTAAATTTTAACCCATGTTTCATGCTAACCCAGCTTTGAACAACTGGCCCCAGGTGGTAGACTGGGGCCAGTTGTTCAAAAGCCGGTTAATGCTTATCTAGGGTTAAATTTGCCAAACCTGTTGTTAAATCTTAACCCTAGGTTAGTTTTCGCTGCTCAAATAAAAGCTAGGTTATCCTAAACCCTCATTTAAAGCAAGGGTTAAATTTAACCCTGCTCGCTAGGTAGGTTAACTTATTTAACCCTTGGTTAACACATCAACTTTGCAAATAAAACAGCTATGGCAGGTCTCGCTCTCAATCTATTTCGAGTAAAACATCCTCGGCGTGAAAGACGATATCGCCGATGAGGCTTAAATATTGATGACCTTTATGACGAGGAGTTAAGGGCAAGATATAGGTTTGGTAGAAATGCAATAAATTACCTTACAAATCTACTTCATGAGGATTTAGTTCGCGATACCCAGCGAGGCCATGCACTTGAGCCAGAACAGCAAGTCCTCATTGCTTTGAGATCCTCCTTTGCATTGGGCAGTTTTCTACAAGTTGTAGGACACAGTTTCAATGTAGACAAATCCAGTGTCTTGAACCGTCAGAGGTGTATCTCTGGGATTGAGCAGAAGGAATCAGTTCATAAAGTGGCCATCTGTGAACAAGATCGAAAATATAAAAAAATGTTTTCTTTGCAATATGGCCGTCTTAGTGGTCATTGTTTTGTAAATTATGAATTTTATATTAAAACGAGTGAGTGCCCTGGTAACTAGTGTGTGGTAATTTGTGCAGTCTTGTCCAAACTTGTACAAAAAATGCATCCTACTTCATACCTGTCTCAAAGCCGTCTAGTCCGGTAAAAAGAGGAGTATCCTCAACTATTTTTAGTATTCTCTCTTGCACTGCCATGGGCTCTAGGTGGAGGTCCACCTGCAGTTTTTCGCATCTGCCTATTAACATTGGCAAGTGTTTTCTTCACGGAGCTGGTTAAGTTTTCCATTTCTCTTTTATCTCGCTTACTGTCCAATTTGCCACTCCTATCGCGTTTATTTCTTTGGTTATGTTATCCCAAATTTTGTTCTTTTTTTGATTTGTTACCACATTTGTTAACTGTAGCCAGGTATTTGAAAACTTATGTTCTTTTATACAAATCGTGTCTTAAAACTTAGTCTAACTCCAAAACAGCTGGCTACCTGGCTTCCAATACAAATCTCTAGTAAAACACCTGGCTACTGTCTATGGTTGCCAGGTGGTAGCCAGGTATTTGAAAAATTATGTTCTTTTATACAAATCATGGCTTGAAACTTAGTCTAGCACCAAAACAGCTGGCTACCAATACAAATCTCTAGTAAAACACCTGACTACCACCTATGGTAGCCAAGTGTTTTACTATACATTCTACACGAATTCTACTCTTAAAATTCATAAGTTTGATCTTTCCAACTTCATGCAAGTTTAAAATCTTTTGTATTTCAAAATACAATATACAAGTGGCTATCCTTAATTATTGAATGTGCAAGTGACTAGAAAAACATAAAAGAGCAAACAAAAGCTGCACGATAAACATCAATTGTACTTGCTTTTTTACAAGATTTTTTGTGGCCCTGTTCGCCTCTCAATTCATGCAATACAATTACAAGTCATATACAATCACACAAGTTTTTTACGGTGGCCCAGAAGGGTCATCACTTTTAACAAAGATAAATAGTACAAATATTATTTTGTACTACCACTTTCATTTCAACTTTGTGGAGCACCAAACGCGGAAGCACCAAAACACGGGAAATCGCGCCAACAACGTTCATGACCACGCTGAGTTTATTTGAAACTTTACATAAAAGTAAACTATGTCGGAAAAATGTAAGGGAGATATCAGAAACACAATCGAGCAAACTGTGAGAGAAGAACTGTCAAAAGTTCTGTCAAGTAATAAAGATACGGGTGAGTGGAGTAGTTCAGAAACATCGCAAAATACGCCAACAACATCGACAACAAGTGCAACACCAAATAGTGGAACGAGTTGTCAGCCGAATCAGACTCGTGGTCAGTCTTCAACGTTCAGTTTTCAACACTTTTATCGTAATCGAGAGGCTAGCAAACAAGAGGATTTTAAACCAAGGAAAAAGAAGAAACGTGGAAACAAGGCATCAGGTTCGGGTGCGAAGTTAAAACAGCCAAAGGAAGTCGAAATCAAAGTCGGTGTGGCATGTTTTATTGGTGGTGTCTTCAAAACACTAAGACTTACATATTGAAAGTGAAAAATGATATCAAGAGAAAGGAATTGATTGAGAAAGCAATCATTAAACATGGCAACTTTGATCAGCCATTTGATCGTGTAAGTCCCTATGTTCTTCTTTATCCAGGAAGAAAAGAAATATTTTTTGTTCCAGGTTATTCTTTGTTCCAGGAAGAAAAGAAATATTTTCTCTGATGAAATATAAGGAGGCTATCTCCAAAGACTATAAGAAGCTTACATTTTATGTTTGCCTTCGTGACAAGTTTCAGTACAACCAGTTTTCTGACTGGTCTTCTCCTGATGACAATGATGATAACAATGACATTGAACGTGAGAAAAAACCCACAAGTGAGTGCAACTGAAAGTAGCCCACCTATTAATGACGACCCGATGCTTTTACTTGCTATCACTCAGAGCCAACAAGATAAAAATATGCCTGCTCTCAGCGAAACAACAAACAATGAGGAAAAGATATCTGCAGAGGCCAAATCACTAGACGAGGCACTTGAATTGAAAATGAGTGATATCCCCAATGACAAGTACACAGTTGTTGAAGTAACAAGAAAACACCTGGTTGAAAGAACATTTGAGATCCTGAAAGATGAGGATAATATAAAGGGAAGAGTTATAGTTAAGTTCATAGGAGAAGAAGCAGTTGATACTGGGGGTGTTACTAGAGAGTTTTTTACAAACTTGTTTCAGAGTATGTTAGGTAATGATAATATATTCCATGGTAGCTAACCCAATTTAACCTTTAGACATAACTTGCATGCATTAGAAGAAGGGCAGTTTGAGATGTTTGGAATATTAACTGCCATTGCCTTATTGAATGGATGCCCTGGGCCTCATTTTCTTTGCCGTTCACTTGCATCATTTATTCTTGACAATCCAGTAGAGGTTGTTCTGAATCAGAGTTTAAAACAAAACTTATTCAGATTCAAGGCTGTAATAATGAATCTGAGCTTTCAAATATATGTCAGTTCTTTTCTCGAACGTTTTGACATGTGGTACACTAAACCAGTTATCACTCTGGATGACAAGGATGATCTAATTAGATTTTGTTCTAAGCAAATTGTAATAAGCAGTGTTGCTGAAGAAATTTTCAGTTTTTGCAAAGGTTTAAGCACCTTTGGTGTGTTGCATGAATTATGTAAGTTTAGTGAAGCTCGAATGGCGGAGTTAGTATACCAGGATGTAAACACCGATCATGTCAAAGCATGCTTTAAGTACTATTTAAAACACGAGTAGGAGTGTTTTATGCGTTTTATATTGCATAAAACACGAATGGCTTAAAAAACTCATTAATATTCAACAATCATTGTGTCCAATACCGATGGGATATTGAATTTACAGCAGTGTAATTAGTAGATTGAGGTGAACAAATAATCGGGGAAAATCAAGTTTGTTTGCTATAGGGAATTAGCAACAAAAGGAATCAAACACACAATAAATGCAAATGAGCCAAACTAGGTGAGTAGAATTTGCGATAAGTGATTCAGTTTGGTTAAGCATGTCAGGAAGGCAATTTCGAAAAGCTCTAAGTAAGGAAGAAGAAAAAAATGCCTTGCAAGAATCTATTCCGAAGTCAACACGTTATGCCACGAAGTGGGCGAGATAATAATGATCCTGGCAAGGAGCAGTGCAGCTTTAAATTTGATTTGGGGAATGTTGAAGCCTTAGACACCAATATTTGTAATATGAATGCTGAATCACTGAATCTGTGGTTGACAAAATTCGTACAAGAAGTATGCAAGTCAAATGGCGACCGTTACCCTGCCAGGAGCTTGTATCAAATAATTACTGGGCTTCAACGTTATTTAAAGGAAAGTGGCAACGATGTTTCTTTGCTCGGAAAACACGAGGAAAGGTTAGTTACACACCTATACGTAAGCAAATCGAACGCTGTACATCATTTTAATAGTAATTCTATAAATTTAGGCTAAAAATATTCAGAAGGGCTCTAGATGCAGAGATGAAACAATCTACTGCGGATGGAGTAGCAAATAAAACGAAAAAGGAAGAGAGAAGCGATATTACTGAGGAAGATGAGCGTACGATGTGGAACAAAGGGCTACTGGGTTGCAATACGGCCAAGTGCTTGTTAAGAACAATTTACTTTTATAATGGTAAACTGTTTAGCCTACGTTCAAAAGAGCACAGAGATCTCAGGTATTCCAATTTTCGCGTCGAAGGTGATTGTATAATATATGATGAAAATGTGTCAAAGACGTATCACGGGGGTTTAAATGACTTGAAGTATAAGCCTAGGGTCGTAAAACATGTTTGTTGTTCTGGAAAAGATGCAAATCATTATCCATGCATTGTTAATATCTATGCTACATATTTGGAAAAAATCGAAGAGCTAAGTAAGAGAGTCGATGCATTTTACTTTAAGCCTAATCCAAAGGCAGATGAATTGACATATTGTCGCTGTGCCGTGGGAATTAATTCTTTAAACAAGGTTTTGCCCGACTTGCGTGCAGAAGCTGGCTTGAAGCGAAAAACATCGCACTGCCTTAGAATAACATGTGCAACTAGATTGTTTCAGAATCATTTAGAGGATAAAGCAATTCGTGAGAGAACTGGCCATCGCTCAAATGCCTTACTACAGTATGAAAAAATGAGCAAGGAACAGGAAGCCGTGAGCAGTAGAGCTGTAGGTCCTCCAGATTTGAATATAAATGTAAACGAGTGTTCAAGTGTTGATAACAGCAATCCTTTTGATCTTGATATGTTTGATTTTGGTATATCAGATAATATTTTTGCAAATATACCTGAAACGAGTAACTCTAGCACAAGTAGCAGTGCGTCTACGTCGTTTATTTCCGCATCAGGCGGAACATTCAATAATTGTGTATTTAACTTTGGAAAATGATGATTAGAAGTACATTAGTGTGTTATTAGTGTATTTTTTGTGTAACGAAAGTGTGTTGTAAATTGAACCTATTTCTACCATTGTTTCACGATTGTTTGCACAGATTCGGTTCATTTATAGATACTTGTAGTTTACGTAGGCGTGTGTCTTTATATAAAGACACATGTGTCTTTATATAAAGGTTTATGTTCGTTCAATTTTGTACATATTCTACCCCATGATTTCCCTGGCCCGAATTCAAAAACCCTCCCCGGGCTTTTATAATCTATCGTACTTTATGTGGTATAAAATGCTTTCCTCGTGACGAAACCAGAACATCGGATTGGACACAATTATTGTTGAATATTAATGAGTGTTTTAAACCCTATTTCTCACCTATTGGCACAGATGAGCATGGCAACGAAACAGAAATTGTGTACATGTGGCAAGAGTTTTTGAAAAAAAAACAAAAGTGGTAAATTAAAATCTGAGGTTCTTGCTTGCCCAGATTGGAATAATCCTGATGCCAGGTTTGCAAGTGTAGATGATTCACAAGTTGTTAAAATTCTTTCCCTCAGTGATATATTGCAGTTTGGGAGTGGTTCACGATTCCCGAATTTTAAGGGCTCTCTAGCATTTGATCACCAATGTAGTGATGCACATAAGAGGCTAACTGGTAATACCTGTGGTTTAATCATTTGTATACCAGTAAGAGAGGTACACAAAATGTAACACAGACACATTTGCCTTAAACATCATGGAAGATATATTTCAAGACTATGGATTTGGACAGAGATAAGTTACTATATTACTCTATAACAAAATGTTGTGTTGTTTATTATCATTAGAAATAAATAACTTGGTAGTTTTTCTATATATTGTAGACTGTAAATCACCTATTTGTGATCTCCCTGGGAGTCCACGCACCCCTGCCCCTATTCAACAAATATGAAATGCATGTTTATTGATTTAATTTATTTACTATTTAGAGTGAAATACAGGGTGAGTAAAAAAAAAACTGATGCCCTTTCAAATTCAAATTAGTACCATCACCCTGTACATGTTTTGTCTGCTACCCCACTCTCCCATGCTCCTTTGAAATAAACCCCCAGGGGGAGATTAATAGAGGACTTGCCATAACTATATTACAGGTATTATGTAAATATATTCATATTCAAGTAAAGCTATGAAATGTTATGTTCAACTAATATTGTTAAACTGTAATGAAGAATAGTGTGAATTCTTATTTGTCAGTAGTTCTAACGTTATTAGGCTGCAAATGTTATTTTCCATTTTATTTATGTCAGGTGCAAAAATGTTTTTCCAGGCATGATATTTTCTTATTAACACAAAATGTAAACACCCAAAATATCTTTTAAGCAATCTGTAATTATGTGCTTGGTAGTACTCAAAGTCAATTAGCTTCTGTTACCCCTGTAGCAAAATTAACTAGTGACTGAAATAACTCTCCAGCTTCAAAGATAGTAGTTGGGTATGTTAGTCTATTATTTTCCATAACATAATGGAAATATTCCTCCCAAATCTCACCTGTTTCCTCTTCTCTTAACCCACCCAGAATTTCTTGTTCTACTTCACGTAACTTGCATTGTGGAACTTGTACTAGACAGCCTTGTCTGTCTTCTCCTGTTTGATCAGGGAGGAAATAGAGAACATCTGGAATGCAAGGTACAGTGGTTTTATGGGATTTTCTTATTCTGTGTGAGTTCCGTTGCTGCTTCGCTTTGTCCAGATCTGTTTGAAAAACATCTGCAAAGCAGAACCACAGTACCTCTTTATGGATATCTTTTGTCATATTAAGGCTACCTGACTGCGAAGGCGACCCACTCGATCCACCAGCCAGAACGTAGCTTCCTTAGTGAAGACCAATAGCACTCTATTCTTTGGTTTCTAGAACTTGATAAATATTGGTGAGCTTTTAATCCAGAAAATTCATCTTGCTGATTGGAGTGAAGGTAACATTGCATGGCAGCCATTAAGCCACTTTCGGTTCCACGGTCAGTTAAAAGACGGACAGGACATCCTCCTGTACCTTTAACATAATCGAAGAAATACTGGGCAATAACTTTTGGGTTTTTGTTTGACCGTTGAATTTGCAATCACAATACTCTTCGGCTAAAGCCATCGATGCATCCGTGGACTGAAAAACCATAGGGTTTAAAGTTTATCGTAGCCATCTGCATGCCAGGCAAAATTTGGTCCTGGGGGTGTAGGTACGTCGATGAAAACATTGGCGTTTTCGAAGTTGAACTCCTTCCGGATCAACTTCTCTCATTATGGATGCAACTAGCTGACGAGGAAGATTAATGTGGTTCCGTAGTCTTAAGATATGCCACATCGTACGATATCCATTTGATTTGTCAGGCCCAGCCAAGAGCTCGTCCTTTATGATATTTCTTGCTCTACTTTTAACATTTTCGTTGACAAGTTTGCGACGTTTTAAACCAAAATCTTTCAGTCTGCATTTTAAAGTTCTTTCTGACAGGCGCATGTCGCGGTATCTTTGCAAAAAAATCACAATATTCTTGTATTCTCAAACCCTTTATAAAAATAGTATTCAATTAGCTTCCTTTCTGATCCAGAATTAGCAGGTAAACCTTCCCTCTCAAAGTTGTTCAAACGATTCAAACCTTCCTCGTCTTCCGCCATTTTGTGTTGAAAGATTCTCCCCAGTCTTCTCGTGGTAACATGCGCGCCCAGCGTTTTAAGAGCTTTAGTAAAGACATGCTGCACATTTTTAGTGAGAGAGTGTGTGTTCATTTTTAAAAAAATGTAATATTTTTTATTGAAGTAATGGTCTGCACAACATTGAAATGAAAGTGGTGGTACAAAATAATATCTGTACTATTTATCTTTGTTAAAAGTGATGACCCTTCTGGGCCATCTTCATTCTGCTCTTTTGCACAAAGTATTTGGAACACGACATGCATTGAAAGTAAAACAAGGGTGACGTAATATCGTTCACCAACGCAGCACAAATTTTGTAGTGCCAATTTTAATAAACTCGTCTTCCTCTGCTGTGAATCGTATACCAGAATGCCACCGAAATAATATATTTGTGCAATGTTTTGGAGGCAATTTCACCAAGTCATTTGTTTGCAACACTGAATTCAATGCACAAGTTGTGCAACTGTTTTCATTCTCCACAGTTTGTCAACCTCATTGTGAACATTCCCATTCCCCGCTGCTAGCAACTTGCTCTATCTTGTCGAGTGGATATACTTTCCAAACACTTGGAAAACTAGGACACTGAAAAGATCAGTAAGTTTCTGAAACTGTTTTCCATTTCGATTCACTAAGACATACTCACAGGATGGATTTAGAAGGGGTCTCACATATTAGATGTATTGTTCCAAAAATTCTATGCAATCTTTCGCAAAGTATACGCTATCAAAACCGTACATTTTGGCCGTCTTGAAAATTTTTTGATCTACCATTCCCTCGTTTCTCTTTGCACTTTTAAACATATGTAGGGTAAGGTGTTGGTGGGTCATGGGTTAACAGCCTGGGATGACAGATTGTACTTTAAATAGGGTAGCCCTACTTCTACGAGATTCGAGCGTCTATATCCAAATCAGTTGTCCAGTTTAATATCATGTCTTTTGCACTCTTGCCTGCACAGTGGGGGAGTGGAAACTTAATGTAAGTCCCAATATAAAATTGCTGAATATACCATATATTACACGAAGTATCTCGACATTTTCCAAAACAAAATTGCATTCACGGATTGCAAAACATGTCGATTTATTAAATTTTCGAAGAAAAAATGCTCAAACTGCAGGTTTGTGGAAGTGCCAACAAGTGAATTCAGACTTTTTAATAATTTATCCTAATTTTTGATCTTGTTTTCAATTAGTGCCCGAAGGGGGGCAAAGAAACTGAATGATAATCAACCTCAGAATATGGCCTAATACAGCAAGTACTGGATGAACTGAATAATGATGATAGTGAGTTTAACCAGGGTGACTGTAATGATTACTCAGTTGAGGAAGAGGAATTTTATGCTTCTGTTCAACTACCTGATGCATTTAGTGATGCTGAAATTTCATCGTCAAATAGCGACACTGATGAAGCAGGTAATCTTACTGTCGACAATTTTTTTTATTAGTTATGGGAATAGCATTGCCAGGTTGAGACATAATTAAAAATTAATAAATACATTATCTCACTTTGCTAATTTTTTTGTAAAATAATTTTATTAGATGTTAACCCAACAGTTACCAAACCAAAATATAAACGTTCTGGATATAAATGGTTGAAGAAAAATTTTGAGCAACCAGATGAGGAATTTCATGGTGAAACTAGTCAACCAACTGATCCAACAGGCATAACAGAAACACTGTTACAATATTTTCATATCAGGCATGGCGGCTTCATGCCGGGGTCGGCTTTATAACCATTGTCTATTTCGTCTATTGCTGGTCATATTGTTTGCTCCTGACCTGATTGCTTTGGTTTGGCAATTGCCGAAAGATATTCTGCATCATTCTGGTACTAAATCAGTGTTTGTTGGTACAAGATTATCCTATATTTCAAAACAACAAAATTCGTCGATCAATTGTGAACTGGACAAAGCGAGGTCACTTGTGTATTTTACTTCCAGACTATCTTTTTCCTAAATATTTATCAATTTGTGGCGATGTGGAATCAAACCCGGGACCTCTAACAGAGCCCTTGCGATCAAAGAGAGGCAAATCGGATTTCAAAACTTGTGGAGAATGCAGTAAAATCGTTCGAAGTAATCAAAATGGCGTCTTTTGTGATGGATGCCGAAGGCTATTTCATTTTAAATGTACCGGCCTGTCAAGTCCCACTATGAACATTTGGACTTGTTTTAATTGTGGACTCCCTCAATTATCAGATAGTTTTTTTGATTCCAGCCATGACAATGTGAGTTCCAGTTCCATAAGTGAATCTGTTGATTCACTTCAGAACTTTGGTGTTAATTATTTAAGAAATCTCAAAATAGGTTACCTAAACAATAGCCTGGGCGGAACTAAATTCTTAGAGATTAGCAAAATTCTTCAGGAGAATATTCTTGATGTGTTGGTTATTGGTGAGACTAAATTAAATGATTCATTTTCAGACAGCCAATTTCACCTGTCAGGATATAAACTATTTTGCAAGGATAGACCTTTTAGCAAAGCGGGCGGTGGCGTGATTATATACGTTAAATCAAGTCTTACAGTTCAACGATTTCAGAATTTTGAATGCACGAATGTTGAGTCAATTATGTTAAGACTATCTCTAAATTCTTCAAATATTGCCTTGCTTGGCGTTTATCGACCACCTAATCTTAGGAAATCAGTATGGGTTAATGAATTACACACTCTTTTGGATAATGCTTTGGATATTGCAAAAGACATGGTGGTGCTAGGTGATTTAAATTGCGACTTGCTTCGACCTGATTATCAAGATTGTGATGGAAGGGCTCTTCTTGACATTTGTGACATTTATGATCTCCACTGCCTTGTTGAAGGACCAACAAGAATCTCCAATAATACAGCTACCCTTATTGATGTGATATTAGTAAATAATCGTCGACGATTTTTACACACCGACAGCATTGATGTCTATCTTAGTGATCATAATATGGTTTGTACTGCAATGAAATGTCAAATACCTAAAGCTTCTCCTAGATTTGTAACATACAGAAGAATGAAGGGCATCGATAGTAAAAGTCTGCAAAAAGACCTTGGTGTTGTCCCATTTCATGTTGCCCACATTTTTGATGACATTGATGATGTTTATTGGGCTTGGCAAACTATGTATATGGATGTAATTAATGAATATGCTCTATTGAGAAAAGTTAAAGTGAAGGGGAATCAAGCACCTTACTTTAATGAAGTCCTTAGGAAGGCAATTCGTAAAAGGAAAAGACTTTGGAGGGAATATATAAAGTATAATACAGAGGAAGCTCACATTGCTTATAAACAACAGAGGAATCTGACTGTGAAATTACGGCGCAAAGCTATAGCTGCCTATTTCAGAAGCTCGACAGATAATGCTAACTCTGATCCCCGTAAGTTCTGGAAAACACTTAAACCATTTTTGCATACTAAAAGTTCTAGATCAACCGAAGATATTGTGCTGCGAGAAAATGGTCAGATTATTAAAGATACACAGCAGATAGCTTGCATTATGAATAATTACTTTGTTAATGCGTGTGCACCGATTGCTGAACAAAATAGTGATATGCTCCTAAACCATCCGAGCGTTAAATCTATTAAGACATTTATGACAATTAGAAATGCGAACACTGAAGGGTATACCTTCTCATTTAGTGAAGTAAACCATCGGACCGTCTCAGATATTATAGCTGCCTGTAAAACATCTAAGGCACCTGGCTTTGATAACATCTCTGTTAGCCTGCTTAAATTGATGTTTGAAGTGATAATTCAGCCATTAACAGATTTAATAAATGCTTGCATTCGAATTGGTAACATCCCTATTGATTGGAAATCTGGTCAACTTATGCCAATATTGAAGAAGGGACAAGATCAGGATGATATGGATAAATCTTGTTACAGGCCTGTGTCGGTTTTAGTTATATTTGATACCGTATTTGAAAAATGTCTGTATCAGCAACTATATCAGTGGTTTGAAAAACTGTTAGTTTCCAATCAATCTGCTTTTCATAAACACCACGGTTGTGATATGTCGTTACTTAATCTAATAGAAAATTGGAAATGCAATCTTGATGCTAAAAAGTATGTCGGAGTTGTTGCACTCGATCTCAGTAAAGCATTTGACAGTGCCACATGAATTGCTTCTAACAAAACTTCAAGCTTATGGCGTTTCAAAACCGAGTATTCAATTAATCAGGAACTTTTTGACAAAACGACGACAACGAGTCAAAATCTTCGATAAAACTTCTGATTGGGTGGAAACGATTGGAGGAATCCCACAAGGTTCTGTTCTGAGACCCCTTCTTTTTAACATTTTTGTTAATGATCTCCATTTTGACCTAACTAATGGTGAAATTAATACCTTTGCTGATGATAATCAGCTTTATACTTGTCACCAAAATGCTGACACAGTTGAAGACACATTAAATTCCGACCTTGAAATAACATTAGAATGGTTTCATCAAAATTCCCTTACAGCTAATCCTAATAAGTTTCAAAGTCTTGGCTTAGCTCCTGGCAGGTCTACTATTGATCTTCAAGTCTCAGTTTTGGGTAACTTGGTTCAACAACTATCATTCATAAAGCTCTTGGGAGTTACATTGGATAATAAGCTAAATTTCCATGTTCACATTGCGAATCTGTGTAGGAAGGTTGGTCGACAAGTAGGGGTGTTAAATAGACTCAAACGACTGGTTCCTGTCGAAGCTAGAATTGAACTCTATAACTCATTTATATTAACGCATCTGAATTACTGTTCTACTGTTTGGCATTTTTGTCGGAAGGGTGATTCGGACAAACTTGAGAAATTAAATGAAAGGGCATTGAGGACAGTTTTTCAAGACAAATCCAGTAGTTATGAGACTTTATTAAATCAAGCAAGGAAAACAACGTTGTACAATCGTCGTATGCAAGATATTGCAATACTTATCTACAAGGCTCTTCATAATCAATCTCCACAGTATATTAAGGAATTATTTAAATTACGCATATCTAATTACAATCTTCGAGGGACTGATATGCTTATATTACCTAGATTTAACACTGTTACTTATGGAAAAAACTCATTAAGATATATGGGACCAAAAATATGGAACAGTTTACCAGATGATATAAAAGCAGCAAACAATATTGCAACTTTTAAGAAAAGTATTCGTAAATTTAACTTTAATTTTTTTTAACCAGATTTTAGATTTAGATAGTAGAAATTTAGAAATTAGTTACTCAGTCAAACTAGCACTTCGTGTGCTATATTGTAACAGAGTATAAATAAATTATTATTATTATTATTATTACTTTAAGAAATTTGTGACTCAAGAGGTGCTAGAAATGATTGTTACACATGCTTACAGATATAGCATCCAGAAACAAAGTACATTTGTAAACACATCGTTGAAAGAAATAGAACAGGTGTTAGGCATGTATTTCAAAATGGGTCTGGCTAAAATGCCTGCTATAAGAATGTACTGGGAACGATCAACAAGATATCCTGCGGCTGCTGATTTTATGTGTTGCAATAGGTTCCAGTTGCTTCTTATAGTCCATGAGCTGATTTCTGTAAAGGCTCTTAAAATGAATTTTCGTAGCACCCCCCTGGAGACATAGTGAAACTGGTATCAAATGAAAGCTTATTGTCTATATTTTAAGGATCCACTTGTTACTTTCCATGTAACCTGTGCGTAAGCGAGATATCCAAGCTTTTATGAGGGGGGTGGGGTGGGGAAGTACTTTACATGCAGTAACAAACTCTCCACATAAAATGAAATAACTTTGTTGATATAGCGTCAATATCTGCTATTTCTTTCACAAATGTTCCTTGGTTTGTGTATTACCAGCAAACATATATTATATACAGGGTGATTTGATGTTTCCATGGCAACGGTTGCTTGGGAAATGTCGAGAGTACAAAATTGCTAATTCTAAGTATTTTTAATGATTTTTATTCATCAGATGACCTAATACTGCTTTTATTGAAAACAATGGCTTTGTGTACAATGAAATATTTTTTCTTTCAAAAATCATTTGTTTTCTGCTTTTGAAATCTCATATCTTAAAAGTCTTAAACTTGTACAAAAACTAATAGTTATACTCCTCTTTTATGTAATAGCACAGTTTTTGCAATAATTTTGAAGGATAGAACTCATCCATGTTTTTACTCTGAAATATATACAAAACTAATCATCGTTATCATTTTCATCTTCATCTGAGGCGTCTCCGTCAGCAAATGTGTTTTCACAATGTTCACATGCACATGCTTCTGTACATGGAAGGTTATTGACAACACAGGAACACCGTCGCGTTTTGCATTGGCCTTTGCAACCGCAACACACTAGAGCCATCACCGCATCAGGAGCAGGGGGCTGATCTGTCCAGTCGATTTCCAGGCAGCTGTTGTTCATGCGCCAGCCTTGGCCATTAGGTGTCACATTGACGTTTTGCTCCAAGGCATGCATGTTTCCAAAGGTAGGCTTGAAAGTTTGCCCGCTTGATGTGATTGATCAATGCTGATCTTGATGGTGGTAGTTGATGGGACTGCAAATGTTTGCCTTTACAAAACATCTTATATCTCAGATCATTAACACTGTGGCACTTGGGGTCGTTGTAAAGGGCACAAACAAACTGCTCCAACTGGTCAAAATTTGCCATTGGGATTCTTTCGCCTAAAATCTCAACAGATTCTCTGAAAACTTGATTTCCCTGAACAATGTCAAACGCTTTCTTTTTGCCTTTTGTTGCAAATGAACTAACTGAGTCACAACCAGTCAACGCGTGCAGACCAGGCAGTGCCCGGCATGTGGCTGATCCAAGACTATCACAGACCTTCGTTACATCTATGATCCGAGCTCTAGCCTGTGTCCCGCTTTCAAGGAACAATTGTGATGGCATGTTAATACTGTAAAAACATGCTAGAACTTACACATCTGTGTCTGATGACTTGATTGCAATACGCTCATGTCCGGATCTTGACGCATGGGCTACATGTAAGAACATCCGGGTGTCCGCTTCTTCTTGGTTGGTTGTAAGATCTTCACACAGCTCAGCTACGAATTTTGGTGCACTTTGGACCATGTGTGACAAAAACGATGTGGTTTCCTATGATTTCAGCATACTTGTTGTTGGATGTCCTTTCATTTGCCTAGAAGTTCAGCAGGGCTGTTTTGTTGGAGCCACTAGCCAGGAACTTTTTCCATTGACGTGGACACATTTGCTGGGGACTGGAGATAGTGATCATTAGCTTGGCAGTACTTCCTCGCTTGTCTCTTTCTGTGTTCTTTATTGAAACATCGGGATACTGATCTGCTACGAAATCTATTCTTACTGCTCGTCCAGCTACTGCTATTACTCGTTTCATTAACATTTCTGTAAGCGACGCGAATCTTTCAGGTATTTTCACCAGCGATTGTAGTAATGCCATTGCATCTATGATGTACGCTGTAGTTGGGTTTGGAAGACTTTCTAGGCACTCAACTTCGTTTTCAAGTAGTTTCGAAAAGGTTGCCTTGTTGGTCTTTGCTAGCATTCCATCTAACGAGGCCAGTGACCAAGCTCAAAGGTAAGTAGTTCTCGTAGATCTATCTTGCGGCTCTGGCCAATAACTAAAAGGCGCGCAAAGAGGTTTCTGTCGGCTTTGATGATGATGTTCTTTGTTCCTGCTTTAACTGATGTTTTCTTTTGAGCATCTCTGAAGGATCCGAGCTTGAGCTTTGTAAAGGTGTCGAAAAATCCTTTGGCATTCGTCACCAGCCTTTCATTAACAAATGTTTGAAATGCTAGGCGCCCTTTTTCTTTGGCCGTCAGAAGATCTTGCTTTACGTTTTCATCTGCAACACGTCCTGAGCTGAGGACAACAAGCTCATCTGATGCTTCAAATGGATTTCTCCAGCCTTCTATTACCTCTTCTAGTTATCTTTGTCACATCATCTTCATCTCTTTTGATGCGTGATGACCCGTTCTCCTTATGGTATTGACTTCTTCCTTGGTAACTGTCTGTCATTCTTCTACAACTGTCAATAAACGCTGCTCGGGAATGAGCAGTTAGCATCCATCGTTGTACAGCAGACTTCTTCAAGCTGAAGCCCACTATGCCTCCTTTTGTTTTAGTACTTCGATTGAGTGTTTGTTCAATAGTTTGGTCGACTGGTACTTGGGAAAATCCATGATGGGTTGTTCTTTGGACTCCAAAGTCACCATTGGCAAGCATTGTATGAGCTTCAGGATGACTTTCTTCTAATGACATCATATTCACTAAGTAGATTGGAAGGTATCTGGCATAGTTTATGTGGTCATAAGCGTAAAACCATGGTAACATCTCTTCGGTACTTTCTATGTGCATCTCCCAGTTGCCTTCTCTGGTTGCTCGTATAGCATTCAACAGCACTTCGACCATCTCTAGATAGCTGTCCCAGAACACCTTCATAGGGCCATTGTGAAATTTTGAGTATTCTCTGTACAGCTCCGCGAGCTTAGCAAGTTCTTCCATGGATAGTAGACCATAAAACTTTTCTTTGCTGAACTCCTTTCGGATATCCATTACTTTGTTTACTATCATGACATAATTAACTGGATGGTTATTGGCTAGTAGCCACGACCTGAAGCCATTCCACTGAAGTCGATGCAACGCTTCATATACGATCTAAAAATAGATAGAAGGCTTCTATTTATAAGTATATTTCTTGCAATTTATTATTGTCAGTATTATGTTTTACCTTGTGGGTACGAATTGCACGGTTATAGTGGCGGCCTTCAAGAATTGCTGCAATAGATCCATAACCAACAACTTCACTTTCCAAAAGGATATCTGCTAAGCCACCATCTCCAAATCGTTTCCCAATAGTAGCTAGGAATGCACAGATAGTGTGGAATATCCCTATCCGAACAACAAGTCGTTTGAACTTCTCCTGGTTTTGCCATATGATTTTAAGAGCTTTTGCATAGATTGCTTGATCAAACACTACGATGACATCTTCTTGTCCAAGCTGATCTGCCATTTTTAGTGATCTAAATGAAAATAAATTTCTTGTTAATGAAGGAAGCCTGAATAATATGTTATTGCGGTTCCTATACGTGTGCGAACAGAACGATTTAAAAGAAATTTCAAAGCAAATACTAACTTGTGTGTTATTAAGTAATTATTGGACTACAAAATTATTGTTTAAGTAACAAACCTTTCTAGAACCGTATAAACAGTAGGAAGCTCTGTTGGACATGCATCAGTTACATCACAATAGCCAATCGAGCACTCTCTGAGACTTTTGTTGTCTTGTAGCAAGATGTTAAAAGCAGACCATGCAGGTATAACTTGGGGTTGATCCGTCTGCACATCAAATAAGCCATCCTGGTAGGACTGTCTGCAGAGTCTCCAACCGAAGTCAATAAGTTGGGAATTGATGCTGAATTGTGATTGAAATAATTTATTCACATCAATGTTCAGCTGACCAGGACCTTGGCGAGAGCTCGAAATAAAATGTAAAACATCTGATGCAACAAAATTGGCGGAGCATTTCTTAGAGGGTACTCGGTTAGTCGCAGCAATAGGAGGTAAAGCACACGTGTGGGGCTTACGTTGAACAACGATACCATTTGTACAATGGGTGGTGCCTTTTCCTGTAAAAAGACAAGGGTGAGTAAACAAAAACAAACACATAATATATATTGTAATTGTTGAGACATAGGTATTTGCATACAATCGTGTCACTCATTTTGTAATCAAGACCATGGAAATAAAACTATCACAATAACAATTACCAGATAGCATTTCTTCAAGGAGATCATTGTTATCCCAGCAAAACACACCAGGTACATTGGGAGAGCAAGCATCCGGAATAATAACACCATTTTGTTGTTTTGCAATCTGATAATCGGCTAGAGATGTTTCTAGTTCTTCCACTTGAGAGTATGATAAACTGTGACCAAACCGGTTGAGAATGGTTATCAATTCAACACTGCCAGTCAGACCTTTTACTGTCATAGGCAGGACAACATGTTTTGGTGTTTTCACGCGACCACGACTAACACAATGTATCAAGTCTTGCAAAATAGAAACTATAAGGCGATGAACATCTGGTGAGATCTCAGAAACTCTTTCTTCAGAGTACTCTGATTGTGGAGATAATATCCAAGCCATCATATTGTATACCAGATCAGGTACCATAGAACCACCGCTGTCTAGATCATCTGGTGATGGTGGCCAAGTCATAGTTGATTTCACATCTACAAGTGCATTTCTTATCACCTTGGCTGCATGAAAGACTTGATAACTCTCATCTTGATACTCATGAGTCGTGCAATAATTCAATTCCAAATCTTCGCCTTCGTCTTCCTGGTACTGAAGAGTGCTCTTCTTAAAAATGGTCTCCACGACGTCTCCGACATCAACTAGTGAGCTATACACGATTACAGATTGGTTTCTGTTTATTGGTTGACGAAACGAGATCTTTTCTCCAAAACATCAAACTAGGCGGTTCTTTAGCTTAGATGACCTGTATGTGGTAACAGCTACTCCTTCATTGACAAGAAAAGTTGTATACTTTTCTACGAGCTCTGACATGGGAATTGCTTTTGAATTTTTTAAAATCTCTTCGTCTATGATTGTTTTTAATCTCTGAAAAGCTTTACTGTAACCCACACCATCAGTGTCTTCCTCCCTACAATGTTGATCCTCCAGCCTTTCAAGTTCTCTTTGGCGCACATACTCCTTGTAACAGGATCGATGATATTTGATTTCCATTGCAATTGTATCTTGATTGTTGATATGTAAAAGGAGACCAGTGTCATTTCGTATTTGAGCTGCTGTGGTCAAGGACGTGCTACCAAATTCACTGATATTTAGGGTAAGTGACTCTCTTGTTCTTGCTCCTTTAGTTTTTACCTTTTCCTTCTGGCAAATTGCACATTTGTTTGAATCAAAAGTAGAAACCTGTGACCGACAGACTCTCTTAGGAGGGGAAGCTGTTGTGGGTACTTCACTGATGTTTTCCTCAGAAGAATGAAGGTTCTGTTCTGCTTTGGCTACTTTATTCTTGTCAGTATACTCTTGATAGCAACGTCGATGATAACTTCCCTTTGGTCCCTCATTCTAGGCTTCTCTCATCGTGTTCCAAATATAATCCTTTCTACGATTGGCACATGATTGAAAGGTCACCCAGCTTTTCTCTGCAAAAGCTGTCAATTTGCCATCAGAACTTTCGACAACGTGGCGAAGGCATTTGTCCCAGTTAAGCTGCTGTTTTACAGAACACTTTTTTGAAGTAATTTCAGTCATACTGACTTAAAAATATCTCTAAAAACAAGACACACAATATATGCATATGTAATTAACAGAATTTTTCAAAATTATTCGATTTGAAAAAAAGCCAGAATGAAATATTTTTTCTACATATATCCATCTCTTTTCGTTTTAATTACCTGCAAACTAAAGCATACTTGTAAAAAGCGTAATATATCAAGCTTTTTACAACAGTATCATACTTTGAAACTAACATACTTACAGACACAACAGGTAGAAAATTTCCAAGATGGCGGACACTGGTTTTGTCCAGTGAAATGTATATAAATACCTGGAACGATAACTTGGCGGCCATCTTTGAAGCCAAATTGAAGGCTGCCATGTACGTCACGCCGCGAAAATATGACCTATTTTCAAAAGCTCTTTTCGACCCTTTAACTTCGTGTTTTAGAGCCAGTTAGGTGCTAAATATTTTCTAGATAGATTGAAATTTCATGTACCTCAACTTTCTAGGACGTCCAGTAAGGTTTTAAAATATTTTTTGGCTGCTAAAAATGAAAAACAGTTTCGGCAAAAACTTTGTCACGAAATATCTTTTTTAAACAACTGATACCTCTCGAGTTTTAACAGTTAGATGGAAGAAGCTGCCAAGAACTATCCGTAACCGAAGTTTAAAGCTTTAAAACTAATGCTATCTGACGAAAAAGGTAAGTTTTATACGTATTTTTGAGTTAACCATACAAATACACCACTTCGAAAACCTCAATTTACTCACGTATTAGAAGGGATACAGCGAAGACTAAAAGCTCAAAATAGACAACGATACCTGGACTTTAGCACAAGGTACGTTTTGGAAGTGTTGAAATGTTTTAAACCAATATATTTTTCAATTGAAGAGCGTAGTTTGCTTCGGCACGTTGAAACTTTCGTCATTTTCCAGAGTAAAAAAGTGATAGCCCTCAATTTTTGCCGTAACAAAGTGTAAAACAGTCAGGACTATCCAGAAAACCAGGATCGAATCTTTAATATTGAAGTCTTGTGATGAAAATTCTCATTTTTCAATCATATTTTCGCTCAAAAACAAACTTTTCACTCCTCGTAACTTTCCCCAGTCCTTTCGAACAAGCCATTTTCCCTGTGCAGCTCCCGCCTTTTGCTTCAAATTTGGCTTCATCCAATCATAGGACAAAAACATAGGAGTTATCGTTCCAGTTGTATTAGAGTTCACTGGTTTTGTCACGTGATGTAATTTTGGATTCTCATGTGGGATGTTTATCACAGTTAATAAAATCCGTTTCCCAACATAATTTCCGTGTCCCATTAAATTTTTTCTGACCAGTCTAACAAGTCTTTTTTATAACTACGGTTTTATAAAGTCATTTTATATCTATATTCACCAACATTTTGGTTTCATTTTTATAACATTTTTGGATATTTTTAATATTTGAAATTTTTCAGTAGCATAATTTATGAATTTAATATTTTAATCAAGGTTGGTCATTGATGAGATCTTAACATTCAAAACTTGCAATTTTATGAA
The DNA here is from genome assembly GCA_963855995.1 of Muricea muricata. Classification (NCBI taxonomy): domain Eukaryota; kingdom Metazoa; phylum Cnidaria; class Anthozoa; order Malacalcyonacea; family Plexauridae; genus Muricea; species Muricea muricata. The sequence continues at coordinate 66,908,966 of OY979716.1, forward strand.
TAAAAATCATTAAAATACTTAAAATTAGCAATTTTGTACTCTCGACATTTCCCTAGCAACCGTTGCCATGGAAACATCAAATCACCCTGTATATAATATATGTTTGCTGGTAATACACAAACCAAGGAGCATTTGTGAAAGAAATAGCAGATATTGACACTATATCAACAAAGTTATTTCATTTTATGTGGAGAGTTTGTTACTGCATGTAAAATACTTCCCCACCCCACCCCCCTCATAAAAGCTTGGATATCTCGCTTACGCACAGGTTACATGGAAAGTAACAAGTGGATCCTTAAAATATAGACAATAAGCTTTCATTTGATACCAGTTTCACTATGTCTCCAGGGGGGTGCTACGAAAATCGATTTTTGAAGGTCTCAGCTCATGGACTATTAGACTGATCCATTTTGTCGACAACTTACTTGTCACAGATGAAATCAAGAAAGATAAGGTCTGGAAATTGCGACCTTTTCTAGAATTGTTTCGAAAGCAATCTCTTCAAGTAACACCTGACCAACATCATTCAATTGATGAAATGATGATTCTGTTTGAGGAAAATTTAGCAAGATCAGATAATACATCAAAGGCAAAACTCATCCATGGGATTTCAATGTATGGTGCAGATGTGCACCTAGTGGACTATTACACGATTTTGATGTGTACCAGGGAAAAGGTGGTGAGCAACGAAAGAATGAGTTTGGTGTTCGAGGTGATGCTGCAGTTAAGATATGCAAAAAACTTGAAAAACACTCTAACTACAAAATGTGCTTTGACAATTTTTTCATTTCTATCAAACTGGTAGAGAAGCTGTCAACTGATGGCTTTTTGTATGCTGGCACTGTCAAACAAAACTGTCTGGGTTAAGAGTTGAAGAATGCAATCTTGTCAGAGAAGGTGCTGAGTCAAAAGGGCAGGGGATCTCCTCATATTCGAGTGGAGTCACATACAAATATTGTCTGTGTTAGATGGCTAGACACAAAGGCAGTCACATTGATGTCAAATTATGCTGGTCCAGAGCCTTGTGACAAAGCTCGTCGATGGGACAAGTCGAAGAAGGAGTTCATTGATGTTGACTGTCAATCTGTTGTGAAGATATGGTAGGAGTGGATATGCTAAATTCACATCTTACCAAGTGCAAATTCTCCCCTCGAACACAGAGATGGTATATGGTTTTGTTCTGGCATTTCATCAGTCTTGGCCTCAAAAATGCATGCCTGCTTTACGAACGTGACTGTGACTTGCTGAAGCTGTCCAAGAAAGGCATAATGAAGCTTTGTCAATTTCAAGGTGCTGTAGCAGAAAGGCTGGTTGAAGTTGGCTTGTGTCGAAAATGTGGTCGACCATCCTTAGATGAGGAAACACCAAAGGCGAGAAAGCTTGTAAGAGTTGATCCATAACAGGATGCACAATTTGACCAGACTGGGCACTGGCCAGAGAAAAAAGAAAAGTGCTGCAGATGTGCAGTATGGAAGTCATTGAAAACAGACACTTATGATAAAAATATGACATTCCTTTGTGCTTCAATGAACGTAGAAACTGCTTCAAAGAGTACAATATCAAATATTTCTGGTTTTTTGGTAATCATGTGCGTATTGTATTTTCACCTAACTAACCAATGGCAATGTTTTAGGAAATTTAGCCATCCCCGACTTGAACAATAGGCTAATATAAGAATTCCTATTGGTGGACTTGGCAAAAACACAATACACACATGACGATGAAGAATCATACTTTTGAATAAACGTTGACCAACATATATAATAAGTTATATTGTTATTCAAATGAGTTTCCAAACCATCTACTCTATTAACTATAACATGACCCAATCGCTAATTTTGTTGCCGTTGTGTCAAAATCACTGAAAATTCTATTTTTGTGCTTACTAGATCCAATATGTATGTCTTTGACTATATTCTTTTTCAGTGGATAGGTGTGGTGGGTTTCCCAGTGTTATTCAAGAAAATTGTTTCGATTTATATTACAGTATGTGATAATTTTTACGTTACAAATTTTACTTTCTCTTGAAAACGAAGGTATTTTGCGGGATTTTATATGAGATATAGTTTTGCTAAAAACATAATCAGCAATTATGCCAGTATTAATTTGGAAAAAAATAGCCAATTACCAATATTTGTTCATTACACTTGTTACGACTTAATACCCGTCACCTTGTTTTGTGCATGTTATGGTATGACACCGTTAAAAGCAAATTTTATTGTGCTATCATCTACTCAACCAATTATTGTGGAACATTGTCAAAAAAAAGCATTGGTTGTATAAATAGGATATACAATTAAATATTCAATTAACTTTGAGCTCAAATATTTAATTGTAAATGGAACCTTTTTCGGGCATTTTTAAAAAATATTTAATATATGCCCAGTCGATAACGCCATTGTGGAAATGGACCCATTTCTAAAACTTTGCCAATTCTACATATTAACGCACATTCAGGCCTTTTATATTAGCAGTATTGTAAGCAAGCTGCATTGACGAGCATGCGTGTATAATGTGACACATAACATCAGGAATGTTCATTGTTCTTGAGTGTTTTAGTGTCAACAGTTAACAGACAAAAATGCTGCGGGAATAGTAGTGTGAATGCACGAAAATGGAACATTTGAATTAACACATTTGTTTAGTGTGGACAGGACGTAAGATTCTGCGCCAGTAACAGTATCATTTTTTTGATCCCACTCACAAAATGATTATATTGAAAGTCTGTAGCCTGTACCTACATGTATATAGTCATATACCAAGTCCTCCAAGTGTTTATCTTCATTATTCCCTCAAACTTGATTTTGTGGCAAATATTGTCCTTAGGAGAGGGGCATTTCGACCTAACAACACCTCAACGAAATGTCTATTCCAGTCTGCACTGACAATAAACAAGAAACAATTATTATGAGTTTCACACTATCGAATATTAAAATCAATTATTACATTCTCCAAACTATCCTCACTGGTTAACTAGGAAATATCCAGACTATAAAAGACGATAAAGGTTCTACGATGACTACACACAAAAAGGAACATATGACAAATATTTATGTGTGCTACGCAACGAAAACTTCAATTTGTTCATGGTGCAGGAATCAAGCTGTTGCAGTATTGAAAATTGCTGCTGTTACTGGAAAATGTAAGGTATGCTATCTAAAATATTGAATTTTCTATATATTAATATCAATAAAACAAATTGGGCCATACTAAAACCTATACCAGATAATAGTATGCAGATTTCCCAAAGATTATGTTTGCAGCGTAACGTAATTGCCCAGGATTGTGATAATTTTGTTGTCTTTTGATATAACTTGGTTGTAAATAATATGAAGAGCCTCGTATAAGGCCTTCTCCACATCTAGACATCCAGAACAACATAATTCGTAAGTGACATGATGCCAACAAGGTGACCCAAATCCGGCGCTATGTTATTTGCATTAAATTCACGCAAACACAATCTGGACTCAGGCACTGCATTAAATTTGTGCAAACACAATCTGAACACCCAGATTGTGTTTGCGTGAATTTAATGCAGTGCTTTAGTCCTTATTGGGCTCGCGTGAATTTAACGCAGTGTTTGCGTGAATTTGAATGCACAAGAGATGGAAAATTACTTTATCTCGAAAATGCTAAACTTAATACAAGTCTTACCAGTTACTGGGTCGATACAGTTTTTAAAATATTAAGCTATAGTTTACTTATTGCTTTTAATTTTCGCGCTGTTAAATTTAAATAAGTCCTTATTGAATTTTTTATGTATTTTAGCATATTTTCTTTCATATTATGGCAGTTTTGATATCCAATGCTCCGTTGCTATGGCAATACTTGCGTATCAAATTTACTCAGAAACGATCTATTTTGCTGCGCAAGTCTAAAAGAAGCACGGGGACCCCCAATTTTTTTCTTCGCATCATGTTACAAACACCATAGACTAACATTGTGCAAAATTTAAAAAAATTCTGTAAGGCCAATTTTGTTTAAACTACGAAAATATTGTTTTCTTGAAAAACATTTTTTCCACATTACAGAATTTTTTTGATATTTTGTATAATGCAACTTTTGTGGTACGATACTGCCTACAAAATTTCAAGATAGGTCACCGTGCAAAATAAGGAGATTTAGCACATTTAGTTTTAAAAATTGAATTTTTTAATGACGTCAGCAATTAGTAAATCCGCATCCAGTTTGCATTTTTTACGTGCGAAATGGCGTCAGCCTCCCACATGACATGCAATATTCGATGTTTTACGTATAACGTGTGTCGGTTTTTTTCTGGACTGTCAAAAAAAAGTAGACTCCCAAATTTCAGTGTTTTATCTGTGCAACGCCGCCCATGATGCACGCAAATGTGCGTCCACTATGATTTTAAGTGCAAAATGCTCAAAGCGTGTAACAATGCACACAAAATGCACAAATTTTTTGGTCACTTGCCAATTTAATTAATGTTTATCAGCATGATCATCATGAGCAGGAAATGCTTAAATGCTCTGCCTAATGGAATATAAACCAGATGTTATTTGGGTCAAATAGTATATAGTTTTAACAAAATAAACCATTCTCGAACCCCGAGAGAAAAGCTATCTAGAACCTATGGCTAGTTGTGGTTAGTTGTGGCTATCAAAATGATGGTAGTAAGCAACGCCAATTTAATATAGACATAAACACTCATGTTAGCATCCGCATACAGTAATTCTGTAAAATGTATACAGGCAAGTGAAACGAATTTGAGCTAGTTTTATGATATTAGAAACATTGAGAATAATAAAACATTCAAATTGTAAACTATACTGTCTGTCGACGGCACGGCCCTCTGATATTCTATCAACAGAGCTAAGTTCTAAATTTCGACTCGCAAGCTGCGGCACGATCCGATTGTCTTCCAGTCATAAATGCACGCAAAATGTGCAAAATAGCAGCATGTTAATGCAAAATGCTCATTATCGTTGAAAATGGGCGCATTTGTTGTATTAATATAAAAGCCACAGTGAGAGCATTAAATGTATGACTACCTTTAGCCAACTTAAGCATGATATTATTTTAGTCAAATAATGTATAGTTATATATATATACAGACATAAGCTATTCTCGAATCCCGAGTTAGCAGCGGCATACTGTGTGCAGGCAAGCCACGCAAGTGAAACTAATTTAAGCTATAATATTATAATATTAGAAGTAATGAGAATCATAGAACCTTCAAATTTAAAAGTATACTGCCTGTCGACGCCACGGCTCTCTGATATTCTATCAACAGAGTTAAACAGTTCTGAATTTCGACTTGTAACCTGCGGCAAGATCCGATTGTCTTCATAAATGCATGCAAAATGTGCAAAATAGCAGTAAATGAATGCAAAAAAATGCTCATTATGGTTGAAGATGTGCGTATTTGTTGTATTAACATAAAAGCCACAATATAAGCATAAAATATCGTCGAATGTGATTTTTAAATATATATGACTAGCTTTAGCCAACTTAAGCATGATTTTATTTTGGTCAAATGATATATAGTTATATACCAAAATAAGCTATTCTCAAATCCCGAGAAAATAAGCTATTTCTAATCTTCAAATTTTAAAGTACACTGCCTGTCGACACCACGGCTCTCTGATATTCTATCAACAGAGCTAAAAAGTTCAAAATTTCGACTTGCAAGCTGCGGCACATGCTACGCGCCGATTGTCTATATAAACCTAGGCACGCAAAATGTGCAAAAGAGCGGTAAAATGCTTTGTATAGTTTAAGATGTGCGCATTTGCTGTATTAATATAAAACCCACAATGAGAGCATATCAAAGCTACAATTACTATATGAATATCTATATATGTATTCAGCCAATTTAAAATTAAGCATGTAATGTGTACATAATTGTAAACTGCGTTGTCAAAGGAGCGCTTGAATTTAAGCGATGAACTCTCTCTAAGTTTTGTCTACACGGACAGTGCATGCAAGCCCGCAAACTGTATGGTATTCTGCCAGCCAGCTATGTTTCATCATATATAAGTGTATGTCTACAATGCGTAAATTTTAAAATGAAAATGGCAACGAAATGCGCTATTCATTTATCAGCAATTTCGACGCACTTGAGGACAGACTAGCGTATCATGAAACAAACTAGGGAACACATATCGTGCTTAATACATTCAGATATCCCTACTTATGTTGTATAACACACCTATCACATTATGACGTCTTATTCCAGTTGATGCAGTATATATTTTCAGTAATTCCACAATCTTCGATTGCCATATTGAACACGCATGGTATATCTTCCCGCCTTTAAGCGCGCATCTGAAATACTGTAGTTTTGAGACACAATCTGACAATCATACTAAAACCACGTAGAAAATCAGTCAACCACTTATAAAATCTTGGTTGTTTGAATAGTTACCCTGAATTGAGACATTCTTTCGCAAAACTTCTGTAACATGTTGATATGTTGAATGTATAATAATAACTGCAATTATATTCGGTTACAGGTTGCATTGAACATGTCATTATGTCAATTGTCACAGCAGGAAACTTATGTTAATCATGCCATCATAATGCAATTATCTTTGTCGTGAATGCAAAATGTGCAATATAACCGTGTAAATGCTAAATGTACAATGTGGCAGGACAATGACATATATAATCATGTAGATACGTAGGTCGTATCACGGCTCAACATTTTTTATCACTGTGTGTACAAAATGCACTGAGCTTTACGTAGAAATTTTTAGCTATTAGATATAAAATATAAAAGACAAAACAATTGCAACTAGCTAGCTAGCAAGATTACAACGTTAATGAATTTTCAGTGAACTTCAGTCGTCGAAAGAAAGATCGTACAATGTAGTTGAAACGTTGTTATAAAATTTTTTATGTACCTGGAGCGTGTATTGTTTAAAAAGTCAAAAATTTTCATCTTGTGTACACTTTGTCAATCTATTTTCAAGGGTACTAAATAACAGTAATATAGTAATCAGTTATTCTGGAGTAGTTTCCCTGAAATAATATTTAATTAAGACTGTTTTGCAACTAAGCGAATTAAGAAAACGCGCGCATCTTATGAGCACATGCAGATTGTTATTCAACGCTTTGCGCAACCGCCACAGAATCCAAACAATAAACCGATGGCTGTGTGTGAGTGCAATAATAGAAAGTTTAATTGGTACACAGATCTCGCAGAGTTTGACAAATTATTCTACAAATCTTACAAATATCAAGCAACTTTTTTACATCATGAATATACATATGTTCAGTACATTTATAACTTATTTTATAGGCTTTGGTTGTTACAAATGGTATTTTTTTGGTAAAATTTTGCTATAAATAATTTCAGTGCCAGAGGATTATAGCTAAAGAACGCGCAAAACCGGTAAAATGCATGATCTATCATAAGATATTCAAGTTCTGGCAAAAATGGTCCGGCAGATGGGGGTACCAAAAAGCATGTTTACTTACCATATCGAGGGACAATTTCATTCTGGTTTTATCTTGTTTCTTTAAGGTTAGTAAGAATATTTCGGAATGTTGGCTGTGTTGAAATTTCTTGTGGGCTCTTGCCAACACGTTTTTATACGATATATTACTATAAAACTGTATTACTGTCAAAAAGGGTGATATTTCAAATAACTTGCATAACAGAAACCTTGTAAAAAACTAAATATAAGACATTTAAATTGCATCCTATTTTTTTCATTTCTTAGTGAGTTATTAGCCTTTGAAAGCATATTTTTACACTAGTGCCCAGGTTTTTGGCGCAATTTTAGCATTTTTTCGTAGTTGGAAGGATCAATAACTTTAAAACCGCTTCAAAAATCGAGGTGGCCATTTAAATGTCGTATATTTAGTTTTTTACGAGCTTTCTGGTGATGCAAGTTATTTTTTCTAAAATTGAACTTGAAATATCACCTTTTTATTTTGACAGTAATACAGTTTTATAGTAATATCATATAAAAACGTGTTGGCAAGAGCCAACAAGAAATTTCAACCCGGCCAACATTCAGAAATGTACTTACTAACCTTGAAGGAACAAGATAAGACCTAAATGGAATTGCCCCTCGATATGGTCAGTATATCGGCCTCTATCTGCCGGACTAAAAGTACAAGCCAGGAATAATTTTTAACTAGACAAAAGGCATATGCAGGGTTTTTTAAAGCCTTAATGTCAAAAGTTACAGACACGCATTTTACGCATGTTGACAGGCTAATATCGTATTGCCTCACTTCTGTACAGTCTGTGCACGTTTATGTTGATCAATGGCTTAATCCTTTTTTGACTTCCTCATTTGTCTGTTTGACGGCACATTTTATTTTCCTCTTCCACCTCTAACCTTTATCTAGTGAGAAAGACATAATTGATTATAACTAAAATAATAAGTTGTTTTTTTTTTGCTGAGTTCGTGACACCGTTTACAGTTTGATACTCTATCCGGCGGCTGGAGAACGAAAATGACTGAAACCTCACCGTATCGGGAAACAATTCTATTTTGGCTTTATATGGTACCTTTCAACCTGATAAGCGTATTTTTTATGCTACTAGCTTTCAAATAACTTATAGGTCAAAGGAAACACGTTTTTCTTCCGATCATTTCTATAAAACTCTTATATAGCCAAAATTAGTAAAATTGCATATTCGTTTATTGAAAAAAAATTTTTCATTCGTCAGAAATTTCATAAAAAAGCCCACATAAGACATGATAAAGGTTACCATGGTTTCTTGAATTTCTGTAGAGTTATATGTGAGATGTTGAAAACGCATTTTCTAATGGACTAGTTCCTAGGAAAGTTGGCGTCGCTTTACCTTTTATAGAAACCTTGGCCGACTGATAGTTTCAGCAGATATAAGACAAGAGTTATCCCGAATAACGTGTGCATAGTAATAAGTACACAATTTAATTTAAACTGTATATTTCGAATCGATTTGATTCATCTTCAGCAGAAAAGCTTACAAGAATACGTTAATACAATTACGTGTACAAGAATTTTAAATTTAAATGGCGTGCGCAAGTTACGCGTAAGCAATAAACAACTAAGAATAAAAGCCGTCATTTCTAAAGCGTTCTTTTGTTCATTTTAACTAATCAGTTAAATAATTGCAGTTCTTTGCTTGCCTTAAGGCCATTATTTAGGGCACATTTACAATCTTGCTACGAACCAGATGACTTGACCAACAAAACTAACAAAGAACTAGTTGATCTTGTTGTAAATAATACTAAAGTAATTGATTCAGCTAGAAATTGGAACTTGTTACTTTATAAAGAAGCACTTCACATAAAACGACGTAAATGTGCCCTAAATAATGGCCTTAAGGCAAGCAAAGAACTAACTGCAATTATTTAACTGATTAGTTAAAATGAACAAAAGAACGCTTTAGAAATGACGGCTTTTATTCTTAGTTGTTTATTGCTTACGCGTAACTTGCGCACGCCATTTAAATTTAAAATTCTTGTACACGTAATTGTATTAACGTATTCTTGTAAGCTTTTCTGCTGAAGATGAATCAAATCGATTCGAACTATACAGTTTAAATTAAATTGTGTACTTATTACTATGCACACGTTATTCGGGATAACTCTTGTCTTATATTTACCTTTTATGAGATCATAATGGACAAATCACTCTGTAAGTGACTGAAAAATGAAAAAAGGGCATTGGCAACAAAAATTTTTATTGTTTCATCCGAAAGAGCATGAAAAAATAAGCTAATTGGCCGTTTACTGTAAAAGACTATCTCTTTTAGTTCCGAGGTTATTTGCAAAAATGGGCAAAATATAAACTGCTGATTCAGCAAAAGTTGTGAACTCACTAGTTAAGTAAGTAGGTTTAATAAATACATAAACGAGCATAGCTCAGTTATTATTCATTCAAACTCAACATAATTTTGCACACGGATACTACATGACAAGACGCAACAAAAAACATTCCTAATTTTGTTACCAAGGTAACAATGCCGCCCCCAGGCCCCTGATACGAAATTTCTATAACTTGTATTTATCCACGTGGATGTTTTTTTTTCGAACAATGATCTTCCCATTGAACTTTAGGCATGCATATATATATAGCAGACAAACTTCTGATATCATGTTGTTATAACCAGTTTCAGTATACAGCTATTTTATAAAAATTCTGTGTGGAGCCTGGAGACGGCAGTGTTACCATAGCAACGACGTTAGAAATGGTTTTTGGATGTATCTTTCAATGTAGTATCTGGACAAACGTTTATTGAATTTAAGTAATAACTGAGCTGTGCTCGTTTATGTATTTATTAAACCTACTTACCCAACTAGTGACGTCACAACTCACAATTTTTGCTGAATCAGCAGTTTATATTTTTTACATTTTTGCAAATAACTTCGAAACTAAAAGAGATAGTCTATTAAAGTAAACGGCCAATCGGCCTAATTTTTCATGCTCTTTCACATGAAACAATAAAAACTTTTATTGCCAATGTCCTTTGATAATATCTTTTATGTATTTCTTTCAACTTTCTAATGATACAAGCTATTTTTCAATAAACGAACAGGAAATTCCATTCATTTTGGCTCTGGAAGCTAGAGTTTTATACAAAAAATGAAGAAAAACATGCATGTTGCCTGGAGCTTACAAGTAATTTAAAGGCTACCAACATGCATATGGAAATACATTTTTAGGTCTACAGGCAAAGTGGAATTGTTGCCCGATAGGATGGGTTTTCTTCTCCCAGCTTCCTGATTAGAACATCCTTTTATGTATTTAACATACAGCAGCTAGGTTACTTTTAAACTCTACATACCTGAGTTTTGTTTGATTCTTTTGGTTCTTTTGGGAACTCTTTTAGTTCCTCTCTTATCCGACCACTTTACTGTCTAAACACTAGCAATGTGGGATGTCGAGCATGGAAGATTTTATAACAGGTTGACCTTGCAATTATCGATTGGAGTGTTGCAAAATATTCCATTCTTTACTAAACTACTTTATGTATGGATTCTTGCAGTCTTGGCCCTATTCCGAGTATAGGCCGGATCTGCTTCGATTTTTCCACGATAATAATTACAGAATAATACAGGGTCTATGGAAGTCTGCATAACGTAAACCGTATCCCTCGTCAACTTACTCAAAAATTCGTTAGACATAAAGTGGACTTATGTCATGTTTCATTTTAAATGTTAGAATTGCTATATCTTGCAATGATTAGCTCTCAGTTTAATAAGTGTTAAATATGGCTCTGAATGCACGTCTAGCACTTTTTCTAAGTTTCATGAGTGATGCTTTGCAAAAAATGCCTGACTATATGAATGTAGTTTCTCTGATATTTTGTTCTGAGTTCTCCGCCATCTTACTCTTAGTCTATTAAAACAAAAATAAATAAAATTACATCACAATCAGGGTATAGATCACATTAAACTTAACAAATGCTTTTACCGTCATAGATAACCAAAGTGAATGCATATCTAATATAACAATTTGAAAATCTTCTTCTAAATTTTTTTACTACCATACATATTCCCTAGATTCATCCACATAGGTGCGTAGTCTCATTAAATTTTAAACAGGAAATGCAAAGGCCGAAAATTAAACCATGGACGTGTACCTCATCAGAAACTTTTACGACATCACTGGCTTTAGCTAAGTTTAAATTTCAGTATGATTTCACTCCATAATGAAGACTTGTTACAAAAACAATAATCAGTTTAGCTGCACTAGAACTATTTTATGATTTGTTTCAAGGAGAATTAAACTACCACGATTCAGTGCGTTTTATGTTAAGACGAGGGCAGCAGATATTCACAACGATGTGTCAATGCTTGATAACTATTCATGTGTATATAGTTTAATAATCTTGTAATTGCAGCAAATACTTTTTTGCTATAATAATCATAGTTCATTCTGGCTTTGCATTGGTTGAGAACCGTGATCTAATGGAGGACGGTGACACGCCCAACCATTTCAGAATTACCAGCAGCCAATAGTGGGCTTTGTTTTGCATAGATCATGAACACGTCAATTAGCACACTACAAAGCTTATTTTGGCAAAATTTTCCACTTTTTTTACACAAAACAAACAGATAACATTTTCCCGTTGTAAGAACATCAGTGACGCACTTGCCTAGATGAATCGTGGGTCACTTTTTTGTTCTTGCTACATTATGACATCATACCGTGTATCTATAACTGAACAGACAACGCAACCTCGTTCCCAGGGCATTTTCCTTGCTCAGGGATTGGGCAGAATTTTATCTTTTTGTATATATCACATGTTGCCGTTGTCTATTCAGCCATAGATATTCAGTATGTCACTCCCGGGACAGAAATAAAATGTGTGTCTAATGATACCCAAAATAAAAAGCGAACCACTGTTAACTACCATTATAATTGTACAGCTGTATAATTACTGATCAGAACAGGGTTTCTAGTTAGGTGTAAGACAGTCGATTTTTAAAAGATATAAGTGATTTATAGCCCTATAAAATAAATTCTTAATTGTTAATAATACACTACGCAAGCTAGTACTTCACAGCAAAACAGCAATCGGTCATTTTAATATTTTCAACAATTGTAAATTAATGGTTAATTTTTCCATCCGAATACTAATTGAACTACGAATCAGGTGCAAAAAATCACATTTTATATATTTAATTTCAAGTGATCACAATCATTTGTTAAGGGCTTAAAGGTCGAATACCACCAAAACGTGAACGAATCCCTATTATTTCCATTCCAGATTAGCTCTTGAAGCAATATACAGTGATAAACTACCATTTCACAATGTATGTATGCATTCTTTCACATTGTTATGCCATATAGAGTCTAATCCCCTAAAGCCTAAAAACTAATAACTGCACCCAAGTACCATTCAACACATACAAGCAAAATTTTCTATTTATTGACAACAGCTTTACAAATAGATAACATTTTACCGTTGCCTTTTCAGTTATACATAAATGATATGACGTCATAATGTGGTAAGAACAAAAAAGTGGCTCACGAACCGTGTGGGCGACTGGGTCACTGATGTCCTTACCACATGGCGTCTACCGTGTATCTATAAATGAACAGACAATGGCAAAATGTTATTCACTAAATGAAAAATTTTCGCCAAAATAGGCATTGTGGGGCGACGAAAAGACTTTCGCACGACATGTGACGTAATCATGATGTATACAAAAAATTAAAGCGCGCCATTGTTTATTGATAATTCTGAAATGGCTTTGGTTTGTAACTGAAATGGCGTCAGCCGTGCAGGCAAATATTCAAAAGGTTTATCATTGAGGTTTATATTATTGCAAATATTTTATTATAGAAATGTTTATTATTTATTGGTTGCATTTTAACGAATTTGTAATTTTGGAGCTAAACAAACGGAAAACAATCGTAAACCGTCATAACCGTCAGTTGCACATTTCAACTTAAAAGGCTTGCATTTCTGTAACATTACCTATCTGTAGACCAATATGTCTGAGATATTTGACTGATGAAATGTGATACGTGCGCGCTAAAATTGACTCAAATCAAATGCAGCATTTGTACTATGTTCTCGTATACGCTGGCACGCTGCAAGTCGCTGTAGCGTTTTTAATATTGAATATTTTTCGCTCAAAAGCGGCAAATATCTTGGAAAACGATAGCGATTCATTCCGTGGTATTTTGGGAAAGATCCAATGAAAGATGGCATAGAATTTTGCAGCGAAAGGTCAAAATAATTTGTAGTAATATAAGACGAAACAGACTCCGAATATCATCATCTTGTAAACTCAAGATTTGGGTTATTTAAAGACACAAAATACTGGTGCTATTTCAACTTTATTGCAAAGTCATTTTCAAACCAAGCTGAATACTTACAAGCTACGCTAGGATCTTTATAAGGTGAGATACAGGAAAGATACTGATAGCATAGACGTATGACATGAAATGCGAAACTATTTACTGAAGCGATTGTTAAGCGTAAGAATTACAAAAAAAGCATCAGATCCTTCGAGGCTTTAAGACCACTATTAAGTCCTTTTAAACTTTATATGAAGCGCTTCCAAAAAGAGTAAGATATTGGAGTTTGTGTGTTGGAGTGATTGCAGTATTTTAGTGTTGTTTGCTATAAATTCATAATTACTGAAAGGCTTGTCAGGTTGAGGTCATCTTTCCTGTATCTCACCTTATAAGATCTTAGCATAGCTTGTAAATATTCAGTTTGGTTTGACAATGACTTTGCAATAAAATCGAAATATCACCAGTAGGCAGTATTTTGTGTCTTGTTCATTTAAATAACTCAAACCTTGAGTTTACAAGATGATGATATTCGGAGTCTGTTTCGTCTTATATTTGATAAACAAACACATGGTTGTCGGATTCGAACAGTGAATTCAAAGGCTATATCGGACTTCTGTCACATGATTGAATGCTGGCCTCTGAGTGGTTGGCTTCAAACGCGACATCCAAATTTTCACGTTGGCTTGCCACAAAAACCACAAATCTGTCCCGTGATTGGCCGTGAATCCTGTGAAACATGCATGGGGACGATTTTAAAGTATTTATTTGAATTCACCTTCATCGCGTGAGCCTGTGTTTACAAAGTCCACGTCGCCTAACTTCTTGATCATAAAGTGCAAGGTGCAATTTTAGTTATTATGAAACCTCATTAGACGTTGATAACGAGTGTTTACATGGCATACAGCTATTTACTGTTTCTGTATTTTTCCCTGTTGAAAATTTTTTAACAGAATTTGTCAACAAAACACGCAGTTTAGCATGTATGCTAGAATATTAAAATAATAACAAGTTTTTTCGTGCAATAACTTTCACTCGCAATATTTTGAAAGGGCAAATTTTGTGACATTGTCGGCATTTGTCGCGAATATAGACCGCGAAAGTGAGAGGTCAGCGTAGGCGGCGATAAAGTCATGATGTTTCCGTTGTTATGCACGTTAACAAATTCATATTTACCAATATTTACTAACTTTTTAACGTCGATATAGTAAACAAAGCGACAAGACGGTTTTAATGCTAAACAAACAAAAGGAAATGTGTTACAAATTGCAACGACAAATTCGGAGCAATCAGTTTAGATGCGAAGTTTTAGAAGCAAGAGGAGCTGCAGTCTTGAATTACACATCAGACAATGTTTGGCGGCATACGAAACAGTAACCCTGTGGCTTCTGGCTTGTGAAACTTTTTACTTTACTCTTTAACTCAATTTATCACGGATCTTTTGCACCGTGTAATGACATAGTCCAGCTTTAGGCGACTAGTGAAGACCTAGCTTTTGTTCTCCTGACTGAGTACAAGCTGGCAAGCCGAGTGAACACCTTAGCATGTGTCTTGTTCAATTATGGTTGTCTTTTGAAAGCAAGTAAATTTGTAAGTAACTTTCCTATATGCCCTCGATGCTGTACCAAATAAATAATTCCGTGTTCAGAGGTGAAAATAAGCAATAATCCGTCATCCCTTGCACGCTCATCGCTTACTGTTCACGCTTTTGCAAGGACAACCTTTATTGAATTAGCTGCATTTTCAACGATACTGAATTGTTTTACTGTTTAACGAACAACGAAATCATCTTGAAAGACATATATTTAAAAATCACTTTACTTCGAGTCTAGCTGTCGTTCGAGATACAATTTCCTACAAGAAATTAAATCGGAAGTGATCGCATACACACGACCCACGAGCGAGGGGCAGTTGATCTGATAAAGACCAACTCTTCAAGAGCATATTTCCATTTTTCCATATCACAGAACGATGTTGTCACTAGTCACGACATGATTTTTCTTGATTGAATTAATGAAATCATTTCCTACCCAAACTGCTTGGCCAGTCATATTTCGTGACAGCTTTAAAGTAACCAGTGTTCGGTTAAATTACTGTTTGGCATAGGTTAAGCACATTTGATTTGTCTTTTTACGGTCAAAAATACTGTTTCAAATGAACATGTGATAGTGTGATACACCTACATTACCAACAAAAAATAGATCCTAATTGGCTATATAGAAAATATATCATATATATTATACTTTATACATATATACATTTGATGTAAATAATATAATAACATAGACTAATTACTATAACACTTTAACTATGGTCTAGACTATAGCATGCATATATAGTGGTGATGTCAGCCATGCCATCGATGTCAGCAATTTTTCACCTTTGTCTTTTATCTTTCACTTTTTGCCTTATTCTTTTTAAAATCAACACGTTGTTTCTCTACTTCATCATAGTTATTTAGGCGGTATATTCCGCGACAGAAGGTCACTGAAATGTTTGTTGTTTTGTCTTTTATATTCTATATCTAATAGCTAAAAATTTCTATGTAAAGCTCAGTGCATTTTGTAGGCACAGTGATAAAAAATGTTGGGCCATCACACGACCTACATATCTACATAATTATACATTGTTCTACCACGTTGTGAATTTAGCATCATACATGGTTGTATTGCACATTTTGCATTTACGACAAAGATAATTAGATTATGATGGCTGATTAACATAAGTTTCCTGCTGTGACATTTGACATAATGACATGTTCAATGCAACCAGTAACCGAATATAATTGCAGTTATTACTATACATTAAACATGTTACAGAAGTTTTGCGAAAGAATGTCTCAATTCAGGGAAGCTATTCAAACAACGAAGGTTTTATAAGTGGTTGACTGATTTTCTACGTGGTTTTAGTATGATTGTGTCTCCAAACTACAGTATTTCTGATGCGCGCTCAAAGGCGGGAAGATATACCATGTGTGTTCAATATGGCAATTGCACTATCGAAGATTGTGGAATTACTGAAAATACGTACTGCATCAACTGGCATAAGACGTTACAATGTGATAGGTATGTTATACAACATAAGTACGGATATCTGAATGAATTAAACATGATATGTGTTCCCCAGTTTGTTTCATGAGACGCGAGTCTGTCCTCGAGTGCGTTGAAATTGCTGATAAATGAATGGCGCATTTCGTTGCCATTTTCATTTTAAAATGAACGTTACGCAATATAGACGTACACTTATATATATACTTATATATGACTAAACATAGCTGGTTGGCGGAATACCGTGTAGACAAAACTTAGAGAAAGTTCATCGCTCAAATTTATTCATTTCATCAGAATCTTGTCTTAATCAAGCGCTCCTTCGGCTTCGACCACGCAGTTTACAATTATATACACATTACATGCTTAATTTTAAATTGGCTAAATATATATACATATTCATATAGTAAATATAGCTTTGATGTGCTTTCATTGTGGCTTTTATATTAATACAGCAAATACGCACATCTTCAACTATACTAAGCATTTTACCGCTCTTATGCACATTTTGCGTGCATAGGAAGCCTTATATAGACAATCGGCGCGTACGCGCGTGCCGCAGCTTGCAAGTCGAAATTTCGAACTTTTTAGCTCTGTTGATAGAATATCAGAGAGCCGTGGTGTCGACAGGCAGTATACTTTAAAATTTGAAGATTAGAAATAGCTTATTTTCTCGGGATTTGAGAATAGCTTATTTTGGTATATAACTATACATTATTTGATCAAAATAAAATCATGCTTAAGTTGGCTAAAGCTAGTCATATATATTTAAAAATCACGTTCGACGATATTTTATGCTTATATCGTGGCTTTTATACTAATACAACAAATACGCACATCTTCAACCATAATGAGCATTTTGCATTCATTTACTGCTGTTTTGCACATTTTGCGTGCATTTATGAAGACAATCGGATCTTGTCGCAGCTTGCAAGTCGAAATTCAGAACTGTTTAACTTTGTTGATAGAATATCAGAGTGCCGTGGCGTCGACAGGCAGTATACTTTTAAATTTGAAGGTTCTATGATTCTCATTGCTTCTAATATTATAATATCATAGCTTAAATTAGTTTCACTTGCCTGCACACAGTATGCCACTGCTAATTAAAAGGCACTCATTTCTGATGCCTATTAATTTCATGTTCATATAGCCATAAAACTTTAATATTGATTCTAAAAGCCATAGGTTCGAAATAGCTTTTTTCTTGGGATTCAAGAATAGCTTATGTCTGTATATATATAACTATACATTATTTGACTAAAATAATATCATCCTTAAGTTGGCTAAAGGTAGTCATACATTTAATGCTCTCACTGTGGCTTTTATATTAATACAACAAATGCGCCCATTTTCAACGATAATGAGCATTTTGCATTAACATACTGCTATTTTGCACATTTTGCGTGCATTTATGACTGGAAGACAATCGGATCGTGCCGCAGCTTGCAAGTCGAAATTTAGAACTTTTTAGCTCTGTTGATAGAATATCAGAGGGCCGTGCCGTCGACAGACAGTAGTTTACAATTTGAATGTTTTATTATTCTCATTGTTTCCAATATCATAAAACTAGCTCAAATTCGTTTCACTTGCCTGCATGCATTTTACAGAATTACTGCATGCGGATGCTAACATGGGTGTTTATGTCTATATTAAATTGGCATTGTTTACTACCATCATTTGATAGCCACAACTAACCACAACTAGCCATAGGTTCTAGATAGCTTTTCTCTCGGGGTTCGAGAATGGTTTATTTTGTTAAAACTATATACTATTTGACCGAAATAACATCTGGTTTATATTCCATTAGGCAGGAATGCTGATAAACATTAATTAACGAAAACAGTAACGGTAACGCACAAAAACGGGCAAATTCGGCGATTGCCACCTTTGCACTGGTTGCAAAGCTTTGCAAATTTCATATTTGCAACATATTTGCACAAGGCAAATTTGATGCAAATTCGTTTTTTCGTCCAGTGTGGAAAACCTGGTGATTTATTTCCAGTGTACTGTACCTCAAGATAATGAAACACCCTTTGAAGTCAAAGGAGTAATGGTTTAGTATAACAGGAATAGGTGGACTCAGTTCAAGTCAAAGTACAAAAGGGCAGGTAAAACAACAATATTCAAAGGAAACTGAAAGTCAAACACAATGTAGACTGGAAAATGCTAGAAAGTATAAAAAGGAAAACAAACAGTAGAAACTGAAACCAAGAAACAAACTAGACTTGAAATTGCTAGAGAGTATAAAAAAGCAAAATAACCTTCAGAAACTGTGAATAAGAAACAGACGACTTGAAAATACTAGAAAATATGAAAAAAGAAAATGAACACAGGAACGTCTGATTGAAAAACAAACTCATCTTGCCAGTCCTAACCAAAACAAGAGAAACGTTTGTGTAGTTCAACCAAAATTATAAGTCAGCAGGAATATTTAAAATGAATTTAAAATCATAAAAAATGGTAATATTCATGAACAAATTTGGGCAAAGTATAACATTAATAAATTTTATGAATGTATTAAGTCCTTTGTTAATTAATGCACAACATGTCAAGAAGCATGGCCATTATGCAGGTGTCATCGGCTTTCCCGAGGGGGTGGGGGACCCCGCGCAAATGTGGGGATATTGATAAATTACTTTTTTAATTTAGCCATATTTCCCCACACCACAAGAAACAAAATTTTGCAATGTCCCCA
Source organism: Muricea muricata (assembly GCA_963855995.1). NCBI lineage: Eukaryota > Metazoa > Cnidaria > Anthozoa > Malacalcyonacea > Plexauridae > Muricea > Muricea muricata. The sequence continues at coordinate 66,928,430 of OY979716.1, forward strand.
CCCCCAAAGGCTTTTTTTTTTGTTCAAATTAAGTAACATGTAGAGGTGCACTCCTTTGGCCAGATTTTGTTTGTTGAAAGCGTTAAATTCATACAAGATAACATCGTTTTTAGTTTAATTTCAAAAAAATAATATACAAAGACAATATACAATCATAATAATGTAAACGGATTTAACACGACCCATTAACCTTGGTTATACTAAAGTGTTATGTTATAATACATAAGGATAATGTACAATCCTAAAAATGTACACGGATATAACAAAATGAATTGAACTCAACGTACAAAAAGAAAACGCTAATAAACTGTAAGCAGCAAAAAGGGTTAATGCGGGTGCGTGGACTCTTTGCTGAAGACTGTATACTCAAAATATTCTATTCATCTTAAAAATTCTACATTTATTTGATTGTTTTTAAAAAACATTGGTGTACTTTTATCTAAGTTGCACTCGAAATCATACCATTCGTAACTGTTTTGGTATCGAAATTACAGTACAGTTTTTTATGATTGCATGAGAAAGACCACCTAAAATGACCACGCAACTTTTTTAGTAGAGCTTCGTTAGCTTGCCTTATTTTCCATATATCTCACAAATATGCTACACATGACCTCACAGTTTTTCATGAGTCTTTTTAAAGGTCATTTTAAATATAGGTTAAAAGTCAAAATTACAGTTGAATAAAACCAACACACATGGCTTTTAACTTGTTTATATGCTCGGGAGACCATATTATTTTGTTTTTCGGAGGTTTTTAATTTTCTGTAATAACCCAGTAACCGGTTATTATTTTTTCGCAATAACCGTCAACCCAGAGAAGTCAAATACAATAAAGAAGGTTATTACGAAAACTATAAAAAACCTGTTACTGGGTTATTACGGGAAAATTAAAAACCGACAAAAAACAAATTAATATGGTATGATGAGTTTATAACTGAGGATACAGTATGTGTAAAAATAAAATGGTAATCTTAAGTGGTGGTTTTAAGATCATAAAAATATGTGATTAAATTTTGTTTGCATTAATACCTTAAACAGTGTCTTCCAAACATAGACTACAAACATAGTTTTCCATAAGGTCTGCTTCTTCCTGTATAACACTGATACAATCACCATGGAACCATTCATCACAGCTGTCGCATTGTATTATAAGACCGTCCTCTTCTTTCCGACAGATGCAATAAACTTGATCTGGACTACTCTGTTCAAACTGTTCCTCAGTATGTGGCATCTTGTTTGTTGCATTTCTCTTTTTCCCATTTTTTTTCCACAAAATGCTGAACACAGATTTTAGCATCTTCAAGGGACAGCAAATGGCTCTTGGCAAGATTATCTATGTGTTCTTGGCAAATATTCTCTGTTTCATTAACATACTGCTCAATTACACCTCTTGGTGGTTGTTGACACGAAACCGTTTTTTTCTCCTTTACCAACTTGATATGATCTTCGGGTTTCAAAAAATGGCCTGTGCAGAATCAACACATTTTTCACAGGGTCCTCTCCAAGGTCTAGTGGATCTGGAATAATGGTAGGAAAGAAAGAGGTGGCCCTCCAGCATACCAGGTAGGTTCTACCAAAGGTTTCCCCTTAGTGCATTGTGGATGATAACATGGTAAAAGCATAAACAGATAGTTCGTTGGTAATTCAGGTACCATATGCCGTTTACGTATTTCAGAAAAATAAGATTGTGGATAAGATTGTCGAAGATTTTCCTTAGCTTTCTTGGAACCTCTTAAAAACGCTAGAAGTTTCGAACGACAATCACAGTACAGCTCACTCACCTCATCTGCAGCTCCTTTTACGAGGTGTAGTTGGGTACCAAAACATGGTGTTCCAGATACAGTGTTGATATAAACATCAGCGGCAGCATCCATGTTTTTCTTCAGTTTTTTGTAGCAAAGTTTTCCATCAGCATCCATGTTCGACCCATGTGTAGTGGAAGGAATGAAAACATTTGAGTAAACTAGTGCTACGCAGCCATTTTGAAACTCAACTTTATTAAGATAGCTGCCACCACTGTATCTTGATGTAACAATTGTGCACAATGCCCCTTCCTTAAAGTGTCTTTCAGTCCACTGAAATTTGACTTCTTGAAGAGAAAAGGACTTTCATCCATTGCACCATCAACACGAATACATTCAATTTTTTTCCCTTCCATCAGCAGCTTTACCTCAGCATGTGAACCGAGTATATTCAAATCTGCAGCATGTTGTTCGGGGTGTTTAGGATAATTTTTTTGTCGTTTCACTACACCAACACAAGTAACAGGAGTATTTTCCGTTCCTATGAAAAGATACGAGGTTGTTTGAAGTAGTGACAAATATTTGTTCAAAAAATCAGTCCGTGTTGTCAGTTAAGCATTTGAATTATCTTGCAAAACCGGATGCTGCTTATGAGTAAATGTAGTGTCCAGTTGAAATCCAGCTGCATCATCACGATTCATGACCACTTTATCCAATCCATTTCTTAACTGAATATAATCTAGAATTTTGTACATAGAACAACTCCACTTTGCATCAACATTCAGTTTTACATTAAAGCCCTTTCTAGCTCTTCTTGAAACAATCTTTGGCAGCCCCCCGCCAGTACATCTTGCTTGATAATTTTCTTTTATTGTGAGCGCAACAAAGTTGCACAACAGTTCCATACCCGAACTTTGTGTTATATTTCTCCTGCAAATGTTTCTGAATTATGCGATACGTTAATTTGGGACCACGCTTTACATTGCCATTAAACGTTAATAATCCTGTTTGCCGCCAGGAATCTGCACCAGTTCTCCTTTCTCGAGCAAAATCTTTGATCATGTTTCCAATGTCAGGATATTTCTTAACAGTGTTACTTATTCTAGCAGGTTTTTTTCTTTCCAACAGTGATCGCTTACAAACAAGCTTGGCTTGGCACCCTAACCCTAACCCTAACCCTAACCTTCTCTTTTGCCGCCAAAATATGTCTTGTTGTTTCTTAATCTTTTCTTTAACATCTTCTTAATAGAGCGGTACGCCCCTAAGAGGAACCCAGTCTTCAGGGTTATCTGACTCTAAATCTGTAACAATTTCATGCTCACTATCACTTTCTAAAGTTGTCATTGTCCCAGCTGTCAACTTCATCGTCTGTCTCACTTAAAATTATTGCAAGTTTCTTTAAAGAGAGTCTTTCCCTAACATGAACAACCTCTTCTACTGTGTCTCTTATGTCCCGATATTGTTCCACTGCATCAGCTACTTCCTCTTTTAACTTTGTAAGATCTGAAATACCAAGTTCCTTCTTTGCCTTAGTTGCAGAAATATGTGATGAAGCTGCAAATCTGATTAGCTTTTTATCTTTTTTGCTAGAAGATAGATCACGCAACATTTTTAGAGTTTCCCTGGACATTCCTTTTGACATCGTTTTGTCTGGAACAAGCATGTTAAAAATTTCATAAACTTTTCGAAATTCATGTCTGGGCGGTATTCTGCAACAAAAAGTTTCTGGTTTACTCTAAAAACACGTATCGGAAGTTGCATTATTCGTCGAATAGCTTTCTCCGACTTGTACTCTCGACTGAAGACTTTCCGAAAGCATTCTGCCAGTGGAACAACACCATGTTCCAACAACTCGTTTGCGAATGTTATTAGTGGCGCACACAGGTTACACTTTGATTGACCATGCTTTATCCAACAATATTCTTTACGTGCAACGATAAACTCCGCCAATGAAAGATCACGAATATGTGACAAATATAAATTTTCAGTTTTTTTAACACTGTCTGTTAAATTCTTTTTCTAGTACTTTGTATATTTTGTATATGTTTCATTAATTCCTGCAGCAGTTAATTTCTCAGCATTGGGTTCATCTGCAGGACTCGTTAAGCTGAAAAAGTAGGTTCATCATTGAATGCACAACCTGTATCACAGTCACTCCCTTGGCTTTAGTTATCCCCAGAAGAAAGGGACTTATTTCTTCGCTCAACACTTATTGTAGTATCAACTGAATCATTTCTGAGAGACTAGAGCGAACTGGAAGAATACAGTGCTCTAAATTATTCTGGTGTGGCTGCATTGCATCTTGTCAAAGAAGGCGGTGATGGATCACGACTTGTCTGCGACAAAGACTCCTCGTCAGATGATTCTATCACGTCAGTATCCCCCCCTGTAGAGTCGTCCAAGGTAATCTTGTTTTGAGATGACTTTTGTTTCTAGCTTTCTTAGCTTTCAATTTTTCTAATTTGAATTTCCTCTTTTTCATACTTTTATTTATTTTGGCAGCTTCTAGAAATTTCTCTGTTTTTGAGTACTTCACCTTTTGTTGCTGCAGGAATTTGATTGTTTCCACTTGGCTTGAAATTCCTTCAGAAAGCTCGATTATTCTGGCTTCCCTGATTTCTTGACGTACATATGCTCTCTTTGCCTTCTTTTCAGTGGTACCAACACTTGCGATCTAGAAACTCTTTTTGCATAGTTGTACCCATCATTGTGAACTTTCTCCCTTGCTAATTGTAGCAATTTCCCTTTATTCATCAAAAGTGATCCATCATTCTTACATAAACTGTAGCTGGCCTCATTTATAGCTTCTTGATATTTGGTAAGTCGTTTTCCACTACCAAATATTTCACTTTTATTGAGAAAATCGGATTCTGACATATTTAGCACTGCTTTGATGTTGTTGGCTTTGTTGTTCAGGCTACAAATACAACATGCGTATGTCAGTATGTGAAAATATAAAATATATGGTGTAGTTTTTCTGTTTTATATTGTCAAGGCAACTTTTAATGTAATGTTGTTTACAAATTTCCACACACTATTGGAAATTAATAAAAAACGGACAAAATTCAGCACATTAATTTTTACAATAATATGTTTTTATTCAAAGTTAACTTTTTGTTGTTGTCAGCGCTATTTTAGGATGGCTAACAACAAAATATCTCCCAAGCATTTTAAAATATAATAGGTTGTTCCGGAAAACATCCATACTCCCTCCATTGACAAAATTTGTGGTGTTTGAGGAGGAAGGAAATAAAAGTTTGTGTAATAGGACAACCACAGGTAAGAGGGTTAACTCCTCCATGGGGAGGTAGTGACGTTTTTTGGAATTGACCCATTTTACTGAGTATATATGTTGTTTGTTAAACATTAGGTTAAGTATATATGTTTGACATGTTGAATATTAACCGAGTGGCAGCACTTTCCCCTTGACCAGCAAAATCGTCATGGCATTAGACAGAGTAAAATAATAAGCAGGGTGCATCCAAGCACATTGCCACTTTAAGGGTTAGTATTACCAGCTAGCCAGTCATAATCCTGCACATCAAATAACAGCACAGCTCTGCTGCAAAAATTTACAATGCTGAATTATAATAATTCTATTTAATATTTTGTGTACTATACCTCTGATATTTCAGGGCCAAGAGCAATTTTATCATTCAACAGAGTCAATGTCAAACAACATAACAAGACATCCCAAGGATAGCGGATACACATGTTAAAACAGGGACTTAATATACTTTGAAGATTTTAGCAAATTTAACCAGTTCCTGAAGAAATCCAACATATTTAGAATTCACCCCAGGATGATTTCATCAGTTTTGGGAGCACCAATAAAGATATTGTTATCTATAGTAAGTGTACCCATGTTTTAATAAGGTTGATGTATAAACCCCAGAAGAATTCCAGCTTCATTTACTATTTACTGGTATTACTGAGAATTCCAACTAAAAATGGAGCTACATCTAAAGAATTCCAGCTTTTTTTAAGAGGGAATATGGATAAGAGGGAATATGGATAAGAAGGATAACACTGGAATAGTCCCATAAGCATTTATTAGTTTAAATACTGGAATAGCAATTTTATAAACACTGCATGCATATACAGGGTGTATAAAAAAAAGTAGACAAATCTGAAATCGCTCTCTGTTTCGCAAAGCGCCTCAATGTACGATGTTTTGCATTAAAATAGATTGTTTTGGTACTTATCTGGAATAAATAAAAAAAATGAGAAATTTAAAACTTCAAAACGGGGGGGGGTTGTGTCTTTTACGACACTTTAAATATGCCTTGCGCACAAAACATAAATTCTTAAAAGTAATTTTGACTTGGTAGATGGAAAATTTGTTGTGTGTTGTATTGCTGTACAAAATTTCAGAAAATTTGCTCGAGTCTAAGCCATTGAAAATGTCATGTGAACTTCCATATTTCTAACAAAATTGGCTTTCTGCATGTTTAATTTGTGTATTTACTTTATTTGCATACAACTCCCAAGGGACATTTAATTAAAATTGGAACATTGGAACAAAAACGATTCTTATTGAGAAAAATATATGTTCACACGACGTTTTGAATGGCTTAAACTGAATTAAATTTCTTGAAATTTTGAACAGCAACAAAACACCTAACATATTTTCTATCTACCAACTCAAAATTACCTTTAAGCCTTTAAATTTTGTGCGCAAGACATTTTTAATGTGTTTCAAAATATGCACACCCCTTGGTTTGAAACATTAAAATTTCAGAATATTTTCATTTATTCCACACCATAAGTGCCCAAGCAATGTATATTAATAAGAAACTTCATACTTCAAGCTGTTTGTGAGGTTGAGAGCCGTGTCAAGGTTGTCTACTTTTTTTTATACACCCTGTCTAATTGGTCATTAAAATATACCATTATTTGAAGGTAAAGTTGGTTCTTTTGTATAGGCAATTCATTCTTCCTCAACACTGATAGTTGAAGTATCAATAAACTGAACAACTATTCCATCAACACAACACTTGAGGGTCTCGTTGTCATTGATTTCTGTTCTGTCGTTTAGGAACACTTTTATGGTTTCATAATCGCTCATTTCAAGTTTCTCTTTTCCTGGTTGATCATACATATAGAAAATGCAACAAAAAGAATCAATTGGAAGTCAAACGACCTTATAGACATTGTATTTATTTTAATTTTTCTAAAATTAAAATACTCAAAAATTACAATTGTATGAATATGCAAATTGTACCTTTCTGCAACAGCTCATCGAAGTTATCGGCCACAACTGCCTTCTTCCTGTTGTTTCCCCATACTTTCAAAAACATACTTTTTAACTTTTAAGTCCGTACAGTTTTTTATATTGGATGGAATTGGATTGAAAATAATTTTATGTCCACCAAACACGCTATCCAAAAGGCGAATATGCGGCGTGTGCATCAGTTGTGCCAGAAGATTCCTATTACATGGTCTATACCCAATTACTGCTGATCAATTAAAAACATGTTTGATGACACAATTACAATTTCCATATATTCTCCCAGTAGACGAGCAGTTTCTGACAAAAGTTGCGATTTTCCTAAGGGACACAGGTCATTTTCTTCATCAATTCCCCTTAAATGTCCCCACATTTGCCCCAGTCATCCCAGGGTCATCCCTCTTGGGGAAGCTGGTGACACGCGCATTAAACTCTAAACCAATGTCACCTGATTGATATGTATGTTCTCAATGTTATAAAGATTCTAAATCTCCAAAAAAGTTTTCATCTCAAAATTCAATGTACATATACGCAATTCTTTGTTTACACTGACAAAGTTTGTCCTCTTGTCTGATCTTACAATTTCTGGGTTACATCTTCTTGCAATAAAGCGTCTCATCGAGTTGATAAAAGAATCAGTATCCATACTATGAATTATTTCTATGTGGATCCCTCGTGTGGCTAAGCATGTGTACAGAACACCATAATGTTTTACAACACTTCTTCCGCTTCGCATCTCGAATGGACCGAAGTAGTCGACTCCCACGAACGCGAAGGGAGGTTTACCGGGTGTCACCCTGTCCTCGGGAAGATCAGCCATCTTTTGAACACCAGCAGGGCCTTGTCTTCTTTTGCAATCGAAACATCGCCCAATGACTTTTCTGACTGCCACTCTGGCCTTGATTATCCAAAAACGTTCACGGATCATCGATAACACATGCTCTAAACCAGAGTGTCCCAATCTTGCATGGTAATAACTTACTATCAAATCCACAACATGGTGTTGCTTCGGTAATATGGCTGGATTCTTTGCCTCATCATGGATCAAGGCACGTTTAAGGCGCCCACCAACACAGAGTACACGATTGACGAGTGCTGGGTCAAGTTTGTAAATTTAACTTGATTTCTAAATGGAAGTGGTTTCTCGTCTTCGATCACACTGACTCTCTTTTTCATCGTGCCTTTCTCTTTCTTTCAACCTCAATATTTCTTTACTATAGCTTTGCCTCTGAACATACTTCAGAATTTCCGCTTCAGCAGAATTAATTTCTGACGATAACGAAGGACCCAGGCAATGCACTTCTTCAAGCTGTACCACGATGAGAAATGTAGAATTCGGTCCACTTGTTTGTATGTCTTCGTTTTGATTGCGCTGAACGTTTTAACATGACGTACTTCTGAATCATCGCTCCCCATGGGTACAACGTTGCGTTGTTTAGACTATACTTCTTCGCATTTCCACAAAAAGTGTGGACCATGTTGTGTCCATCGCTTGCTGCTCAGAAATCTTTAGCAGACAACCCCCTAGATGCGTTGTTGGCCGGATTCGAATCACTCTCCACATGCTTCCCTTGTGATAATTGAGATCCTCCATGGATAGTCGCAACTCTGTTTGCTATGAACGTTTGAAACCTCTTATCTTGATTTGTTAGGTAACTTAAAACACAAGTGCTATCTGTCCAAAAGAATGTGTTGTTGATCTTCATATCAAGCTCTCGTTGAATCATGCTACTCAACCTTATTGCCACAACAGCCGCTGACAGTTCTAATTGTGGAATTGTCAGTGTCTTTAGGGGGGGGGGATAATCTAGACTTGCTCATCACAAACGTACAATGAACAATATCATTCTTGTTAGTGATTCGAAGATACGACACAGCGCCATTCTAAGCATAACAAAAAGAGCTTCACAAATTGTCGGAATCAGTCAGTTTCTATAATCCGCCATTGTTTTAGGAATGATGGATACAACAAGCATGGTAAGTTGAGAACTTCATTTTCATTTGATTTGCATATTTTTACAAATATTTATGTGAATTATATGTGAATTTAAATCACTTATTAAAAGGATCCATTGTAAATGCAAGAGTTCTTGAAAATGGCAATGCCCTTGCAAGGGTAAAAATATGAAGTGTAGTAAAAGTTGTCGTTGTGATACATGCCTGAAATGGTTTAAAAATAAAGTAAATCTGTCAACAGAAAGACCCTGTATTGTATAAACGTGCCTGCAAAAGTTCAATATTCTATCTGACTTTGTTTAGACAGAAAACACTGAAAGACCAGTCGTAGAAAGTCCGAGTGTATGTCGGCCAGCAGCACAAGGCAAGAAAAAGTCATCCAAGCAAGGTTTACATGAGCAACGACAGTCTGAGAAAATGCAAAGGGAAAAGAAACACGAGTACCTGAAGGTAGCTTAGTTTATGTTGTAGATAGAAATGGTTTATGAAGCGAGATTTTTAAACATAAATTCCCTTTGCCTGTTTGCTAAATATTGAAACCCTGACGATATCAATGGATTTTTATCGCACTTCACTTGTGTTAGGCAGAAAATTCAAGTGAGAATATGTATATAATTTTTGAGACCTTGCCAGGGACACAGAGTACTACACAGAGGGCTCACTTCATTTATTTTCCTATGATTTTTGCGTAACGGCCTTTTCTCAAACGTGTGCTAAAGAGTGGAGGTCACCCCCCTGAAAAATTCAAAATGGCAGCAAAGTTCAGAGCCTTTTGAGCTTGTCAGGGGATGAATGCCTCTATGCACTTGCTGGGATAAAATTCTTAGCAAGTCATCGAGGCATTCACACCCTGACAACTACCAATCTGCGTTACACTTTTTTTCGTCGAGTGAGCCCTCTGTATATAGTGCTCTGTGCCAGGGACATTTGAAAAAAACACTAGGTCCTCTGACAGGAATATTAATGTTTATTGCCTTTTTAAAAAAATAATTGTGGTCCCAAGATGGATCAACCAAGTTATACTTTATATGCATGGAATGAACCTAAACCTGGTCTAGTAGATGATAGCACACATTTACTGTTGCCAGCAATAGCCTTATAATTATGTAACATGCCAACAACAAAATCAGTGCAGCTATAAAGGTAAGGTGAGGCAGTTAATTGATTACCCAAAAAACCTGATGTTTTTTGAAAACCGATTTACTCGGTTGGTTTAGGAAAAACACCGAAAAAAACGGGAGAAAAACGAATAAAAATTGGTGGTAAAAGATCTTCTATGACAAAACTTAAACATATACTATACTTGACACACAAGTTTGGATCGCGCGACCTTGAATCTCAAAGCCGATCAAAAAATCACGGAAGAGTGAATTTTGATTGACCCAAGTGAAGACAGAGGTCTGCGAAAGCAAGCCTAAACTATCATTAGTGTATGACTCTTCGTTGTATACAGCCGTTCAAAGAATGACAAAAACAAAAGAAGAAACTGATATTTACTGACCTTTCTGTGCCACAATGAGTCAGAGTCCTATTTGGAATTTTCTTAAAAAGCCTGAAAAAGCAGAAGACGTTGCTGTGTGTAAAATTTGTGCACAACACATGATAAACAAGGGGAGTAATACATCACACCTAATCTAGCACCTTTGAAGGATCCATCCTACCGAATATGGCACAATGCCTCCACCAGGTCGAAAGGCAGGAGCGAGTGTAGTCAGTGTACCGAGCACGGCCAGCTGCAATGCAGCTACATATGAAACACAGCCTACAGTAAAGAGTTTCTTCGCCAACAGCGGACCATTGATTCCTGAAAATAAGTGCCACAAAGCCATTACAAATGCTATCACCTATTTTCTTTGCAAAGACAATGTTCCCTTAAGCACAGTTAACAAGCTAGGATTTGAAAAACTGTTGCATGTGCACGAGCCCTGTTACGAAATGCCCAACAAAACAAGGCTGTGAAACTGTATGAAATGACAAAAGCCATTATGCAAAATTTAAATAGTGTCGATTTCTTTGCCTCTACAGCTGACATGTGGTCTTCCTATGGCCTTACACCATATATGGGGCAAACGCTACACTGGATAGATTTTAAATGGAATATACAATGTCGACATTTTGGAACCAAATCTGTACCCAAAAATCATACCGCTCAACAACTGGCCGAGTTGATGAACGACATGCTTGTGGAATGGAAGCTGAATGCTAACAAACAAATTGCTATAACAACAAATAATGGAGCGAACATCAAGAAAGCCTGCAGATATAGCGGGTGGACAAACATGTCTTGTTTTGGTCATAACCTCCACCTTGCAATCACGAACACATTAAATAACATTCCAAGGATTGGTCGTGCTATAGGTATTTGCAAGAAGATCGTGGCAGCTTTTGGGACAAGCTGGGAGAGAAGAAGAGATCTCACTATCACTCAAGTGCAGGAGCAACCTGGTGAAAAGTTTAAGAATTAGCACCGGTGAGTATAAAACAGAATGATTTACGCAGATATTTCAATTATTCATTGATTTAACTTTAAAACGTAAATATTCATTTTCTTTTAGATGTGCCCGACACGCTGGGGTTCAACACAGCACATGATCACAGCCGAGTACTGCGCAACAAGAAAGATGGAAGGGGGCTAAACCCCCTGTGATCCTGTCCATCCTCTAATTAATTAATTGTTCAATATATTTAAAACAAACTTTAATGTCATAATTGTTAACTTTTTGCAAGCATTAATGAGCACTCAGTCTTAGTAATCACTGAACGTCAAAGTTTGCAAAATTACTGTAACACAACTGCCTCGTACCCGGCGTCCCCGATATATACATTACATGAAGTATTGCAGTTATTAGGCAAGCGCAAAGGGCTTTGTGGGACGATACCACATGAAATCGGAGACGCCTGGCAGATCTTGATCAATTTCTTACAAGAATATACGTTTTCTTGCAAGTTGCGCTATTTCCTCGGTTTTTCTAGTTTTTTAAAAGCTCTTTTCAATTGTTGTGACGAAATCCGGTCTCGGTAGGTTATGCTGCATGTTTTTATTATTACTTATTCCAATTCCACATGGCCTATGATCTTTTATATATAGCATAATTAAAAAAATACCAAGATGTTAACACTTGACCTCTTTGAAAAGAAAACTTAGAGGGATTAAATTTGCAAGGTATGTTCAAAACTTTATTAATAATTCATAAGAAAAACACAAAGGAAATCATAGCCGTGATAGAGCCTTTATATGTGATAAATGACTCTATTCTTCTCAGACTTCTCCACACTTGTTCGCCGCCATGACAGTATACAAGATCTGCTAGGCGCTCCTCAAAATGCATTCTTCCCATCATCCCCTTCATGCTTTGTTAGCGTTACTCATACTTCAGGCACTACTTTATATAAGCCTGATGATAAGCGCCTGGGTAAAAGGCAGGTAAGGCAAGTTTTTAAAATTATTGTCACCATAGTTATGCCTTCGCTTGAACATGAAGTATTTCAATAAATAAAAAAACCCCGCTGATTGCTGTTTAATCGTGAAATATACAAATTCATTAGTTGGAATACTGTAAAAAATGCAAATGTAAAGGAAGTGTTCTGCACATGGTTTTACATTAAACATGTCAAAAAATATTGAATTTTTTTTATAAAACGAGTTATGCAACCAAGAAACAAAAAAAGCTTGTTTAAGTAAGTACATCAATTACTAATTACTAAACTAGTAATCTCAAGTGTAAGAACTATATGATATGGTGTGAAATTGTGCACATTTCTTACCAGTTAAAGGAGTATTGCCCAAAATAAAAAGTTATTAAATCTTGAATAACTTTCAATTTGCATGAATTAGAGAAAAGCAAACTGGTGACCAATACTCCTGAATTGAGCTTAGCTAATGCTGTAATATTTACGCCACCTGAAATCTATTTTTGTCAACAATATTTTCAAGTATTGAATCTGCTCATAAGTGAGCTAGAATGCAGATTCAACCAGCCTTCCACCCAACCCACCCAACCCACCCAAAATATTCAAAAATTGCTTATGATGTCTTCTAATGACAGTACGGTCCACCTGCCAGATAATTTCTCAGAGTTATATGGAAAAGACCTAGACCTCAATAGATTAGCCGTTCAACTGCGCGTGCTAACTGACTTGCTTAGGACTGCTAACGTAGAACTATATGATATGCTGTGAAATTGTGCAAATTTCTTACCAGTTAAAGGAAATATTGCCCAAAATAAAAAGTTAATAAATCTTGAATGACTTTCAATTTGCATGAATTGGAGAAAAGCAAACTGGTAAGACTCCGTCAATTGCATCATACGCTGTAGTTGCTATAGAGGATCAAGATGCACAGCCAGGCACAGAAGTTGAGAAGGAAAGATGTTATGTCACTGAACAGGATTGCACATTTGAGTGTTGCAAAAATGATCTCAAACATTCATACCACCCTGATGTTGCTGTTCTACCAGCTAGTAAAAGGCAAGGACAGTAAAATCCGTCATTCTTTCGAAACTGGTTTAAAAAATGCAGCTGGTTATCATTTTTCACAAGGGGCAAAGTATTCTGTTACTACTCTCAAAAAGCTTTACCGTCACTGAAAAAAACTGAAGGTGCCACTGCTACTGCTTTTACTGAGGACGGATTTGGTAATTGAAAAAATGCTTTGGAGAAATTTCGTGAGCATGAGGGTAGCTTTTTGTACAAGCAGGCGCTACTTTCCCATCAAACCTCATTAAAAGGTTCAGTAGCATCGCTTCTTTTGGCAAGTCTTTGCAAAGAACATGCTGAGCACCAAACAATGCTCATGAAGCTGTTATTATCTCTTAAATTACTTCTAAGACAAGGATCAGCCATTTGCGGACATAAGGAAGAAGGAAATCCTTATCAAGTTCTTAAATGTCAAGGTGAAGATGTTCCTGGCCTGGAGGCTTAGCTAAAGAAAGGAGAATATAGATCACATGACATTGTAAATGAATTGGTTGAATTAATGTACATGCAGTTGTTGAGAAACTACTTGCAGAAGTTCGTGCTGCTGATTGGTATTTAATAATTGCAGATGAAACCAGAGACCTACGTGGTGCTGAACAGTTTGCAATATCGCTATGCTGGGTGGACCCTGAGTACAACATTTTTGAAGATCTTATTGGAATGGTTGATGTAGAGAGCCCTAGTGCTGAACAATTAACATCAGCAATTAAGGATATTTTGCTGCGTTGTATTCTTCCATTGACCCAATGCCGTGGACAGGCATATGACAGAGCTGCAAATATGGCCGAATCAATTAAGGGCGTTGCCAAGTGTATTCAAAACGAGCAACCCTTGGCACTCATCGTTCACTGCTTGGCACACAATCTCAACCTGTGTTTGCAAGACTGTAGTCGCTAGTGCTTAGCTGTAAAGAATGCTCTTAATCTTACCTCAGGTGTGGCTACCATAATACATGCATCACCTAAGCGCCTTGGAATCTTCAAGCATCTTCAAGAAGAATTTAATGTGGATGAGCCGGGGCTGAAGCCACTCTGTCCAACCTGATGTACCGTTCGAACAGGTGCATTTAACTCTACTTTAAAGAACTATGACATCATTTGCACAGAACTAGAACAAGTGAGTAACAAATCTGGAGATTCAGCAATGCATGCATCTAGATGTAGTGCTTTAATGGAGAAGTTTGAAACATTATTCTGACTTTGTTTATCATATTTGGTGTTTAGTGCTACTGAAGAAGTCTCCAAAGTGTTGCAGGGTCATGAGTTCAATGCCCAGGATGCTTGTAGGTCTGTCGCTCAAGCAATATCATTTCTGACAAGGCAACGCTCAGATGTAACATTTTTGAAATTTTACCAAACGACCCTGAGCAAATCAAAGAATCTGACCGATCCTCCTAAACTGAGCCGAGCTAATGCTGTAATATTTACGCCACCTGAAATCTATTTTTGGTTAACGCCCCCCCCCCCCCCCCCGCGCGAATAACGCACGTCTTCTGCCACCTACGACGACAAGGGCACATCATATCTTGTTTCAAAGTGGGAAAACTTAGATGTATTGGAGTGCATTGATAAAGGAATCAGTCCATTCAAGGAATTTACCGACATGTCAGCCAGCAAGTACGTGGCTGTAAGTGCACTGAAACCAATTCTTCATCGACTATTAACAACAGAGCTAGCTGGTCAAGATGGTGATCTTCCACTGGTCATAGAAATTAAAGAGGAGGTCTTAAGAAGGCTCAAATCACGTTATCTCAATCCTTTGATGGAGATATTAATGAATGTTGCATCCTTTTTGGATCTAAGATACAAGACTGACTTTTTAGCAGTGGAAACAAATAATGACGAGAATGCGTTGACACAACTTGATAAAGTTAAACAAGAGCACCTGAAAAATGCTGTTTTTCTTGCAAGACCTCTTCTGGACCAAGAGAATGATGTCTTGCCAGTGCCAGTGCCAGTGCCAGTGCCAGTGCCAGTGCCAGTGCCAGTGCCAGTGCCAGTGCCAGTGCCAGTGCCAGTGCCAGTGCCAGTGCCAGTGCCAGTGCCAGTGCCAGTGCCAGTGCCAGTGCCAGTGCCAGTGCCAGTGCCAGTGCCAGTGCCAGTACCAGTGCCAGAGAAAGCCAAGCTAAGTCTCGGAGCATTGACCAGCCTTAAGAAGCCAGAAACAATGTCGCCAGCTGCCTCTCCCTGGGATCGTTTATCGAAGGAGATTGAAACTTATGCATCCCTTCCTGTCATGGACGGGGATGATGATCTGCTGTGTTGGTGGAAATTGAACGACCACAAACTACCGATGTTAGGCCAATTAGCAAACCTGATATCTTGCAATTCAAGCAACCAGTTCAGGGTCGAAGAGACTGTTTAGTAAGGCGAGACAAGTAAGCACACTGACACGTGCTCAGCTAAAGCCTGAAAAGGTAGATCAGCTTGTGTTCTTGGCCAAGAACTTGTAGAGCGTTTCTAAATTTTAAGTTTACTAGTTCAGTTGTGTCATTGTAAATAAACCCAGGCTAATATAAGTTCAATAAAACACATTTGTAACTCAAATGTTCTGCGTGTAGTATTTTTCCTGTTGTTCTAATTTTTCTCTTTAAAAAATCGATTCACTCAGTTTTATCGGACTGTTCTCAGTTTTTGTTTTTTTTTAACAAAAACCGCCTTATCTTATATAAAGGTTTATCACAAATCACAATACTCACAATAACCTATTTTGTCATTTTTTAATTTCAGAACTTAATATCCTCACTAGATGAAAAAATGGCAGCCATCTGTAGTCTTCATCGGGGAATTAGTAGTATAGCCTACATTGATGCATTGTTAATAATGGAAGATGATCTTGACGAAGATGATGAAAGTGAAAAGATCGGAAAGTCTGGCAACCCATCTTCAGATACCAAGTTGTGTCTCGATTCCGATGTGTTAAAACTTTGCATTCGATATTGTGGGGACATTAGAAATGACAGGGAAGATACCAGGACAGGAGCAATCAGAAAATCTGCATACAGATAATTTATATTGGCACGTTATGGCCATTTAAGAAAGGGAAATAGACATGTTTGCCCTTTTTGTGTGAAACTGAAGTTAAGGGAACAATATCCATCAGTAACAGGGGCTTATATAGGATATAGGGATCATTGACAATTTGTCCAATAAGAATGCTGTTTCTTTTGTCCAATAAACATTGAAATATTGCGATCAGACAGAAATCAAGGCTGCAATAATTTATATTCTTGGTCGCAGTTTGCACTAATGTACAAATATCTATTTACAATCTTGTGAAAGTCTACTTTTTCGTTGAACAATTTCTTTGGTTGGTACTGGTGGAATGCGTGCAATGGTAGGTCAAATGTAATTTTATATATCCTAAATATCAGCATATAGTCTCTCATATACATCCTAAAACTCAACAGGTTATGGGCCCTGAAGAGGGCTTGCTTTCAATGGAGACGAGAGCAAGTATGAACTCTGGGAAGTGAAGTTCGTCGCGTTCATGAGGATCCAGAAACTTTGTGTGTTTGTTCCTAGCGCTGTAGGAGGTGAGCTAGATGAGGCAAAGAATGTGAATGGCTTTGCCGAGTTGGTGCAATGCTTGGATGATTGAAGCTTGTCCTGGATTATAAGAGAGGCAAGAAGAATGGGAGAAAATCCTTTAAGGTGTTACGCAAGTACTATCAGCGTAAAGGCAAACCAAGGATTATCGCTTTGTACACAGAGCTGACCTCATTGAAAAAAGTTGACAGCGAGAATACGATGGATTATATGTTATGTGCAGAGGCTGCCACAACAGCGCTTAAATCAGCCGAAGAAGTCATCAGCGACGGTTTACTTGTAGCTATGAATTGAAGGGACTACCATGAAGCTATAAAATGTTTTCGACCGTAGTCATACAGCGGGAAAAATTGATGACTTTTAGTGAATTTAAAACAGCATTGCGCAACTATGAGAACGAGAAGAGTTGCAAAATAGAAGACCAGGACAATTTGATGAACACTAAGCCACAAAAGCGATTCAAAGGGAAATGTGTTTAAATGCGACAAGAAGGGTCACAAGAGCACGGCCTGCTGGTTAAAGAATGAGAAGTGGTGCAGTAATTGTAAAAGCAAGACCCACAACACAAAAGACTGCAGGAGCAAGAAGGATGGTAAGGACGCCGCTAAAACAGCCAACAAGCCAAAGAAAGAAGACAACGATGAACACTTGTTTACATTTGCGAGATTAAGACGACGGAAGAAGAAAGGTAGAGAACGAAAATCTACCAGTGGACACTGGAGCAACTAGTCATATAATAATGACAGTTCAAAATTTATAAACTTTGATGATAATTTTGATCCTAGCACTCATTTTATGGAATTAGCTGATGGTAGTAAATCTAACATTGTATTAGGAAAAAGGGAATGCTAAAGTTAAGTTGTATGATGTAAGGGGTTACTTGCATGAAGTTAAGTTGTATAATGTGCTCTACATTCCATCGTATCACCAAAATATCTTCTCTGTTTCAGCTGAGGTAGGTAGAGAGGGCTCGGTAAACCTAGGAAAACAGGTAAGTTCACAACCGAGGAAGGCAATGTATCGAAGATTAGGCAGAAAGGGCATTTGTACTGTGTAAATAGTGTATCATCATCAAGTAATAATGCTTGCTCAATAGAGGAGTGGCACAAAATTTTAGGCTACTGTAACTACGGTGATGTTAGAAAATTAGAGAAGGTAGCTAAAGGCATGAAGATCACTGATAGCAAAGAGCCAGAATGTGAAGTGTGTATCCAAGGTAAAGTGTGCCAGATTAGAAACAGGCAGCCAGACCAGAGAGCCAAAGGCATCCTTCGAATTTGTACATTGTGATTTGGCAGGGCCAATAGAGCCCACTGCCAAAGATGGATTTAAATATGCTTTATCATTTGTAGACGATTTTACGGGTATAAATATGGTATATTTTTTGAGACAGAAGAGTGATACTGCAGAGGCCACCCAGAAATACCAAGCTGATGTCGTGCCTTAACCCTTTCGTTACCGATACTTACCACTCTACAGTATCGGGACACTTTTCGTGAAAATCAACCGTTTGGTAATAAATAATTTCAAGTCGCAAATATATTGCCCAACTATCATCTAATGTGGTTGAGGTTTACTTTTATCACATTTTACTACAAAACTGTTACAAATCTCAAAGTTTGACTGCTGAATTAGTGACATGTGACCAGAAATAATGAAGTTGATGTTGCCATTTTTGTGAGATTTCCTAGAAAAGCCATCTATATTTGTTATTTTTTGCCTTATTTTTAACAAAAACTTCATTTTTTGGTTACTTATCTTTGTATAATAGCAATTAAGTAAGAACTGACATAAAAAACAATTTATTTTTTCTCTTTGCTTGTTTATTGTAGCAGGCATTTACGAGGCCCTGTTAGGGGTTTTAGGTATAAGGTATATTTACCCAACGTATTTTAGTTATAAAGTATAAATAACGATAGGCTTTTGGGTGTAAAGTATAAATGATCACTGGCGTTATACTTTTAGGTATAACAAAAACTGACCACAAGACATTTTGTGTCAGCTATTCGAGGCATTTGGGAGCATTTATTTGTCAATAGTTACCAATACTTATCGCTTCTAATATCTCGACAGCCTCAACCTGAATTTGCAGAGTTAAATTTCCACGGCGATATTTGTAAATATAAAATATAAAATCTGCTAAAAGTAGGTGTTACTGCTACAGGCTTTTCGGATTATAGTTGCAATTAAACTGTCACATTCTCGCTTCTACACTGGAAACTTCGAGCAAAATGACTCTCTAAATTAACAGGTGTCACAGGTGATCTCAGGTGCATTAATGCCTGGCTCCGTCCACGTTTCGTTAAAATAATGCTGGCGTGGAGCACGCGTGATTTTAGGAAGTGCGTGGTCACTTGGCGTCGTTCAGATCAATATAACATTTTTGAGATAAATACTGAAAAGTTTAAGCTAAAATACTGTTGTTTTATCACCAATTTTGTATATTTAGAAGATATTACGGCATATACTCCTTTTTTGCGTTGAAATCCTCGTCTGCGTTTAAAAGGTCAGTACTTTTTTTTCTGATATATCAATTGAAAAGCTAATAAATGTCAGAGGCTATATTAAACATCGTGTAACAGCGAAATGGCATGTATAACTTATCAAATTCTGTCGTTGTTTACACGAAAGGTTAAAGAATAAGAACAAAGTATCTATAATTTACAAACACGAGTCATAAGTAAATGCAAAATGAATAGCGTTTTTACAGCTCTCCAAAGCATTTGTTTTGGCCTTCTAGTGTATTTTGCCAAAGTGCAAAAATAGAAATTGAAATGCTTTTTTACAGCTTACGTAAGAATCAAACAACAATAGAAACTTTAAAGGATTGGATCAAATGTACATGTAAGTTTGACATTGATAAGGTTCGAAAAGCTCACACTTAAGGTTTTACAGGTTTCAACAGTTTATAGCATTAACTAAATTGAATAATTAACCATAATATATAATCATGCTATCCTTATTCTTTACCTGCATTTCAGTCATAAAGACTCTAGGTTTTGACAGCCTTCTGACTAAAGACTAAAAGTCTTGACAACATAAGTTTTCACCATTCACAGTATAAATCTAGTGTGACTTATTGTCTAAATATTTAATGACATGCTATTTATGCTGTAACACAGTTTCCACTGGCTGCCGAAAGACTCTAGGTCTTGACAACCTGCTGCCTGAAGACTTAAAGTCTTGACAACATAAGTTTTCACCATTCACAGTATAAATCTAGACATGCAATTTATTGTTTAAATGTTTAATAATATGCTATTTATACTATAACACAGTTTCCACTGGCTGCCTAAAGACTCGAAATCTTGACAACATAAGTTTTCACCATTCACAGTATAAATCTAGACATGTAATTTATTGTTTAAATGTTTAATAATATGCTATTTATACTATAACACAGTTTCCACTGGCTGCCAAAAGACTCTAGGTTTTGACAACCTGCTGCCTAAAGACTCGAAGTCTTGACAACATAAGTTTTCACCATTCACAGTATAAATCTAGACATGCAATTTATTGTTTAAATGTTTAATAATATGCTATTTATACTATAACACAGTTTCCACTGGCTGCCTAAAGACTCGAAATCTTGACAACATAAGTTTTCACCATTCACAGTATAAATCTAGACATGTAATTTATTGTTTAAATGTTTAATAATATGCTATTTATACTATAACACAGTTTCCACTGGCTGCCAAAAGACTCTAGGTTTTGACAACCTGCTGCCTAAAGACTCGAAGTCTTGACAACATAAGTTTTCACCATTCACAGTATTTATTTATTGTGCTTCGCTTCCAAACATCGTACAATAATTGCATTAAAGAAGCTGGGATACCACAACAGCTTAACACCAATTACAGTGGGCCCTTTACAAATTATCAGTATAAATATGAAAACAGAAATAATTAACAATTTTTCGCCGGAGGCCGGGTTATTATCGTTGAGTAGGGCGAAGACAAAGTCGATGTTATCATTTAACAATAACCACCGAGCCTGAGGCGAATAATTGTTTTAGTGTGATTTCATAGGTGATTATTTGGGGGGAAAACCAAAAACATTTCTTATCCAATCAAAACGGCTATGTCGACGGCCGCCATAAATTTAGAAAGTCGCTTAGGTGATTATCACGTTATAATCACCTCAAAATCGAACAAATATCAGCGTAGAAAAATTTAATAATCACC
Organism: Muricea muricata; assembly: GCA_963855995.1. Classification (NCBI taxonomy): domain Eukaryota; kingdom Metazoa; phylum Cnidaria; class Anthozoa; order Malacalcyonacea; family Plexauridae; genus Muricea; species Muricea muricata. Next base: position 66,949,569 of record OY979716.1, read on the forward strand.
TATGTAATCATACTTGGTTTACCTAAGGTACGTTTACACATCGCGATCCGCCGTGAACGACTCGTATCCAGTTGAGTAGGCACGCGTCAATTCAGTTTTTGGAATTGAGGCATCAAATGAATTAATACACCAGAAATCGAATCGCACTAGACAAATCGCAATGTGTAAACATGCCTCTAGTAACAGCAAGTCAATGGTCGGATGAGACTTCTGCATGTATTACATTTGACACAGACAGTTTTCCAAGTTCGTGGATCGTCAACGTTGTAGCAGGATCGTAATGCAGTCACGTAGTATGCTAATATTCCTTTCTTAAATTGAGTAAAAGATAGACTAATAAGCCTTAAATGCTTGGGGAGAGAGTTCCAAGTTCTAGTTGTTCGAAGAAAGAATGATCGATTGTAAGTTGTTGTTTTATGTTTTCGTTGACGGAATGAGATTGCCTTGACATTAGCAGATGATCTTGTGACTCTTACGGGAGCAATACGTTCAGGTAAAGAATTTTGAGATATCGATACAATACCAGTAATAACTTTCAAGAAAAATATTAAGTCTAAATATTCATGCCAATATGAGAGGGGAAGAAGTTCTGACGAAATGAGTCTGTCTTTATAGGAAAGGTCACACATGAATGGGAGGCCTAGAATAAACTTTGAAGCCTGGCGTTGAACACGTTCCACTCGGTTGATGAGCTCCACCGACTGCGGCGACCACACTTGAGTGGCATAGCCCAGCGCTGGTCTTACAACTGCCAAATACAATGCACGGCGAGTCCTTTTATCCGTGATTTCCATTGCAGATCTACGTACAAACCCAAGCATCTTATTGGCTGCGGCACATCGATCTAGGGTGTGTTTGGACCATGTCAGATTACTAGTAACCCAAATGCCAAGATCCCTCTCCTCTGTTGTTACTGCGAGGGTTCTGTTTTTGAGGGTGTAGGGGAATTCGGTGATAGTCTTCTTCCTGCTAATTTTCTGACACTTGCATTTATTTTGATTAAATACAAGACCAAAAGAAGTCGACCACTCCTCCAGATTATCAAGATCACTTTGAATTGAGGCACCGTCTATGCGAGAATCGACACACTTGAATAATTTTGTGTCGTCAGCGAAAGAAGCTACTTTTGCATTATTCACCACATCTGGTAGGTCGTTAACATAAAGTAGAAAGAGTATTGGACCCAGGATAGAACCTTGAGGGACACCAGACGTAACAGGTTTTTCAGATGATGTAGCCCCTAGAACAGTCACGCGTTGCCTTCTGTTCAACAAGTAGGAGGAGAACCAGCCGAGTAAACTACCAGAGATGCCAAAGCTGTTGTAAAGTTTATGAATAAGAATTTGGTGGTTAACTTTATCAAAGGCTTTGGACATATCCATATAGATTACGTCAGTTTGTTTCCCAGCGTCCAGTAAAGATCCTATATAGTCGTGCACTTCCACCAAACTTGGGAAGTACAAGATTTTCCTGGAATAAAACCATGTTGGGAGTTGTTGATCAAGACTACCAAGTGATCTCGGATGTTACGAAGGACACAGCGCTCAAGAACTTTCGAAACTATAGAGAGGAGAGAAATGGGGCGGTAGTTTTCAACTTGATCTTTTTCTGCTTTCTTGTATACAGGTACAATGTTTGCTAGCTTCCAGTCATCAGGTACAACTCCACAACTAACAGATTTATTAAATAGCTTAGTTAGTGAAGGTGCAATCTGGTTGGCAGTTTCTTTCAAAAGTTTAGGCGAGATGTTATCAGGTCCTGTCGCTTTGCTGGTATCAAGCGCCGGAAGAGTTTCCTGAACTTCTTCTGTAGTAAATTGGACATATGATAATAGTGAATCTGTAGCTGGTGGTTGAGAAGGGGGCAAAGATACATCAGAATCACTGTTCTTGAAAACAGATGAGAAATAGTCGTTAAATATCTTCGCGATGGTAATGGGGGTTGAAGCGGTTTGAAATTGTGACGAAGCAGACACATCACCGTTACTCATCGACATGGACTCAGGAATGCTGGATTCTTTGTTTGTTAGCTTAAACATAGACCAAAATCTTTTTGGGTTTAGTTGGAAGTTAGCATCAAGGGAGGAAAAGAAATTTTTACGGCTAGTCTTGACCATTTGTTTAACGTTAGCTCGTAATTCTTTGAACTTGGTTTTTAGGGAAACAGTCGGAGATTTTTGAAGCTTCCGTCGCACAGCTTCCTTTTGCCGTAAGGCGTGGATGACTTTGCCATTTAACCAAGGAGGGGAGTTTCTTCCTTTGATCTTTCGAGAAGGGACAAAATCGTTAACTGTTGTAAGAAAAGTGTCTTTCCACAGCAGCCAATCTTCATTTATGTCAGAATCTTGTTGTATTATAGTGGAGAGATCAATCGCTTGTAATGCAGAACGAAGGCCATCGAAGTCACCCCTCCGGAAATCCAAAACTGATCGGTTTAGCCTAGGACCCGCTCTAATAGATGTCTTTAAATCAAAAATGATAACTGAGTGATCAGAAAACAAACCGCTATTATCTGGGTTGAGCACAGTGGTGTTATTTATCTGGTTTGGTACACTGGAGATAACTAAATCAAATATATTGACACCTCTTGTAGCTAGTGTGTTAAGTTGGGTTAAGTAGAAATCATTCAGTTGCTCTGTGAATGAGATTTCGTCAGCACCAGACGTTTTAGCAGGAGATTGCCAGTTTACTTTAGGGAAGTTGAAATCACCACAAATTATAATGTTATCATGATGAGATGACAGATCAGCCAAAATTGAGTTAAACTTATCTAACCAGATCTTTTCAGCATTAGGTGGTCTATAGCAACAGCTGATTAACAGTTTTAGTTTTCAGTGGGTGATTATTTCTACAGAGGTCACTTCGAGGTCAGTTGGATTAACTAGTTCTCTAGATGAATTAAATGAATCTGATTTGATTGCTAGTAGAACACCACCACCATTGCGCGTTTCACGGTCTTTCCTATAGATTGAATAACCAGTTGGCAGAATTTCAGCGTTATGAATGTCTTTAGTTAGCCATGTTTCTGTGACCCACACCAGATCGGCTGACTCGGAATAAACAAGCTCTTGAAAACGAGATAGATTGCATACTTGTTTGTCATCTGTTACGTGCAAACTTTTTAGACTACGGGCATTACATAACCTTTTAAACTTTGCATCTTTGGTTGTTGGTGTTGACTGTTAGGACCCGGGTTTAAGGAGATATCCCCAGAAAGGAGAATACAGATTAACGCATGCAAAGTTCTACAGTTGACTTGAAAGGTTAGGCCATAGGCATAGCGGTGGTTCGGTGGACAAGTAATGTTCCTTAATTTACTATCACGGGTAAAACACCAAAGAGAGCAAATTCTGTCGGGTATAGTGGCAAGTTCGGAGCTGATAGTCACGTTGGAGGGTAGGCTCTTATCGTTGTAGAGAGGCCGTGACGTTTTCTGCCGAGTGGACAGTAGTAGGAAAAGGATGAAAACTAGGACAAGTCTGATGGTTATCATATTTGTAGATAAATTTAAAGACGAACAATAATGCAAGATGGGAATCGACAAAAGTTTATCCAATGATCTTGATTATAAGCACTTTGCACACCAATTTTCAGAAATTTAATTTTATGTAGAGCTAATGGAGGGGAGTTCCCTAATTGTGGTGAAACCAGAGATGTTTTTTCAAGATATAAAACCAAAGTCAAAGGTCAGAAATTCATTCATACGCGACTGAATATAAATGAAACATCAAACGCACAAAAAAACCACACACGACAAGCTGCACCACGGAGAACAATAAGAAACTCAATATGTAACGAATAACTGACAAAACACCGTTCCAGCGTAGAAACTTGACTTTAAACGACGGAAGCTCCTTTACAGGTGCATAAAGATGTTGCCATGACAAACCAAGCTTGACGCTATTTATTCAGATAATCCCAACGGTCAAATTTTATAACTCAAATTATTTAAATTGAGTTTAACGTTAAAACACTAAAACTAGAGACGATAACATAGTCAGGGAGCATATGTCACGATACAAAGTCCCGTGGGCTTTTCTTGAAGAGAACAAGCCACCTATCCAGAAATGTTAAAGAGACCCCCAGGAACACAAAAAATGTTGTTGACAATTTTGCAACTCGCACCGGTAGCCGCTACAGGGGTTTAAAATTAAGGCCCGTATAGCTCAGCATGGGAACGAGGCTGAGACTTTAATGGCCTATAACTTGCGCTAAATTCAGTCAAATCACGCCAAAGTTGGTAAGAACTTTTACTGGATGACATCTGACACGACAATGTACATTATGTTAATGTATCAGGTCACGTGACCCTTTGAACACGAAAGCGAGGCTCTCCTAATAAAGTGCCATTCATCGCCATCATCATCTGATTCCTCCACATCACTGGACTCGCTGTCTACCTCCTCTTCTTCATTGGCATTATTACAGGGCTCGTCTTCCTCGTTGTCAATGCAACTGCAAAGATCGGTGCATGGAAGTTTTGCCTTGCGACATTGACATCGGTTTGTTGAGCACCTTTCCTTGGAGCAACCGCATTTTACAAGGTGAAGAATGGCATCTGGCGCTGGTTGTAGTGTTGTCATAATTGGCACCCATTCATCTGTTCGGAAAGCAAAATATTCATATTGAACACTTTACCATAAAGTTATTTTTGGACATGGCTAAATATATCGCGATAAAAATGCAAAACACATTAATATGTACCGTTTTCCATTTTCCATCCATATCTCGACGGGGATGGTAATTCTGGCCTAACAACAATGTCATTGCTCCAAACCAAGCACTGGTAATGTGCTCTCTTTACCGCTTCTTTGAGAGCTGCAAGGGTGGGCGGCAGTCTTTCCGATTGGGCTTGCTTCTTGCGGAACAAGAGCCATCTCAGTTCTTTCACCTTTGTGATCTTGGTGTTTGGATGGTATAGCCCACAAACAAGCTTTTCAATCCCATCAAATGTGCTTTCCTTTGGCTCAGCAGTGGTTCCTAGGTCTCGGAGTGCGCTTATACTGTCTTCATCGGCATTTATGAAGGCTTTCCAACATAAGACTTTGGATTTGCCTTAAAAAAAAGTAAAAATAAATATATTTGTATTATTGCACTTTTTTGTTACCTTAGACTATGTTTCTCGATTTCTTTTCAAATCATTTACCTGCAAAACTTCCAGTAACATCAGCTCCACTCCATGCGTGGAATCCAGGGAGGGCCGCCGTTCTAGCAGGACCAAGGGCATTCACAATCGGACCAAGCTTAATCTTTCGAGAACACTCTCCTTTGCCAGTTACAAATGCTGTGTCTTGACACAGCTGCGGGTATCGTCGTAGAGCCAAGACAAAGACGTCGGTGTCAGGTGATACTATTTCTATGCAGGTGGCTCCTGAGGATGTCGCATCAACTGCATGTAACAACAGCTTCGTGTCAGCCTCTTCTTGTGTGCTTTCAAGGTGGATCATACTTCGATGAGTTGCCTCGCAGTGACTGCCCCATGCAACTACCACATGCTTCCCGTTCTCGCGCCCAATCTGCAACACTTTTCTGGCTAGATACTGAGTCAGCTCTGACTTCGTCTTGACATGGGACAGAAGTCTCTTCATTGGGGTTTTTGCAATAAGGGTTACGTCAGTGATCTTGTAGTAGATTGGCGCCTCTTTACCTTGTCTTGAAACTCTTGTTGCTGTCTTCAAAGAAATTGGCATGTCATACCTGAAATTTTAAATGCGGATTGCTATCTGCCATTGCTCTTATTATTGAAAGTCTAAGGAAAAATAACGTCAGCAATTTGATAAATTACGATAAGAAAATATGGTAAACTTACCTGTCAAATATTAGTCGCACTTCGTCACTTTCACCATATTTAGCAAAGACGCGTGCTGTGAAGTGTTGGGCCAGATGAACACAATTCTTGACCCAAGACGGTTTGTCCAAAGCCTGCACTTCTGCCATCGCATCAACGAGGGATACTTTCTTTGGCGCTGTCGTTGGTTCTAGTAAAGGAGGGATCTCGTGCGCTTGGTGATCCTTCAACTTTTCAAGAATACCCATTAAGGCGCTCTTACAGGAACAGTGCAAGATGGAACCATCAGCTGCAAACATTGACTTGGGGACAACGTTGAACTCAAATTCACCCACGGCTTCTTTAATGTTGATTTCTGGACGAGATTTTGCAACCAATGACATGCGTGCAAACAAAGACCGATCTTCTTTTAGCTCAATGACTTTATCGTTGGCCTTGACTCGAATGGTTTTTGCAGCACTTTTCCAGGTGTTCAGCTTTCGTTTCTTTACTGGATGCCAAACGCTAATTCTGTCTGTGGTTATCCTTTCATCTACAAAACGGCTCAGCATTTGACTCCCCATAGCACTTTGTTGACACAGGTCTTCTTTCACCTTCTGGGGCATTACAACTTTGGTTGCAATATTGAAGAGGTCACCGCTCTCATCGAGGAAGGGATTTGTGAAGTTGCTGAAGCTGGTAACCAACTGCTCGATGTTCTTTTCTTGGCGCGTTCTTACAGCGGTACTTAAGTCGTGGTGTTGCTTCGCCCTCTTACCAGCTGACGTGCCAGACATTTCTTTGGCTTTCTCTGCCAGTCGTGCAAGCTCCGGTGCGATGAGGAAGTACTTAGAGCGGGCATTGGTGTTTAGTGTAATTCCAATAAGTCCTCCTGACACTTTCATTGATCGATTGACATGCTCAAGCGCATTGTCGGCTCCTAGTGAGCAAAATGGTACACGCGGATTCTTATTTACTACCCAGTTCCCTCGCTTAAACTCTTGGTAGATGTCTGGATCAGATTCCTTCAGCAACTGCATTTCTGCTAAATAAACAGGGATCATCCTTGAATAATTGATCATATCGTGTGCAAAGAAGTATTTGGTCAGGACTTCGAGAGCTTCTAGATGAAGTGTCCAGTTTCCATTTCTGACAGCTCGAATAAAGGTCATCATTTCCAGCACCATATTCATGTACTGTCGCACAACTTTAAACAATGGACTCTTCTTCTCTTTTTCTCTGTCGTACGCGTCCATCTTCTTCAGAACCTCCTCTGACTCAATGGTTTCTACTAGCCTGCCATGCGCTTCTTTCACCGCCTCAGTCTCGTTATTGGCACATGCATCATTTAACTGTGTAATGCACCCAGTAAGGTTTGGGAGTGAGTTTGGGTAATCTTCTATGAACGCTTCTTGGTACAATCTGAAGAGCGCTTGCAGGGTGATCAGATGGGCTGTCTGTGCTCTTTTCACGTGATTTCCACCAAGTATCTGTTTAACTGTGGAAGGACCATATAGCTCTGATTCAGTCCAACATGTATCAATTCCGCTGCTATCCATGTAAGCGCCTATTGATCTTAGTACAGCCATTACAATATGGAGCTCTCCTGGCCTTAGGATTAGGTTTTGGAGATCCTGACGTGCCATTTGGAGTTTCTTTGCGGGTTGGTAGAGCCCCAAATCGAGCGAGATCACTGTCTTCCTTGCGGGACCGACTACTTTGACGCTAATAGCTTGTGCTTGCATGAGTACTGTTAGCAGTGTTGACCACTCGTGGGCTGGCGCAGCAACAAGAGGTGGTGTTCCTACTCGTGTTGTAGGCATTGGATCAGAGACCAGTGAGTTATAAGCTGACCAAACTGGAATGCTGGTTATCTTTGTTGGTTGTGTATTCGGCTGATCAGTTGCCTCGACAGCTTGGGGGTCTTCAGCCTGGTTTCTTGTTGAATTTCTCCCAATGAGCCATGCCGCATCTTGTCTCCTTATCTCGACTGGGAGCTCTTTCACAGCAAGACTGAAGTTGGCATTAACTAGACATTTGGGCTTTGAGGTAGGAGCAGGACATTCCATGAGGCTGGTAAGGGAGTCTGGAAGATCTTTTATTGAACGAGCTTGAATAGTTGGATCGACACTGACATCAATTGATGGGTCCTGGTCCTCGGAGCGCTGATAAACGGCCATTGCAGTACCGTGGAATGTTCGCTTGCCATCAGGGGTGTCCTCAGAAAAGTCAACGTTATCGATCGCAAAGAAAACATGTCGTCCCTTTACAATATCCGGGGGTAGATAGACACCATCATTTTCTTCCACTTGTTTCAGCACATTTGCTTCTATTTGCGATTCTACTCTCAGAATACGGTTATAATCAACAGACATCCCAAACCCGTGTAATAAACTAATGAGCTCTTTGCTTCGAACGGCTTGATGGACGGCTAGTCCAATGGCGAGTTGTTGAGGCATCTCGGATGTCATTCTAGTTGTTTCAGACTTTTTGTTTTTGCGCTTGACCTGGCGATCTGATAGACACATGGCCACGGTACTTTGGGCAAGGCTCATCGCACGCTTCTGTACCTCATTCGATTTTTCGTCTGACGATAGCAAGTCAGATGGGCCCTGTATTACCCATCTAAAAAAACTAAAAAGTTCCAAGGGTATGTTCTCGTCAGTTAAATCATCGAGCGACCCTGTGAACACCCACTTCTTACAGTCTTTAATCGACTTTCTGATGATTGCAGCAGCATGAAATAAAATCTTAATATTGTCATCTTTCATACTATCTTGATCTCCAGCTTTCTGGATTGCCTTATCGCGCCCTGTCTTAACGCTAACCCTTTCCGGTTCGTTTACTCGTTTTGGCCTGTGAAACTCGATGTTGGCGATTTCATTTTGAAGCAGTTGCTTTAATGCCTTCCGTGTGATGATTTTATCGTCAACGTTGTTGGCGCTCAGGATTCCTTCGTATGCAGATTGTAACTGGGATATCGGAATTATATTTCCATTACCTAAAGTAATCTCAGCTACAGTGAGGAATTCTATTTTGGCTGCGATTTCGCTGGCCATTCTAACAGGAGCATCAGGAGCAAGAGCGGGCTTACGCAGAGCATTACTAACGCCTTTCAACCAACAATTTTTGTGATATTTAATGTCAATTGAATGGGCATCGTTGGCGGCGATTGCTGAATTAAGCTTAACCAACAGTTTTTCATTTCCTGGTAAACTGGCGGCTTTACGGAGTGATTCTCCAGCAGACAGCGTTCTGACATTAAACAACACTTCCCTATATGCTGGTGGTTTATCACAGAAGAAACACAACTCTTTATTTAAAGGTGAGGTTTGGGAGCGAGTTAACTTGGGCTGTTGTGCAGTATTAATTTGAGATTTACGCCTAGATTCATCTGGGCCAGATAATTCTCTTTCGTACCTTTCCTTAGCTCTCTTGATTAAGCCTTTGTTAGCAACATTCTGATAGCAGACTCGATGCCAAGATGCATTATTCTCTTGAAGATCTTTTGTGGAAATATTCTGTATCTTAGTCCAAACTTCTGAGTACTGCTTATTGCCATAGCTAGCCCATTCTTTGACAAAATCTAATACCTTAATAATAATGATAATAAACGTATTAGGAGCATTGTGTGAACTCAATGCTCTTACAAGACGTTTGAGTAAAATAATGATAACTAAATGGTATTATAATGTATTTAAAAACAAAATAAAAAAGAAGCAAATATGTAAATTATTACAATATTGATATGAACAAATATGCTAATAACCAAATGAGTAAAAAATAAGAATCATGAAAGCACTAAAAACATCAATGTAATACCTTTCCGTACGAATCTATCAATGGTTTGTCAACAGGAGGTTCTTTCTCTACTTCCTGGCAAAGTATACACAAATTGAAATCTAAATTCGTTTCTGTGGATTCTAAAGAAGTTGAAACATCTGAATTGGCCATAAAAGATCTCAAAAACGGTTAACATCACTATAATGACTGCCAATTCAAAATGGCGGATGGCCAATGTGATGAAGAAGACCGCTGACCAAGATTTGTTTTATAAACCACTGAACACTTACTAGTGACATTGTTTGAATAGTATTCTTATATTTGTGTGCATTACAAGCTGTTTTTATTCATATTAAATACTTGAATGATGAGGGGAAAAATACAAAAATAAATTTGAGCTTTTGTCAACTTTTGGGTCATTTTTGGTTGAGCCTCGCTTCCATGCGAAAATGTCACGTGACCCAATGTAGTATTATATTGTTAATCAACACGCCTTAGACTGCAACAATATTAATTCTGAGCAAGTTTGACAAGGTTTTACTTTGATAGCAATATCTGTTGGCACTTTATTGGGAGAGCCTCGCTTTCATGTTCAAAGGGTCACGTGACCTGATACATTAACATAATGTACATTGTCGTGTCAGATGTCATCCAGTAAAAGTTCTTACCAAGTTTGGCGTGATTTGACTGAATTTAGCGCAAGTTATAGGCCAATAAAGTCTCAGCCTCGTTCCCATGCTGAGCTATACGGGCCTTAATTTAAAACCCCTGTAGCGGCTACCGGTGCGAGTTGCAAAATTGTCAACAACACTTTTTGTGTTCCTGGGGGTCTCTTTAACATTTCTAGATAGGCGGTTTGTTCTCTTCAAGAAAAGCCCACGGGATTACATATGCTCCCTGACTAACAGGAGCAAAAAACGTAGACCATACGGAAAATTTGAAGTAATTCCAATAAGTAGAAATCCAATAAGACGAAGCCGGATTTCACGATTCGTAAGGATAGTCACTGCAATACGATAAACAACTTTGGTAATTGAAATCCAGAATATATGCGACGATTTACAAACAAACAGCACATCCACTGAATCACATTAACTTTATGTTTAATTTGAAACTGAATTAGTATCACTCCAATGAGAAATGAGATAAAAAAAGATAAAAATGTGTAGACACGTCAATAACTCTATAGTATAAATCTAGATGTGTAATTTATTGTTTAAATGTTTAATAATATGCTATTTATACTATAACACAGTTTCCACTGGCTGCCAAAAGACTCTAGGTCTTGACAACCTGCTGCCTAAAGACTCGAAGTTTTGACAACATAAGTTTTCACCATTCACAGTATAAATCTAAATGTGTAATTTATTGTTTAAATGTTTAATAATATGCTACAGTATGTATACTATAACACAGTTTCCACTGCCTGACGAAAGACTCTAGGTCTTGACAACCTGCTGCCTAAAGACTCGAAGTCTTGACAACATAAGTTTTCACCATTCACAGTATAAGTCTAGTTTTTTTATCGTCTAAATATTTAATAACATGCTATTTATATTGTAACTCAGTTTCTACTGGCTGCCCAAAGACTCTAGGTCTTGACAACCTATTGATTACAGACTCTAAGTCATGCTAATTGAATGATATTTATCACTTAGGTTTACTTAATTACTAATTAGTAGCAATGTCTTCTAAACTCTGTTAATATTTTGTTTGTAGGCAAAATGACGGTCAGGCCTTGTTACAAGCTATTCAAGATTTTCAATATTTCTGGCATATATGGCCTCTTTGCTGGTTTAGAATCTTTACATTTCCTTCCTAAGGATTCCAGACATGCATGTGACAGACATGCATGTGACAATTTCTTCCCAACATTACATATAATGACCCCGAGTGAAAAGATGTCAGAAGATGTACTAACAGGAAGACCTCTGAGAACCTCAGTGGCAATATGGTTGTAAAAGGAAGTGTACTTTCGAGCTGTTGGCCTGGAAATTTGGCAAGCTTTACCAAAGTCTACCAAAAAACCTTTCTTTCCTGCAACCAGAACATTGTTTGACTTGACATCACAGTGCAAAAACCCTTTGTTATGAGCATGAAAAAGAGCTTGTGCAATGTCAACTAAAATTGAAATCCACTCATTTGTAGTGAGTGACAATGGTTTAGCCATGGTTTGGTTTAACAGCTTATAAACTGTTACAGATTCTGTATCCTCACCAATAAACTGCATGACTAAAGAGAAAGGTTTTTCTTGAATCTGTACCCCCAATAAATATGGAATAGATGCATGAGTGAGTGTATTCATACATTGTGCTTCATTCATAACTGCTTTCAAGTCTGATGTTGGCAGCCTCTTTTCAACAACAGTTATGCCAAACCTCTTAAAGGTTTTTAGAATACATTCTCCATAGGTTCCACTGCCAACAGAGACAGTTTCATCTAGTGGTAGCAATTCACTTGGACTAATTTGTTTTACTGGAGCAGGAATCATTTTGGCTGATGTAGCAAATTTGCAAACTCCAGCACTATCCATTGATATCTGTAAACATTAGAAAAATAATTAAATGTGTAAATAATCAGACAAAAAGTAATTTGACTAATTCTTGGATGTCATTAGTGCAGAGGACTATAAGGATTTATTCTAACAAATAAATGTTTCCTTGTGAAGGTTTAGGTCACTGCATGGGTCGTTTAATAATATGTTTATTTCATTAATATTATAAGAAAGGATTCAAATTAGTATTGGAATACAATATATTAACAATACTTTTCTCGTGTGGCTTTGTACCGGTACTCTACATCTTAGTTCATCGGCCTTTTTTGAAATATTTTTCCATTTAGAATATTTCTCAGCCAGCGCTTTTTGATCCTTTACTGCACCGCTTATTTTCTGTGTCATAGCCTCTTTGGCAGCCGCGCGTTTGGCCATCGCTCGTTGTTCCCTCTTGCGCTTCTTGCGGCAGTTTCGCATTCGTCTATTCTTCTGCAGTTGAGTTACTTCGTAGTTGGCTTTCGCAATATTTATGCAGTTAGTAACTAAAGAAAAGAAGTGGAATATGTTGAACAAAAAATCTGAATTTGTATTAGTACAGTCAATATCAAACTTAATTTTAGCGCCAATTCCTTGATTTAGCGCTAACTCAAACCGCGTTTATCAAGGGACTGGTGACGGACGGTTTTTTCCAATCGATTCCTAATGCGATTTAATTTCTATTTCCAAATAAACTCATTAAACTGAGCTATTTTTGAAAAAATACTGATGCGAAATGCGTCTATATGGTATTAAATTTGTAAATGGTGGTATTCTTTAATGAAAGTTGTTTAAAATTACTCATCTGTTCAGATCATATTTCAAGTCCAGAGTTGTTTCTTAGCAACAAGTTAAAAACAAGCCAAGGACCTTTATACTTAATACTCTTTGACCTTAGCTTGTGCCTTTAACAAGTATATATATGCATATATTTTGACAAAAAAACAACAAAGGTGGAGGGCAGTAAAAAGGTGAGACCGATTTTCGTTTAACATTCTTTTATATAGTTGGTGGCTCTTAAAAGAGCCGCTTTTTTATATCTCTTTGAAATCATTTCTTTTCCAGCTTCCACTGAGTCACCAGCGCTTTGCAGTATTTCATTTTGTCCATTAGCAGTTTGGATTTTGGATCTTTTGTCACCTGTTGTGATGTCAGTAGTTTGCCAGTTTTCTCAAAGTATTGATGCTCTAAATTCTTCAACTGTTGTTTGATCTTCACTTGTTCCTGGGATATTTTGGATTCCATGATTGGTAAGATATTTGTGTATGTGTTTATCGCTGTAACGTTATTGGGTGAAGCCCTCAGGCATTTTCTTGCTTTGTCAAACTGAAACACCTCATCAATCTGCCCCAAGATAAAATGCAGCTTCTGGCCTTGCTTTGTTTCTGGATCTGTTTTCTTTTGTAACTCTGTTCCTAATAATAGATAAGAGGGCTATGAGCACTTTATTAGCGAACACTTATATATTAATATATTATATTCATACATGGAAGGCAGGATCTTTGTCACACGTGTTGGGAAGATTATTTCAGGTATGGTTAAATATTGGTGAAAGTACCTTTGTCTATATTCTTGGCTTGCATTGTAGTGATTGTACCAACTCTAGCTTCATACTGACAATTATTCTCAACAATGTTTTCTTCAGAAACTTCAACTAACCTTACATTACATTCAGCAGTATTTTGCTCACCACTACTATTGTAAAAATCAGATACTCTCCCTGCCTCACTGTCAGTTTGAATATCTACACACCCAACCATCGCATTAGAATCAACCACAGCTGCGCAACTAGCACCCATATCATCACAACTAGCACCCATATCATCACAACTAGCAACCACAGCATTACAATTATCAACCACAGCATCAAAATTATCAACCACAGCATCACAATTATCAACCACAGGATCACAATTATCAACCACAGCATCACAATTATCAATCGCAGAATTACAATTAACCACAGCATCACAACCATCCTCAATCTTGTCCACTGCGTTAACAGCTACACATCCAAGTTGCATACCTTCATCATTCTCTTGATTTGACATACATGCAACCATTGAAATGAAAATAACTGGAACGCTACCTGAGGCGGAAAATTGAAGCCAAATTTCTGGGGGAATCACCAGGCCCCCACGAGAAAAACACGCGCGGCCGTCAGGAGAAAATAAACAAAAAGCCGACCGAAAACTTCCAAAAACATGCTAAAACACTTCTGAAATTTTAATTTAATGGAACTAAACCAAAGGTTAAATGGCTATCTTTTAAGTCAGGACTTTTGACCAATATTATGTGAATTAAATGCCATTTATTACGCTAAAACGTAGAACCAGGAGTGGAGATCGTAACAGCGGCCGACTGAGGTAATATTATACATTGTTTCCCATGTTTTTTTGTACGTTTTTAAAGTTTTATTGACTCTTTGTTTAATTTATTAAAGCTTATAAACCTTTAAGCATATAAATAAACATTAAAATCGACTAAAATACAGTTTGCTTTCATACAGAAATCCTTTTTTTCAAAAATACTAATGATTAATACAAAAGTTGTTTTACAATTCCATTCTCCTGGACATGTCACATCTTCCTGATTAGTAATGAAACAAGAACAATTATACCTTGAAAAAAAAACAATTGTATACTGTACTTATCTTTAACTTCTAACAGCTTTCCTGTTTTTTCAATCGTCCCGACTTCAGACGTCCAAATTGTATTAACATTGCACGGCTTTTTCAAGGAATCTGACAGTGTTTATATCCAATTTATACCATTGCAAATAACACCACACTTTTAAAAAAACATTTTGTTGGTATTTTTAAGTTTTTACTTTAGTCAAAACGATGAAATAGACTGATTTTCACATTGAAAACCACAAGTTTTCAATTTTATTGCTGTCATTGCTTCGATTTCTTGACAGGCAAACTCGTTGATTTCCCGAAAAAAACACGCATCACGCGAGAAATTCCCCCAGACACGCGGCTTCAACTGATCCATAGGCAAAAGTTTTGGAGGTAGCGTTCCAGTTCTTTCCAGTTCACTGCATGCAACAGCCTCTGCTGTATTTACAAATACCATGTTTCCCTCATGATTTTCCACCTGAAGCACTTTTATTGGCATCTTTATCTTTTTCTCCAAGCAGGTTTGCCAGCAGCATTTTAAGTAAGTTTCCTCTTTTTTAAAGTTGCTGGAGCAAAAATGATGCAAAAGTGGTCCTTCAGGAACTGCCTCAGGGTTTCCCTTGGCATAAAAAAACTCAATGTCACCATTGTTGCATGTTCTCCACCAAACTCCTTCACCTGCTAATAAGAAATCACAGATTCTTTCAAGATGAGCTTGCCAAGGGCTGTAATTTCTTGCTAGCATCTGTTTTGGAATAACAGTGTTCCCAAAATTTGGTAAAGAAGATGCAAGTTGGAAAACATGAGCTTCTTGTGTGTCAGAGGTTGAATGTTGTTCAGCTTTAAATGCTTTTTCAGCCTGTACTCGTATAAAGACATTGCCAATGATGTGGTCAGGATGGTTAGAAGATGTTGTTCGGGTTATGTTGTTGATGCTATTGAATACTTGTTCCTGTTCTTTGGTGTTAGCTGATCGGCCACTTATCGGTTACCATAAAACTTTCGAGTTGACATTTGTTTCAGGGAAAACCCGATAACTGATCTGCACAACATTGCATGATGGCAGGTAAGGTTGTGGAATCTTAGGACTGATCGTGGTGTTCTATGCTCTTCTGAGTTGTAGGCTATTTCTTGAATTTCAACCAGGGTGTCTAACAACAATTGAACCTTTGGGTTAAGTGAAGCTCGAAGCTGATTTGAAACAACAATTAAGGCACAGCAGTAATCAACGGTTCGCTAAGTGTCTTTCTCCCCAATGCACAATTCCAGAATAGCCTTCAACTTAGAAGCTTTGTTGCTTGGCAGATGGTCTGGTAGCTCACAAAATAGGTTTTCAGTATGTTTCCCAATGTCATGGTGGGGTTCAAAACCAAGAATCTCATAAGTAGCACAGTTAATTGATTCTAAAGTTTTGTTGGGACTAGTAAATAGTAGGGCTGGTACTCTTTGAACCCCATGTAGCTCATCTTTTAACAGGTCATTTAATTCTTTCTTCTTTTCTCCTTCATAGATCGACCTGGCATTTAACTCCCTGATTAAATTAGATTTTGGTAAACCTTGGAAAGGTTTATTTGACTTTGCCAAAGAATTTGCTTTACCATATGGGCCTTTCAAAACCAACTGCTGTCGATCTTTCAATGATATGTGTTAGCTGATCGGCCACTTAACAATCTGTTTTGGATTGGTGCATGTGCTGTAATGTTCTGGAAGTAGTTACTATAAAACTTTCGAGTTGACATTTGTTTCAGGGAAAACCCGATAACTGATCTGCACAACATTGCATGATGCCAGGTAAGGTTGTGGAATCTTAGGACTGATCGTGGTGTTCTATGCTCTTCTGAGTTGTAGGCTATTTCTTGAATTTCAACCAGGGTGTCTAACAACAATTAAACCTTTGGGTTAAGTGAACCTCGAAGCTGATTTGAAACAACAATTAAGGCACAGCGGTAATCAACGGTTCGCTTAGTGTCTTTCTCCCCAATGCACAATTCCAGAATAGCCTTCAACTTAGAAGCTTTGTTGCTTGGTCTGGTAGCTCACAAAATAGGTTTTCAATATGTTTCCCAATGTCATGGAGGGGTTCAAAACCAAGAATCTCATAAGTAGCACAGTTAATTGATTCTAAAGTTTTGTTGGGACTAGTAAATAGTAGGGCTGGTACTCTTTGGACCCCATGTAGCTCATCTTTTAACAGGTCATTTAATTCTTTCTTCTTTTCTCCTTCATAGATCGACCTGGCATTTAACTCCCTGATTAAATTAGATTTTGGTAAACCTTGGAAAGGTTTATTTGACTTTGCCAAAGAATTTGCTTTACCATATGGACCTTTCAAAACCAACTGCTGTCGATCTTGCAATGATATGTGTGGACAACAAAACACATAATCAAGTTCATACACCCGATGAGCATTGGCACCACACACAGCACAGTAAAAATTCCCACCCTTCTGTTGGCCAGCTTCATATTGACGAGAAGGACTGTCACCATGAAAGAACCTCATCTTGTCTGTAACGGCTACTCCTGTGGTTGTCATAGTGGGGACTGAAAGTTCATCCAGACAGTCAAGCCTAGTCTCTATGTAACATAATTGCTCTTCATCACATGATGTTGATCTTGCTACAATATACAGACTTGGTGCTTCAACTAGTGACTGAATATTGACCTCTTGTCCAGTGATGGCTTTATATTCACTATTGGTATAGAATGTGGCTTGGTCATATAAACAAGGTGAGAATGGTTGGCTACTGTAGACAAATCATGCCATACTAGCAGATGCCGTGTTCTTTCCATTACCTTTAACCGATTTCTCATCTCTGTTTCATCCTCACCCTCTTTTCTCTCATTTAGCATTGTCAATCTGTTCTCAACCTCTGTTGCACTCATGTTATCCACATCACTGATCTGCATAAATTTGTCCAATTCATGTAGTTTTCTTAGCCTGATCTCAGCCAATGGACATTTACGTCCTTCCACAAAAAAGGAAGTCTTCTCAATTGAGCCATTATCTCTGAGCACTAGTTTCTCATACTAAACATGAATAAAAGATAACATATTTAGGCTTTCTACTCTACTGTACTGTACTAAAAAATTTGATATGATTATATGCTGTAATTTGCTTTTATCAGCCCTCTATAAACCAATTTCCTTTCCTTTTTTAAGATGTGAATTTCATATTTTTTGTTAACAGTACTAAATGATTTATTTAAGATTGCCTAAAACCTGATCATTGTATAATTGAGATTTCAGATTGATAACCTTTCTTGGCACTATTGGCTCGCCAACATGTATTTCGCCCGACAAAACTTTTCCATTAGTTTCAGGACATGGAAGAGTGATTTCACTGCCAGCCCCTTTCCTTAATTTCCTTCGTATGTTGGCATCATTACCTGCTCGTCTTTTTTTCCTGAATCTTTTCACATTGACTCCTTCTGACTTCAGCCATTCCATAGCAATTTGCCCACCATTTTGAGCTAACTCTCCATTTTTGTTTTTAATTTGGAATCGCCTTGCTAACTCAGACCAGTTGACCAAAGTTTAATCTGCATAACCATTTACTTCATCTTTCATCCCTTCCTCATCCCATTCCATGTTTGCAAACTTTCCAACAGGGCTTTTCTGCTCTCCTTCCCGTTTCTGCTGCCTCGTGCGTTCAGCTGCCTCCTCTTTAGTTTCAAAACTCATTGCCAGCCTTTCCCTTTGTCTTCCTGCTAATGACTGTCGATTTCCAAAACATCTAAAGTATTAAATGTAAAATTTATTTCATTATAATTGTTACTTATGATATCTCACCAGCTACCACCTGGCTGGATATTTTTGCTGCAGAAAAGTAGTTCCCCTGCAGGCTTGCACAATTCTCACTAGGTACCCTGATATTTTACAGGACTTAAGTTACCCTGGCTAATGGTACATCTCACTATAGCTATCTATAGCTATCATGTGGCAGGATATTTTACCTCTCATGCATTCACTACAGTTATGGTATCTGGCTACCCTGGTTGGATATTTTTCCAGGATCAGTTACCCAGGCTGGGTATGATATTTCACAGGATACTCGGCCTGGCCGGATATTTACCCTGGCTGTGTATGACATCTCACTATAGCTATACTCTGGATGGAAAGTTTTGCCTCTGATTCACTAAAGGTATCCCAGTTATTTATAATATGTAGCTAGCCCAGCTAAATATATTTACAGCTAGGACCATGCAGCTGGCTGTGTATGATATCTGACTAGATACTTTAGTTGGATATTTTTTCAAGACTGTCTACTAGTTACCCTATGTATTTATTCATTCATGCACCCCAAAAAATTGGTTGCAGGGTGCTATCTTCCCCTAACCTTGCTGTGCCTGATGATATCCAGGAAAGGTTTTTGCTGTATTAGTCACCACCTATAGGTAGTACATGTACTAATAAAATACCTAATAACCAAGCAGTCACTGGCTACGTAAGCTTCTCACTATCCCTGGCCCTGAAAATATTAAGGGTATATATACCTTATAAAAGATGTATCTTCCCATTCTTTTTCCACTGCTTGCTTGAATTTCCTATAATTATTTCTCCTTGTTTTTCTCTTTTCAGCTTTTGATGTTCTTTCCTCAATGTTCAGATCTTTAACCTTAGTCAGCGCTTTTACAAGGGAGTGGCCAGTTACCTTTTCAAAAATAGGATTCACTTGTTCGTACAATGATTTTGCAGTCTCGCTCGCTTCACGAAGAGTGGTGCTGGTGTTACATGGTTGGTTAGGTACTAGGATTTTGATAGCTGTATTTGCAACATGATGATTGTTTTTCTTCATCGAGCCTGTGTATCGGTGGGATTTTACCGAGAATAATGCCTGAATGTGACCGTAGTTTGATTGGCATGCCTTACAGTCTTGAAATTTGTGGGCCATTTTCATCTCTGGGGACATTTTATTCCATGCTTCTAAGTTAAACGTCGCCGTGTATTGATCTCGCTCTGCTATCTTCCTGTGGTTCCATCGACTAAATTTTACGCGTAGGGTTGGGAAATGTTTCTCAAAACTCTTTATGTCCATCGAAAAATTCTCCTTGCAGCATTGAAATGTGTTTGAGAAGTGATCATATCTCTCTCGCGTCAGTCGGGCTTGATAAACCTTTCGCGTCTCTTTGCACTTCAGGTTTTCATCTGCGTCTACTTGGGCTGTAATTTGCTAAGCGATTCCTCGCGCAAATCCGCACGCCAAGGGATGAATAAACGTCCCAGACATTCGGAAATGTATACTCCCAAATATGAGCTACACTATAGATTATAATATAGATTATGTAGAGATAGTGTAAAGCTATTTTGGTGAGCTAACGATGGCGTTCTTCACTACAGTCGAAAGTTTTGAAATTTGCGCGTAAATTTGAAACTTGCGGAACTGCGTCACCGATCTTGCGATAATTCTGTATATGTAACATAGCGCGTATAAAATTTCTTGCGTTATATTGCAAAATAATAAACTTTCTTCATTAGTGTTAATGTAAATTTGGTGAACATATATTGCGCATACAAAGCGCTTTTACTTATAATACAGAAAGAAAACACTATTTGTATATGCTTATTATCAGCAATATTGCCTCTAGTTAGTAGAAATATTATGTTAATATAGGTTCGTTTGTTTTTAAAATAGAAATATTGCTACAGAACTGAGCACAGTTTGTTATTTTGCTTAGTGCACATGGCCACCATATTGTTAAACGCTAAGTCACCATGGTAATAGCCATATTATGGTGTGTAGCCGCTGTGTCTATGTCAAAAATATGCTGGCGCAATTTCATGATGGTGACTGTTATTTTTTATGTTCACGCGGAAAACGCGTTCGACTTGCAGCATGGTAATTTCACAAAATGTGGGGAGTTTTATTGGCTAAGGACAACAACAAAGGTGCAAAGTTTCTTACGTTTATTGGGAAATCGGGCATTAGTTTATAAATAGCATTTCATGACGCGATTAATATTAATATAACACCGATCGTCGTAGTATAGCCTCATAAAATAATTAAACAAAGCCTTAATGACAACGTTCCCGATTCATTCAATAAACATTGATATCATATGTGATTGATTATAGTAATAATGCATCTTGTCATTGACGAATTATACTGCTGCAGAGCCTCTGAATAAAAAGTAACATTTTCTGTCTTGTTTTTCAAAATATACATCACGTGATCGTTGCCATGACAACCAAAAATAGGTCAGCTTTTCGAGTTTACTCTGACAATACATATGAAACTTGAATGGTGATAATCGGGTTCATATTTAATTTTTAATGATTTTTTATCTATTTTCCCTAAATATACAAACTGGGAGCCAGGCATTAATGCACCTGAGATGTCCAAAGAATGAAAACAAACCCGGTAAATGCTTTTGCAAGTTGTAAATCACAGTGCGGGTTCTACAGGGTTAAGAATATATAATTATTAGCTGCAAGTGGGTCTAGAATAAAAGAATATTTGAGTTCAACTTTATCTCCTGGTTCCCCTTTATCATCCAAACATATTTTAAAATTGCAACTCGATTAGCAAAAGTTTGTAGCTGTTTGTCATACATTGAAACATTAAAGGCTAACAATGCTGTCTACAGTTTTTTAGCGTGCTTGAGCTGGCTAGGGCTTTAAACTGCTTGAAATATAGGTTAAAACACGAGGGAAAGGTTCTTTACCATTGAATAAAAAACATTAGTCGGCAATAGCCACAAGTTTGCACTTGTTTATATGCTCAATACTAGTATTCTCTTCTGTTATAGAACATCTGCTGTGCAAGTTCAGTACCCATTAACGTTAAAACAGATTTGATGTTTCGAGCAAACAAGGCCCTTAAGAGTGCCTTGAATGGAATATTTATAATTCATTTGACCCATTTCTTTAATCTGTACTATTATATTAAAATCAATATTTCAAATCAGTTGAAAACACATGTGCTCATATGATGACGCACAGTACAACTGATATGTTCCCACAATCATAAGCATGCATGTTTGGTAAAGTGTATGCATGCGTTGAGAATTTATTATAAAATATGTTCCTAACATTTTGTTGTACCTAATGCAGGTAGTACCATTAGGAGCAACTTCTGAGGAACAGCTGGGTGCTTTATGTGCACACATGTCCTACTTGGACTTCCCATTCGCATAATCTTTCCCATGCACGTCGAAAGGGTAAAGTTGTATAAATCGTGTAGATCCTTCAGACGAGACTATGAAACGTAGCTACAAATATAATTTTCTTTTATCACAGTCCTACAAAGCGTTTGAAACAAGTGCTATTAGACAACCTTAGGTTTCCGTTATAAATATTGTTTTGTTAAAACTGTTTTTTTTTTCACTTATGCAATGTTTCCACCTTTCAAATTAGTCAACAAAATAGGCATATGAACAGCAATAAAAATGCAAAGTTCTCTTGAATTGGGTGTGTATACTACACTACACTAAGTGTCTTGTACATAACTACAGCAAGGAACGTTAACAGTATCTATTTAATTTGTTTTATTTGCAATTTCCGCATCTTAACTGTGGACCAAGTATTCAGTACAACGTTCAAATCAATACTGTCTGTGAGATCCTTTTCACAAGCCAGTAGGATTAAGTCATTCAAACATTTGTCTTTCATAGTTGACCTAAGGCAGTTCTTGACAATTTTCAGTTTGCTGAACGTTCGCTCATCCTTGGCGACGGAGACTGGAGCAGTAAGCAAGAGTTGATAAGCTTTGCAGACAGTTGGAAAGATTCTAATATACTCGTGGGCATATTTAGCTATCTCTTGTACGGAGCTAAGTTGTTTCCTTGAAATAGTGGTAGCGAAAACTTAATATAGTGATAACTCAGGTATAAGTACCTGAGGTTCAGGTTGACACACAGGAGGAAAGAGACAGCACATTGCTTTGACTGTTTCAAGTTTTGGGTTTTGTACTGGAGGTTGTAGGCAATCAGCTAGGGGTTTAATCTCGTCAAGACAAGCCTTTGTGTTGTCCATATACTCAGCAATTAAAGAATCGAGCACCTCACACATTTCTTTCCTGTAAAACTCTTTCAATAACAATTGTGCAGAGGCTTCTGGGTGATCGTCAATCTTTCTAGGGGGTCTCCTTGGTCGATGATGAAGTTGATATTGTGCAATAGAATCTATTCCCATTTTGTTTCCAAACTCGGCAATTGCGTCAAGCTCTGCATCCATTGCACGATCTTCACTACGAATTTTTTTCAAGTTTTCCACAGTAGCATCAATTAACAACAGTGTGTCCAATATGTTGAGCTCTTCTTCCTGTAGTTGCTTTGTGAGAAGTTTTATTTTCTTCATAATAAGTCTCATAAACATGAGACCAAAGAGAAAGTCAAAACTAAGCAATTTGGTTTTGATGCCATTACCCCTTGCTTTAACTCTCGGTTCGACACCAGCAGTAGTGACAATTTCATCAATTGCTTTTGGGATTTCCTCATAAATTCTCCAAACAGCTTCAATTGATTCAGAAGAGTAGACCCATCTGGTCTTTGACAAGTTTCTGAACTTCAAAACGTTATCAATCTCTTGTGTTGCATTCTCTATAACTTTATTTCTCTTTGTGCTTTGGCTAAAAAATACGTATATATCCTCCAAGACGGTGTACATCGATGTAATGATCGTGCTTGCTTTGCAGCAATGTTCGTTGAACGTATTGGATCGGTGACCTTGGCATGGGATATAAGGAACTGGTCGTTTCAACATATCTTGCAAGACTTTTTGTGCACCGTTTAATCTTCCAGACATTGACGCTGTAAAGTCATACGTCTGAAAAGACAGCATATCTAAGATTTAATTATGTCTTTCGCTGTGCCAGCACCACTCTTATCAACCGATTCTTTCATTTCAATTACTCTTTTGCGTGGAAGACCCACAGAGTCAACATATCTTCCAGCAACTACTAGCTTATCTTGATTTGAGGTATCTGGGTTTGTTTCAGCGGACATGGAGAAAATGCCAGCTGAATTAATTTCCTCTTTAATCTTCTTCTTAACCTCCTGGGCTAATAAATGCACCATCTCATTTTGGGATTCTGAACTCATGTATGTTGTAATGTACGGTTTTAAGCGCCGGTCTTCACGCCAAGACTTAAGGACAGGACAATGCCGGGAAAGACGGTTGACAATTTGCACATAATTACCATCTTCATCTTTGCCAGAGCCTCTGAAAGCAAGAGCTTGCCTTGCAAGAGTTTTTCCAACATCAAAGAGTATCGCCATGATTTCTTTGTTTCTTTCTTCATCTGCTTTCTCTTAGATAAGGATTTCCATAATTTGCTCACTCATTAGAACATCAATGTGGCACGACTGCAGTGAAAATTGGACAAAATCTGCGAAGGCAGCTTGATGGGACTTGCAGGGAAAATGTTGAATAAGTTTTCCCTGTTTATTCGTACCCACGCTTTTCATTTTGTGCCATGACCTGACGCCATCTATCCAGGCAAGATCACAATTTTCTCGACCAGGGCCGGAAGGAAATAATGAACATACGAAACAGTATGCTTTGTCCTCCTTTTTGCTGTATTCTAGATGTGGAAAAGAGTCGTACCAAGATCCACTAAACTTGTTTTGCTTGTTTTTCGGAATGGATTGATTTTCAGCAAAAGACTTTAACTTAGGCTGGCAGGGACCAAGCTCTATCAGAAATTATCGTTGCTCCTCGTTCATATTGCGTGGCCTTTCACTTGGATCATGGGAAGTTAACTGGTCGCTTGCTGGCAAAACAGGACAGCCTAACTCAATCTCCTGATTTCTAACTTTGTCAATGATAATCAAACAATTCTTTGTAAGCTGCTGAGATAGATTGTTTATCTTCAATGTCACATCTCTGGCTTTGATGACAAAACTTTCAGCTCTGATACAGTCTCATTTAGGATATCATTACATTGATTAAGATATTGAGAAAGGACCTTCAACTGCCCAGCACATGTTAGCCATGTTATATCTTTGTTGTCTCTAACACTGTCTGGAGATTGTTCACTAGTTGTTTCCTGCAAAGTGTCAAGCTGATGAATAGTAAGTACAGAACCAAAAGAGTACTTGGAGTCTAGTCTGTAGAAGTTTTTTAATCCAAAAAAATCCTAGACACAAAAATAAAAAAAAACACTTTATGCAGGAGTCAATTCTATCGTTGCCCATCCCCCCCCCCCCCCGGACACTCCCGGGAATTTGCATGTATTTTTTCTTTAAGTGTACAATTCCCTTCTGCCGGGCAAGAAAAGCTTTGCAATGCACGGCCCCTGGGCAAAGAAATGATTACAATTGCCCGGCCCTGGGACACACCGATTTATTGAATATTGACGAAATGGCCTGAGGAGGGAGAAAATTAACAATGGCACAAAAAGTAAATGTACATGTGTCCTGTTATTTAAAACCGACGATAAAGTCAATAACTACAGATATTATCATTAAACAAGCTGCTACACTCATCCCAGATGGGTTTTGCGATGAGCTTTACTGCATTTTACTCGTTTGAGCGCAGCAGCCTGCAGCGCTCGTACAATTTTTAGAGCTTTATATTCGAGCATTTCGAGGGCGGCGCTCAGTCGGAGAGGGGGGCGCTTTTCAAAATATCTTTCACGTGTGAATCATAACAATACTCTTGACAATAAGATAAACAAGTTTTAAATGTTTTTAAGTATGGCAGTGAATTTTAAACCAGTTAACGTTAATTGAACTTCAAACACACCTTTAATTATCTTAATATGAACATGTCAAATGCCTAATATCAACAAATGAATGAAAATGTAACAAATATACAGTTTTACAGTCAAACCGGGTGTTTTTTTGCAAGCAATATTGTAAGGGCTAGTTTACATGAATCAGATTTGATTTCGAATCCGGATTGATCTCATTCCGTTTCTGCTGAAACCATAGGGGATTGACTTATATTGTTTACATGAGTAAGTTGTAAATCAACCGGATCCGTGCAAACAAATATACTTCAATCCCCTACGGTCACAACAGAAAGGGAATGAGTTCGATTCGGATTGTAACTCAATCCGGATTCATGTAAACTACCCTTAATAATTGATGTGCAAGTGGCTCGGAGGAAATTGCAATCATTGTAAACACGCTCGCGTTTCGTTCGTCGCACAGGCGAGATACAGCTTGGAATTGATTTGAAATACTTAAATTAGTTAAATATACATATATTGCAGCTTTGTGGAACAAATTCACCTTCAATTTTGTAATAAACATTGGAAAATAAGGTAAAGTTCGATTGGCAACTTGTGAAACGATTGCGAAATTCCTCCGAGCAACTTGTACATCAATATTGCAACATTCCATCGCAATATTGCTCGCAAAAGGTCCGGTTTGAATGTAACTATATTATTTACAGGTTGTAACTATATTATTTATTAACGATCCGGTGTAACTATATTATTTATTAACGATCCGGTTTGAATGTAACTATATTATTTACAGTTAATATACACAGTAAGTTTTGGTGAAGTGACTTATATCGTGTCGATTACACATTCATTATGTTGGAATGTAAAATAAATGTTTGATTTTAGGGTGATTTGACTCAAAACATTATCATTAAATAGTTTGTTTGTGGTTCCTTTAAATAGTTTAAAAAAGAGTAATTTTTCAAATTGGGACATGCTTTTCGCTATAACTAGCCAAAAATAAATAATTAACAAGCGCCCTTCATTGAAATGAGAAAAAAACAGTGGTTTCAGAGCACAAAGAATAAATCCTCCAAAAAAGCGATGAAAAATCCGCTGATTAATTGCCCAAACACATGCAATGCCCTATTTCTAAACGAGTTGCCCCCATGTCCTTTTACCGTTCCGGCATCCCTGAGTTGACATGTAACTATTTTCCCAATACAGTGAACCGTTTCTTAGCGTTTACATTTGTTTTTCTGCCGCGTAACCTTTGCCTTCTTAGCTCCTTCTTTCCTGTTTTGAGTAACTTGCTTTAGATGATCAAGCCATAGTTTAACATCACTCGGCGCAAGCAAACATTTTTGTGCCAGCTTTTCAATGTCTTCATTCGAAGTGTCACCATCTTTATTTTCCCGATAGAACTCGTTAATTATTTGACTTGGAGGTAGAGATCGTATGGCTTTGCCTTCAGAGTAAAGCTTCACATACTCTTTAATGTCAGTAACGTAATGCCCAAAGCAAGTGTTCGCGCACTGTTTGCAATCTGTCTTATTCGCATGACGTTTTTTGTCAGTAACCGGGTAGGGAAACAGCGAAAGAGATATGCCCTCAGAAGACCATTTTGTTGGAACAGGCAGATCCTTGACACCTAAATTGCATTTATATATACTTATTGTAA